>OU342440.2:5601497-6232211 GCA_910589575.2 Carcina quercana | reverse complement strand
TATTTTTAAATCCGGTATAACATTATAATTTAAAGTTGAACTCTTGATTTTAGTATTTTCTTTTTCTTTTAGTACGAGTACTAGACCAACATACCGTCGTTGTCGTCCCTATCATGTTAGGTTTTGTTCAAGCGTTGTTCTACTTTATTAAATCAACTTCCCGCATCTATTTTAGATACAGTTACATAAGTATTTATACGTGGAGCGACAGAACAATACGCGTAACGTCCTCCTTGATTTATTCTCCGCCCAGCGGAGTCACACGTGCGGCCGTTGGACGGGAGCCAGCAGATAATGCTGATAGAGGATCGACACCTGCATTGTGTGACTAACTTGTCACCACACAAGTCTAAACACACAACAGAAGTACCATCTCACTAGGGACAATGTCGCCCGCCCTCGAGACATATTGGTGACATTTATATGTTCCTATAAATAAATATCGTTCTCCAAGATGTCAGTCCAGAGGTAGAGCTAAAAAAGTCAATAAATATTGACATAATTTAATTAAAAAAAAATTTTAAAATGGCATTTGTCATTACTTGCCTACTTTTGACTTCATGACGAGGAATATTGTTATCGTAGTTTAGTTCAGTATTGCATTTAAACGGATCCTATCCTAATTGCATCGATAAGTTACCTGTAAAGTGGTTGCATATCCTACTCTAAATAGTGGGGTGTACAGTTCATGAATTAAAGTGTACTCAAAAGCGGAATCCGTTTAAGTATTTGACCAATGGATTAGAGTGGAATAGAGCTTTCTTATGTCCAATCTTTTATCGTCAGGTAAAGTAAGCCTGCATTTCTTTCCTCTCATATTTCCTCGACTCGTTCATTAGGTACTTATATTATGAATATACGAGGGGCATACCGAAATGATCGGGAATATAAAACAATACATACAGGAAATAACTAAATTTATTTTTATTGCTTTTCGAAGTATTCTCCGTTGCAGTTAATGCACTTTTGCATTCGTTCGAACCAATTATTATAGCAGCAATTCCAGTCCGAAGTTGACATGGTCAAAATCGTCGATTTGTATGCTTCCACTGCTTCTTCTGGACCTTGAAACCGCTGACCACGCAATAAATCTTTGATTCTAGGGAATGTAAAGTAATCATTGGGACTCAGATCAGGGCTGTATGGAGGATGATCCATTAATTCAACGTTTTCCTGCTTCAAAAACTCGCTTGTTTTCTGAGCGGTGTGAGAGCTCGCATTATCGTGATGGAGGATTATGCGTCGTTTCGGGTTACCTCTACGGAGTTCGGATATCATCTGTGGCAAACAAACCGTTGTATACCAATCAGCGGTAACCGTTCTCCGTTCCTCTAAGGGAACTGTGACTACATGTCCTGTTTTCGCGACAAACGAAGCGACCATTTTCTTCGATACGCTGCGAGAGCGGACAACTTTTGTTGGCTTGATCTCACCTGCGAAGACCCAGACAGCCGACTGATGCTTTCTTTCTGGCTCATATGAATAGATCCATGATTCATCACCAGAGACAATGTTATAAACTGCTTTTGACTTTCCTCCGTTGAAGCGTTGCAGAGTAGACCGGCACCAATTGACACGAGCCGCCTTTTGCTCTTCGGACAAATTATGGGGCACCCAGCGGGAAACTAGCTTTCTCACTCCCAGTTCACCATGTAAAACAGTTTGTATCGCAGTCATACCTATCCCTAAAGTAGCCCGAATCTGCTCATATGTAATATGTCGGTCATCCTGTATCATTCGGCGCACAACAGCGACATTTTCTGGTGTAACCGCTGTTTTTGGCCGGCCTGTGGAAGGTACGGTGCCAAGAGAAGCACGTCCACGCCGGAATTCAGAATACCAGCGATATATTGTCGTCTGGCTAGGCGCTTCACTCTTGAATATAGATATAAGCTCAGCGAGACATTGTCCCTGAGATAATCCTCGTCGAAAGTTGTAAAAAATTATGGCACGGAAACTTTCTCTTGTAAGCTCCATTTTTTTATCGACCTATCAATTTCAAACTGATATTGTTCTTTAAAAAAAAAAAATTTTTTAATTCTGTCAATTGTATTCGATTTTCAACTAACCAGTGTTTATTCATCAAAAAGAGTTTTTAATCTAATTAAATCGAAAGTACTCGATTACCGATCTTTTCGGTATGCCCCTCGTAGTTATATAGTTATTTTTAGGTATTTCATGACCAACGAAACTATTATACGTTTAATCGAATGCATCCAGCGTTGCTTCCCTCATAGATTGCTAGGATGTTCGTATCTGCCAATTGCCATAAGCATCGCGCTTGGCAGGCGGAATGGTAATAACAGTAAGATGCTGTTGTAACAGTTGTTAAAGCTGCTGACCAGCTCCTGTTTTTCTTCTTCTCTTATTCGCCTTTTAAGCGTACGACACCCGCGGGATGATATATCCTAAAGCTGAGACTATTATAATACGTAGGCATTTCTATTAACGTGTGCATTACAATATAAGAGTTCTGTGTTTTTCACCTATATAAGCGGTGACGTCAATGACTTCATTAGAGCTTTTCGGGATCATCAGCGAACTGCTTGTAATCTGTCTTCATGTATTTTTAGATGTCACTTTCTTCGAAATCATTTGGAAGGTGGAAATTGTATTTTCAATATTCAACATTTTCATACACTTAATTTTGGGTGAGTAGAACTCGAGCCCAATACTCTATGTATATTGATCTGATGACCAATGATGGCAAACCTTAATTGCACGGAATATTGATCAATGTTACATCAAAAAATCTATCTGTCTATTGTAATCTCGGTCACCATTAAAAGAGTTTAAATAATTTTAAGATTGTGTAGATTCTAAAATGAGAATACGAGTAGGTAACTAAAACCGTGTAGATACTTTACATCGCGTCTTGGACGACGAATGTGAATCCAAAGCTTTACGGTAAAAGTGTTTGCCGTCTCGCTTCGTGTTCCAAGAAGCTATAGTTTATTTCCTTGCACATTATATCTTTCCTGCGTCACACCCTGCGCGCGCGCCCACTTTCTACGTTTCATAAGAGTGCGAGCGCGGAAGCTGTCCTCGGCGCGGCAGCGCGCTGTCCTGGCACACTTTCCTTTATTGTTCATGTTTACAATGCTTTTACTCGAGCTGCGCCTGCGACACACCGCGCTGCCGCCCCTGTTAGTTCTGACGAGGTCCTTGACTTGTAGACAATTTTTTAAAACATTGCTATAGAAATGTAAATCCTAATGATATGGTAATTTAAACCGCCTCCGCAGTCTTGTGGTAACACAGTTGAACTGGTGCCGGTCCCGGGTTCGGTTCCTAGCTAAACAGACAATACATATTTTGTTTAACTATCCGTTATAAAAAATAAATTTATGCAGGCAACCAACATATTGTTTTGCTAGGTTTTCCCCACATACACATAGGTTATGGGAAAACAGAACATTATTTTTCTCTGCCTAGTGCGAACAACATACGAACGTCACATGCGTTCGCGCGCCTTTGTTACACGGACAAAGAGCATGCGCCGTGTTTTGTGACGTATCATTTAAATAACATACACAAATACTGCGCGTTCGCATGTCAGTATTTGTTAATTAGTTTACTAGGTACACGTGTTCCCGGTGTCACTTCAGCTTGCATAATTTTAAATTGGTTTTGCGTAAGTTGATATTTTGTGCGCATTTAAATAGCTCAATACTAAATGAATGCATGTACGCTAATTATTGTATCTTAAAAATTTTAGTTACAAATAAGGATGGTAGATATATCCCATCACTGTAATATTACGAGTTCATAAATTGAAAGTGAAAAGAAAAAAGGTTGGTACCTTTTCAAAGTAAACATCGGAACCGAACTTGATGATATTTGGCACGCACGTAGCCCGCCATGGGGATAGAGACATGCATTACATATATGTATAGGATACTATTTATCCCGGTAAAGGGGTCCCGTGGGATGATTATGGCAAACCCACTCATAGAAAGCTTACTTGTCGCGGCTTGAGCTCATGTTCCTTGCACAGACCGGGAACATGTTTATAATAAATTTTTATACATATATTTATGCAAACTGATAGCTGATAGGCATTTTCTTTTATGCGAACATTTAAAAATATTAATTACTTATATCTTCAGTCAAATGCATATCTGTGAACTGCTTGTTTTTGAAGCAACAAAAGTGTTCATTTCAGACAATCCTTTGTTTTAAAACTTATTAAGTAGTTACCAAGAATACTCAAAAGGCAGCTCACAACGTGCAATTAGGATTCAAATTTCAAACAAAAATGGCCCCTGGAGTCAACGACACTTGAGTCGGATATTCTAAGCGAAAGAATGGTGTCCATCACTCATTGTCGAAGTCGAAAGGGGAGTGACACTGAACAAACCCACACGGTCGGCTTATATGGAGACTTTGTTGATAGAATCGTATTTGTTAAGGTTCGAGCACATTAGTGTTCGATTTGGATGTTTTAATTGAGGATTCTATGTTAATTTGGCCACAATTAACTAGCCCGGTATGAAAATATAATTATAGTGACTAAGATGGTGAAATGGAAGGTAATTATAAGTGACATTTGTCTGTAAATGCCTTGCAGCTTGAAGTGTCAAAAATAACGTATGCATAATGTTTGTATGTTTTAATTTTGTCTGTAATAAGTATAAAGAATTTTTCGTAATGCGGTTGCATTACGAAAAAAAAAAGAGAAACTTAAAGTCAACTGAAATGCAGCGTTAACATAAAGTAAATCGTGTCTGCTTGTTTCAAGTTCTCCTAGCTATACAATTCATAGATAAATTTAGACCAACTTGGAGGATTGTTTCAAGGAAATATTTTACGGCCACTACCGTGCGCTGTATCATCAAACAAAATGTCAAACTCCACGACGTTTTTAATGACAGTAATCAACGTCTCGATTGCGCCTGCGTTGCGCAGTGTCACGACGAGCGACGACGCGACGCAGTGAGCACTAGGGCTTATAATGGGGAAGATGCATGGAAAAATATTTTTGTCTAAATCGATAGTCCATGTAAAAATACGTCAATCTTTTTTCGATACGACTAAAACTTTTTTAGTACAACCCGCCAAATAGTAACTCTATTGACGCTGTGCTAAAACGCTCAATATAAATCGGGTGATATTTGTGACGTCACACCTGTTTTTAGAGCGTTAAAATGTATGCTTCGATATTTTGAGTTTTCTCGTAAAATAATGTTTTATGTGTTATATACCCCTATAATAAAATGTTCAAAATGCAATGAGAAAACTAAATCTAATAAGCATTTTACTATTCGAGGAAATAAATTTTTTAAACATTTAGTCCTTGCTAATTCCGAATAAAAAATAAAAATTATTACGTATTTTTATATTGGTGGGATTTCTTTAATGTCCGTTATGCTATACAATACAATTCAACTCAATCTAATTTGGTTGTA
This sequence comes from Carcina quercana, assembly GCA_910589575.2. NCBI lineage: Eukaryota > Metazoa > Arthropoda > Insecta > Lepidoptera > Depressariidae > Carcina > Carcina quercana. Next base: position 6,226,803 of record OU342440.2, on the reverse strand, counting down.
TCTTCCCTATTATTTTTATTACAGAGGATACAATGTGGTGAGCCTGTGAAATATGAACCTGCATCAGTTAACTGGCTTAATTATGGATTTTGACATGTTTATGGAACACTTTGAAGTCGTATAATTTGTTAAGAAGACATTTTGGTGTTTAAAAGTACATGCCTTAGTAATTACAAAATAAGTTTTAAAAGACATGAACAACTTAATTGTATAATTATACAATATGCCAATTATTTGTCTGTAACCGTATCTGCAGTCGGCATCAAGAATCCAGCGCAAGGATCTTGTAATGAAGTGTTGAAAGTAGGTACTGGGAAGTGGATTGATTCTGCTAAACCTAAATGATGCTAAAGACGTTCTAGTTTTTCGGTGCCCGGTATTGAGTGAAGCAATGTACTATTATGATGATAAAATGTAGTTTGTTTGAGCTTCCGTACTTGTAGCTAAATAACAACCCTGTTAAATACTTTATATGTATACATACTTTTAGTACAGTTTTTTCAATTAACTATATTTTAGGAAGCATCTCGCTCTTTGCTTTTGTTTTACTCGGACCGCCAATTGTTGATGCTCGAAGAACGATCGAGTCAACTTTGGATAATAGTATATTGTGGTTAATATTTTCTGCCTGTGTTATTATCCACCCACATGTATTCATACTAAATAGCAAGAAGGTATATAGGTACATACGTTATTTAAAACGATCCGTAACAGAAACAATGCGAGTGAGTGTGATGACCCGTGTCGGTTCGTTACACCCGAACGCAAAGATTTGAACACAAGACCGACAGTTTAGGGCTTAATGGCTGTTGATTTGGACAATAAATGCTTTACGACTTTATATTGTTGGCTCTAATTGAAGTTTTGGGGGATATATTGTCAGAGAAACCGAAGCCAAAGCTGTGCCTCGCATACTCGTACATCACCAGTGTATAACGTCGGCGCAAAATAACATGGAGATTATCAGGCACAAGTATTCATAGGTATACATATGTATAACAAGTCTCGAATAATAATAAGAAATCGTCTTTTTACTTTTAAGTTAAAACTATTCCACGGATACCACTTATTGGATCGGTATAAAAAGTAGTCTATGTCCTTTTTCAAATGTTCATGCCGTAGTCTACGTGCATCACGTGCATGACACATTTCATCACGATTGGTTGTCCCGTTCAGGTGATAAGTGATTACATACAAGTTCACTTTCGCATTTGTTATATGCTATTATTAAGTACTTATACTTTTTATTTTACACTGAAAATATTTACAAAACACAAGGAAAAATATATGCAAAAGGAACAGCGTATTAAGAAATTTCTCACGGCAGTCCTTGGTCAAGCGAGAAATAGTGACGAGAATATATGCTTGTTAACGAGAGATATAAGTTGCATTATTATGTAATAAGTAGAGCTACGACCTATCTATACCTACTGTAGGTCATTTCAAGACAGTTATATATTTATAAAATATCGGCTTTGTTCTATTAATCCCAACTCGATTACCTCTCGATCGTTACCATTTTAATTAATTTAGAACAATACTTAATTAGACTGTTCCAATGAATAAACTACTTAAGTACCTATATGTTGCTCGAAGGACCGAATGATGTTTTATTTTATGTTGCTTAGAAGGTGCAATTATTCCTCGGCATGATTCCAACGAGTTTTATCCTTGAAATCTTAAGTAAAGAAAAACATGTCTAAACTTTATAACAGCTAAGCCTTTAATTCAGCGTCCAGCGTCTAACATTGTCTAACATGCTGCTATCTTATCTCTAGGTTGAATCGGTTAACGCCTGGACTTTGCAAACATTTGATAACTAAAAAATTTACTACTAAGTTAGCAAGAGCACAGGCAAATACGTGAAACATCGTATAATTTTTTGTGAGTTTACATATACTATAATTAATATATTCAACGGAATCTAGAAATACTATGAGAAAAGTGTGAAAAGTAGATGCGATATGTTACGTGGTCTCTTTTCTTTTATTATATATACGAGCACTGAGTAAAATGTTTTTATTGTATATTTAATTTCGGTCAACACCTTATGGCACTATGCCAGAATATTATTATTAGTTTATATTATGAGGATAGCAAAATTAGCCTATTCACTCTGAGCTCAAAGAGTTCAAAAGTTATCAGGGATTCCAGTCCTTACAGCAGTGCGCAAAATGAGTGATGAAGCGAAACACTTCATGCGTACGAGGTGGAATTTCTATGTTCGTCTGATTGAACAGTTTTTAAAAGGGCTGAAATTAGGTCATGTAATCCAAGCGCCATACTTCCCGAAACGAAGTTTGTAGAACACCGAAAGTATATGACTATTTTACGGTGGTTGGTGTTTCAAGTTTACAGTTTGTTTTCAACAGCGAACTGTGACCAATAAGCCTTGTGAGACGGTGCTCTTTTGAGTCCAAGGCGATCAACTGATATTGAATGTCCCATCTCTCAGGCCAAAGGAACTCGTAGGTGGCAACTGTATTCCATGTGAGATCGAACTTGGGTTTGAATTAGTCCTGTAGGTAACTGTCCAGCTTTGAAGTATTGTCTGTATTTAGAGATTTCCATTCCTTCGCATGCAGTTAGAAATAGAGATATATGAAAGTTAGCCCCATAATTATATGGACTCAGTATCATTTAAAAATATGTACGTCCCTATTGAGTGCTGTTTTCTGCACTGTACATACATGTTCGCCTACCTTATTATCGAGGCTTGCCTGAGAGCACATAATATATTAGTCTATGTAGAGGACAGTTTCCATCCGATGACCTTATTGTCACTATCCGGTGAGATGAAGTCCAAACGACAGAATAGATTTTATTGTTACACCTCCTCATTTTATTAAACAGACTTATGACAGTATTATAGTCATATTATAGTACTCTTTGCATAGAGCAAAACTGTCGATAGCCGTAGTTCTACAAAAGACAATCCACCTGTACTTTCAACCCGTACGTCTAACAAACTTCGCTTATCGCTGTCTCATTTCGCTTACCACACCATTTTTCTAGAAGGCTCGCTATAACTTACTGCTAGCACAAAATAACTGCATTTGGTATAACATCAACAGCTAGCGTTACTTCCATCGTTTGCTTTACATCTTCAACCAAAATAAATACGCAACAATGCAATAAGCACCATTGCGATAATGTAAGCGGCCACTAACTGCGCAGTTTGGGAATTACCCATCGTTTCGTTTCTTTTTGTGCATACGAGTAGCACACAAACCTAACAGAAACCAACTTGTGTTATAGGATAACTGAAATATTTGTCAGTCAAACTGTGGTCACCCTTATCATTCGCGGTTAGGTTTGCTTGTTTGTTTGGAATTTTCCTTTATTTGCTCCCGGGATTCCAACGAATATTGAGATATTGAGTTTTAATTACATTATGTCCACGTCAACACTATCATCGTCATATTCAGCTGCATAAGTTCACTGATGAACATGAGTATTTTTTATTTCTTTGTATGTATGCTTTTTATGCTAATAGGTTTGCACTTATCCTTCATCTCACCTCATGATAAGTGACGATAAAGATCGAGAATGAAATCGACTAAGTTAATACTGTTCAGCTTATCTGAGCTCACTCTGCATCAGATATACATTTAAATAGCTATTGTGGCTATTTCATAAAAAATTTCAGCTTTAAGTTTCCAGAGAGTGTTGTCAATGTTAGTAATTTCCCATTAGTCGCGCGTTTTTCGTAAGACGTGAAAAAAATTTTGGCTTCTGGATGAGCATGTTCCATCCTATGGCTTTGTCGACACTTGTCGTCGGGTGAGATGAAGTACAAGAGTGGCCCGTTATGCATTAATAAATAACTAGCGGCCCGCCCCGGCTTCGCACGGATGGACATTTATTTTGGCATAAACAAACGTAGAGTAAATGTAATCTTTCTAGCTCATTACAGAAATTTTCAGAACTTTCCATAAGTTCTCATGTGGACTTCTTCACACAATTATATATAACTATGTAATTGTTGCAACGTACAGATAAAGATCTACTAGGTGTAGCAAATGAAATAAGCTCAAAATCCCGTTATTTGTATAACACAGAAATCAGAATCTCGAATCAGTATCGCCGGGGTCCTTACACGGAATCGGACGATTAAACCCGCGGCGTGCGTGGGCGCAACGCAGATGGAAACTTGCTAACAAACGTAGCCGGGCTTTCTCCTCGTTTCTGTAGGCATACAGTATGAAATGACTCCATATGGCTCGATGCAATCAGCTACAACGGTTTCTGCAACAAAACAAAACATTGATTTTATACAAAATTTCTCTTGTCATAATTTTTCAAATGGTGGCTTGAGCATGGTGACATTTAATTGCTGTAAACCCCATGTTTGGAGTTTTATCGGGTACTTTATGGTATAAAATAAAATTTAACCCCATGTTGTTTTGGCGTCAACTACCGTGTTGTGAGCCAATTTTAATGTTTCATTTTGAGGTCGCTTATGCTATTACGCTTAAGTTTGATTAAATTCCTGTGAAGGAAAATTAGAAGTTGAATGCCCTTTAGTAATTCATTTTAAATTAATAATTTCCCAAAAACATATTTAAATAAAACTTGTAAATGGAAGACTTCGTGGGCAATGAAAGCTCTCTATAAACACATTAAATATTATCAACGGCAATAGCATTGCCCTTTCTTGGAATATTAATTAAGACCATATTTTTCCTTAGCCGTTACTAAGAAGCGATTACAGTTTTCATTTGAGTTTCTATGAACCACGCACTTGATTTTACTTTATCAGATTAGTTCATTCGATTTCCTACTTTTTATCATTTGTAGTACTTAAGCATAAGGAAGTGCCCACTTGTCTACCTGAGTTAACGCAGGTTCATGTGTACGGGCTAGATTTGTTTTGACACTTTTTTCTTGGTATTAACTCATTTGATATGTTAAGTTTGATAAGTTATCGATCGAAGAATTAGATTTTTTGTTTTCATGGGTTTGTTTGCAATTTCCTTTTGTTTGGTTTGCGGATTCCTATTAAATTGAGGATGAATAGTTCAGAATTAAATTATTCTAGAAACTATTGTAAAATGTTTTGAGAAAATTGTTTCAGGAATTATTTCTGTCAAATTAAATGATGGGTTAGAAAAAGTTAAAGCACTAAATACATCTGTACTGAATGCTAATAATACTCTCTAACAGAATCTGAGAGGTTAGATTTCATTGCAGAATTTAAATATAGGTAATCCTAGCATAACCCTAGCTAGAGTATAGTTGAACAGTCTGTAACGCGAGAACAAGAGATTGTGTAATGCAGGCCAACTGCAAGAATGGGGTCACTTCCGAACGCAACACAAATCAAATTGAACCGTCTACTCATTGCCATCTGCTTTATTGAATACGATTTATGGTTCATATTCGAACTGAGCTGGGGTTTCGGACGCCAGGTTACCTGGTCGACGAGCAGACCGATAAGATACGTCGCGGTCAGTCTGATTTGTAAAGATACTTCTGTCTGATAATGCCATTTTGACGGAACGATTTGTGATTTTGGTCAGAATATGACAATTATTTCAACTCATAAAATTACACTGTTTGTGAATTTGTTAATTAAATCAATTTTTTAAATCGGTCATCTGCTTTACTTACTGTGATTTGTATGTATGCACGTCAACTACAGACATTTCAGACTATTTTTTAAGTTATTGAAGTGAAACTTCTAATGCGACTTCTTAACAAGGTTGAGTTAAACGTTTAACGCTACCATGGTGGGGGATTAGAAAGAGACAGAGCGAGAGTGAATGCGTGGCACTCGAACGCATGCGCGTAGGTACGTCTCTTGTGAATATCAATTGATTGTTCTAAAGTTTGTCTTATAGAAACAATATGATTTCATTAAAAATCAATTTCTACTACTTCCTATTTTCATTTCCATATTACGAAGTTTCACTTCTTCTGCGCGGAGGGACTCCACGCACAATTTTTTTATTCTTAACTTTGCTTACACGTTCATCAATTTTCCGTTTTTAATTTCCGTTACTAAGTCCGTCTCTTCTTTTAAGATTTTTCCATTTCAACTATACATGGTGTCGTTAACTTATTTAATTTTGTTTCCTGTAACAGCTGCAGTGTAACAAGTGAAGTGAGGCTCTATCTATAGTAAACATCCTTGTAGGTACAGTACGTGATTGGGCACGTATGTACATTATATTTTACGTCAACATTTTGTGGTCATATGGATTAACGCATTTTCCGCAAAAGAGGCACGTTTCATTACTAATCCATGGTACAAAAGTTAGTAGGTACTTTATATGTGTGCGTACATATGTACATTTAAGAATAAATAATATAAGTAACTGACAGGTTACTGTTTTATTTAATTTTGTTATTTCGTGGAGGTAGACCGAAGGGATGTTTGAGAGTCTTATTATATATCGCTCAAGGATAAAAACACAAAATTCAACAAAGAAATGTACGAAAAGTAAAAAATTTCATTCGTATTGTAAAATTAAAATTCTCCTACTTATTTCAAAAACCATCAAAGACAAACAAATGAAAATTTCGTTTCATCATCCGGAAAAGCATGTCTAATCTGTTATGGAGCCTGGTCAAGTTACATAGTTATATTTAGTAGCCCTAGTCGGATAGGTATGCGTAGATACAGATTTTAGACGTTATCATACACGATCTTAAATCTGGCGTAGCTTGTCTCTGTGAAGCAAGAGCCTACTCGTAAATAGAGCATTTGCTATTTATGACAAAAATTTGCAGAAAATACCAGTGTTATTCGTTTCTGAATCATAAAACGCTAGCCAATACTTTAACTTTCTTGTATATATAGGTCATTATTGGAAATCTCGCTCGCACCGAGTTAAACTACCAACTGACGGGGTCATATTATAAGTACCACATAAAACTGTCCCTATAACATTTACAATTTAATTGGACAGTTGAAAAGACAGGCTTGGCTCGCTCGGGGCTCGGGGCTCGGGGCTCGGGGCCAGACACCTACATAATATACTTGTTATTCCTTCTACCAGTACTTCACCATGTACACAGTAGGTACTGTCCACGCGCCGCGCGCCTTGACCCACTTTGTACTCCAAGAGGACAGCACGGTACACATTTATTTGATCTTTGACCACTCTTATCTTTACCTAATATCATTGTTTAAAACTTCAAACTATAAAATAGAAGCTATGAATCAATAAAAGTCATACTTTTTGGTCCGCGTATTTAGTCTTCTAAAAAGCTAGACGAAATATGTTTTCTTGTGTTTAATGAAAAATTTATTCTGGGAATAGCAACCTGACTCTTACAGCTGATGGGTTGGCGTTTTTCTACGCCCACGTTCATCTAGAGAGTTACCACCATTTTCAACCGACTTCAAAAAAGGCGGAGGTGTCCAATTCGACTGTATGCTTTTTTACGTATGTTACGCAGTCATTCCGCCAATTATAATTCGATTTTAATAAGTCTTGTTTTTGATAGAGCATACTTCAGAAGTGGTCCCTTGTAAATTTTATCGAAATGGTTTTAGCGCTTTTTGGTAAAATCAACACAAAATAAAATATATACCCGGATAAGTCGACCGCTAAGGGATAAAATTTTAGAGGATAAATGCTGTAGACTTTTAGGGCAGTTGATGAACATAGATTTCCTAGTGCCTGATGATGTTGAGTGAGGATTCTCGGTGGCACGCTGCCTCATAAGACTACAGCTCTAGCAATAAGTACAAACCCAATCTATAAATATGTTTTTAGTTTAATTTTATTCAAAAAACAAAACAACTAAATGACTAGTTTGTGAAGACTTAAGTAGTGGAGGTAAAGTTTGAAAATCCAAGTGTAATAAGTGACTTTCAATGCAATTTTGATTGCGCATGCCATGCTGTTGGAATATTCAAGAGATTTTGTACTTTAGCAGTACGAGTAGAACATGGATTTAGAAAACGAGCTAACACTAATTTGATTACAGTTTTTATTAAATTAGCTAAATAAAATAGAACATGAACAAATCGGTGCAGATTGCTCAAAAACTAAACCTGCTCAGAAGAAAGAAATCAACGAATACATGTACGCCTTGCTCAAAAGTCTTAAGAAATTGAGTCTTACAATCACTAAGATTTTTTAAAATCCGATGTTAATCCTCACAACATTATATGTTAAATTAATTCGCTATGCTGTCGTTAATGACGAACACAATTATTATTGAGAAAACCCAATAGCGATAATAAACAAGAAATAAAATGATCGAGAGGCCGTTGTGAAAAGCAAACTTTAGGACGGACGTGTTGTAGAAGGCGAAATTAGAATGACTCACGCAACAGTTATACAAAGATAATTTTGCTGTTAGAAAAATAAACAAACCAGCATATTGATCGTAATTTAAACGGTAATAAAGCTGCAGGTGCCTGTTCCAATTGGCGAGTTTAGGTTGGTACATTTCGCAAATTGAAATTTGTATCATTTGACCCATTTGTTAGTTCCGTAGAGGCATTCGGTTTGAAGTAGGCATTCCCTAATTAATTTTCTGCTACAGGAAAAATGGCGTAATTTATTGAAATGGTTTTTGACACGCGATTTATTATATTTTCTACGTTTTTCCTGTTCATCACCGGACTGTATTGTCATTATTGTTCATAGCAGAGGTGCTCACCCTGTTTCATTTAAGTATCTTATTTTAAAAATCATAATAAGAATAAAAATCATAGGCATAAGGTATGCGTGCAAAAATTTTGTAATTTAATTTTTTCTTCAAATTTTAAAGAATATTCATTGATATTATAAAATCAACTAGATACAAATAATCTGAAGTATAATAAATTGTAAAGTAAGGCCTAGCGTTAAATCTTAACTTACACGTTTAAGTATACGTTGATTAACTTAAACATTATAAAATAAATAAACAGGGTTCAAATAAAGTGTCGTAAATAGTGCTGTGCTGCTCACATTGTCCGTCATACCCTCGATAACCCCGACCTTGAATTACGTTTCGTTTAAATAAACCACAATGAATTATGTTGTTATAAGCTTGTGGGTGGTTGAGGTCATCCATTTGTTATCATATGATCATAAAACACAGAAAATAAATTTAACCGCCTCCGTAGCCTGATGGCTAAATGTGGGACTAACGATATGAGGTCGCGGGTTCGATTCCCAGTATACTTGGAAATCGATACTAGGTTTGGTTGGTGGTAGGGCATTTTCTATGTCCACCTGGCTAGCTACCACCAGAATGTTACCTAAGCTAAACAGTAGTGTTAATAGCTCTGTTTTGAAATAGCACCGGTATGAAATGGGTCGCAGAGCCAGTGCCTAACTAGCTGGAGTCTTCTGGGTGTGCACGCTTACCCTTCAATGGCCTTATCGTTACCATCAGGTGAGATGAAGGCCAAGTGCAAAAGCATCCTACCTTGAAAACAACGGCGAAGGCAAGTGCAGCTTGACCAAGTCTGTCTGTTAGCGATAATCTCAAAAACTACTGAACGGATGTTTATGTGGTTTTCATTTAACAAAGTGATTCTTGAGGAAGGTTTAGGGGTAAAAAATTTTAAGGGTTTGTGCAAATTGGTTAAAATATGACGGTGATTGTTGAAGATGTCGGAAAAATCAAGCTGTCCGGGAGCTTACGTCGAAAATGCTGTATAAATAGTTTGAAATATAATAAAACAATGTATAGCGGGATGGTTTCTCTTTTACAGGTTTACAAAAAAGTATGTGATGATATCTTTTAAGGATAGCTTACTTGCTTAAACTTAGCTATTTAAATACTACTACAATATTAATCATTATCAAATTAAATACGTTGGTCTAACTTAAACATTTCATATACATTATACTAGTCCGTTACACCATACAATTTAAATGAATTTCTTAGGAGTTAGATTTTAAACTACGCGCAAGAAAATAAAATCAACCTGTCCCGCAATAAAACCAACGACAAGCGAAGACGGGACTTGCTTGATGCAGCCACTTCCGCCCGCGCTCCGCCACCCGCTTTCATCTGTGTTTGTTTGTCCTTCCTTCAAAATTACCCATTGATTAATATATACGTAATATCCATAGGGAATGTCATCATGAACAGCTTAAAAACGAGTTTCAAAAAACATACATATGTAACTAAGATTCAAAACATGGGCTTTAACGGTAGTAACATACCAGTAGGCAATACTGAGGCGTCGGAGGTCATGCCAATTTGTTATATTTCAATTATTACACGTTTCATTTTGTTCAAACAGTGTTATGTTGATTAATTGTAAGTATGTATGTGTTTTGACATACTAATTATTATTGTAAAGTGGTTGTTCATAATAATTGTAAAAGACTTGTATCGTCATTCATTATAAACATAATTTATTGTTGTGATTCATTATAAACAGGCACTAAATGTTTAAGATAAGGTTTATCGGGAAATAATAAAAAATTTGTTGCACCTAAGTCATAAATACATAGCTGAACATTGGAAGTAATTCAGAGAGTATCAAAAAGATAAACCGATCCGATCCGATCCACTGCACCACCAGCCAGCAGTTCTGCCACAAGGACTCGAAGGGGCGTCCATCCAGTATTGGTGAGCGTTGGGATGGCTATCTGGGCGTGGCTCGTTTCTACACGGGAGTAACATATCTGCGATTATGCATTGGGTTTGCTGGATCAAGCTCCCGTCAGCTTACTATCACATACACGGTAATAGCGTGGCGATACGAGACACGCGGTGCTGCCAACCCAACCCTGTCCACACTACATGGGCTCCGTACTTCTGTCCGAGCAACCGGCGTGCAGGTAAATAGGGAGTAGGGTAATGTAATAAGTTTATCAGCTGCAGTTCTGGAAAGGAGTAGCAGTAGCAGAGAGTATCAAAAAGATAAAAAGATGAAATAATGTAGAAGTCAACTTCATCAGCCGACCACTTTAGTAGATTTGACTTTTCAAGTGGTCTTAGTTTGTGCAATAAGGAAGACAGACAGTCGAAACGCAGATACTAAGCTGGTAAGGAGGTGATGAAAGTGATAAAAAAATTGATAGTGATAAAAAAAGCATTCATTCCCGTAGACTATAATACTTGATAGAGATAAACGTTACTTCACATAACTAACACAAAATCAGTGCCACTGGTACCAAACTCAACTAATTTTGTTAATAGAATCTATCTCCGCTTTCGAACAGGCGTTCTATTATTATTTATTATATTCCAAAAAATTTAATACAAATCAAATACCCTACCAAAAAAAACAGAGAAACAAAAGAACTAAATATAATTAACACCAGCCGCTCCCATCCTCGCAGCACTCAGCACCTCGTAAATTATCAACTTCCTGATTATTTACGACTCCACTGTATTCTACAGTACACTATTAATCACATGGATCAAAATAGACGAGTGTTTACTAACGTCAAGGTTGCAGGCTTCGTTACGTCAGCGGTGCAGCCTTGCTCAGAGATTTTAGAGACTTATTTCACTTGTTCTATGACCCGGAGATACGTACATTTTGTGGAACTTGAAAATGCGGGTCAAAGTCAATGAGCAGCTTCTGTTATAAAGGTATCATTATCAGTTGCAGTTGCTGAACGAAGCTTGCAATCAGCTGGTTCTGAAGTCTTAGAAAGTAAACATCTAGCTATAGCTTGCGGGACGTGTCATTTGTGTCACTTCACAATCGTTTCTCGGAATGTGGTCGACACTGACTAGAACTCTCTTATCATAGTACATTTCGACACTAGTGCGAAAAGTCTGTAAATTCAATCGAGCTATGACTATTATTGCCCGAGACGCAGTCGAGGGCGAACCAGTCAGAACGATATTCAATTTACATTTTCGCACGAGTTTTGAACGACGTTTTTTTAATACATTTGCGAAAAAATATAACATACAGTAAAATTATAATGAGTATGATTGTGTTGCGGTAAGCAAAGAAAAAAATAGCCTAAAACCGAAATTAATTGACGTTTCTGGGTAAGGACGCTTCCATTTATCGGCTTTTTCATCACTTAACATTGGATGAGATGAAGATGAAAGTACCAGGACCACATGCCTATGGTGGAGGCTAACCACCAAAATTCAAAGAGAGAAAAAGAGACATAACATAAATACATTATAATATGTATTTTGCTTAAAATATGGTTAAAGCAGATGATATATATGCATATATTATATTTTATAAATTAAATGAATACAAAAATGAAATTAAATCATTTTAAACATTCGGATTCATTTGTTTTTCAATTCAAGTACATTATCCGATTGCTTAACGGTGAAGGAAAACATCGTGAGGAAACCTGCATGTCTTGAACAGGCATGTGAAGTCCACCGATCCGCACTGGGCCCGCGTGGTGGACTACGGCCCATACACTCTATGTAGGAGAGTAGGCCTGAGCCCCTGCAGTGGGGACGTATATAGGCTGTTGATGATGATGATTCGGATTCACAAGACAATACAGAGACTTAAAAGCAAGCTTGGTGACTTGATTTTAAAAGGGGAAGAGGCCAGTATTCTTTTTTCAAAAATAATAGAACTCGAAGCCCATCTCCTCTTGGAATTCTTCTCCTCTCCTCTCCAAATCCTCTTGCCTCTCCAAATACTGCCCAGTGAATAGGCAAAACCACTAGTAATGATTTCCGAAGGATATACATGGAAAACATTCATTCAGTGCTTTTTTTCTTTATAATTAGTTAATAAGAAAAACGCACGCTTGCCTTTCTGAAATCACGAACTTTTTATACGCTAAACCGCTACGAAACGTATCATTTATTGAGCACATTTATTAAAAAGTGTGTTGTGTATTTTGTTATGATAGTTATAGCTCATTAGGGATTCCAGATTAGATTAGGAACCAGTAATCATGTTGCATTTATTATGGTAATCCTTCTGATGGCATATATCCGTAAAGTTGATATCTGATCCTCCTAGATTAGAGTATAACGACCGCGACTTTGTCTACGTAGAATTGAGAAGTTATTCAACGAAAACATTGGGCCGGGACGTTTCCGACCGATAGTCGACCGGGGTGAAAAGTATTCTAGAGTATGTCTACAGAGTATGCATATTATGTCCTTATTCTGTCAAATGTCTTCGGAGTCCATTCAGACTTTTATGCGGGATTTGCTAAAATCTATAGTCTCCCATAAAATTCTCGTACTATCGTACGAATATATTAATTATGTGCTGTGTGTACGAAAGTGTAACATATTATTTTACATTTTCTATGATAAAGAATATTTTCTTTCCAGAGGGTTCCAGACAAGTCCAAGCACCCTAAATAAAAATCCCGTGAAAATTGTGTATACTCGTATTCCGGAAATCTGTTCTGTTTATATAACCTCAAGATGAATTAAAAGTTTCCTCTTAACAAAACTTGGACCGACGTCGTCGCAAAAACATAATCAAGAACCGAGGATCAATTTTATATTTATGTAAATGATTGAAGATAGATGACCATTTTTTGCGGCACTATTTAAAAAAATTACACGTGCGTGAAGTTTCTGCGCAGCACGAAACATCACTTCTATGGTTGACCTTAGCCTGTCTGCGGCGAGTTTAGAAAACGCTCGCTAATTTGTAAATCACACATAGTTCTATCTGATAAACATTGTGAGGCTCGGAGAAATATGACGGTCGGATGTGGCATAAAAAGTCGGATAGCTGTAAAAGTCTTAACAGCACTGCTGGATTATTCTCTCCGTCTCACTGTAGACTGCTAATACCCATTAGATTAGGAATCCTCTTTGCATAACAATATGATTACCATAATTATGAGATTATCAAATAACCAATTATATCGATAGAATGAAAGATTAAGTATTTGTTTTTTCGAATTTTTTGTTGTTGTGAGTTTCTAAGGTTGTAAGAAAAAATGATTGTAAATATGTAGATTGCGTCTGTACGGATGACAAAAGGACGGCTAAAAACTGATGGTACCCCCTAAATAACCTCAGCCCATAAGTCTCTGAAACATAATTTTAAAAATTCAAACAGCTTATTAATGGTAACTTATTAACTAGCGTTTTGACTTGACCTAGGGAACTACTTGCTCGATCAGGATAAAAGTAGCCGAAATCCTTTTCCGGCTCTTCAATTATCCCTATTCAAAATATGAAGTAATTATAGATCTCCGTTTCGACGTAAATTAAGAACTAATAAACACAAAAACAAATTCAGTTTCGCATTTATAATATTGTAGTATATATTCCGAACTATGGTGTGACTGACGCAATATTTTCTGAGTTGACAGGTAATATCCTTTCCAGTTTCCATACAGTAGTGAATCGGTGTATCTAAACTAAATGCAAAAAGCAGAAATAGCCGCACATTTAACGTGCTAATGGACCAACTAAATGTTGCCTCGGACATAATAAAACAACGATCGCTGTTTTGTAACAGCTTCAAACTGGACGAAACTATTTAATTTTAAAATATTGGTGTATTTTTGTTTCACGATGCCCGGAATTTGAATACTTTTATTTTACTGATATAAGTTTAGAAATTTTAGAATGATTTAGATAAATAGCTCACCGTATTAACAAGCGGAAATAGCAGTAGGCTGGCCATATTTGCCGAAGGCTCAACAATCGCTGGACCTTCCGAGTCCTCGAGTGAATGGATACCTGTCTGAGAAATGTTTAGGCAAACGTAGTGTAGGACCTCCACCGGCTAGCTGGAAAGGTGACTTACATAGTGTGCCGGACGTGAATGGATGAGGAGACCAGAGAACCGAATTGATTGGCGCACTCTGGGAGAGGTATATGTCCAGCTGTGGACTACCGGAGGCTATGTTGCTAACTTTTATGTCTACGTTAATGAGTACTGCACTAAGTTGGTGTTTTCATGACATACAGGATAGTAAAAGTAATGGTTGGTAGGTTTAAAGTTTCTTAATTTCTTAGAAGGAACTAATCAGGTCATCGGCCATAAAGATAAAATTGTTAAGTACACACTGTACTTGAAATCTAGGTCAGAGTTAGTATCAATCTCCAAACGTTCAGTCTATTAGTCATGTCTTTGTTCTTCACTGGTAGTTCTACATGGTTTAATTGTTAAATCTACATTCCAATTTTGTATACCATTTTAATTGTTACAAAATTTCATTTGATATTTCTAGTAGGCATATTTATTATTATTATTTACCTACATAAAATTTTAGTTTCGTCAGTTGCTTGATTATTTGTTGTTTGTTTCATGTCAGTTCTTGAAGTCGAATTATATATTAAAAATCATGATGGAAGAAATCTTGTAATCGAAGCAATTTTGGCGTAACACCTAGTTTTTAAAAAAAGGTAAAAATGACCTTTTAATTGTATGCAATAAGGCATATAATTATAACAAAGTGGTATTTCTGAGAAGCCTTTTCATACGATTTCCTCACGTACCGTAGTAAACAGTACGTACCTGTTTGCGGTGAGAATGAGTCACGTTTCCTAGAACTCGGGTCGAAAAGAATTCACTCTCGATCGCACACATCCGGTCTGTTTCCTAAGGTTGGTGTACCGCTTGCTCGATGAATAAAAATAAAACCGGCCAAGTGCGATTCGCACACGATGGGTTCCACACCACCGTACAAAAGTTAACACTGCTCCATAATCAAGTAAAAAAGGTCGAAATAACACGCTTCTATTTGACTGTCTGTAACTTTTTTTATAGCGGTCATAGTGATACACATACTGTGAACATGCGGTCCTGTTGGGCAAGCTTTGGAGACGGAACCTTAAAAAGTAGTATAAAATATAAAACACTATCGATTATCAGTTCTCAGCTACAATCAAGCCAAGCAAAATTACTTTTTAGGATCACACACAACACACACAGATACATAATACAAGATTTATTTACTAAAATACGTAGCTGTATGTATACCTTTGTACCGTACCATAATACATGTATTTTTGATAATACAAGATTTTTGATCTGATTGATTGATTATATATTTTTTTAAAGACTGTTGCCGTTAGGGCCTGGAAAACAAAATAATATCAGATAATAAGTATTATATATTAGAGAATGTAACGATGACTGTGCTATGCCTACACACGTACTGTCGATTGATTATATAGACTTGTGTACCACCTAGCTGCAGTAACGAACACTGAGATAAGACAGACTTGTGCTGGTCACCGTTATTATTTAAAACAGCTGTGTGGACAATTTAGCAAAGAATTTTAGGTAATCAAATTCCTGGCGTGAACCATAGA
The DNA here is from genome assembly GCA_910589575.2 of Carcina quercana. NCBI lineage: Eukaryota > Metazoa > Arthropoda > Insecta > Lepidoptera > Depressariidae > Carcina > Carcina quercana. The sequence goes on along the minus strand of OU342440.2, from coordinate 6,210,654 downwards.
GTATAAAGTGGTTTGTGTCACGGACGGTATTACGCACAATTGCGCAGTAATTTTTGGTCTTATGTCAAATCAAGCGGTATCCATTGAGCGCGAAGCTCCCGTACCTTCAGATCTGCAAAATCTTTTGAACCTGACTCCATTCCAATATCTAAGGTACAATTTGGTACTTGACACCTAATTAGTTTGAGGTTGAATTGTATTTTATACAGCAACGAACATTAAAAGAAAGCACCCTAAAATACAAATACGTAAAAAAAATTAATTTTTTATTGGGAGGCAAGAATTTAAAATTTCAAAAATTGCGAAAAATCTTCGAATAGTAAAATGCTTATTAGATTTAGTTGTCTCATTGCATTTGGATTTTTTTCTAGGGGTATATAGTACATAAAAACATTATTTTACGAGATAACTAGTAGTATTTAACAAGCTTCATACATTTAACTCGAAAAAACAACAACTGATATAGCTATTTATCTTTTTACATGGACTATCGAATGAGACAAAAATATTTTTTAGTCAAATACCCAATTTACTGAAAAGTAGTTTTTTATTGGTCTCAATTAAGAGACGTTAGGTATCAATATTAGTATCAGTAACCGCAGTCGTTGGTCGATCTGCCCGTGCGTTGTCATGGCCTAAACTCACTGAACCACTTTACCTACGAGATGGGCCTTCACCACCAAATACCGATTAAAGTCTCTGGCGTGAAATACTCGTAAGGTATAATAGCGTGAAATTCACTTTTTAAAATCATTGGAATTCCCACCCGACACACAAATGACTATCAAATTAAAAAGTTCCATTTTCAAATATATATTTTTAAATGATAAGTGGCCAGTTACGTAAACTTTATGTATTTTCGTGATCATCCTAAACTGGAACACTTTCAGTGCCTTATATGTATAATAGGTTCCTTATTAGATTATTCTTGCAAAACTTTGATTATTTCCTAACCATTGCATTGTAATACAATAACAAAACACCTGGGAATGTTATCCATCCTGGCAGGTTTCCTTCTGCGGGGAATTAACATTGTCTTATAGCTGTGGTCAACATTGTATCTAGTTAGATGATAAGTAAATGTGCTATTTACTTGGCCATTTATCCGACGCAGGCGCAGGTGTGCTTGCGATAGTGCGAAGTGCGACTTGTGACATTTATGTCAGTGTCAATATACATAGTAAATTAACTAATCTATGTCAGTAACACCAATATACTTAAGATAAGTTTCCCCTAGCGGGCCCCATACTAAAGTAGTAAGATCCTAATTTCAATATTAAGCGACCACAGTTACCGAAATTTTGTAGACATGAACTAGAAACAAGAAGACATGAACTAGGCTTGACGCAATTTCGTTGTTATAGTTCAAGTATATTATGTATTTGGAAAACATATATAATTATATTGGTCTAATTATTAGAAGCGTCGGTGGCGCAGTGGATAAGGCGCGGACTTTCAATCTTAGGGTTCTGGGTTCGAATCCAGCCGTATACCTATGAGTTGTTTTCCAATTCAAGTACATTATTCGATTGCTTAACGGTGAAGGAAAACATCGTGAGGAAACCTGTGCACACTCCTGAGAAGAAATTCAAAGGTGTGTGTGAAGTCTACCCATACACTCTCTATAGGAGAGTAGGACTGAGCCCCTGCAGTTGGGACGTATATAGGCTGATGATGATGATGATTTGTTTAGAGTTTCAGAGGAACAACTATAACAACTTCTGAGAAGTAACAAATATCTCAAAACAGCGATTTGTGCCTTATCATCATGTTTACTGAACATGTTATTTGAAAACAGAACCACGACCATATTTCATAACGGCTGTGAACATTATCTATGATTGATTGAAAAATCCAATAGTTTCCATTAAAAACAATGATATTAGACTTAATGTGAACCAACAGATAAGCTAGTTAGCTTGTGTATGCAGTCACTTTGCAAGGAACACAACACACCATATCGCCGATAAGATATCCACGTTCAGACATTGAAGTGTTTGCCTTCGACTTTTAAACAATAAAGGAATTTCTTTGTTGATACGCCGATGTGGTCAGATTGTATAAATATTGATAAAATGATAAGGTATCTTATACAATTTTGCATACCTTCTTGCACTATAGGCGTAGAATAGATGGTTTGTTTGATTGAGGCGGCCTCGACATCGACTACAATAACTTCCAGTAAACTTTTTTCCTTTCAGCTGCAAAAGTACTCTGAACTTAACATGAGCTTCTGTATAGCTTGCCTGAACTTAGCTTATCTTTACATGAAGTGATTTATAATATACTATACCATACTTACGACGCAAATTTTTACGGATTGGACTCGAGTTTTTTCCGATGTAAATTATTTAGTTTTCCAATAACACGTAATAGAAAGCCGTTTTCAAAATGTTGACTTCTGAATTATCCAGTATTTTGTTGACGAATTCCTTTGCAGTATCTGACGTTCCTAATTGTCTAAATTCTGCACGTGTTTTCTTATATAATTTCATGTAATTTTCAAAACAAGCGAACCTAAAAAATTAAAGATAGTTTAGTTAGTTTGAATAAATATATATGTGGGATTGAGCTTGGGCGAAGTAATAAATCCTGTTACTTGAAATACTTTTATTTAATCATTTTAATTAATTATAAATCAACTTCTCATGGCGAGAGCCTCTTCCGGAAAGCGCGTCCTTTTGTACTCTTCTTTTTATCTTTCATCTCTTTCCTTCCTACTTTTCATACTCTGAACCAATCACAACATCTATCTCATTTAACCAATCACAGCCTTCCATTCATCGTCTGCTTACCAATTAACAACATTCATACTTGACATTCAGTGCAGGCAACCTAAGGTTCAAATATGTCCCGCCACTTGGCTGGGGCACTAGTCCACATATATAATAAATAACAGTTCTCCCCAAAATGAATTCCACTGTAATATAACCTCTATTCATTACAAACTAGGTAACACAAGGATGAATAAATATTTAATGTACATAAAAGTGAATGAGCTATCAATATTTACAGAAACTATAAATACATGAGTCTTGCGGGTGCCAAATACTACTAAAAGACGCCTCATAGAAGCTTTAGAGTTGTGGATAAAGGTAGATGTAACAAAACCAGCAACAAAACTGACTCTCGTCTGTTGTGACACTGCCTCCGTGAAAGTTTATTAATAGATATATAATTATTATAAACTCAAATTCAAATAAACTTTATTGTACACAGAAAAAATTAAAACAGAATAGATAAAAGGTACAGGAAGGCGGCTTATCGCTAAAAGCGATCTCTTTCAGACTCAGGCAACCCTGAGGCAGAAGAATCGTTTATTTAATAAGAGGCAAATGGTGTTACATACATAAATATGATAAAATATCATACTATAATTCTTATAGATATATAAAACATATTATATATATAATGGACAAACAATAGATAGTGTAGAAGTGAATCAGGAGGAAAATCATCAGGTGAGATTGAGGTCAAGTGTTGGTCTATCTTTAATAATAAAAAAAAAGGAAATCAGAGGAATTTACGAAGGAAAGAAGAAAAGGCTTCTAAGGAATAATTATATCTGTTCAAGAAAATGAATTTTCAGATTAGGTTGAAGTTTTTATTTCAGATCAAAAAAAGCCCATACAGACCATTAATCTATAGAATCTATCTATCTATCAAGACAATAAATTGCCCATTTTCGTATTGGGGCAGAGCGGACCATTGTGTAAAAGTATGCTTAGAATAATAACGCCTAGAATGTGAGTCCGAGCACCGCAACTGTTGCAAGTAAAACTTAGCCATTCTAGCTTAGTTTGACAATATATTGAACGAGGAAATTTTTTCAGTGGTCAAGGTCGAATCTTAGTGGTTTATAAATTAATTTAAACCTGATACTGCGTTTTTGAAAAACAAAAGACGCAAACCAATAAATTACTTCACGTTTCAGTTTGATTTCAAAGTCCGTCGTTTATTTTCGCATAGTCTGAGGTCAGAAGTTAAGTTTGTTTCGTAGTTAGCGAGTTCGGAAGTCTATCTAGCATTTACATGCGATTGTTTGTGAGATCCAAGGATATTTTACACGTCGATGGTGTATTGCGCTTCATTTAAAAAATTTACTTGTTTTATTTATTCAATCTATTTGAATTGATTATTTTTGCTCCAGCATTACTTTGATCATAAAAACCATGCCGTTAAAAATCAGAATATATTTTAATACTAATAAATAGCTTTCTTTTCTTGAACATGTAGGTAAGTACCGTTGCATTAATGCTATTAACACATTAAAATATTCTGGATTACCTCGTAGCATTCTTACTAGCTTTAAAACATTATAGAGATCTATGAATAGACCAAGCATAGGCTGTCTGCTATAACTAAAAATAAAACGCATTAAAACGCCAGATTGATTGGCAGCAACACACCCACATGCTAACTGCGTACACAATAAATGATCACTTGTTGGACTGGGACCTTTGATTGTTGTTAAAAATGTACTTACATTTTGTTCGAAAACGTATAGTTTTTCGGTTTTGAATTACAAAGTTTATTCCTTCTATTCTTTCTCAAGCGATTGTGCAATTTTAAACTTTCTGAGTCTAGGAATAAGAGTTGATTACACTAAAAGAATTGTAAATTGAATAAGAATTGATTTGGAGCCGTCTGGCATTGAAAACGAGGTCGACACAAAGCGCTTAGATAAAGTAAAAAATTATGGGTCTTTAAGTCACTGTCAAGTTTGAATTGGTTTGTTGCCGTTGAATTGAGAGAGAAATAAATGTGTTTTTAAATGTGTGTACAGAAATTAAACAATGGGAAAGTTTCCCTAACAAAATCTTTTAGAATTTTTTTCTAGTGTTCATCATATACATTTGTACTTTACTTACTGAATGTTACGAATGCAATTATTATTATAATACATTTGAATTTGTCGGTTTGTGTATCTTTCGCGTACCTATCAACCAGCAGATCAACGGACGGACGTGTTTGTGCATAGAGATAGTTTAGGTCTCGGATAGTGACAAGGTTACTTTTTATCGCAGTACAGTTTCCCCTCGGTCCCCACAGTCCGCAGGTGATTGATTTCTAGTGATGTCGCGGTTACAACGTATTTGGCGTTTTGCGCTTTTGGCATTGTGCGTCGAAAGGCATCAAGTTAGCTTTTATTTGTTTTACCTTCATATTTTTCATGTACATAAAAGAAAAGTACAATGCGATTTAAAAAGGTTCGAGAGAAGAGACAACTTTCTCTTTAAACTTTCAAGAAATATTCTACTTTAATTTTACTGGTCATTAATTTGTTGTGTAGTTGGTGGGATTCAAAATATTCAAACAATTTATTTTTCCATTAAAATTCTTGATGTTTTTATTGGGCGGAAAATTTAGATTGCATCTAGTTTTTATCTGAAGTCGCTTTGATCTTATGTTTTGAGTGCACCATAAAATATACTACTGTATTGTTGTTGTCCAACAAACACGTATAGTTTTAATGTTCTAACCATGTTATAGTTTATGGCACTATAAAGTTTATTTATCATTTGTCAGAAGGTCGCGGGGATTCAAGGTGAGCGGACAAATTATCTCTACCAGCGCCGCAGAAATCTGCACGAACTGTACAGTGTAGAGTACTACTTACATTGTAGAGTGTTGAATTAAGATACATTTTTACTTAATTTATTTCTGCATTGACTTAAGAAGGTACTGCACAAAATTTTGTAAATGAATTCTACGTCCATGCGCTTCTAATTTTTTGAAATTCAGGTTACCACGATCCTTGAACAAAGGCACGCTTTTGTTGAATTTTAACACAAATACATGAATAATAATACATCTTAATAAATATTTCAATTTTCTAAATGTCACTAACATTACGTATTGTTTAACGTAAATTTCAACGACAGCGTGACCATGTTTAATTATCGGGCTAATCTACATATTTTAATGTATTTAACTAATTCAGCGCATAATAATGACTTTCGTGCAGTATGTACACTTCTATCATATGGTTTCATTTACAGCTTCTTCCCATCAAGTGAGACGAAGGCCAAGTGTAAGCTCATCATATTGTAATTGCATTATTTAAAAAAAATTAAATTACATGACACTTGCCTCCGACTTCGTCTGCGTTGATTTCATAAATTATCCCACGAGAAATCTTTGCTCGGGATAAAATATAGCGGATGACACTCCAGCCCACAAACTCCATTGCTAGCTACTTGGAAGGACAAACAGACATACTCGTATTTATAATATAATGTGTTTTATTTACGGAGTTCAGCGCTACAGTCGCACGTAATTATTATTAGTAATTTATATAAATCGATTTTAATAACTTAACACATTTAATTGTCTATTAATAGAAAACTGAGCACGAGGAAAATCAAATCGACTCTAGCCTGAGGTGAGTCATCGACGTCAGTTTACCATTAAACGATAACTAAAGTGTGACTTCCTCTCTGACCACGTGAATGAATACCTACTTATACGATTCAGTACTTCTGGTCGTGTGGTTCCGCTTTTTAAATAAAAAATTAAATAGAAACTGAAAGAAACCCATTCCATATTTTTGTGGTTGTCTGTCGTAGAAGGCAAAGGAAAATCAGAGCATGGGCGACAGCGTCTATATGTCCACTGAAATATTACTGATGACGTGACATCTGCCAATCAAATGATGATTTCAAATCACATCATCGAAATGTTGATTTAGTATCGATCTAGAAGAAAGGGACATGGTTCTTCCTGACGGTTAGAGGTGGTAGGTGTGTCACGGTCAGACGGATGGTATCTATTACAATCTAGCCTTCCGGTTTCAACTCTGTTCTATATAGTACAAAACAGAATCGGTAGGTCTGTTAAGGGGCTAAGACCTTTCTGTACCTTAACATTGTTTGAGAACACTTTGAGAAAGATAATCTTGAATTCATAGTGATCATCGTTGTCAGCTGTCGCCACCAAACCGCGGAAATTACTTTTAGTCCAGTACAAAACGTAGACAGACTGCCGCGTGTAGTGAAGTCTCGTAAAGACTAAAACATTTCATAATATATCATGTAGTCCTCTAGGCGCGTAGCAAAGTCTCTATTTGATTTTGTGTACTTATCCTACTTCCTACTAATATTATAAGTCTGAAAGTTTGGATGTTTAGATGTTTGGATGTTTGTGACGCTTTCACGGAAAAACTCTTGAATGGATTTGAATGAAACTTTACAATAATATAGCTTATACATCAGAATAACATATAGGCTATAATTTATAAAGACATATTGTGTAAATTGTACAAAATCACGCTTATAATATTAGTGGGATTACATGGGCAATTTTGGCATAACAAAAACGCGTTGCCTAGCAACCGACCATAGAATATGTAATTCGTATATACAAACTTTTGCGTGTATAATATTAGTGTGAAGACTTTTTGAATGTACTACGTCAGATATTGAAATTTCTTTTGTTTCTTTAAACTATTAGCCTACGTAACAGAATAAACACTATTTTGTACCTTATGCTGGAAATGGAGATAGATGCCTTCTATGCCTATCGAACAAGTAGAATAAATCCTGAAGTACACGCGGACAAAGTCGCGGGCGGAAGCTAGTTAAAAATAAACCAGCATATTCACCTTAAACAAATCATTCAACTTTTGAAGTGTAAGAATTCTCATAAACATTCCAATACTCATGTTATGTATTCCTTTCATTTTATTTTAAACATTTCGAGGGTGAGGGTGATGTGATATATGAGCTTAAAAAGCGTCCAGCCATTACAAAGATGCAGGAATGCGTCACTGTCAAAGATAAAAATTTTAAAGGGCTCGAAAAGAAACACGCGTCAAGTTGAAAGGAATACGGGAGGGATTATGTTATTTGGGATGTATTGTTGCTTTCGAACTTTCGGTTTTATTTTGAATCGTGTCAGAGGATGAATGAAAATAAATCAAATTAAATGACATTGGAAAGGTCAGGGGAGGGCACTCTTCGAACACATAGCTACTTGTATTGTATATGCATATATGAAACATTTGGGAGAGTGTGCCCAGGAATTTAACTGGAATCATCCACCTCGCGTTAGTTGTGCTAAGGAGATCCGCTCTCGGTGAACTTTTCTTCTCATGCAATTTTTTTTGCTGACATGGACCCCTTGCGGATAGTACGAGTAGTCGATCCGGGCACCCTCAAGAGACCGCAGACGTAGGTATTTGATTATTTCAACTTTTACCCGTTCCTGAAAAAGGGCCAGACGGACAGATTACTAAGTGAACCTATAAAGGTTCCTATTTTTGGGGTTCCGAACCACAAAAGGAAAAAAGGAACCCTTATGTGATCGCTTTGTTATCCGTTTGTATGTAAGTCAAATACCTTTTTCTCAGTAACGCGTAAAGGTATATAAGAGAGTCAAAACTTATAATGGTACTTTCTATAAACCTAGAATCCTGAAATTTTGCAAGAAGCAAGCCTTACAGCATAAATATAGGGATCAATTTGACAACTCAAATTTTAGCCATACCGCATTATAAGCTCTGTTTACGATTACAAACTTACATTTGCAGTTGAATCTTAATAGCGACGTAGACGGATGTATGGGACAATATTTTTCAAGTAACCTTTATCCTTCAATCTGACTAAAATTTTTATTGGAGAATTATTCGGTTCTTATTTATGATTTTTAGTAGAGGTATGTTAAAAAGATATAATGTACGCAATAACCCTCGGGTGCAAGATGGACTCGCCGGCTGGCCTTTTTTAGGGTTCCGTGCCCAGAAGGTAAAAAACAGGACCGTATTACTAAGACTTCGCTGTCCGTCTGTATGTCTGTCACCAGGCTGTACCTCATGAACCGTGATGGTTAGATAGTTGAAATTTTCACAGATGATGTATTACTGTTGCCACTATAACAACAAATACTAAAAAACAGATGGAGGCTCCCATACAACAAACGTGATTTTTGGCTCGTTTTTATAAATAATGGTACGGAACCATTCGTGTGCGAGTCCGACTCGCACTTGGCCGGTTTGTTTAGTTTTGGAGGTACGTAGGAGGTACGGTTAATATTTTATATTAAATATCAACCGCAAACAGTCTTTATAGTAGGTCTAAATCTCTTAATCGAAATTTATCCGCGAATGATACAAATCAACACTAATTTGAAATTCATATTAGACCACACAGCTTCATTGCTTCGTAATAACAAAATCTACATATAATACAAACAGATAACCGTTTAACAAAGATAAACTGAGATTAAGGTTTTTTTCAATTATAGCGCTAAACATACAGACCTTCGGATTGCTATCGCATTGCGCAATACGCCGTTTTAGAACATTATTGTATTGTTGTCAAAACATGAGAGGTGTGTCTAAAAAATACCGATCAAAACATCGTTACGTGACTCACAGCGTATGCGCATTCATTTTATAATTTTGATTGATTATTTATGCTTATTAATTAATTATAAATGGTTCTCCTGCGTTGTATTATCTTGGCAATCATGCTGAGTAACTTTGCCGTGGCATGGTCTCTATGATCGTAGGATAGGAACAATGGGTCACTCTATGTAGGTAACTATATTGATATGGGAGTGAGTTAATAACGACCGAATATAGGAATATAACGTAAAATTTGCTAGTCAAAGATGGTTATTAAGGCAAATCAAGAAAAACATAATAAACTCATACATTTTTGGATCCTATACAGTCTTGGTATTTTACGTCTGATTATGAAAAGGCAATTCGTGTGAAGTTTTAATTATATTTAAATTTTGTTCATAGACAAACAGAGCACAGGGTTCGGATTATTGTTTACTAGCTTTTGCCTGCGACTTCGTCTACGTGGACGTCGGAATGTATCCCACAGGAACTACTTGCTCGATCGGTATAAAAAGTGTCCCTCTGTTTGATTGCTGCCTTTGTACGGTTTAACCGATCTTAATGAAATTGGTCACGCACGCACTATGGAGAGGGACATAGATATAGGCTACTGTGCCTGTAAATATATTTATTTTATTGTATTAGGAAAACAATTGTTATTTTCTTTTTACGGTCCGCGCTCTCGAAGCCGTACGTGGTTTACATGAACAAAGAAAGTTATCAAATCCGATCAACAGAAACGGGATTGTTTTGATTGTTGATGTTCATCAATGTTCTTTCGATTTGACAAATACATATAATGTGTATATGTATCTATATATTATTATATAGGTGCATGAGAACAGCAGGGAGTGAAGGGTCTGATAAGTAGTGTGTGCCGTGATAATGTATGTGAGTAGGTACACTCGAGTACAAAAATATGTATCAACTTTGGTACCATTTCACATTCACTATTGCTTGTTCCTATGCAGTGTGTTGAACGAAATGACAATTAAAGGTGAATATGACATGGTCCAAAAGTAGATGTGCTCGAGTGTACATAAACCTCACTTCACGTAGAGTGATGTGAAACGTGTCACATATCACGTTTCGCATAAACCCGGTCTTGACATAATGTGTTGCACTTTATATGTAAATGCAGGCGCACGCGAAACTAGATAGTGTAGACACGGCGACTTCGAGCAATCCTTCAAATATCATTAACTTTATTTTGCCGGCGATTTCGTGTGCGGGTAGAAAAATTACCTGTACCCTTTTTCATGGCAATAAACAAACTCAGTTTATTGTTTGTTATGTTACTAAATAAAATATTGGTGTGATAGGTGGTATACACTGTACAGTGAGGAGTGTTTGAGTTGTAAATGTTTGCTTTATAAATACAAGGGTTTGGGTCTCGAAGGTTGTTCTGCTCAACTGCAATAAAACGGCACTCCGACTACATTATTGCAAAATGTTTTTATGTTTGCCTCTTGGCCTTTACATTATATAAGCTGCCCATTATGAATATACCTCTATAAAGTAAATTAGTAAATTGATAGTATTACGAATTCATTGTAATTCTCCGCTAAATCAATCTACTTCACCGCATGTAAATTAAATAGTTTTTTTATTGATATCCCTTTATGAATCTACAATTACATATCTGTTGCCGTAACTGTTGAATTTAGTGCTATTACTATAAGATGATATGATATGATCAGGGAGCGGGCTGCTTTATGCCTTAGGTAACAAACAGGTAACAACCAAGGTGTATGGAGTGGCGAGCGCGTGTGGGAGGAGAGGTAGGCTACGACAGAGACAATTTATCAGTGTGAAAGACATCAACGCGCGCATCTCAGAAACGATTACAATATTTTGTATTGTGACATGCTATTCCGTAGTAGTACACAATCATCATCATCATCAGCCGGGAAACGTCCACTGCTGGACATAGGCCTCCTTCATGGTATGCCAAATCGACTGGTCCTGCCATGGTATGCCAAATCCTGACAAGTGGCTACTTTGCCACTGAATGGCTTATATTCACTTTGTTATTTGTAAAACTAATGTATGTGTTTACTTACTTCTATTATTGCTTTTCTTAAATTGGTTTATCTTCATAAGGTTTATCATGTTGTCCAATAAATATATGAATTATTTAATTAAGCTGATCGCGACATCGTTCTTTAACTCTTGAACACGATAATATGATGATAATTATGATGCAAGGCAAGGCACTGAGTGTTTACTGGCGCTGTTTACATGTGATTGCATCCTTCGGTCCGACTGTAAAGTTTTACTGCTGCTTTAACGAGCATGGCTAGTTTTACTGTGTGCGTGAGGCGGGTAGTGAACGAATAGAGATCATACGCGGATCATGATCCAGGTACCTATATCACTTACACAACTCACAAACACCCTCTCATGCCGTCTTAGAAATATTTAAATAACATTTCTCTCATAATCATTATTATCGTTTGTTTTGTTTATATATTAGATTTGTCTGCAGGAACATTTAAAAAATAATTGTACAACAGGAAGGTAGACCTATGGGACACAGGCTTTGCCTACAACAGAGGTCGTTGAATATTTAGTAATAGTTTAGTAGAGATTGTTTGGAACAGAGTAGGAAAATATTACAGTTCCCTGTGATATTACGAAAGCTAATTCGCACGAAAAAATTAAATCGGTTACCTGGCTTTGTACAGTTACCATCATCATCAGCCGGGAAATGTCAACTGTTGGAAATAGGCCTCCTCCATGGTATGTCCCGAGCCACTTGCATCCAGGTCCATATAATAGGGAGGACGGCCGGTACACGTTTCCTAGCACGTGGTCGCCACTTGAGAAGTTTTACCCTCCATCGGTTACCCGTTCTTGGAGCGATGTGGCCTGCTACTTCGGCTCACCGACTTGTCGAACTATGGCGGTGACCTTAGTTTGTCTACGGATTTCCTCATCCTGGATTTTATCACGTAGGGAAATTCCGAACATAGCTCGTTCCATAGAGTGCAGTTACTATCTAAAACTATAGAATTCTTATATATTCTTCTTTGAACCACTGACTAAATTTGTATATTGTAACACTTAAACTCATTTCACTGTTTCGCTTACTGCTTTATTATTTATGTTGACAATCTTATATAATTCTTATCAGAGAAATCTATATACCTTGCAAGTTTATGTTTTGTAAGCATTATCAGAAAAATGTGTATTCAGGAATATATGTCAACTGTCGTTTAATAGTGAATAATATGAGGTTTTCAAATCCTAATGTTTATGTTCTAAATTCAAATTAAATTTTCATATGATTTTCTGATAATCCTTACAAAACATAAACTTGCAAGGTGTTTCGATTTTTCTGATGAGAAGTATATTGTAAATCGGAAATTGAATGTCTAAAATTACTTTTTAAATTTGTTTAAAGTATATTAAGACTGTTTGTTTCTATATTTCAAAAAATAAAATAAATATAACTGTGGAGCAACCGTGCGCGGCCCGGGAGTGACTTATTTCTATACTAGCGGCCCGCCCCGGCTTCGCACGGGTGGACATTTATCTTTAAAACATTTTGGGAAAAACGTAAATGTATCTTTTTGCAAGACATAAGTAGTTTTTTCTGATTAAATTACCATTTATATTTTTAGAGTTAAAATTTTTTTACTTAATCTAAAGTTTTACATTTCTATATCTACATTTTTGTACATTTTAAGAGATCCGTAACTCAAAAGGAAAAAAGGGACTCTTATTTATTGGATTACTCTGTTGTCCGTCTGTGTGTCTTTCAAGACCCTTTTTCTCAGGAAGACGATCTGTAATATCTTCGAAAATATTTATTTAAATTACTCTCTGTAAAGGTCCATATTGATCTATATTAAACGCACGATATGTCTAAGGTACTTAAATGGATAAGGATTAATGCTGTATATTGCCTAAGATCGCTGCATAATAAGCCGTTATTTCTCGGAAAAAGTAAAGGATAAAAATGATTACTGTGGGTTATCCTTAAGAGATAGACATATTCCATCGCAGACGTTTTGTTGATCTTTCTAAGGTGTACAATACAGTAGTACATTATTTTGATTTGATCTGGTAGGGTTTAGCCAGCGTTTGCAATGTAAGCGCAAAAAGATGTGTTTATTTACGACATCACATTAGAAACCCCTAAAATTATTGGTATTGCTCTACTATAGTATGCATGTATTATTCTTCCTTCCTCTTGAATAGTTCTATCTATTAAATAAAACGCATCAAAATCTGTTGCGTAGTTTTAAAGATTTAAGCATACATAGACAGCGGGAAGCGACTTTGTTTTATACTATTTCATCATCAGCCGGGAAACGTCCACTACTGGACATAGGCTTCCCTCATGGTACGCCACATCGACCGGTCCCGAGCTACCTGCATCCAGCGACTCCCTGCGACTCTGACCAGGTAGTCGGTCCATCTAGTAGGGGGACGGCCTGGTAGACGTTTCCCGGTACGTGGTCGCCACTCGAGAACCTTTACTCCCCACCGGTGATCGGTTCTTCGAGCGATATGGCCTGCCCATTGCCACTTAAGCTCACTGACTCGTCGAGCTATGTCGGTGACCTTCGTTCGTCTACGAATTTCCTAATTCCGGACCTTATCACGTATAGAAATTCCGAGCATAGCTCGTTCCATTGCTCGCTAAATGACTTTGAGCTTGTTTATTCGGCCCACATCAACACGCACGGATTAAAGACTTTTGTCTTTAGACACTGAGGTATTATACTATTTAGTGATAGTGATTTTCAGTATGTTTATTAATCATATTCTTCACGGAACCCTCGGTGCGCGAGTCCGTCTCGCACTTGACCCCTTTGTTTTATGTATTTTATTTTTAAGGAGTTTAATTTTTTCTTATGTTGTTTTTTACATTTCATACACAGCTAAATAGCATCGCTAAGCCTCTCTCTCTACTATATAAATGGTATATAATATAAATACTACATTATTTGAATGCTTCAGTTTGGTCATGTTTGGTGTACGGGGCCCGGCGTTTATTATTCTGTGTGTATTTGGTTTTTGAAATTCGTTATATCTTTTGAATGGAATGTCCTATTTCAATAATTCAAGAAGCTATATACAGATATTGAAGCAGTCTTGAATATGAAATGATTTATTTTGATATGGGTTAATATAAAGGTATGGATAACATGGTCTGATTTGGTCGGCATTTCTATCAACTTAAAAAATTGATAAAAGTAGTTATAGTGACATAACTACAATAGTTAGACATATACCATCGCGGACTTTTTTGTTGATCTTTCTAAGTTGTACAATACAGTAGTACATTATTTTGATCTATCTGGTAGGGTTTAGCCAGCGTTTGCAATGTAAGCGCTAAAATATGTGTTTATTTACGACATCACATTAGAAACCCCTAAAATTATCAGTGTTGCTCTACTATATTATGCATGTATTATATATATAAACCTTCCTCTTGAATCACTCTATCTATTAAAAAAAACGCATCAAAATCCGTTGCGTAGTTTTAAAGATTTAAGCATACATACATACATACATACAGACAGCGGGCAGCGACTTTGTTTTATACTATTTAGTGATGTACGAGTATAATTACAAATTTCTAATAACAAAAGTGCAAACTAACAGTTAATGCAGTAACGGCTACAGATTATAAATTAATTGAGCAGCACAGCACCCTCGTCGCTATTTACCAGGGACACGTCGGGACGCCGCCGCGCCGGGCGCCGGGGCTGGCGCGACGTAGCGGCGCCTCCGCCCTCGATCGCAGGGGACCCTACTCTTGTCACTCGAACAGCTTTGTTATATTTTAAGTGTACTTATAACACGAGCAAAGTGCTACAAAATATCATGTACGCCGAGGCGGTAATGCCTAACTTGCTCCAAAATTCAAAGAATGAAACCTAGAGATTGATACTCGTATGTCCAGTCCAGTCCCATCTTTACCCAGTAAGGGTTAGTGTTCAACAGATCACAATAAATTACGTTAGTATGAAATACTATCGTTATTGAATTAATTTAGGCAATGGTCAGATAGAGTAGTTAAGTCTAACTTCTACAATAAATACAAATGGTAGGGGAAGAAAGTGTAACCCCATACAAAGTACTATTTGTGGAGAGCATAACGCACGGGGTTGGACGCGGCGGACAGCGGCGGGCGGCGGCGGGCCGCTGTAGATTGTATTCTATTTAGGTTTATATTCCGTTTAGTTTCATATATCACTGAACTGTAATGATAGGCACCTTAAACTGAATACCTTAAACCTAAAACAGAATAAATATTCACGAAGTTTTTTTTGTTTTCCACCCCTAACCCCCCTTACTCAGTACAAAAAAAAATTGTGTCATATTTTTACATTTTTCAAAATGGCTAAAAACTAAAGAAAATTTTCAAAACATGGAGACGCTTCGTGCTATATTTTGTTGCGAAGTTATAATTGTACAATTTACATGGACATGTTGTTTACAGTGATGTGTTTTTGTATATTTATTCGTATGACGTGGCTTCTAGTAGGCAAGCACACTAACTGAAACACGCCGACTTGTAATGACTCACTGCGATTCTCTGAAAGGAAACCTGTCGCCTTCAGTCAACGGCTTTACTGGCTCAAGTAAGGACAGTGCAGATGTAGGGAAAATGTCTTCATACATATTTGTTTTTGTCCTTGTGTTGGATATAGTTGGGCTTGTGTTCTGTTTTAGTTACCAAATTCTTTACACTTTATATCCGACTTTGTCCCTCTCACTAGCCTCAAGAACATTTTTCAACATCACAAAAAGTTATTTCCTTTATTTAGGGTTCCAATCAGCCAATAAAAAAGGAATCCTTATAAAATCACTCTGGTAGCATGTCTGTTTGCCCCTCTGTCACAGCTGATTATCTCAGCAACAACTATTATCAAGATGAAAGTAATGTATGAGAAATAGTGATCCACAGGTGTCACATGTGAAATAATTGATAGGACCTTTTGACCACAACAAAATGAAAAGAAGACACGAGTTGGTTGTGTTAGTTAACGTTTATAGAACACGCCTGGGAAATTTCTTTAAAAAAGGCCTACCCAAATGGTTTTTATTATTTTTTCCTAAACTAAAAAAAAAATTAAAACTTTATGATTATAGTTAAAATTTATTTATTTTTTAACAATATGTATCGTAACAAAAATAGGCTTTTGTAAATCGATTTCAAACTAATTACGAGTGTCGTTCAATGTATATCGTGTCGGACGAAACTCAGAGTGGGATAATCCGAGGGTCATGTCATCACATCGCACGTGGGTGTAAAGGTCAAGCGAAGACAATAGTCACCACTCATCGCCCCCATTACTTTGCTCCGAAATCAGATTTATCTGTGCTTTCTTGGACTTATCAGGATATATTTCATTAATGTAGTCTGGCACAGGTCCACTGTACTGATAGTGTCCTCGCAGCTTCTCCTTCGCGGCACGTACTTAAAGAACAAGGAACTTTACGGCGACCCTCTCAGATTACATATTGTTACGTAACGGCCTAAGATCAATACATTTATTGAGAAATGTTAAGTGACAGTTGGAAGAGGCGACTGTTTCTGTCTGAAAATAGAGCAAATTAGCTGAAAAATGGTCTGAAACCGTGCGCTGGCGCCGGCTGCGCCGATCCTGCTTGACTCATGCGTCCGTGGCGCCTCCGGATTTATGGCGCATACGTCGATCGAGTACTATGCGACTTATAGAGCTCTTATGGTTGGACGACAAAATTAAATGACTCCGAGGATGTTGTCATGTAACAATATAAATCGTCCAAATTATAGGAGTCATATTTATAGTAACTTTTCAAGGTGTGGGATCCTCATCTACCTATGTATCAATAATGTCCCTTTATATAAAGCTGACAGCCTTCGTGGCAATCTATAATGTAGCAATAGTAGTCACAGTTTTTTTTTCAAATAAAAATTTAAACCAGCTCTATTTTACAATTTAAAGCCCTTGGGTATACTTTACATCTATGTCATTTACGTTCGAAATTAGTCACTTTCTACGACTATCCAAAACATTTATCGTCGACTACGTACGCCCACAGAGAAAAAAATGCATGTTGACAGACTGATTTATCTTGTTAACATTTTGAAGTCATCTATATATGCGACTATAGTTAGATTAGGTATACTTACAAGTACATCATAAATGCAAAAGAGAATAAGTTTGTTGGTTGTAGACTGTTGTATCCTGTTTTTGTCCGTTTTTACTTTATTTGGGCTGTTCTTTGTAACGACAAATCGACATTATTTTTGCATAGAAATATCTAAGAGATAGTTTATGGACAGCCGGAGAGTAAGAGTGACTATTCTTGTTTTTATCCCAGAAATGTTGTCAGAGTGATAATTTATGTATAGATAGTAAATAAATTCTTGTACATTCGTGTCTCTACATTACGCGTATCGTCCGTGCGTATTCCTGAAATAAACCTGTCTTTACGGGCGCAAAACGAGAATACTCGTGAAGGATCGGCGACACCCTTACCGCTACCAGATGTGCCGCGAGACGGTTTTAGCGCTCACTTTAGATTGCGAATTAAATGTACCGGACCGCTTCTTAAATCTCCCCACGGCCCGCCGCTTTGGCAACGTCGAGACATCACTTACAGAGCTTACTGGAAAAGTAAAGACACAAACAAAATCAGACCAAACTTGAAGGGTTTACTAGTATTCATTGAAGATAACATACACTGATACAACCTGGTAGTGTGTTATTGAAATGGTGACCAAGAGTGTGTTGCAAATATTGGACAGTGAATAGGCTAAAACACTAGTAATTACATGGAAAACATTTATTTCAGTTATAAAAAGCACCAGTCCTTTAACTGTTTTCGAAGGTTCAACAGTTTTCCTCTAATCTGCCATTTTCCTCGATGTAGTGAGATGAAAAGTTGTGTGTTTCTCTCGACAGCAAAGTTATTTTGCGTCTCGTTCCTTGAAACCCTGGCTACGCTCAGGATTCTAGAACCCTGCGCTAGCTCGGGTTTTCAATATGAGAACTCGCGATAAACAACAACTATTCAGCCTTGCATAACAAATAACTATTTTGCTTCATGTTATTATAGTACCTATTCAGTGATATGTCAATGTCACCCTGCTGGTGTATTATTTAAGTTTATTTGCATCGTACATGGTACATATGAAGGCAGCCTAAATTTTTTTATTGTGAAATAGTTTCATAGAAATCTACTAGGACAGAGAGATACAAATATGAATATGAGAATGTTATAGAAATTTTAGGATCATATCAAGTAGGTATTGCAATAGTAAGTGCTGATTGATTTTTTATAAACAGTCGTGTCTACTATATAATAATATGTACCTCTATAATCGAGTACCTGCGTATTCACACTACTTACCATGCTCACCGAAGTTACGAGGAAGTGACAGATACCCGAACGACGACGGCTCTGTGTTCATACCTCACGGCGCACGCATTAATGTGTCTTGAACAAAACTAATGAAAATCCTTGACGACCTAAGGTCAGATAGGAAGATGAAATACAAGGAAAACTATGTTATTAAACATTTATTGCTGACCACGTTTCAATACATAACTGCGGAAGGTCGTCACGGGTGAAATCAGGCCAAGGTATTCTGGTTTGAATGCGTTGTTACCTACTAGCACTTTTATGTGGATTTATGATATGTGTGTATGTATCCCATATGTTACTGTTATGATATTGGAACGATAGGAATGAGGGAGATAGGGTTATCTAATCGTGTGCGCGGTCACCTGTGGACTGTACTATACCTACTACCTATAGTGGTATATACCTACAATCTATAGTGGTATGTACCTGAAATAACCGATGAAACAGGAGAAACGTTATGAAATCCATTAGCAAATAACCTGCAGAAACAAAAAATACATCAACTTGGTAAAATACACCCCTGAGACCGCGTGGTCCGACTGCTCAGTTCGATTACTCGGACCACGCGGAATTTTTTTTCCGCGTGGTCCGATTACTCGAACCACGCGGAATTGAGATTCCGCGTGGTCCGACTATACTCGAAACTCACATGCCAACCGAATATTTTTGAATATTAAAGTTGCTTTATTTGTTTGTTTACCTTTTCAAGCAACAACAGCACAACCAAATCTAATGAAATTTGGCACGAAGGCAGCCTATGGCATGAAAAGGGACATGTGCTACTTTTATCCCGATAAAGTGTTCCCTACGGATAAATGCTGAAGTCTACGCCGAAGAAGTCGCGAACAGAAACTAGTTTTAAATAAAATGTGTTGATATTTTATTGATTTATTTGGGCCGTAATTTTTATTATTGTTATTACAAATGACAAAGTGGTGTGGAATTGTGTCTCATTCCTGATTCGCCGTGACAATGTATTACTTCATTCAACATTGTCATCATCAGAGTCGAGGGAGTGGTGTCAGACATTTCCACTCTCATATACATATTTTCATTCACACTTTACATGTTCAATATATATAAATATTCTCAAATGAAAAGTTGACTCAGATGCCATTTAAAAAAATACAAATCCTATCTGCCTAGAATGTTCCTTCAACACATTGCATCACGCTTATTTATTTACTATGTTTTCATTTAACAATTTGGCAAACGGCCCGATGATGAACAACGGAGCGATACTGAACTCTATCGGTATCACAATAAGGGTAGTGTATTTCAGTGACCTATGATTTAAATAGTTGTGCAATTTTTCAAAGAATTTTTCTTCACTTCATTCATCACTCTAGGCAGTGCCGAACCTTGCAATGACCACTTGTATTAAAATTTAAAATACAGCTGTAATGTGTGTTAGAATCCGTATTGTGGGGTGTGCGAATGCGAAAGCAAAAATATTGAAAATTATTTAAATTAAGGTATTTCTACATATAAATTAATTTTATCCCGGTGAAGAAAAAAACACGTACAGGAAACGTGTACCGGGCTGCCCCCTTCTAGATGGACGAACTAGTACAGGTTGGGGGATTGCTGGATGCAAGTGGCTCGGGACCAGTAAATGTGGCTTACCATGGAGGAGGCCTTTGTCCAGCAGGGGACGTTTCCTGGCTGATGTGATGAATTAATGTTTTAATAATTCCATTCCATATAACAATTTACGAGTAACTATGATTCCATTAATTTTAACTGACTTCAAAAACAAAACACAATCCAAAAAAAACGGCCAAGTGCGAGATGTATTCGCGCACGAAGGGTTCCGTACCATTATCTATAAAAATTAATAAGTTGTATTTTACAAAACACAGCCTCACATGTTTGTATGTATTTTAGTTCTGTACTATTTATCGTGCCCTGTTCGACTGTCCCCATTGAGGTGGACCTGTAGACGATTTTTAGCTGTGGTGGAACTGGTGTGAGATCAAAGAGAATTCACTGTTCATGATAAATAATAACTAACAGGTATGCAGGTACGGGTGCGTAAACAAACATCAAAATTATTTGTAGGTTACTAATGTCGACGACTCGGTAGCCTGCTAGCCTGGGGGAAATTACCAACTTCTTCAAAATCATATAACTGCTATGACTCTTTACAAATTATGTAAAAAAGAATAAAATACCTTCCTATAAGAAAAAATTTCATTCAAAATTTGTTTTACCAAAACTTTAAAAATAGCGTGCTGGTTTTTTTACAGCAATTATATAAAAATAGGACATTGGATTATAATGTCTCGACAACCCTTGATCCCCATCAGCTATCCGTTGTTTCAGCGATGTGGCCACGAAGAGATATCGGTAATTTTCAACAAATCCCATTTAAGTAGTATTTCCTAGTAAAATGTTGTTTTACTATTTCTGCTGAATAATGAGTACACACGGCTATACATCAAGCTATACCTTTCCAGTATACACTGACGTCGCATTGAATGAAATCCCTCAAGACGCTAGTTCATTTTATACTGGAAATGTATAGCTTGACCTGTAGTCATGCGTACATACTCACTGAAATTATTTATTTAAAATAATTTAATCATGCATATTTCAGTGTTTTGCTTTTCACGTGTTGCTCCATCGTAGGTACAGCTGGTTTATTATTAAGTCAAAACGAAACTATCATCTCATAATAATGCCATCCGGTTTGTCTGCTTTCATTCGAGTACGAGTATGTTCTATTCACACGCGCCGGAATAAACCCCTAATTAAACAGATGGCGACCGCGCTTCCGTGAATCACACACGAAATGGCCGATAAATCCCAAGGACGCCATTTCATCGCTCTGTCACTCTGCCAGAGGTATTATTTTGAAAAGTGCACACTGCTACCACTGGAAATACCTATTAAAATATTGTGTTAAACTAAGTAGTTCTATCTAGTTACTAGTTAGTATATATGCAAGTTAATAAAATAACTGCTTTATTTCGTAGTGGGCATTTCGTCCTTTTGGCCTGCGGGCTGAGTGAGGTTGGGACTGAGTTGACCAATAGATTCTTTATTTTATTACAATATCACATTTGTGCCGACGTACAATGTATTGTCATATTTAAAAACAAACAATTGGAGCCATTAAAAGTCGTTTAACTTTTTTTTTCCGGATACAAATTAATCTATCTATACTGTAGTAACACTTCTCCAACTATAGACGCCGGAGTCTCTATTTGAAGAGCTTGTATGAAATAACTGTGCTTTATTTCGTTATGGGCATTTCGTCCTTTTGGTCCTCTATACTCGTACTTTTCATATCTACGGAGAGCTCAAGTGCGTCTGTTGGACGCCGGAAGTCGACAGACTAAACAGTTTGTGGAACATAAGGCGGACTTCCCACATCACTGACTGTTAATTGACATGTAAACATTGTTTACGTAATAAATAATGAAGGTTTATGAAACATGTACCAACTCCATAACATGGACAGTCAGCTACGTTTCTGGGAACCCGCGGAAGTATCAGATTTTGTTCCTGAGTCACGTCACGCTCGCTGGCAGCTGTCCAGAGCTAGCGGTGCCACTTGTTGTTGTTTTATGAAGATAGCAACGGCTGTTGCTGGCCGGGATCGTTGACTCACTGCTAATTAGCTTGGTTAGCTCGATCAGGTTCAGGGACGTTTACTAAACTGGATTATGTTAACCACTTTCTAGTGTCACGAAACACGTTGTTTACGCGACTTATGGACTCGTAGCTATAGAATCCTCCGAGTCAAATGTTTGTCCGTGTGGTTGCGGCATTACAGTTGGTTACAGTAATCGATACTTCCATAGGTACCAATATTATGCATGCGAAAGTGAGTTTATTCGTTGTAACGTTTGTTAGGTTGTACGGTGAGTCAGAATGATCAGATTTTTGTATAGGGATATAGTTGAAGGGTCGGAAAAGAACATGGACATCTTACTGTACTCAGAATTAATTTGCAATTATATTCTATTATAATGTAATTTGATAATGATACTTAATGATAAAAGGTCGTGTATATTTCGAATAATCATCATCCAGGTGATGAGATGGGCAGTATCCACCTGTGTATCAAAGTATTCTCACTGCAATGACCATCCTCCTGCCAAGCTTGGAGGTTATAAAGAATCCCCTCAACGAAAGTTCTGGGTAGTCCCTTGATGATGAAATGAAACTTTCTATACAGTGATACACGTGTACGATCTCTGACTGATGACAACACGCTATTATGATAAACACTACTCATTTGCCTTTCCAGATAAATTTTTGAAGACAAAATAGAAGTTTTTGGGACAAATGTAATAGGAGAAAATCGTATAAAAGGAAATAGACATTTTAATCTTTATTCAAGAGACTCGTTTACGCTAAATTGATTTTTATGAAACAAACAGCCGTCCAACGAGTACCACTGGTGTTAGGTGGTATTAGGTAATATTACGACCTTGACGCGTCCCCCTGACCAGGGCTGGCCACACACGCCGCTCATAAACAAATCGTTAGCGAGGTAAAATGTCAGGACCTTGGATCTTATTTACGTTGTCATTGATAAATAGCAGCTGGTTTGGAAGCTGCTTTTGCGCGACTTGTCCAGTGCCAGATTTTTTCGAAGATTATTTTTATTATTATTTGAGTAAACACGGCTTCGTATCGAGTTATACACTTCCAGTATAAATTGACCTCTTGTTCTACGTGTTTGTGGATATGAACACGACATCGAAATAAATAATTAAAAGAGCTAAAGAACTTACTATATGTATATGAGGACAAAGGGTCGCAGAGCCTAGAAGTGTAATAGAAAATATAATTCTATCTAAGGTTTTTCTAACGGACCGTAGTCCGTGAGCGATCTTTACAGTATTTAAAGTATTAATGTTAATTATCGATATGTCTGTTGGTTGCTGCCAGTTAATTTCAAAATCAGAAATCCATATTTTGAAGTAAGTAGACAAAGTTCATTGCTATTGAAGGTCTCTTGTAGATCCAGAAGAATATTTGTATACAGTCCTTATGTGTTGACTGAAAAAAAAAGCGCTTTTGAGCGAGGAGTTTGCCAACATCTACGCTTTATTGTTATACAGACAATTTTTTCAATACTATTGTATTGCTAGCTTTGATAAGTAATTACCTAAAAATAGGAAATGAAATTATAGTGTCGCGAAATAAATATCATTAATTCACAACTTTATTGTTAGCTACAATAGCCGTTACGCAGCTAATGGTCCCTAGATGGCGCTTTGAACAAGAATAATAATAAAAATGAAAAAATTAAAATTGTGATTCACTGTCAAGTTGTATATTAATAATACTCATACTTATTTCGCGACATTAAAATCCGATGTCCTATTTTTAGATAATTATTGCACAAAACCGTAGTAGCTCAGTTGGGTAGAGTGGCAGTCCTTGAACAATCAAGCTCTGGGTTCGATCCTGGCTCGTACCAATGAGTTCCTATTTGTTATTTTGAATTTATGTACGAATGATAAAAGTCTACCATTGGCTTTTCGGTGAAGGAAAACATCGTGACGAAACCAACACACTCCTGAGAAGAAATTTAAAGGTGTGTGTGAAGTCTACCAATCCGCATTGGGCCCGCGTGGCCCATACACTCTCTGTAGGCCTGGAACCCTGCAGTGGGGACATGTTGATGATTGATTGCACAAAGCCAGCTATTCTATTTTAAAAGATTATAGAAACAGAAATTTAGTATGAAACTTTAATGGAGCGGGGTCTCGTTAGTGGTTCATGGTAGAAAATTGCCTTATTTCGTATATTAAAAATATATTATAGATATTATATTAAAGAGTCAGTTCAGGAACTAGCTTTGTCGATTATCTTGTATATCTGAAAGCGTATGTTAAAAGCAGTCAATTAAAACTATTGTTTGAGTTCTGTGTCGCTGCATATTTGTTTGGTATCGCTAGTATACTGCGCGCGCCTGATTAACCTTGGCACTTTAATTCTTGAACTTTTACCGTCTGTCTGTCTAGCCAGAGACAGTAACCTTTTAGTTAGACGTGAAGTGTACTTGCAAAGTCACGTGTATTCCTTCATACCTTGCTAAATATCAGATTGCAAGCCCGTTCTATTTTACTATATATTTTTAGGAAAAACCTACAATATAATATACCTACCTACACACAGTTAGTAAAATTTATAACTAATTTACTTTAATTTAATTTAATTACAGTTTTCCACAAAAGTAAACTTTAAATAAAAATGGTAGCGTCAATTTTCCATATCAAATCTTCATCTAATTTTTTAAATAAATATGGAACGTTGGTCATTATACTTTACATATATGCATTTTATTCGATTATTATAAATATTTGTACGTCGACTTGGATAGAGTATGTACGCATAGCGTCTGATTTGGACACATCGATATATGTTATTTAGCTCAGGACTAACGTGCACGCCGAGTGAACTGTTAGTGCAAGAAGTTCATAAAAATCTGACCGCAAACACTTTATTTCATTGTTTGGTAATATGATAATCATTTTTACAAGCTCAAACATTTGGGAACACTGTGAATGGAAATAAAAATACAAAAGAGATCAACTATCAGGTTCATTATTAGACTTAACAACTTCAAAAAAATTTGGAGGTGACAAGGGTATTTCTTTTCTTTTAGCGCATGAATATACTCTTAGGCGCATAACATAACATAAACAAAGAGATGACATAAAGCAGAAAATAATATATACAGAAAACATGAAGTTATTGTTCAGCCTCGTGGGTCAGCCCTACTGTCACCCTCCCTCGCCATCACACGCGTAACTTGCGCGTAACGCCTAAAACTTGAACCAGGGGCAGACATGACGTAAGACACCCCAAGCCTCTACAATAAAATGCAATCTACCGCTACCTACCCATATTTACGAATATAATCATATAACACTTCCCTAATACAAACTTATGTTTTGATTAGGTACCTTTAGCCTCTTCTCTGGTAAAGTGTAATCAAAATCTTCTAAAAATAACTAAATAAATGAAAACCAGCCAAGTTCGAGTGGGACTCGATTCCTAACCATGAAAACAAACGTATAGATATTATTACCTTGAGATAAGGTTCGTTTTCCCGATCGCATAATAAGTGTGTTTGTCAAAGTTTTTTGATGATTTCTCAAAAACTGAGACAGGTTTTCTTGTAAAATCCACACGCACCTAATTTGGCTCGTTTTTAGATCCAAATAAAAATATTTTCCTTGCGGTACCTGTGGGTCACCATTTCCTCCTATACCCCTTATTATTCTGCCTCAAGGTTGCCTGGAAGAGATCGTTCTTAGCGATAAGGCCGCCTTCGTGTATCTTTTTGTATTCTTGTTAGTGTATGTGTGCCCAATAAAGTTGATTAGAATTTGAATGACAGATACTGTAATGTCCATAAAGAGTATGACGAATAAAAAAGGATCCTCCTTTTGTAAATCAAAATTAATTTTACGGAAATAACAAACTGGCGATTTTTTTTTGTGTATGTTTATTGTGCCCTTGTTATCAGCTGTCGCTGTCGCCCGATCACATGCAACTACCGACCCGTGTCGCATGGACACCATTGTACTGGACTAAACTCGGACATAAAGCACTAAATGCTTTTTCTTAACAGGATTTACAACAACAAAATCTAACTACTAACTTTTCAAAAAAAAAAACAAGTATGCCCAGCAAAACCTTTAATATTAAAACAACTTTTCAGACGCACCATTTTGATTTTGGATTAATTAATTATACAGGAAAAAAGTGCATCAAAAGTAAATAAGCTTAAGAAAGAAGTGTAACAACGATGTGATTATGTTCTACAAATATGACTTTCAGCTTTGTACCAGGAAATTGTGTGTTCAGACAGACAGACAGTTCAGTGTGTATGTGTGTTACCATTAAACTGATGAAGGTTGAGCGGATGGTTCAATTCTTCACCTCAATCAACGGCTACACAACGGGCTCGACTGATAATGTAATGATGGATGAGATTATACGATCTTCTCGTGGCCACAAAGAACTTCTTCATCTAATATAAAGAAGGCCTTAGAATTAGTAACGCCTCAGAAAGTGAGTTCGCTCACGATGTGTGAAGCAAATAAAACTAAGCCAGTAAAACTTAGTATCCTTTCCTTACAAGACCGCCGCTGGTCAAAGTCGAATCTAAGTGATTTTAGATTTTTATAAACTGACGGTTTTACACCGATCACAATTTACTGAAAAAACATGACAAATATTGTGACATACGAGCGAAAATCACTCGTAAATATGTACGTATCGCGTACACGTTATATGAAATGTGCATCCAGATTTACTTCAGATCAGTTTTTTAAATTGTCTGGAAAGGATGATGCTTTCGGAATCTGGCTCATCATGTTTTTTTGGAATAGAATCTAATTAATTTTTAATCATAATGAATAATCTTCAACCCAATTTTATTACATGTTTACTTTTTTAAGTATCCAATTTCTTGTGCTATATGATATACAATACTTGATGGTTACCCACTGTTTCAACTAATTTCTCGGAACTGGCGTGCGCTCGCCAGGCACAGCCGGCCTCGCCCGCTAAATTTTGGCCGCGGCCCGACCGGGAATTATGAAATTATGGTACTTACCTCGTCCCTCCCCAACTCATTTGTTCGACACTAACTTTATAACTTATACTCTTTTTTTTCGATTTGTCAGTCATGTGTGCATGTGTTAAATAAAAACTATAATAATAAAAATAGATATTTATTTCGTATAAAATATTTACAGATTGGACCTGCATTTGGCCAACTTACTCAGGGCACGTAATGATAAGGCCGTAAGATCGAAGCGTGACCACCCAAAATCCTCAAGATATGTATGAGTCTAATTGAGTCTATGTACATAGTTGTAAAAAGAGGTGGAGAAAATTTCCACGACACAAACAACAAATTTTTTATTGGAAATAAAGTAACGTCACCTGTGATCAAGTAGAATAACTAGTTAATTTTTAATTAGAGCGCCATCTATATTCCAGTAGCAATCTATTGAAATCTGTTATTATTGTCTATGCCTCAAGAGAGCTGTTGTACTGCAAAAAAACAAAACACCAGCAAATCACTCATATTTTATACACTAAATTAGTAAATAAAAGTACGTGATAACTGATAACAATATTTTTACTTATTACAGATTTTTTAAATGTTATTTGATCATGAATAGCCATTTTTCCAAGTAGCAATAATTATATTTAATTGTCTATGATTACTACAAAAACGTCTCTTTTGACAGGAGACGGCCACATCCGGCCCACGAGCGAGAAAAAGGGCCTTTTTCAAGCGTACGCCATTGCTGGCGTATGGTAGATCTTTTGGTTGAAAGGAAAATCAAAAACCATCCAATATGGTGAGTATTTAAATACACCGTTGCGATCAGAAAAGTGCTGCACTGTGTTTGTGCTAATGATCTGTGTATTTATTTTTCCGATGTAGTGTAAAATTGACAAATAAAACTTGTATTCCCATGACCGTAGTCTTTCTCATCGGATGACGTTTTCGTAGTGATCGGTGTTCTTTCAAAGTGTTTTGTGATTCGAACTGCAAACTTACTAAACTCTATCGAGATGTTGATAAAATCAAGCATAATTCAAGCTCGCGTCAATAAAATGAAACGTGCGTGTGACAATGACAAACGTGAATGTCGCGAACATCTGTTGTTTGAGCAGGGATGATGAATTTATCGTTTTGTGCAGGTGAATTTCACGGTAGACGAGATCAGGGTGATGATGGACAAGAAGAAGAACATCAGGAACATGTCGGTCATTGCCCACGTCGACCATGGCAAGTCGACGCTGACCGACTCTCTTGTCTCGAAGGCCGGTATTATTGCTAACGCCCGTGCTGGAGAAACCCGCTTCACCGACACCCGCAAGGATGAACAGGACAGATGTATCACTATCAAGTCTACGTAAGTACCCTCAAATTCACCACATGTCTAAATAACCTGAAATTCGCCATTTACCGGTTTTTTAGTAACTGCATTGCGGTGCAACGGCACCACTGCAGTACCTTGAAATTAAAAGTTTCAGAAATTACAAATTATTTACTATGGATGGTGAAATTTATGACTTCTAAATTCTGCTATTGCACAATATTTTTTTATCAAGTAAACATTAGTAAACTTATATGCTGATTGTTAGATGGAAAGGCAAAATGATATTTGAAATATTCATCATTTTGTCATCATCATTTTCAGATCACCTTTTATTAAAAAAATTGCATAATGTTTGATGTATTTTATATACAACTACATACAAAATGCCTTACTATTCTTACTAACCATAAATCTTTAATTTTAGAACTTGCTAATTATTTTTGCTTCGTCTGTTGATGACCTTAGTTTGCCTATGGATATCCAATTCCAATCCCCTTCAGCATTTAGCTAAATGGATCACTATTTAAATGATGATTGTTCTTTACCATATTTAATCTGAGAACCAATGAAGATTCTTAGAACGGCCATCTGATTTTTCATAATGTAAATTTCTGGAATTACCTATTTTTATTGAAAATAACCAGATGTTTTTGTCTGTAGTGCTATCTCTATGTTCTTCGAACTTGAAGAGAAGGACTTGGTGTTCATCACAAACCCCGACCAACGTGAAAAGAGTGAGAAGGGCTTCTTGATCAACCTGATTGACTCACCTGGGCACGTTGACTTCTCATCTGAAGTTACTGCCGCTCTCCGTGTCACAGACGGAGCCCTCGTCGTCGTAGACTGTGTCTCTGGTATGTACCATTGCACACTGATCATTATGTGTGTTCTGACTGGTGCACTTAGTGACCCCAAATGTTTAACCCCTGTTGGGTGGGTAGGCTGATTGGTTGAGCATATTGGGATGTTACTTTACTGTAAGACAAAATTTGGGGATCTGATTAATTTATTTTTATTAAATAATCAAAAAATTTACAGCAATGTCATTACTTGCAAATATAGTGTATATTCCTCAACCTCAATTGAAAAAATCATAATGAAAATAATACTATGAATGATCTTGATTTTTGTCTTAGGCAAAACATTGTTTTCAATTAAGATATCAGATTTCTCTTACTTATTTTTAGAAAGTGCTGTTGCTGTTTTTTTAAATACCAATTCATCATGTGATGTAAAAGTGTTGACCAAAGGGCACAGAAAGACAATCTTGTTCCTCCCTGATAAAGGGCTTAGGTCTGCATAGGTCCATGGCATTCTACTTGGTCACTGTGGGTTTCAACATGAATATAAGATAACAAAAACTTAAGCTTAACTTAGCCCAGCATGTATATCTGCCACAGTCCAGTGTCAAAATCTATTTTCAATTTTGTAGGTCAAGATCTTGATATAGTAGATTGCTAACCTTATAGAATTTAAAATCTTCTACACTGGACATAAGCCTAAGCAGGTCGGATGTTTATTGTTGCTTTGTTTCTCCAATAGTTTTAAAACTGTTTGATTTCAATATTTTCACTATCCTAGGTGTGTGTGTACAAACGGAGACTGTGCTGCGTCAGGCCATTGCTGAGCGTATTAAGCCTATCTTGTTCATGAACAAGATGGACCGCGCTCTGCTGGAGCTGCAACTTGAAGCTGAAGAGCTATACCAGACCTTCCAGCGTATTGTTGAAAACGTCAACGTCATTATTGCCACTTACAATGATGATGGTGGTCCCATGGGTGAGTAGTACATTTAGTTCCTTGGTCCTGTGTCTCTGTGTAGTCTAAAATTATTAATTAAAAAGTTATGAAATCTACTCAGAAACAGCTTGGTTTAGTTGGTAAAACCGTTCCATCTGAAACAGATCTTTCTTTTTCATAGACTACTTTGCATTTTGGCACTATGCCCATTCCCTTCCAGTCATAGTCCAGTTTCAGTATCCACCACTCGTTTATTTTATCCTATATATTTGTATTGTGATATGTGTAATGATGGTTTGTAATAGTATGTCTCAAATCTTTAAAATTTAATAAATAGCTCATTTTAGTTGGAACTTAAAATAAATTTGTAGATTGAAGTAGGTAATAACTCCTTTTTAATAGCAGTATTATTCATATGGCATTAGTTCCTACTTTTAGAATTAAATAAGTATCCAATCTTTTTCATGGTTGGTCAGCAGAGAGAAGGCGCTCTTTAATTCTCCTTACAAACCTTCTGGGAAATTGTTACGCCATTCCTCAATCGCAGCGGAGCCGGTTTATTCCCAGTAGATCCATTTGAAGATGTCCTGTGATGGGCCTGTTGGGAATTGTTCTGCCAGTCGTCTTATTACTCATACAACTTCACCCCGATACATTGTAATGAGAAGGGGGACTACTGGGAGAAAACTTTTCAACAGACCCATTATGGAACTTTTGAGAATACATGACTAGGCCTGCAGAAGATGAAAGTACTAACAAAGGCAGTGTCTCTGAATTTATGTATTTTTTAATAACAGTAAAACGGTACAGTAACAACATCAGGAATTATTTTTTTTATAAATTGAGAAAGTAGAAAGAATAGGTCTTCAACAAGACTTAAAGTAAGGAATAACTCATATTTTTTTTTCTTTATGTATTAGATTTAAGGTTGAATAATTAAAAAGTTACAATCCCAGAAGAGCATATCACAAAAACATTATTCATAAGTCCATTGTTGTAAAAAGTGACCCATACAGCGCCATGACAGACATTCTATGACGTCCATAGTTGTATTATAGGCAGATGATAATCACATTTAGGTGTCATTCGTACAAAGTTGGTAGATCCTTTGTTATCCCAGTCGCCATTTACACCAGGAAGAAACATGATGATATTATAAAATACTAGGTAATACTACTGCTTGTTTAAATTGGCATTGTACAAACGAGAAAAAAGAACATTTTAATCAGCAAATTAGAAAGTAGTTATATAGTTAAACAGCAACAACTAGCTATCATTGTGACTTCACTATCTCCCAGATATGTATAATACACAAACTTTGTAGCATTTACCGACACGTGATAACTCGCGTGGATTGCTTGAATCGATAACATTGTCAAGGTCACCCTCAAACTTTACAATTTCACAATTACAAACAACTTATTGTGCAATTTCTACAAATCGAAACTGCTTATAATCAAACAATGTATATTACTGATTGATATGTAGAATTAAATTGAAAGTCACTTTCATTATTTGATCCTCTTTTATTTTTCAAACAGAAATTGATAAAATGTTTAAAAACAACAAATTTTGTATAACGATGAAACTCGATTAAATTAAGCAGTGTTCATATAATAATATAATTAGAGGATGTTTGAATTTTGTCACCTTGAATCAATCAAAACTTAGTCGAAATTAGTCAGTAGAAATAACTGCGATAAATCATCATGTCACATGATTTTGACTTTCTCCATCAGGTGAGGTCCGTGTAGACCCCAGCAAGGGTTCCGTTGGTTTCGGGTCTGGTCTCCACGGGTGGGCTTTCACCCTCAAACAGTTCTCTGAAATGTACGCCGACAAGTTCAAGATTGACCTTGTGAAGCTCATGAACAGGTAAGACCTATAAAAGAAATGTTTTAAGATAAGGCTTAATGATATTAGAAATAAGACTTAGAACTAGAAAGTTAAGAACTGATGGACTTCTTTTTTAAAAGGGTGCCTAACCTTTCACACAACTTCATTTTTATGAATTGGTCAATCGAAATATAAGCGACATTATTTCAGCAAGACATGTTGATAAAGTTATCTTAAACAATGTACATGATTAAAACCATATACACTTGTTCAAATAACATCACATGTCCCATATTTTATTAATTGTTGCCAACAAAAGAACATTTTTCTTTTCATACAAAGTAGCCTACGATTTCTGAAATTTATTCCGTCCCGTTGATACTGGGTAAAGTCATTAATGCTATACATCAGCGGCAGAAAAGGACGGATATAAAAGTCTCAGTCTGGATTGGTGGACTGCTCTCTTATGGGCTTTTTACAACTAAGTCTGAGATACATCTGTAGACATAAATGACTTCCCTGATTGATTTATATATCGATACCTAAATTCCTTTGATTGTATAAAGTACCAACGAAAGATTTTTTCCTATTTGGGCTACACTGCGTGCACTTATAATAGAAACCACTGTTTTGAAAACATTGTGCATATTGTGCAATCTTAAAGTGGCGAAGAGTTGTATTCGCGCGCTGTGTGTCTTACCTGTGCTGTGTTGTAAGCCATCATGACTTATTTTAACTGTTATGGCTGTTAGATCGTATTGTTTTTAAGCAATTCTCGGGGCTTCGTTTTAGTTGACTTATCCCATGGGAACACTTTATAAAGACGACTTTTTCCCTGTCCATGCCACACCCTACGTGCGTGCCTTATTTTATCGAGATCTGTTTACACCTTTCTTACGTACAATTAACTCAGTATACACCATAACATAAATATGTACATGGAAGGTCCAATGAACTGTATGACATTTCAGAGAGGCATCTAACATACTCCAGGCCGAAATACTTAAGGTTTCCCAATTTTTCAATTAATCCAGACTTCAGTTCATTGCTGGCCATTAGTTTTCCTCAAATTGGCGTGATAAACGATCGTTATATGAGGAGATTTGCTATAATCATAATTAGGCGCCGTTTAAGTACCCACCTCTTGAATATTATACCTTACTCTCCGTTTATGATAGGATGACACGGGGTGATCTTGTTCTAATGTTTGGACAACACTGCTACGGAAACTCACAATACAAGGCATTATAGTTTAATGAGTTTACTTTTAGCACCTTCTAAAAACATTACATCACTATTAACCTGTTTCCTGCAGACTGTGGGGTGAGAACTTCTTCAATGCCACTACCAAGAAGTGGGCGAAGCAGAAGGACAATGAGAACAAGCGTTCGTTCTGCATGTACGTGCTGGACCCTATCTACAAGGTGTTCGACGCCATCATGAACTTCCGCAAGGAGGAGACGGAGAGCCTGCTCAAGAAACTTGGCGTCACCATCAAGCACGAAGACGCTGACAAGGATGGCAAGGCCCTCCTCAAGGTGAGCACTCAGCAATATGGTAATATATGTGTCTTCATAATCATATTTTACCTCAATCAGCTTCAATAGTCTTAACATTCTGTAATGCTCTTTCGTTCTTTTGTATGTCGATTTATCCATGTTGAGGATTGCGAAGGGTGGTCTTCCTTCATGCTCCATCGTGTAAACTGCTAATGCTGAATTGTACAATTTCAAATCTTTATTTGACAGAAATAAAAAATTATATACACAGCCTATTTATGGAATTCGAAATCAGATAGGGTGTACTACAATTGAATTATGTACTTTTGTCGATATTTAATTTTTGGAACACCTAATAAAAGTTATGCATAGAATATAAAAATAACAACACACTATAAAATGTTTGTTGAGGAAACCATCACCAATAAGTCCCAAGTGTTGCCAGTAACTTGATCTATAAGCTTCTGGGTGTCAAAGTGGACTAACAGTAAATATTGTTCAGGAATTGGTTGCAGGCTTTCTATAACTTGTGACCCCATAATCGAATGAAACATTTACCGTTATAAATCTTACATATGTGTGAATACGTATGCAGTATAAAGTATGTAATGTAGTTTACTCTGACCAGGTTGTAATGCGTAGCTGGTTGCCGGCTGGTGAAGCTCTGCTTCAGATGATTGCCATCCACCTGCCGTCGCCCGTGGTGGCACAGAAGTACCGTATGGAGATGTTGTATGAAGGCCCACACGACGACGAGGCAGCGATGGGTATCAAGGTAAATTTATAGCATTATCTTTACACAGTAAATATAGATTCTGTTATGAAATGATTGAGTTATTTAAATGTATCTGTCTGGATATTTATTATTATTAATATACTATTATTAACAACAGAACTGTGACCCCGAAGCTCCCCTCATGATGTACATAAGTAAGATGGTGCCGACGTCCGACAAGGGTCGTTTCTACGCGTTTGGTCGTGTGTTCTCCGGCAAGGTCGTCACCGGACAGAAGGCCCGCATCATGGGACCCAACTTCCAACCTGGAAAGAAGGAGGTAAACTATTATCGTCATTGTAATTGACCAGTAAAGTCCTATGTTAAAGCTTCACAATAATAAGCTAGGAAATAATTGTTTTGAATTGCCACAGAGAGTATCGTAAACCAAAATTTTTATATATAACTTTTATATATATATATATATATATATATATATATATATATATATATATATATATATATATATATCCCACAAACAATCTTGCGTCCTCCTATTGCCAAATTCTCATTTAATCCTGCGTCCACCGCGCTATTGCGTCCGTATACGGACGCCAGATTGCAATCGCCGTTATTTTTACTTCAGCGACGGTTCTGACATCTAGGCTATTATTTAAGAAGTTTTTGTTCGGACGTAATTTTGTTCCGAATGTGAAATTTTAATTCGCAACTCCGCCGCACGCCACTGTGGCGCTGCACGCGGCGACGTATACCTTTCCCCCCGCGCGCTTTTTACCCCTTAAATGTATATTTTAAACCATCCTAACAACTGTTTTGCGCCCTTCGGCACACACTGGTTCTCACCCATTACCCTCTTCTGTACTGCCTATTGCGGTGCGGTGCGGACTCATTTTGCCGCCGTACGCACAATAGTGAGTCAAAATCAAGCAAAAATATTTAATGAAAGCCCACTTCAAAAGCTGTTTAATTCTTTTTTTTTTCAGAGGCGCATTTAATTTCACTTGACAAAGTGGCTGTATGCGCGTATTTCGCATGAAAAATAGCGTGTATGATTTGGTATTTTTTTAATAATGCGCCTCAAAAATATATATATAATATAATTAAAATATAACAAAACAGCACTCATAATGAGCTATCATTTGGTAACCAAAATTGTCTATCTCCTTTAGCAAATGTTATACGTAATACTGACGTTTAAAGTTTCATTGGAGGTTCAGACAAGAACAGCTTCATGAAGCAAAATAATACACACACTCGCAGTGCTCCATACCTACTTACACATGGTGCGCCCTGTGAGTGTGTGTTTTAATAAAAAATCAATGCAATTGGACGTTGTTATGCAAAAACGTTCCAATCATTTTGAAACATTACTGTAAAATGGTGTGCAAATGAAAATCTATTTCGTAAAAACGTTCTAAGCTTTTTGAATCATTATTGCAAAATATTAATCTATGCTAACCTCATTTTTCAAGAGGGTTGGATCATTTTTACCTTAAAAATGTGCTATAGATTATGAAAAGTGTGGGTTGGAACATTTGGAAAATGAGCTATAATTTACATTTTCACAAAAGTATTTTTGTCACATGGTGGGAGGCCATTAATCAAGTACGCTGGTGTGATTAACTCCATTTTGAGCATGTTGTGGATTGGAACGTTTTTGCAAAACTACGTCCAATTTATTTCGATAACTACTTACTCTAGTAACATCAATATTCAGAAGAGAAAAATCTACTTACCATACTATATTCGTGAAAATAATAATACTAATAACATCTTTATTATTGATAAAAATAGGTACTATTATTATTATTAGTGTGCTATTTTTATTTTTAGAAATACAGTAGGTAAGTAGTAAGAAATGACAGCACCGAGCTGTTATCATGAGAAATCTTAATGGAAATTCAAATTTTCAAATCCTTCAATGTTTGCAGGCAGACCATTAGGGTCCTTTAAATAAATCTAGCCCAACTGGACAAATTAAACATCCACAATATGTTTAGTATATTATGAAACGCCCAGTAACAGAGTACTGCACAACATCCAAATCTTGTTTAGCATATTTTTGCGGTGGTTGCTCCAAAGCAGAATCTCCAGCGCAGCGTTTGCGTGATCGCAAGTAACACCTATACGAGTATGATCTCGTGTTTTCATTAGTCATGTCTTCTCTCCTCCTAAGATCCTGCTCACTGAATTTTTTATTTGTACTGTCTTTGCTGTTTCGGTTAGATTTCAATTTGAAACATTTTCTGATCTTGAAACATTTTTCGCAGTAGCTGTATAAAGGATTACTGTTGTCTTTTCCACAAAGAGCGCACTTTAGAAAATAGTGATAATCTATTTCCGAGTCACTACTGTCCGAATACGTCCGCTCAGAATCCGCCAAATTAAATGATTCGTTGATTGCTGTAGAAATCATCTGGTCAAATGTCGATGTGACATCGCTGTGACTGATATCACTAAATGATGATTCACTATCGGTGGTGTCCCGTGCTAATCATGTTTCTTTTGATTGGGGTCATTGGTTGGGGGGTTGATTGAATCATTTGGGGGTCGAAGCTGCTCGCGTCCGTAGGTTTTGCCCTAGATGCCTACACGTAACCCCTGGGTGGCGCTAAACGAGCAGCATCTTTACCGGTGGTAGGCTTCGGCCGTGGCTGGTTACTGCTGGTTAAGGCTGCCCTGCCACCTTGTGAAAAACCCCGGGGTGCTCCATCGTGCCGGTTGGCGACCGGATGCGAGGACCCGATGGCCACTACCGGGGGGGTCGGGCGTCCCTGCGCGCTCCAAACTAGCTTACCATCAGTGGGGAACATGGTAAGCACCACTGGGTTAGCAGTGCCGCGTCTCGTCCCACTTCTTTCATCCTGCCTATTTCACTCTTCCAACCAAAAAACCCACATGAAATACAGAAAAGAGAATCCCACAGCGGAAGCACGTCCTCGCGCTCAAAGTGCACCTCAGTAATATTCGAGGTCTGCACTCCAATCTCGTTTCAGTCCATCAACACCTTGAGGCTGAGAGGCCGCACATGCTCTTTCTGACGGAGACTCAGATCAGATGTCCGACAGACACAGCATACCTCAATTACCCAGGGTACTTGGTCCTTGGAGCACAAATTTGCCAGCAAAGCTGGAGTTTGTGCGTATGCCCGTGATGACATCTGTTGTCGGCGTCTCCGGAACCTTGAGGACCCAAGCTTCTCTGTAATGTGGTTACTGGTGGATACAGGCACGCACCAGCTAGTCTACGCTGCTGTTTACAGGTCACATGGAACTGATCAGGACACGACGAGGCTATGTGATTATCTCGGCAAAGCAGCTGAAGCTGCTCAACAACGGTACCCGTCTGCACAACTCGTTTTTCTGGAGGACTTTAATACTCATCATCAACAATGGTTGTTCCCATACCAGAAGACCGACCACGCTGGGAGAGAGGCGCGGGCATTAGCTCTTTCGCTAGATCTCACCCAGCTGGTAACTTGTGCAACGAGAGTACCGGACATCGATGATCACACCGCAAACTGCTTGGACCTTCTACTGACAATTGATCCAGACAGATACCAAGTGTCGGTTTCCTCCCCACTAGGTACCTCTGACCACTGTCTGGTGAAATCTGTATCTATTTACTCACCTGCTGACCCTAGTACCAAGGGAACCAGGCGAGTTTGGCGATACAGGTCAGCAGATTGGGATGAGATGCGTCATTTCTTTGCATCTTATCCTTGGCGGCAAACGTGTTTCAGTACAGACGATCCGTCGAGCTGCGCTAATTCAATCTCAGATGTGATTTGTCGAGCTATGGAGTATTTCGTTCCGTACTTCGACACGTCACTCGAGAGTAAAGCTCGCC
Organism: Carcina quercana; assembly: GCA_910589575.2. NCBI lineage: Eukaryota > Metazoa > Arthropoda > Insecta > Lepidoptera > Depressariidae > Carcina > Carcina quercana. The sequence goes on along the minus strand of OU342440.2, from coordinate 6,172,392 downwards.
CTTGGTTTAATTCGGAGTGCAAGAGAGCTGAAGCACGAAAACACTCCGCTTACCTGGAATGGGCAGATGCTCGTAGTCGTAAAGCTCCGGACACACGTCGATTAAAGAAAGCGTTCAACGCAGCCGCCAAGTCCTGCAAGAAGACTATGCGCAAGGCTCGGTTTGACCATATTGGCCGTATTGGAGCCAGACTAGCTTCTTACCCTTCTGGGAGTAAAGCATTCTGGTCTCTTGCCGAATCTGTCGAGGCAAATTTCTGCCGACCGTCCTTGCCTCCACTGGTGAAACCTGACGGATCACTGGCTCACTCCGCGATTGAGAAAGCAAACCTATTTGCATCTCTTTTTGCGAGCAACTCACGTCTAGACACTGTGAACAAAACTCCACCAAATGTACCCCGTTGTGATTCCGAAATGCCGGATATCCATTTACATCAAAAGGAGGTACTTAATATACTTCGCAATCTAGACGTGAATAAAGCCAGTGGTCCAGATGGCATCCCAGCAATAGTCTTGCGGAACTGTGCACCCGAGTTGTGCCCTGTCCTGACACGCCTGTATAAACTCTCCCTGAGCACTGGGAAAGTCCCCGAGTCCTGGAAGTTTGTCTTGGAATTACCGACCCATCGCAATCACCTCCATACTCTGCAAGATTATGGAGCGTGCATTAAACAACCGCCTCCTGGCATATCTGGAAGCTAACGATCTCCTCAGTGACCGCCAGTTCGGATTTCGCCGTGGCCGGTCCACTGGGGATCTTCTCATTTATGCCACTCACAAATGGAGCGAAGCCATCGAGAAACACAGTGAGGCTATTGCCGTGTCACTCGACATCTCGAAGGCTTTTGATAGGGTCTGGCATGATAGCCTTATCAGTAAACTTCCAGCTTATGGGGTAACTGCTGGCTTGTGCCTGTGGATATCGGACTTCCTGAGGGGCAGATCGATTCGAGTAGTCATTGACGGCTGCTCGTCTGATCTGCTGAGCATCAATTCTGGTGTCCCTCAGGGATCTGTTCAAAGTCAAAGTCAAAATCTTTATTCGTAAACATAGGTAATGCAGTACATGGTAGTAGGTAACAGTTGTAGATCTGCTATGTTTCGTCCTTAGCGGACATACGAAGTCATACTTTAATATACTTATTAACTAGTATTACATATTGCAAAATTTTTTAAATATAATAATAATTATGTTAAAACTAGGTGGCACAGTAGTAAGACAGAAGTTTCTATTTGTCAGCAAAAAAATCTTTCACTGAGTAGTATGCCTTGTCGCACAGGTGTTTATACAGAGTAGATTTCAGTTCTGTGATGTTATTGCAATCTTTAATTTGTAGTGGCATTTTATTATATATTTTTATAGCCATAGCAAATACGCTTTTGTGATATAGAGCAGTTCTCTCTGCTACTCTATTTTTGCTGCACATCAACGACCTGCTTATAATGCCCGGTATCTTTGGGTACGTAGATGACAGCACAGTAACGGAGAGCTATGTGTCCACCGCACAGGCCAGTAGTCTGAGCACTCGTTCCCTCAGAGAGGAAACGGTAGAACGTGTTGAACTGACGCTGAAGGCCGTGTCGATTGGGGCGAAGCCAATTCAGTTAAATTCAATGCGTCGAAGACACAGGCGTGTCTGTTCACAGCGAAGCGGAGTCCATTTCACCTTGCTCCATCTTTCCAAAATGTATCCATACCGATAACAAACCGTCTTGAGCCCCTGGGATTGGAAATCTCGTCTGATCTCAATTTCGGGAGCTACATCGAGTCCATAGCAAAAACTGCGGCCAAAAAACTAGGCATCCTATCGAAGGTCAGACGGTACTTCCAGCCATCACAGCTCTTGAGTCTATATTGCGCTCAAGTAAGATCATGTATGGAGTACCTCTGCCGTCTTTGGGATGGTTCAGCTCGCTATCAACTAGCTGCTTTGGACTCGGTGGAGCGTCGAGCTATGAGACTGATAGGCAACGATACGCTACTTAAGGCAAAGTACCAAAGCCTGAAACATAGGCGTCAGGTTGCCTACCTTTCGGTATTTTATAGGATACATTTTGGAGAGTGTGCGCAGGAGCTATTTTTGTTGATTCCACCTTCGCCGTTCAAGTACCGGTCAATCAGAAGAACGGCAGACCTTCACCCGTACACTGTTGATATTCCTACAGCTCGCACGAAGCGTTTCGCTTCCACATTTATCGTGCGTACAGCAAAAATATGGAATACACTACCGGTTTCCGTGTTCCCCGAAAATTACAACTTGGGAATCTTCAAAAGAAGAGACCTTCTAGACCAACACGTAACATCGTCGAGCTCATCGTCACTTACCATCAGGTGACTTTGAGGTCAAGTGTTGGTCTATCTTAACTAATAATAATAAAAAAGATTGCACACTCTCGACGGAAGAACTGCGATTCCTGGATCCCCCGGACTTTTTACTTATCGTTCAAATATTTATGTTCCACTCTAAGTTTAAATTGTAGCAAGAAACTATAGGTAGACAATCCTAATAAAGAAATGTCGACTGCTTTTAGCGCACACAACATGCAACGAAACCATCTAACACAATAATAATAATATACTCCTAAATTGTTTGGTATTCATTTTGTAATTAAAATAAAAGATTTGACCTCGAACGGACTCCACATTCGCCGCAGAATAGTAGGAGTCAGCATGGAGGGTGAAATGAAAAATGTATAGTACATTTCGCATGTTACGATTAAGTAAGTGCTACTATCGCCATCTATGTAATTATTAGGAAAGTATTCATTCAAGATAATATATATAATATATATATATATATATATATATATATAAAAGTTATAAGATTGAGTTATTAAGATTTAAAACAAGATATATATATATATCTTGTTTTGTACAGATTTAATAAAACTTCAGTGATTGAATTTTTTAGATTGAATAAAATCTAGTAATTTTATACCTTGGTTTTATGGTCACATAGTACTTTGTGCAACTGCCACATACATTATACTATGTACAATGTATACTCTCCCGCTCAGGACATGTACGAGAAGACTATCCAGCGCACAATCCTGATGATGGGTCGTTACGTGGAGGCGATTGAGGACGTGCCCTGCGGTAACATCTGCGGTCTGGTCGGAGTGGACCAGTTCCTCGTCAAGACTGGTACTATCACCACGTTCAAGAACGCGCACAACATGAAGGTGAGGAACTATTGTCTCTTTCCGTATGTTTGCGTTTGCTAATAGGACAATCTCATGTGCATCTAGTTTAAGGGCTGTTGTCATGGACTGGCTCATTTCTGCGATATCGAAAACTCCGAGCCGACATGAATGACTTGTTAGGAATGCACATTAGAAATGTCATTATGATATTTCTAACATGTGTTTGCGGTTCCAGGTGATGAAGTTCAGCGTGTCTCCCGTGGTTCGCGTGGCCGTTGAGCCCAAGAACCCAGCTGACCTGCCCAAGCTGGTGGAAGGTCTTAAGCGTCTGGCCAAGTCGGATCCCATGGTGCAATGCATCAACGAGGAGTCTGGCGAGCACATCGTCGCTGGAGCCGGAGAGCTACATCTTGAGATTTGTCTGAAGGTCTGTAATAATTTATGTTTGTAGAATTTATCTGCTAATCAATTCAATAATATTCCTCTGTTGTCATGACTTTTTCATATCATTTAGGTTAGATTTTGATCTAGTATTTTAATGTATGCCCAGGACTTGGAGGAAGACCACGCGTGTATCCCTATCAAGAAGTCCGACCCGGTGGTGTCGTACCGTGAGACGGTGGCCGAGGAGTCTGACCAGATGTGTCTCTCCAAGTCTCCCAACAAGCACAACCGTCTGTTCATGAAGGCCCAGCCCATGCCGGACGGTCTAGCCGAAGACATCGATGACGTAAGAACTACTTTATTTGTACTTATTATGATAAAATAATCGCAACGTTCAAGGATTAAATGACACGATATTGATTGTACAGATATCGTTTTAGTAACGTCATCATTGGACTGCGATAAGATATATGCTCTGAAATATGTAATTTCACATTTAAAGTCATCTTTGAAAATAGTGAAAAATAAGTTATTAAAAAGGGTTATTAGCTTAACTGCGCCTTCAGCATATACGAAACCCAAAAATAGTCATTTTAAAAATCTTCCGTGGCTCCCGTGCCGCGCAGTAGCGCGCGCGTCGTTCCCGCGGGAAGGTCGCGGGCGCGGTGACCGCGCGGCTCGCCTCGGAAGCAGAGCACAGCTCGCGAGCGTCTAAACGCTGCACAGGACCGCTATCCTTATGTCCAAGGACTGCACGCTACGGCGCACGCGATACATACATTTTGGCACAATGATATCTACTTCCTAACCATAAATGTTTCCAGTCATTTCAAGGTTAGCTCGTGACAAGTTTCCCAATGCTAATCTTTTTAGCCTTTAGGTGGAAAGTCAAGTTAGTATTATTAATAATCTATAATTACCAGGGCAAAGTGAACCCCCGCGACGACTTCAAGACGCGTGCTCGTTACCTGACGGACAAGTACGACTACGACGTGACGGAGGCTCGTAAGATCTGGTGCTTCGGTCCCGAGGGCACCGGACCCAATATCATGGTGGACTGCTCGAAGGGAGTGCAGTACCTCAACGAGATCAAGGACTCTGTGGTCGCCGGGTTCCAGTGGGCCGCCAAGGAGGGGGTCATGGCCGAGGAGAACTTGCGAGGCGTCAGATTCAACATATATGACGTCACGCTACACACTGACGCCATTCACAGGTGAGCTGACACGAATACTAGCGAATAGTTAGTTATACTTTACATTATAGTAATACTTTAAAAAAACTTTAGATACTGAGTTAAAACTTATCATATTTGTGAATATATTACATTTAATTATACAGATGTTTCATATTCTTCAAAGTTTGATTCATTGAATCAATAAGCTAGTCAATGCTTTTCATAGTAACTACAGTAATGGACGATGAAGCAATATCTGTTTAGATGTAATGACACAGGATGTAGCAATATTTACATGTTAATTATATGACATGAATCCTTTTGTTGTTGACAGAGGTGGCGGTCAAATCATTCCAACAACGAGGAGATGCTTATACGCGTGTCTGCTGACTGCTAAGCCCAGGCTCATGGAGCCAGTCTACCTGTGTGAGATCCAGGTTAGTACACTCCTTATATATAGCATGTGTTGACTACTTTTTGCCCTGTCATGTTTGGTGCTACGTTGGTTGATTGGTTGAGCTACACAAATAATACCTGCGTATTGTTGATATCAGAGGCCCGATCTACAAAGAATCTGCACACTCTTCACATCGAAAACTCCTATTCAATCAGTTTTCTGTTTAGTCAATGTTTTGGATACTCGAAACCATTATTATATAATATAGCACACTGATTATGTTATGCATTAGTACATAGGATACTTTTATCCTGGTAATGTTCCTATGGGATTTTATTAACTAAAAAGCTAATGCAGATTTAGTCATGGGGTAAATACCTAATTTTAGTATAATGAAGAGTTGCAGAGTCACTTTGTGAAACGGTTCGCAGTACTGTTTGTGAGAATTGATAGAATCATTTTGTTTCAAACCTGTTCCCAAAGGTGTGTTCATCTTGTTGACTGCACGGTTTCGCAAATGAAGAGAAAAATACCAAAACAACGAATGTGTTGCGGTCTATTATATTTTTATATAGACATTCATTTTATTATTGGCAGCTAGCAAATTCGCCTAAGCCAGCTAAGCACGATTTTTTAAACTGCAAGTGTAAAAAGAATACCTGCCAAGAATCAGCCCAAATTTAAAAATACATGCATAACTGTTGTTGTAAAGGTGAAATATAAAAGGTTACTTTTTAGTTGTGTGAGTATTGTCTCTGTATTTGATACGGGGGTGATTAATACCCACGTTTTTCCTAAGCGGGCTCATTCGCATGATAGTGCCGCTCTTCCGAAACGTGGCAGAGTAATTAGTTCTTTGTTTCGGCATTGTAGTCAGCATGCGCCGTGCCTGAATGAGGGACCTAACAGTCCACATTACAACATTTTAATATTACCCTTAAGATTGGAGTATGCAGTCACTTGTATTTTTCAACCGACTTCAAAAAAGGAATAGGTTCTCAATTCGATGGGTATGTTTTTGTACCTTAGAACTTTTTACTGGGTGAACCGATTTTGATGTTTTTTATTATTATTTGAAAGCTGGTGCTTCCAGTGTGGTCCCATTTCATTTTGGTCGAGTTGTGTCAATGACACCCATGAGAAAACCATATAAGTCTTAAATTTGCAGCAGATTTTTAGGGCAGTTGAAGTCGGTTTCTGTTCTAGTTCTACTTGAACGCGTTAACTTGTTTACTACTTATCCAAAGTGAAGTTTTTGTCTAAGCTAAACGGAATTTTGCGGATCATTATATAATGTCTATTGTTTGAGTACAAGAAAGCCTCTATAAAATAAAAAGCATTTTTAAATGGTTTCACACGTAGCCTTCATCTCACCTGACAGTAAATTAAGATAAGCCGTCGCAAGTAAAGTGTGCAATGCACACCCAGAAGCTCCTAGTTAGTTAGGCGCTGGCTGGCTATATTATCTTACATCACCGGAACACAGCAGCTGTATTAGCACTGCTGTTTGGTGGCAGACTTCGGCTCCGTTTAGACACAGCTGGGACCGCGCGATTACGAACTGTACGATTTGAACCACAATGTATGTTCAGACAGCGACTGTTAACATACGCGTGAATATCGGCTTCATATCATGAAGAATAATTTGATTTGAGTCAAATATCTTGCAGATATTTTTTCCACTTCAATAAATAGTTCAGTGCTAGTGATCCATTGCGAGTTTGTAGCCCCTAGTCTCACTTGAGGGCCTCTGCAGTAATGGAACAGCAATTATAACCGTGCGGTGGTTACGTGTCAACCATAAGCATTACAACTTGATGTTTGTGTGCAGTGTCCTGAGGTAGCGGTGGGCGGTATCTACGGCGTGCTGAACAGGCGTCGTGGCCACGTGTTCGAGGAGTCGCAAGTTGCCGGAACACCCATGTTCGTGGTGAAGGCGTACCTGCCCGTCAACGAGTCGTTCGGCTTCACGGCGGACCTGCGCTCCAACACCGGCGGACAGGCGTTCCCCCAGTGCGTGTTCGATCACTGGCAGGTCCTGCCTGGTGACCCCTGCGAGCCTTCCTCCAAGCCTTACATTGTCGTACAGGTGAGTGAGATCAATTCAACATTTGCATTCATAAAATAGTAAAAAAAAATATTTCTCAACTACTGTATATTGCGATACTAAGTTTTTATTATAAAAATGCTAAGTGAAACGTATAACAAAATGTCTTCCGTGGCTCCCGTGCCGCGCAGTAGCGCGCGCGTCGTTCCCGCGGGAAGGTCGCGGGCGCGGTGACCGCGCGGCTCGCCTCGGAAGCAGAGCACAGCTCGCGAGCGTCTAAACGCTGCACAGGACCGCTATCCTTATGTCCAAGGACTGCACGCTACGGCGCACGCGATACATACATTTATATATGCGTGTGTCTATTTAATCGTATTTTTAAATGACTTCAAACACAAACCCCTTTTTTTTTACTAAAAAGGCGGAGTGTTATAATTATTATTGTTTTTGTTACAGGACACGAGAAAAAGGAAAGGCCTGAAGGAAGGTCTCCCAGACTTAAATCAATACCTGGACAAACTGTAAACGCGTAGCTAATGCAATACACACTGTAATATATTGTACCATTGCGCGCCTCGAGCACTATTTGTTTTTATTATTACATTTTAACTATTTTCCACCTTGGAGCATTTTGTTCGCGTTAAGTTTGTAAGTGCCCCAAACACTGAATAAAAATATTGCTGGACGATATATAAGGCATTGTTAATATAAAATAACCACAATATGATACGTTAATTATGTGATACTAGATGTTAATGTAGTATCACTCAATATTAATTAAATATGAAATAAAGATAATTTCAAATTCAATTCTTTGGTAAGATTTTGTTTATCAATTAATTGTAGATGGGAACCAGGACATTCTTTACTTTATACTGTAATTAATTTTTAAATTATAATTTTTTTCTATTGTAAGAGTTTATTGTTTAATTTTAGCTAGGTTGAAATGAAAAATATAAAGGTGAGTGAGAATCATACATTAAATACAATTATTGCACCAGAAACACGTCAAACTATAAACGAATGTTTATTAATTTCAGATATCGATCACAGCTAACAAACCCACCTTTCGACAATGGGTAAGATTTATTTTATACTGATATAATGTCACTATACCTATTAATTGTGATGACAAAACCACAGACCTGTTCTGAGATCATTGAGGATAACTTTAAAATAAATTTCTGACAATATTCTTTATTTTGAAAAGCACCAAGTACAAATTAAATGTCATGTGTTCAAAATATACTTTTTATTTTCAGATCCTGTGACTCGATTAATTAAAACATTGAATAAATAGGTAAATATTATACTATAGTTTATTAGTTTTTACTGTAAAATTGTTATTAAGATGAGTTGTGCAAGGTGTAATGTCCTTATTTCAGTGCTATTCTTCTTTCTAACGTCTCAACCTAGATTCTAACGTCACACATTTAGGGGTCCCATCATGAATGTAATTGTAATTACAACACCTTCGCTAGCACAACGACTCAAAAAATATCAACTAACTACCATAATAGTACTTACAATTGTAAAAGTTTGGTTGCAAACAGATGAAATATGTTCTCGAATACCATAAGGGTTATTTTTATTTGAATAAAACTGTTCGCTGCCGAATCTGTGGGCACAAGTTTGTATTATTTGTAGAAATAGATTAAATATATTGATGATGATAGAATATTCCTGATGCCACCATGACGGTTTTATAAGCTCAACAGGACTGATGATATATTAATTCTACCATAGTTAAATACGGTGTGCGTAGTTACCAAACAACTAATGATTTATTTTGTCGCAGATCTGAAGATGATTGGACAATGAAGTTTAGGAGTAATACAGATCTATTACTGGTAAGTGTCGCCTGTATTTTATAAATCTACAAACTGACCAAAGACTAATTAAACTTAATTACTCAATACTTTAAAATGTGAATGTGTTTCTATTATGATGATAAACTTCCCCTGATACCATAATGACGGTTTTAACAAGCTCAACAGGACTGATATTTTTATTTCCTAAGAAAAGAACTTGCTTATAAATATGCATAGTATATTGATTGTATATATATATATAGTCCTCCTCGCCGTGTCCGGCGACGGCGACTCCCTCAATTATCCAAGTCCAGGTTGTGGTGCGCTCTGACGTGGCTCGCGAAGCCAAACTTGGATTTAAAGTCGCGACCACACGGAGCGCAGTGTAGCTGTCCAGCCGAGTTGTACGTGTACGTGTAGGAGAGCTTAGGCCGGGTTTTCCTTGTTTGGCGCTTCACATCCAGGTCTTGCAATCGCATCTGCTCGTATTGGTCAACCCTTTTCTGCACAGTAGAGCGCCATTCCGGCCTCTGGGATGCGAGCTTCTCCCAACTGTCGGTCGGTATACAGCAAGCGTTAAGGTGGCGTTTGAGGACGTCTTTATATCGCAGGTATTGCCCACCTTGTTTCCGTTTTCCACATGAAAGTTCCGAGTAGAAGATGGCTTTTGGTAGTCTACTATCAGGCATGCGGAAAACGTGGCCACTCCATCGCAGCTGATGTTTTATTATAAGTGCCTCGATTCCTGGCATTTTGACACGACGAAGAACTTCGGTGTTTGGAACACGATCTTGCCATTTGATATGCAAGATGGAACGCAGGCAGCGTAGGTGGAAGGTGTCAAGTTTCTTAATATCTGCTTTATAGCAACACCATGTCTCTGCAGCGTAAAGAAGCGTGGGCAAAACTATCGCCCTGTAGACTTGAATTTTAGTCTGCAGCTTGAGATCGTGCGACTTCCAAACACGCCCATTCAATTTACCAAAAGCTGCAGCGGCGTTAGCTATGCGGGCAGGTATTTCCGACGCGAGACTGTTGTCACATCTAATTTGGCTTCCTAAATACCGAAAGTGAGACACTACTTCTAGGTTCCTATTGCCCAGTTTTACATTCGAGTCGTCTGCATGACAACTTCTGGGTGGCTGTTTTAGAACCTGTGTTTTAGTTACACTTATCACTAAGCCAAATTTACAGCAAGACGCGTGTAGGTGGTCCATATAAGCCTGAAGTGATGCCACTGAGTCAGCCATGAGGCAAACGTCGTCAGCGTAGAGGATATCTATGACCGAAGATTCTATGACTTGTCGTTTTGCTTTGAAGCGTGAAAGGTCAAAAACGCTTCTATCCGTCCTTGAATTTATTTCTATCTGTCCAGTACAGCATTTAGTCGCATCTTGCATCACTACAGCAAAATATAGCGCGAACAGGGTGGGTGCCAGTACACAACCTTGTTTTACTCCGCTCGTCACTGGAAAAGGGTCTGAGAAGTCGTTTTCATGTCTAACTTTTGCCATCATATTCTCATGAAACTGGCGTACTAAGTTTACGAACTTCTCAGGACAGCCAGACTTCTTCAGCACAATCCATAAGGCTTCACGCGGTATTCGGTCGAAAGCTTTTTCTAGGTCAACGAAACACATATATAGAGGACGATGTTGTTCCAAACATTTTTCTTGCATTTGTTTTACAATAAAAATTGCATCTACCGTACCTCTGCTAGGACGAAAACCGCATTGCGTCTCGGGGAGTATAGTTTCTGCAAGGCGGGATAGTCGGGTGTTAATTATATGAGCTAGTATTTTTCCAGCAGTGGACAGGAGAGAGATGCCTCTGAAGGAGCTGCAGTCGGAAATATCACCTTTGCCCTTGTATAATTTGCAGATTGAGGCGTCTTTCCAATCCTGTGGTATAACTTCACACTCCCATATCTTTAAGATAAGATCATACAACCTACTTTTGATATTTGGACCGCCATATTTGTAAATTTCTGACGGTAGGCTGTCTATCCCCGGTGTCTTGGCATTCTTGAGCCTATTTATCGCCGCAGAGAGTTCTTCAAACGATGGTGCTAAATCAAGATCATTAACGATAGGTGCAGTTGCGAGTGCTTGTATATACTGCAAGTCAGTGGTCTGCGTTTGGGGATTGAGGACATCGTTGAAATGTTCAACCCATCGAGCAAGGATGTCGCTTTGTTCCGTCAGTCGACTTCTTTTATCTTTGCTGAGTATTGGAGCAATCTTCCTTATTTTTGGCCCAAAGATAGTTTGTAATGTCTCAAAGAAACGACCAACTTGACCGGTGTCCGCGTACAACTGCATCTCTGTTGCTTTGCATTTCCACCACTCGTTTTTGAGAGCGCGTACTTTAAGTTTCAGATCATTTTGTGCCTTTTTTCGTTCGGTAGCATTTGAAGAAAGGAGAGCACGTCTGTAGTCATCAACAAGCTTTTTAATCTCCGCATCGGATTCATCGAACCAGTCTTGGTTTTTCCTTTGTGGTTTTCCAAGTACTTGTGAAGCACTTTCATGTAGATTATCGGCATATAAGCGCCAACAGTCATCGACAGACATATCCTCCGGTATCTCCGGTGTTATGGCTCCGAAGGCATCATCTATTTCCTTCCTTAGGTCATGATCGTGGACTAATTTTGTGCATGATAGCTTTCCTGGAGTCTTATGTGGAGCTCGACGTGGTGCTTTCAGTTTCAGCTTCAGCTTAGTTCTAACGAGCCGGTGATCTGTCCAACCTTGGGCACCTCTCATTGTTCGTGTAATCATTACTTCCCCTAGGTCTTTTTTTCGTACGATTACATAATCTATGAGGTGCCAGTGCTTCGATCTTGGATGCATCCACGTAGTTTTGTACTTTTCTGGCATTCGAAAGCATGTGTTTGTGATGCAAAGACCAAATTCTGCGCAAAGACTGAGAAGATCTAGGCCATTAGCGTTGCATTTCCCAATCCCGTGACGACCAAGCACCCCGTCCCAGACATTATAATCATGACCAACACGAGCATTAAAATCCCCTAAGAGAAGGATCCTATCTGAAGGAGATATATTTTCAAGGACGTTTCGAAGTTCTTCATAGAATTTGGCCTTCTCTTCATCTGAAGAAGGCAGCGTAGGTGCATACACACTGACAAGATGGATATGCTTCATAGTCGTTAGTTGAAGTCGGAGAGTTATTATTCTATCGCTAACACCTTTAGGAAGCTCTGTTAGTGACTTTGCGAGTTGATTCCGTATTGCAAAGCCTACTCCGCTTGCTGCCTTCTCTCCAGATGGTTTTCCGCTCCAGTAATAAGTGTAGCCACTTACCCGTTCACATAACTCTCCAGTGTCACTGAGATGTGTTTCGCTTATAGCTGCGATGTCTATGTTGTATCTAGCCAACTCGTTAGCAATAAGCCCTGTTTTCCTCTCTGGACATGAATTACGATCGTCGTCTAGAAGAGTGCGGACATTCCATGTACCTATAATAAGGGGTTTTTGAATTTCTTTATCTTTCTTCTTTCGACCGCGTAAGTTAGTGAACAGGTTGACCGCGGTTTGCCACCTGCTTTGATTTTTGTGACGGACTATGTTTAGGCCACCTTTTCTAGGCCCCTCCCCGGATTGGGGAAAGCAGAGCGATCCTAAATAGGGCTGCTTTGTCGTCAGACGTGCTGCCGAACCAGTTCTCCCGCCACATCGAGTCCCAGAGCGACCACTCTCATCTGACCGCCTACGTGCAGAGCACCAACTAAGGCTCGGATACATATATATATATATATCTTCACAGGAGAGTGAACCAAGTTTACAAGATTCATGGAGTAAATTTCCCCAAAACTTGTAAGTATTAATTTTTTTTAAACTAAATACATGCTTTTGTGAGTAATGCAGTTGAATATAGTTTTTCTAACCACATCTTGCCTCCATCATCAGACAAAACAAATGTACACAATTTCTAGGTGCTTACTAGTATCCCTTGAAGAGTTCTACTTTCTACTTCCTGGCTTAAAATGACATCACACATTTTTCAACAACAAATATCTATTTGATTTGACGTTAAGATATGACCAATATCTCATTCTTTCATTCTACTCTCTTGTTCATCAGACCCGAGTTGAACTGGTAAAGAGGACTATGTCCAGCAATCGACTTTACATAGAATATACAGAGTATATAAAATAAAATGATGATAATATATCACAGACCTGTTCTGAATGTTCTTGAGGTCAAAATAATAACATCCTGATTTTTATATGTGTGTTACAAAAATTCTTATTTTAAGAGAAACGCTAACATGTCTCTTTCCTTTCACAGGTAAGCAACTGTAAATTTTTGTGCGGAAAAATTGATATATCTATATATATCTTTGTTAAAATTTATATTTTACGATTACACAATAAATATACATATTTACATATCGATTTTTTCTTTTTTCAGTATTACGGTTCCCTAGTTATTCGGTTTCTCTGAAATATGAAATAATGTTTATTGTGGTATGATGTGTGTGGTACACGTTAGATATGGTTAATCGTTCAGCACATATGTCCTCTATCCTTACCCTGTCTCCATCATCAGTCTTCACTAAGCGTAATGTGATTACTTGCCAGTGGAAAGGTCTTGATGAGTATATTCCGAAAATAAGAGCATAAAACTCTTTTTTTCACTTATAAAACAGTCAATTATAGATAGTCCTAAGCTTGAAATTAAACAGTATAAAGAAAAATTCATTGAATTCCTTTACTGCCTTATACTGTTATTTTAAAATAACGTATAATTTTTACAAAGTGTTCACAAAACGCAGCGTGTTTCAAAATAATTTGTGATGTGGTCTGTCCGTTATATTATAGCGTTAAAAATATAACGTTATTTCATTCTAGAATGGCGTCTATAACATGATATCGATAAATAACGGTTTTGTACAACACTACCTCAGGTTACGGTATTGCAATTGTCACTGTCGCCCAGTGTTGTTCTTGACTCGGCAATTGCCGTATAATACGGCATTTTGATATCTAATAGATCAAAAATACGGCAGCACATCAGATGCAGATACCTATTGTTTGAAAAATTAAACCATCACTAAGTAAATACTTTTTAGGGTTCCGTAACCAACGGGACCCTGTTATTAAGACTTCGCTGTCCGTCCGTCACCAGGCTGTATCTCATGAACCGTAATAGTTTGAGAGTTGAAATTTTCACAGGTTATGTATTTATGTTACTGCTATAACAACAAATATTAAAAAGAGAATAAAACAAATATTTAAGGGGACTCCCATACAATAAATGTGATTTTTGAGACGTGCTTTTTAAACTTATTAGTAGTGCCAGAGTAACGGGTAACAAAACTAAATATTATTAAAAACGTAAAAGTAGTGCCATCTCGTGGAAAGTATCAAAACCAAATTGAGAACAAAAAATCCAGGCGCATTTGTTAGAGGATTGGTTGCTACATATTATTTATGGTTTTCCGTATTTTAAATAACCATATTAAGGACTTTGACGACAAAGATTAAAATAAACTATCATTTTACGACATTAATTCTGTAAAAATCAAGGAGTTTTAGATACAAACCAGCTAAAAGAGAGTTAAAAACAGTTGCATGAAAGAATTTGAGACTTCCGAACGTATTTACAATCTATATGGTAAAGAATAAGTATTGTTGTTGAAGTATCTCTAATTTAGGCTTTAATTGTAATTTACCAATCATAACTTTTTCGTATTACGGCAATTAAGATTTTAGATACGGCAACCCAAAATTCGACTGGAACAAGCGGAACAACACTGCTGTCACCTATGTTTCCCAACTTTCCCGTACAAGCAAAGAAAAGCATACAATACGTCAAAATCTTTCAAGGTTACAGTTGTGCGCATGTTTAATAAATTAATCATTGTTAATTCTATTTAGTCCCGGTTTCATGCTATATCGCTTCCTACGGCCGTTCTCTAATTTATTTAACAAGATGTTGCCTGAGGTGGTGTTCGTATTGGGTGCACCCGGTGCCGGTAAAGGTACGCAATGCTCGCTTATCTCCAAAGAATTTGACTTCGTGCACCTTTCTGCTGGAGATTTGTTGCGTGAAGAACGTCAGAGGCCTGGATCTGAGTACGGAGAGATGATCGAGCAGAAGATTCGAAACGGAGAAATAGTTCCTGTTGAGGTTACTTGTTCCTTGTTACACAAGGCTATGCAGGAGTCAGGTAAGACCCGTTTCCTAATCGACGGGTTTCCGCGTAACAAAGATAACTTGGAGGGATGGGAGCGTGTCATGTCCGACAAGACTAAGCTTCTGTTTGTGCTATTTTTTGAATGTTCTCATGATTTATGCACTGAGAGGTGCCTGGGCCGAGGCGCGGCGGGCAGCGGTCGTTCGGATGACAACCTAGACAGCTTGAAGAAGCGCTTTAACACATATTTGAATGATACTATGCCTATCATTGAACATTATGATGAGAAGAGTCTGGTACGCAGAATTAATGCTGAGGCATCCCCCGTGGAGGTATTTGAGAGGGTCAAAGTCGTGTTTCAAGATGGTGGTATCAAGAGGATAGCAAATTAAAGTAAATATAGATCAATATTAGATTGTAATTGAAACTTGTCCTGTGCTAGGAGTAATTTATAGGGTTTGTACCTAATATATTATAACGTTTGTATGGTCATGATTGTAACTATTGAAAATGCAAACTTTTAATGTATAAAAAAAGTGAAAAGCATGTGAAAAGAACATTTTTAAAATGAAAATCACACACACAATTTGAAAACTCATTTCAGAATGTAACAAGTTGATTGTGTCATAACTATAAATTATATAATACATATATGTAAAATGGCTATAACATTAAAATAACAATTCCTATAGAAGTGGATATTTTTATGTATATGCTAAAAATGATAGTTAACCTATTATTTACTTTATTCTTTTTTCACACACTTTGACTGTTGTGATTCATTTTAGGGTTATTTTATTTATTTATTAAGGGACACATTAAAAAATGTTCATAAAATATAAAATTACGAGAGGTTTCATAAAAAATTGTTTGGGTTAAATTTTAAAAATAATTATTAAAAATATTTTTTTAATTAATATTAACTTAAAAAATTTACCTTGGTAATTGTAATCATCTGGTAGTTATGAGTTGCCAAAATGAAGGTCATAATGTGTCTTTATATTTTCCTATATATAATTATTGATTTTTTTCCCTAAAATGACTCATCAAATTGTTTATGTGGTTGTTATAAAGTTTGTGGAAATGTAATGATTACATGAGATTGATATCATTCATGTGGCATCATCTTGTTCACAGATTTAACCAAAGTGTGTTGTCATCATTACACCCCATTATTTGTGGTTTGGCATTTTGCAGATAAGCGATAAGTGTTGGAACCTCATTTGTCAAAAATACTTTTGTTGTTGTCTGTAAACACACACACACATAGTCACGCCAAGTGCATGAAGTAGATTTCATAGTTCATTTCGTTACGTGTGAACTTTGTGTTTATCCTTGGTAGCTAATGGGATTCCGCTCCATCAAGGTTTCATACTAAATTTATGTTGCTATAATCTTTTAAGTAGAATAGCTAGCTTTGTTCAGTAATTATCTAAATTTTTAAAAGCCATATACACTCGATTCTGACGAAAATTATCACTTGAAAGGTTAATATTTCACAAACGGATCCCTGAATCGAAAAGTGGTTTACCGATTCAAGGATACCCCACACTATAGGGTGACACACATGAAAAAATTACATCCCTAAGTGACATGTATGGGGAGTTACCCAAAAAAATTATTTAAAGATTTTATTAAAGAGGCTAAGTTAAAGTTTCATTATGACGTTAAATCAGGATTGGTTTGTTGAAAACGTGGCTAACCAAAATTTTAAATTTTTGCTAGCCACGTTTTCATAATTTGAAAACGCATATCAATGATATTATTAAATTTTTCTTATGATTCAGGTCAATATGGAATGTATGACAATGACATTATGACTATTTATTACGTTTGATAGTTTAACTATAAAATAATTTAATCCTAATTGTGAGTGGTAAAACAAAGTGAAATGTTATTATTGTTATACATGTCTCTATATATAAGTATACTATACATATAATATTTTATTAAATATTTATCATCTGCATTGGTGAGTTTTTCCTATAGCTGTATAGTAACTAATTTCTTAAATGGATAAAAATAGACATAGATGGATCAATGCTTGACCAGATCACAACATCAATATAATTTGGTAACCTTTCATAGTGATGAAATAAAATATAAAAAATGTATAATAATATTATTTTAGAAGTTATAAATTTAATATGTTTATAACTTCTGTAATATATTAGCATGAAATAAATGTGTTTATCATATTTCGCGATAGATATCAAATCAATTTGATATTAATCTTGTATATAGCAATGACTTTTTATTTAAACATGTATAAAATCATCAATTGGATCTACATGATATCTACAGTGTAGGTTCTCGCAGGGTAATTTAATTTGTTGCGTAATAAACAATGAAATGATGAATAAATAAGAGTGTGTGTATTTTTGATTACACATTTATGAAACTCCAAATAGTTAATTCCTATTGTTACATGATTTCACATAATTCCATGCAAATCATATTTCCGAAGTACCTTTATAGTCAACTACCACATTGTTGGAGCCACTAGCGCAGTAGAGCAGTGGCGCCCACAATTGTTTTACTTATTTAGCTCTTACATGATGATTTGAAAATCAGTAATGAGTAAAATGTAATGTGCTTGGTTTTTGTAAATATTGTGTAATTATAATGAAATTACGACTAGAACGGTTGAGGGCCATCCCGCGATGCTGGGCTGCACTGGAGCCTTGAGACAAATCACTAATTTATTATCACCAATTTTTAATCCACCACTCAATTTTGCCTTTGCCTGCTAATTCACCGAAGCTATGGCGAAAATAAAAATATAAGTCAGATATGCTTTCGCACTTTCCTCGTTGATTGAGAAGTATAAAAAAAGTTGATCACATGTATGTATGTGTCTAAAACATACTAATTTACATCCGTTGTGTACTATGCATACCCTATCGAACTTTTCCCTGTGTACCAGATTATTAAACACGACACACTGCATGCGAGACGCGGGTATAAAATTTTTTGTTTGAATTACACGTAGACTTTCTTAGATGGAAGTTAGAATTTTAAAAATAGGATTTGTTTCATGTTATTGTCAAACAGAATTGATGATTATATCTACACTATGTGTTTCATTTATGTATATACTATACATTCCTTAGCTGATATGTATAATAATCCACCGAGTAGTAAAATGCAATATAGTCTGTGTTCTATCTGCTGTATGTAAAATTTGTTAGTTGTTGTTAATCCTGTAGTTCTGGCAATAAAGTGATTATTAGCTATTAATGTGATTTTATTTATTGTTAAGTTTTTTATTCTTTTAAATAGTAGCCTAGCTATTAGCTTAAGCAAGGACATTATAGTAATTGTTGTCGTTCGAAGTTTAAAATACACCACCCGATGTCGTAACGGCGATTAAGTGAGGTCTACCGTTGTACTTACTGACGTGACCATCCATTCACAATTATTGTCAATGAGGTTGAACCTATAGAAAAAATCTATTATATAAAAGAAACAAAGTGTTCACATCAAAATATATGTATATTAATTAAATATAGCAGTGTAAATGCAGTCTTATTCATACAGTATTCACAGTGTTTGAAAATACATTAAAAACCCAAACTAAAGTGATTAAAATAATAATTAAATGAGAATCTAATTTTAATATTAGTAATTGTAGTTACCGTCAATCTTAGGAGGAACATAGGACGTTTCGTTTTTATAAATTACTTAAATAAAAGGTCCACTACACCATTACCAGGGGTGGCAAACATATCAGGTATCAGCTAATTTTAGATTTATCCCATAGTCTGTACTGCCTATATTATGAAGTTAGTAATCAGTCCACCAGTCCAGTAGTGAAGCGTCGGTGGCGCAATGGATAAGGCGCGGACTCTCAATCTGAGGGTACCGGGTTCGAATCCAGCCGTGTACCTATGAGTTGTTTTTCAATTCAAGTACATTATCCGATTGCTTAACGGTGAAGGAAAACATCGTGAGGAAACCTGCATGTCTTGAAAAGGCATGTGAAGTCCGCCGATCCGCACTGGGCCCGCGTGGTGGACTATGGCCCATACACTCTTAGTAGGAGAGTAGGCCTGAGCCCCTCCAGTGGGGACATATATAGGCTGTTGATGATGATGATGAATCAGTCCACGATAGGAAACAATGGCATTTTGAAGGAAATGTTAATGTTCACTCACACATACAAACACAAACGGTATCCGTTCGATATATGGGAATAGAAACCGATTTCACGACGTTTGTTTAAAGTGTCCGGCCTGTGTTTATACGAAGGCAACAGTCTTAGCCTGCATTCCACGCAGGTTTATAAACCCGGACCAATACCTACACCACTCGTTTACACTTATATATAAAAAGTCCCTTGTTTACACACCATAATGGTTAAGTGTCCACATTTTAATTTATAAGTTCACCACCCCGGTCCCTTTAGACATATTTTGACGGTTTACACATTTAAGCTGGCACAAATCGACAAAAAGAGATATAAATCTCAAAAATATTGAATCTGTCGTGCACAAACAAAGGCGCTCGCACACTAGCAAGGCCGCGGCGACATTTACTAAACAAAACACGCGGTCAAGAATGCACAACAATTCTGCCAAAACAAGATGGATGCAATTTTCATGATTATATCTAAATTACAATTGAATGTTTGTATTAATGTGTAAATCTGAGTCGCATTTGGTAATTATTATTATTACAGATTAGGTGTGTTATGTTTTCATTTATAAAATCTTCAAATTTAAGTTATGTAAATCAATCGATTGTGCCGGTTCAAATGGGACCTTCGGCGCGTATTAATAAATCACAATAAAGATGGTGTTGATCCCAAGATATCTCAGAACACCTCAACTTGTATAGTTTTCTTTTAAATTTGATTCTCTTTGAGATCGGCGCCATCTAGATCTTACATCTTACAAATATAATACATTAGGTACATTACATTCATGGTGTAGTGGAATGAATTTTCAATAAAACGAATTGAAGTGCCCGACAAAATAATGTAGATCTTAAAAATTATTCGAAAATGTGATGCCATTAAATTAAAAAGGGAACCTGCATTATATTAAGTGAAATCAGTGCAAGATATAAAATGTGCGCAAATTAAATCTCCAGATATAGTTAGTGCTACATAAATTAATGCAATTTCCCTGAAATAATATTAAAACAATACTATTTACTTTGGTTTCATTTACAAACAATACACGTGTTTTTAATTATGTAAGTAAACATCTATTTAATTATTACATAATATATAAAAAGAATTGACAAACTTATTTCTACAATAATATGAGGCTGAATATCCAAATTAAAACGCAGTGTAATGAATAAAGGACCTCTTTATAAGAAAAAGTTAACGAAATGGAACAGTTCGTATTAAATAACAAATTTTGCTCTAAAACCCATACTCAATTTCTTTTCCGATTATTTACTTTTTGTTGTAAGCTGTTTAAAGATGTTATGTGTATTGTGCTAGATGACGTCACCTTGAAAGCAATTTGTCCGACGTTTTATGTCCTCTTGTATGTCACAGCACCACTTGTGTTGCTAACGAAAACACGACACGGTATTCGTTACAGGTCTTAACTTAGTTATTTCCTGAGGTATGGGAGCGGTACGGGAGGGTTTGTTTACGGAACGTTAAACGACGCATAACATCAGTCGGCATTGTCAGCCCTCTCGTACCGACCCCATACCTCAGGAACTAACTCAGTCAATACCTGTACGTGTACATCAAACCGAACCACCGTGTCGCGTTAAAGATAATACAAAAAATATATAAGCAACCTCTAGTCACCTTTTGTGACCCAACTATTGGATTTACAATGTCTTTTAACTCTACATCGTTAATTTTCCACCAATAAATGTGTTTGACATTTGAAAGTATTCGGACATTAGTTTATGCATAACTTATGACTAAGCTAATGAGATTGAATCTCCTAAAAAGCTTTAAACATTATTTAGGCACTATACCATAAAGTCTCAGAAACAGGTGAAATATAATAACCTAATGACCATACCCTATCTGTCTACAAGACGACGTTACCATAATGTGGACAAGACATGTAATTTAATCATAGCTTTATCATTATAATGCAATAATATATCGATATTGAAGTATAGCGGGTTATGCACGACATAGTCCATAGTAACTGACTTTTTATTTTAAATAACGAAGACTCATTTAAATGAATAAGTACAGTCTCAGCAACTCATATCAAAATTTATTTATTGTCACCGTGTTCTTATACTACGAGTACATGTGTATGTGTAACGTGCAACAATAAATCAATCTCTTACATAGATTGATATACGCTATATTCACTACATTATGATGTATCTTTACTCTAATGAGTAAACATTTTAAAGTTATTCTGAATACATGTTCCACTGACGTTCTAGCACTATATCTATTAAGTGACCTACAGAGGGCAGATTCGGGATGGACACAGGTAAATTGTGCGACATAAATATATATTGTGTCTAACCTGTGTCTCTAGCGACGTCGCCAAAACGACAGGCGAATTTCAATTAAGATTACTTCTCATATACTTATAAATATCGAGAGCATAACATTAGCTAAGCCTTATAAATATCAAGTACAGTCATCTTGAAAATATCACACTCAAGGTTTAATTTCTCTTAAGAGTTTTTACCCTTTGTTTTATATATATTTATAAATATTTTAGCCTGAAATATTCTATCCAGTTATAAATATTATTTTATTCCAAGGACATCTACGCTGCTTTCGGTGGTGATAAGCCTTAGGCAATAAGAAAATATCACGTTTTCATACACAATTATACAATCTAAAATTGTTAGCCCCTAAAGATGGAAAGAATGGAATGAAAATACAGTTTTCTATATTATGTTATTCAGGTGGCAAGCTCCACAATTATAAAACTTGTCATGGATGCAGCAGTGGAAGTTTTTTTGCGTATAATTAAAGTATTACCGGAAACAACATTTTAATTTCAGTGAATCGGTTTACGTGTTTAATAATGTAGATATGAAATCAGTTTATGTTAGAAGGCAGTTTATAAAATCAATCACTTTACCAGTACTACATAAAACAAAATTAGTTTACAAGTCCGCGACCTAAAGACAAGTTTGTGGTTGGTTGATTACAGAATATTATTTAATCAAAAACATTTGTAAAATTACATAGCAATCGATGAGTTTCACATTTCAGTAATCGATTAGACCTTTGTATAGTTGCACAACTAATTTACCTAGCGTTTATATAAGCCCAAATCTCCCGGTAGCACAAAATCATCGCCAGTTGCATGACCGCAATATCTTAAAAAATATTAAATAAATACTTCTTTTTTAATAATTTCCTTAGTATCGATAGCACTCTTATATAGAGGTATATCCATATTAATCTACAAATCACGATCTTGCGGGGTAGATCGGCCGGAATCAAACCATCGTGTTGTGAAATAAATATCACACTCAGTAGTAGAGTGCGTGCAGGGTTCCAATTACGGGTCTACCGCTTAACTGAGTCTGTTCCTGAGGTATGGAAGCGGTACGGGAGGGTGTGTTTACGGAACGTCAAACGACGTTCTTCAGTCGGGCGTCACGCGACACGCCACTTCTCACCCCTCCTGTACCTCATACCTCAAACAGACTCAGATTTGTGTTATACCGCGGACTCGAGTCGGATAGTAAACAAATGAGCACTTTTTTGTATAGCAGCTAGCACCCAACTCTAGACAGCGGCGACATCGTTCGGAAGCTGAGTCTCGGCGTCTGTGTTGTGCGCGTCCTGTGCGAATGACAGGAATACCTCCTCCAGTGTAGTTTCTGTGACGCAGTAGTCTTCCACGAGGTTCGGGAACCTGGCCTTCAGGTGCTCCAGAGCCGAGAACAACGAGCTGTGGCGTGTCGGCGTGTTTATGTGGTAGTGAAGCATTGTCTGTAATTTAATTTTAAATGTGTGATACAATAATGTACACAAGCATTTACTGGCCATAGTTCAGCACTCGAACAAACCATCAGAAGAAATAGTAACGTGTTTTTTTAATGTTAGTAACGCCACCTAGTGACTCGTAGCAAAACTAAATCGAAAATGGTATTTCGGCGCATTCGTTAGAGGATTGTTCGGTGCATATTATTTATGATTTTCCGAATTTTAATTATTCATATTCGTACGGAACCCTCGGTGCACGAGTCCAACTCGCACTTGGTCAATTTTTACTTCTTTTGCATTGTTTTAAAAGTATTGTGCTGTTATAACGTCATAGTAAGGTAGGTGTGACTTACAGCATCGAATATTTAAAACACGAACATTTTCATGAAACGTTCATCGTGTCTCGTCTATCCGAATATTTATAGAAATTCCTGCCTCATAATTATTACAAAGAAAGACTAGAACACTAGAAGAAGAAAAATGCATCGAATAGCGCATCTGTCAGAAACTTTAAACTACATATACTCGTTTATTAGTAAAGAATATAGTAGATATTATCTGAGAAAGAGTTCCAGTGACTTACTTTGTGTTCATCTTTAAGCGTGCAGTTGAACTCGTTCAACATCGCAGCTTTTAGGTTCTGAAGTTCAGAGACTGCACCGTCTGTCTCTGAAATAAAACAACAAAACATTTAATTATGTTCCAAAGTGGAAAAATGTATGTCATCGTCATTTGTAAAACGCTTTTATTAACTTCGCATGTATGTAACGGAATCTTCAAACGTAAATTTCATTGTCTTGAAATTTTTTATTTTTTTTTATTTGCATTTGGACCGATGCACACTCATTAAAGACATATACACAAATTACTGTAATCGTTAAAAAAGCGTGGGGTGCCCGAAATGGGTTGGCCCGAATTGGGGAAACCGTTAAGTCCCTGCGTTACTGACCGTCCGCTGCAGTCTTGATCTTGATTCTGACCGCGTGTCCCGCAGCGTACGCGGCGCGCAGCGAGGCCGGCGTCCCGAGGGCCGCTACCTCCCCGCCGGACAGTATGGCGATCCGAGAGCACAGCGCCTCCATCTCGTCCATGCTAGTAACATCACAACCACGTGAGATACAGTTAAATACATGTCATAGCTCTTTTGTTTTCATCTAGTATATTCCGCCAAGACGGAGCAATCTAATTAACGGGATCCGCTCCATCAAATAGCTTCATTTTTTAAATAAAACAGCTGGCTTTGTGCAGTAATTTTTTAAAAATAGGACACTGGACTGTAATTTCTCGAAATAAGTACTATTAACATACAACTTCACAGTGAATCACAATTTTTATTATTATTGTTCAAAGCGCCGTCTAGGGACCATTAGCTGCGTAACGGCTATTGTAGCCAAGAATAAAGTTTATTTCAGGTTTTTTTTTCAGTCATTTAATTAATCAGGTTTATTTCGCGACACTATAATTTCATCTCCTATTTTAAGGTAATTACTAGTAATAATAAGTGTAAAAATGAAATTTGTGATTCACTGTGAAGTTGTATGTTAATGATACTCATTTCTCAGCACAATCTGCCAGCCAGAACATCTTTCTATTTTAAATGATTATGGCATCAGAAATTTAGTATGGAAGCATTCGGAGAGGGATCCCGAAAATATGGTTATTGTAAATTGAAGAAATTTAAAAAAAAATTAAATAGCTCTCAATACCGATGTATATACCCCTTTGTACATTTTTTCTTCCAATGTATTATGAAGGAAGGACAATGTATTTGTTCTTACAAACTCGTATGACAGATTAATTAGTAATAACGTAAACTAAAAAACCATTGTAGGGGATTAGCCCGACACGCTCGTATGATGCACAAAGTTTAAAATTCGTATATTTGCCGAAGCGAGTTGGATACAGGACGACCGGGCGTTAAATGCCTTTAGCTAATTTGTTTATTAATGCTTCGGTCTCGGTAGATTGTACACTTGTCTCCAGGGGCGTTATTCACAGTTAAAGATAATTGACTGGCTCTCCTAGGAAATATCTTGTACTTATGTGCATTTAAATAGCTTCACAAATTCCCCCATGACATTTGCTTACTAACAAAAGTTTAATGATATTAAATTTGTGATGAAAATAATGTGATTAAAGTAATGAAAATCCAATGATACCTGTGTGAAGTGACAATGATGGCTCTATGTTGTGCTAGTGCGGCGCGGCAGGCTCGCCACACACGCCTCCTGGCGGACACGTCCACCCCCGACGTGGGCTCGTCGAGGAGTGTCACGCTGGCGCCGACGCAGAGCGCAGCTGCAGTCGCAAGACGGCGGGTACAACCTGAACACACAAAAAAGAGCTAGGTTTGTTGAGCTGTCATAGAAAAATATCACATAAAATGAACACTTATACTTTTATTGTATTTTCGTTTCGATTACCCTTAACAACAACGACCCAAGTCAATGGTAAAAGAAGGATCACTCCGCAAAGACATCGAAATAAATAGAGAATCTTGCAACGATACAATAAGGAGCAATTTTGCTTGAATAGCCTTGCGAGCTTACAATTCTATGCAATTTCTTCCTATTTCTGTTGCATAGCTGTCTCTTATACTGACGACATACAACTAATTGTAAAGAAATCCTAAAAACCACCGGATGTCAATATAATAATAGTAATATATCTTTAATTCAGGCAATAGACTCATAGTCTATGCCCAAGTATATTGGGAATATATACTTTGGGAAGCAGACAAATACATACTAATGTTATAAATTCGAAAGTGAGTTTGTTTCTTTGTCCTTTCTTTACACCGTAACGGGATCAAGATGATTCATTTTTTGGATATCCCGATCAATCAAGCGGCACTTACCGCCACTGTAGCCGGACACAGGTTTCTTGGCGTGCTTCTCTAGTCCCACGATAGTGATCCAGGACGCCGCCTCCTTCTCTATTGCGCCGGAGTCAAAGCCCCGCAGCGTCAGCAGGAGCTCCAGATTCTGCGTGCCCGTCAGGAAGTCATCCAGACCGAAGAATTGCGGGCAGTAGCCCAGCGACTCCAAATACTGACCAATAAATATGTCCAATCATACACAATTTTTTTTGACAGCCTAAAAGCGAAACGCTTTTTGCAAGCTATACGAATATCCACAGTATACGGGTGGTCTGTCGTTCTTCTGTTTTTATTAATCAAAGAAAGTATAATAGGTTTGCGCTTGGCCTTCATCTCACCTGATGGTGACGAAATGGCTATTGAATGCAAAGCGTCTCCCAGTAGCTTCAACCTAACGAGGTGTTGGGTCTGCTACCTTTCATACCGAAGCAGGACAGAGCTGGTTACATTTTGCGGCAGACTTAGGTAACATGACGGTAGCGAGCCAGGCGAACATAGAAAAATTCGCTACTATTAACCAGAGTACCAGAATACCTTATGCTAGGAATCAAACCCGCGACCTTCGAATTGTGAGCTGCTATAGCTGTGTAGTCACGGAGCCACGGTGGTGGGCAAAATTATATATCTCCGTCAACTAGAAATACCTACAGCTAACCGTTGGCCTCCCTTGCAGGTTTTGACTGACTTTGGTAGCTTGATTGCTTATTAATAACTGTCAATTAAAAAACTCATTATGTGACATGCAATAAATAAATGATAACGATGAGTATTTAATATAATTAAATATCTTGCAAAAGCGATGTTGGTATTGCTTATTATTTATCATTTACATTTCCAAGTGAGAAGGATGTACGTCACTAAACCTTGGTCTATATGAGATGTAGTATGCAACTATGCAGTACCTGTTGGTTGTGCCAGTTGAGGTTCTGTCCGTTGGCGTATACCGAGCCCCTGGTCGGGAACTCCTCGCCCGTGATCATCTTGAAGGTCGTGGACTTGCCGGCGCCGTTCACGCCAAGGATGCCGAAACATTCACCTGGCGAGGAAAATATCAAGGATGAACAAATAATAAAATAATACACAATGCTGATGATTGCATGCTATTTATGTTCCTCAAGTTGCTAAAGATAGCTCTTACGACAGCGCGATGCTGATAATCTCGTGAACAAGTTATTTAGAGCTCTTTGGGTTCAACGTCGCTTCCTTAGCGCACAGCGGATTTTTGATAGAGCTTGCTTGATTTCTTTATAATATTTAGTAGGTAGCCAATAAGCTTTATTCTACCGATATATGAGAACGTTCATAGCAGTCATTTGTTTAAATACTGGTTTAAACTAAAGTTCGCTGCGGCGCATGCGGACATGTTTTATATCATCTAACCAAACTATCAAAACATGCATCGCTACATCGCTTACGGAAACATGTCATCATATATGTATGTATATCAATGCCCGCAGTGTCAATCATGGAAGTCTTTTATATATATTCTTTCGCCTTCTTCCACGTGGCTGCATTTAAAAAATTACAAACTCTTGCCCGCGAGACTTCGTCCGCGTGGATATCGGAATGTATCACACGGAAACTACTTGCTCGATTGGGGTAAAAAGTAGCGTATGTCCTTTTCCAGCCCTTTGCCTGTACAAAAATCTAATCACTCTGACCGTGTGTTACGCCGTAAACGAACGACAAAGGACAAACAAAATAAAAAACTCACTTTCGAATTTATAATGTGAGGTATGGAAATTAATTTCATAAGAGCACATGACCAGGATAAACAGTATGGTTTGTGTTAATCCATAGCAGGGATCGATTAATTCACGATTAATAACAATAGTTTTATAACCGTACCTTTTTTCACTGAGAAGCTGATGCCTTTCACCGCGTGGCACGCCTTCTTGAAAGGACGACAATATTTCTTCTGGACATTGTCTACCAGCATTGCGTCTCGAATTTGATTTTTCGCTGCAAACGGACCGAAGCCAAAAAAAAATTTTAAATCTTCGGTTTGTACGGAAAACGTAGTCAAATAGGTTGAAATTTGTGTATATCGTACATCTGGTCCACTTCATTTTCGGAACATTTACTATGAATGTACAATTAGCCTAGTTAATTTAAGTGACGATAAAGCGGTTAAATGGAAGCATGCTTGTCCAGAAGCCTAATGTGCAGCTGGCTCAGTTACCTTTCATACCGGTACACCACAGATCTATTGAGACGTCTGTTTGTCGGCAGACTTAAGTAACATAGTGATTGGTGGTAATTAGAACTAGCCAGGCTCAAGATCAACAAAGACAGCCCGGGTAGGTCCATCGACCACTATTCGTGAAGTGCCAACTTTACAACAAAGTATGGGACTGCCTCACGTTGTGCGATGTTTTGGTTGACGTAGGCAGCCTCGCATTTTGCCATCTTGTCTGCGTACCGCATGGGCGGACGGTTGTACGTGCAGTTCACTAGCCGCACCCACAACACTTTGAAGACGCCGTGCTCAGTTAGAATCACCAGCGTCTGTCGACAAATGTTCACATTATACATGAAACTATCATTATTATTTAACTAACTAAATTAACAAAATACCTAGGGGACCTAAACAGGGGAATGGTTGAAACAATAAAGTTATTCGCGACCGAAATGTATATAATATATGTAAGAGTCATATTTAACGGTAGTCCACTCAGAATACTTCCATAAAAGATTTCTTTTGTCGTCTTTTGAAATAGAATAGCTAGCTTTAAAATAGGAGATCAGATTGTAGTGTCCCGACATGAATATCATTAACGTACAACTTTATGCAAGCTACAATAGCCGTTACGCAGCTAATGGTCCCCAGATGGCGCTTTTAACAAGACAAGCATACAGTTTCTTGTAAATTATAGAACGTTTGTGCGTGTGTGTCCCCGTCCTGACCTCAGATCGGCTGTTTGGAAGCGTATTTACTGTAATGTCATTAGCGTATTTTCATCGTGTTTTTAAACCGACTTAAAAAAAGGAGAATGTTCTCAATTCGACTGTATATTTTTTAATGTATGTTACGCGATAACTTCGCCAATTGTGAACCAATTTTGGTGATTCCGTTTTGTTTTTTAGAACATAGTTCAGAGGTGGTACTATAGTACGATATAAATTTAATCGAAATTGATTGAGAGCTTTTTTTAGAAATTCAACAAATATCAAAATGTACCCAGATCATTCTACCTTTTTTTTGAGGCAATTGAAGTCGGTTTTTAGTTCTTTTTGAACGCATTAATTATTGTGTGATTGTCGGTACACATAACATTTAGCATACAACATGCACATATAGGGTAAAACCACGGAGAACTAAATCGCAATCGCCCTTCCCTTGGATATCTACACAAGATAATTGTAGCTGAATGCACTTACCATGTAGACTATGATCTGCACCACGAGAACAATAATGTATTTGAGCGGCGAATACGTGTCCAAGCAGAAGTAGCACATGGGGTTCTGTTTGAGGACTGTCAACAGAATAAAACATATGTATTAGGAGTTGGTCCATTCATTTGAAAACTATTTAACATTTGAAATCTGAAAATCAGCGATGCTATTACTCTGTGGTTACAGCATAAGATAGGCCTTTTGCTGTAGTACTTAATATATATTTAGTTTATTTTCTGTTCTTTCTAGCAATAAATTTATTTTTCCTTCTTTCTATTTAGTTGTTACATCACTGGCTCGGAAATGTCCATCTATTCGGTATTCACACAGACAATTTAAAATACGCGAGCCACCTCGGTGGCAACATTGACGTTAAAAGCTGACAAGTGTTTGATAGAGCGAAGATACTCTGTGACTGGATGGTCAAGAACTAGATAAGAGCTTGTATTTGTTAATGATATTTAAAGGAATAACCAGTAAAAACAGTTAACCCACATTTATCGAGTATAATTTCTTTCATTTCATATAGTAGTCCGTCATTGACACTGTTCGGCAAACCAACACAGTGGCACCCGAGACAGTGTGTGTATGATATATACTTCACAATACCAGTAACTATTTGGGATACGCTATTTCCACGACGTCAAAGCATGAATAAGATTTTTGTATGTATCCTCTGTGCTACAGCTGAACATATCACATTCTCCGTGGTAGATCAGGCTAAGATTGTGAATTAGAAAATAGCTGTCTAGTTGCCTCTGCACGATTAAACACCTCAAGTGATCTTGATTTTGTTGGAGCACGGAAGTAGGCTAATTATTTTCCCCCAAAAAATGTATCCCGTGTGATAATTCTCAAGTTTACAAAGGCAAATTTGCGTAAAATTTGTTTAGCTAAATCTAACACCAAACATCAATAGATTTAATTTTTCTTATTTCGACCATAGCCTTCGAGGCCTACATGCTACACACTTAGACTCACAACCCGGAGGTCCCAGATTCGATTCCGTCAAACTACTGGAACCATGTTACCTAAGCCTGCTGCCAAATATCAGTGTTAGCACTGTATGAAATGATACTTTATTTGTTTAAAATATGGTTTAACAAGATGTTACAATGATGATGAAGGGTAGCAGAGCCAGCGTTTCAGGGTGCTTTCTATCAAACGGCTTTATTGGCACTTACTATCAGGTGAGATGAAGGCCAAGTGCAAACTAATATTACAAAAGCTAAAGTGAGTTTGTTCGTCACCTCTTGGCGCTTTAAAGAGACCACCAATCATAATATAATTCATATGAAATTGATGGGATTTAGCTCGTTTTTATACCGTGGGATAGTATCTCAAAATGCGGGGTAAAGCTAGTAAATATAACTAACCACAACACTTCTCGACATCGAATCCAATTAATCCATACTTCATTATATCGATGTTTGGACAACTGTTCCTGTTAAGAGTGCAGAACGCGTTGAGTCGGGCAACATTGCCGGCGTATATGCCGGCGGCTATGAACGTGTGCGTCGGCATTAAGTACAGCGAGATCGTCAACACGAACCGCACAATGACGTTCATGTCGTGGATATCGTTCAGGTCTGCAAACGTCTTCGTTGGTGCGGTTATTAAACCTGAAACAATACACAAATACGTATATAACGTGCCTCTATTAGATCGTATATACAGTGCCACCATCAGCTTTGCCCGCGTTGAAATTCCTTCATTTGAGGAACCCTAAATAGACAAATGGGTGGATGTTGCCAACTTCAAAGTTGCAGCTCCAGCACTGGTTTTTGTGCATAAAAACTTTTTTCCATTTTCGAATGAAAAAAAAACATCTTTTTTGTCGGCACTCTACATCATCAGAGGGATCAAGCTCAAGTCCTTAGGCCTGGGCGTTGACATGTCAAGATAAGTCTTTTATTTTTACGCCATTGGCCAGGAATGGCAAACCTATTCACACACGCGTGCAAATTTTTGTTGCAAAATAATTTTAATAGGCATAGGCATTAGGCAAATTTATTGGTTGAACTTGGGCGGAAATACATGTAACAGATATGCAATGGTGTACAATTTTTATTTAAAATCTATTATACCCATATTCTGTCGCGCGCTTAACTCGGCACGGCCATCTTTAGGCGTTAATCAGTAACATTAAGAAATTAGACTCAACTTCAAAGTAAAGTGGATTATTGTATGCAGTGCGGGCAAGTAAGTAGATACGCCTGCAACGATTTACCAGTGAATCATTAAAATGTTACTTACCAAAAACTAATAGAACTACTGTGAGGACGAGACTGCATCCACGGCTCGCGAGGAACTGACTGACTAGATACGCGAAGGCCAAGAAGGCCATGCACCCCAGTATGATTACAACAGCCAATACCCCCACGAAGTCCGGTTGGTCTAGGGTGTGCTGTGAGTTGAACGAGGCCACGCTCACTAGTGTCGGTAGCACCAAGGCTGCCGAGTACAGCACCGTGTGGAACAGCAGCGTGGAGCTCCAGTGCAGGGACGGGGAGCACCCGGACATGACGTGGATGTGACGAGCGCCCGAGATCCGCTCAGAACACGGCAGGGAGGTAGCGTTCACTATGGTACCCAGCATTACTGTCAACAGATATTGCTGTTAAATAAATCAGTCTTCGATGGTAAATACCTCGAGTATTTCAAGACTACAAGAAGTAACGTGGGCATCGGGAAAAATTGGTAAAACATAGTTCTACTACTTTACTGAACATAGCTGACTAAATCTATAAACCTTCTTCATCACACCTGATTGTGGACTCCTAGACTCAGGGTTTCGAACCCCCAGACAACTGTGGGGCAAACAGTACACTTCTGTTTACACAAACATTCAATTAACCACCTACAATAAACGATTATATTCTATTCGGTTACACTCGCATACAACTTACATACATAAACAGATGTCCAGGTACATCTGTCACGTCCTTTCTTTACCATAAAAAAACATAAGTTTAAATATATTCTCTATGTCTTAGTCAAAGTCCTAATAAAATGTCTCCTATATATGATGTAGGGATTTGATTGATTTATCGCAATACACGATGTAGCTTCTTCTGATTGCCAGGCGACTTCATTTTCGATCACGAACCAGCAGTGGCATAAGTTTAACGTCGACGTTATTTGAATATGTTCTTATGTGATTTACATAAAACATTTTAGTTTTTAAAAACACTTACCAAAAGCGACGAAAATGACCCAAAATATAATAGCGAACGCGGACATGGGTTCGACGGTAAGTTTCTCGTCTATATTGAACATGAAATTGTCTTTGAGCGGGTAGTTGTATGTGGTTATGGTTCGTCCGTCCGCATCGGGGAGCAGCCTGGCTGCCACCATGTTGGAGAGCAGGTTCATAGCGACCGGCAACGTGTGACGAACCGTCGTACTGTACAACACCTGGCAACATAAACAACTGGGTTAAATAAAAAATAAATACTAAATGTTCTTTATTTTGGCTCATATTGCATGTACATAAAGCAAGTTGAGGGTGTACTGATACAAAACAGCTATGTGACAGTCTGGAGTCCGAGATAGGATTTCCCCAGGCTCTCGACCACCATCAACATGGTTAATTATGTGCCGTGAGATCTCGCCTTTAAAATCGGATCACATCTTGTCATTACATAGGCGTCGTAGAAGGCGAAAAATATATATGTAAATTGATTCTGCCTATGTAATAATAACGTCTTATTGCCAGTACCAACCCGCCTGCAACGCGAATGTAACATCCCTTTTAGGAAAATCCATCGTACCGCTCAGGGAAGTATTGTCACAGGGTGGACGCTTCAAACAAACGTCGTTATATCGTTTCCTCGGTTCCTATTCCCATACATCGGATGATGTTTGTATACACGCGCATGAGTGAGTGAATTGGCGCGTGCCATACTAACGATCCGTATCCGAGTCATTTTCTTGTGGTGAGGTATCAGATCAGTAGACTTATACAGATGATTTAGTTAGATACTATCATCAACTTCATTTTAAGAATTCTGAACGTAGATTTAAAACCACTATTACATTTGTGACAAAGTTTTTATTGAAAGATAGGATCGCGTTGATCTCAATGCCGCTTGATGTTAAATGCCGATTTGTTACAGGTAGAACACCTTGAAGACTTTCAAATTGTATTCGAGCCGGCAGTGAATAGCGAACCATCCCTTGGTAAAGTACGATCCTCTGATCATATTTTCATTTAAATCTTTTTTTATCAAATCCTTTTTTTACCAAATAGAGTAACCCCCACTGGGATTCAAACGGTGTAAAGTAAATACAAGCTCAAGGCGCTCAATTTACATAAAACGTTATTTGATATGTATGTATGTATACCTTAGCCCTTGTGTCGTCCAGCTCGATGCCGGCCAGATATTTGTTGTACTCAGAGACGTCACTCAAGCTAACACTTCTTAGCACTGAAATAATAATGTAATATGTAAGTTAAAATGCATCAGATTCATTTTCAGAGAGCAGTCAATGAAAATCTTATCTACGAAATTGATTAATTGTTATATAATAAATAATATTTTTTCCTGATGTTACAGGATCAACAAAATACATTTTAAAATTTATTCTTTATTATAGTTCTCTCACAAAATAAAGTCAGGTTCGTACTAATATGAATAATTAACATACTGAAAATCATAAATAATATGTAAGGTGATCAGCATTGCTCTAACAAAAATGTAAGTCCGATTGAAGAATAAATTTAACTTTGCAGATGGAAAAATTAGATCCCATTCATCCGTCTACATATACTATAAGCATTTATTGCTTCAACTGCAAATGTTTGCAATCGTAATATATTTACGATTGCCTACTTAATTTTATTACAAATCCGCCTTCTATTTATAGTTGGACTCACAATACCAGAGCACGGAATCATACTCGGTTTGGTCAGTGGTAAGACATTTATGTATTTTTGTCCATGTTATCCAGCATTGTTCTGTTCCGTTAATGTAAAATAACAGATCCAGGGCCTTATTAACTTGAGGTTCCTGGGCCAGCACGGTTTCCATCCAACAGAACCGTTACTTACCATCACTTGAGATAAGGCCAAGTGAAAACTCACACACATAAAAACTCTTTTGGGATCTTTTTGGAATCTGCCAATGATTGAATTCACCACCAATTTAGTACAGCGTTAGAAAAAAAAGTATCTATCTCGCTCTCTCGCGAATACTGACCGTTAGCTACGTTCTTGGTTGGTCTAAACTGGACCTGTGGGTACAGGTCAGTGACCTTGCGTAGGGCTGCGTCATCCGCGTCGTAGAAGACCCTCTTCTCTGCCATGTCTCGGTACACGTTTAGATCCATGGAGACAGCGTCGGCGCGCGGCCGCTCGTCTCCGCGCAAGTCAGACAGTGAGTACGTCACCAGACATATCATCGTCACCGGCAGGATCACTTGCTGGAACGGATGCATACACATACAGCAGTCGTATAGAGGGCGTTCCAATTCAGAGAGATGTGGTGGTTCATATTCTACACCATTCAATTTAATGTTTTGCTTTTAATAGAATAGGGTATTTGACAACATGTAAAATATAGTTATAGATCTATTGATGGCATCCGTATTGAATATTAATATTCAGTATAGACAGTAGTCAAAAAACAAAAGTTTACAATCAGGTGACGTCATGACATATGAAGCGCCATATCGTTCCGCGTACAGTTTTTAAAAACCTGTCAAATACCCTATTGGCCTTTGAGGAAAATATCCATCGCATAAGCTCGAAATAGCGTTGGCGCCTAACAGAGGTTATTTACTCTTCGCCATTTGAATAAAACGACCTTATTGCACCTTCTTCCTTTTATAATCGGTCGACCGGAACCCTGCCGTTCTTCCTCGTTCCACCTCAACTTGATATCAATTCCACCGTTAAG
The DNA here is from genome assembly GCA_910589575.2 of Carcina quercana. Lineage (NCBI taxonomy): Eukaryota > Metazoa > Arthropoda > Insecta > Lepidoptera > Depressariidae > Carcina > Carcina quercana. Next base: position 6,137,209 of record OU342440.2, on the reverse strand, counting down.
CAAGAAGCGTTTTGCTTCTTAATTCATTATGCGTAATGGTTAGAAGCAACTTTGAGGCTACAGTGGACTGAGTGTATTATAGTGGAAAGTTTTTTATCATTCTTAACCACCATATAAAAAGCAACCTGACAAAGTAATATACTTTAATTTTATACATGATCATCAGCTGTTATAAAGCTGCCATCATTCAAAATCTTTTGGTACAGCTACATCCTGGCTTCAACCCAGACCAGGCTTTTTCTGTCGTTATTTACGGAAATTAATTTTACTAAAATAAAGCGCGTAGACTCACCAAACACACGAAGGTGATCTTCTTTGACATCAAAAAAAGAAATTGTCTTCGGAACAACATGAAGACTTGACGGAGCCACAGACGAAAACCGGACTGTTTATCTTTTTCAATTTCTGGGGGAAAACATAACGATATTGATTATGATTATATTTTCTTTATAATATAGATTTTTAAGTATCATCAAGGAATTTATATGTCAGATTATTGTATGTGTTTATCAGTCAGGGAGGCCCATCATATTATACATATATTTATAAAAATAGATATGTATTATTGTGCAAACATAGTTTTATTACATCAATGAGCTGAAAGACAAACTTCTCAACAAAGTCATTGTAAGAATACGGAACGAAGGAATGCACTTGCGCTTATATACTCGTACATTCACTCGTAAGTGGTGAACATCAGGCAGATAGCGCTTGCATATAATCTTTAGGATATATTGAAGACGCTGGCTATATTTTACACAAGGAATATATATTTTACAATTGTTCTCAATACTGTAACGGACATTTGCATTTTGAATGTTTTCGTGTAGAGGGGTTATATAACTCATAAAAACATTATTTTACGAAATAACTCAAAATATCGATACAAGCTTCATACATTTAACGCTCCAATACTAGCATGTGACGTCATAAAACTCGCCCGATTTATATGGAGCGTTTTAGCACCGCGTGACTTTTAGTCGGGTTGAGAGATTAGACTAGGGCATATGCTACTATTTATCCAGGTACATTAAGAGGTTCCTGCGGGATAATTGCTGAAGTCTTATAAAATAGGTTTAATAATATCGAATGTCAAGATTATGTGGTTCATACCTTCAGCTCGCCCATCCACTTCATCATCACCGAAGTTTGTGTCCACGTCGCTGCAAAGCCTGTGTTTAACAAAATAATTAGGTATTATATCGACTGCACTCAAACTGGCCGATGTCCGTTATTCTACCAAAAAGAAAGTTTGTTAGTGGATGAGTACAATTTGATTGAAATGAAATATAATTTATTGTTGATGTTGTACACATAGTTTTTAAATAAAATTAATACGTCCAGCACATCTAACCAGGTGACATACAATATGAAGTAAAATTATTTACGCAAAACTAATTTTTAACTAAGTAATAATGTTAAATTATAATTATACTCTATTTAAGAATATCTTTCATATTATATAACTTTTCCCTTAGCCAGTTTTAACAACTGCGCATAACAAAAGCGCATTTGGTAACTGCTTTATTTTGTGAAAGTACATTAAAAGCTCGTGATTAGTCATGTGTAGTCATCTTACCTCAAAAACACTTCCTCTAGCGTAGAAACACCGACCCCAATGCTATCTATCCCCAGTTCGGATCTGTTGTCTTCAAGCTCGCCGAACAGCTTGTTGAAGGCGGGGCTCGCCTGAGTGGGCAGTGTGTACAAGATCGAGTTGAGACTCTTTTCTTTGAGGGTGGCGTCGGGCACTACCTTCACGATGGCGTTTGTAATAGCTGGCTCTCTTGGCAGGCCGATGGTGGTCAGCGATAGACGATAACCGCTACCTGAGTCACAGAGACGTAGAATGTAAAGCTGTGGTACATTATAAAGTCAATTATGTGTTGTGTGTTGAACTAGGACAACGAGACAAAAAGTATGACCACACATACATTTGTCTCTGGGACAAAATCACGACAAAATATTATATTATATAACTCATTAGTCATGAACTTAATTAACTCAGTAAAACAATATCACAAAGTACAAATGGTGACCTACACCTAAACTTGACAGTACACTGTTCATTATTACCGTCATCGGGAAGTTTAGGTCGGGCTTTTGATTGTTCTCTCTCTCTGTTTCTTATGTGGAGAACGTCTCATTCTCTCTCTCGTAGATTCAGTAACATCAAAAAAGGTTTGTATAGTTAATTGTAAAACGGATTTTAGATTTCTTTTATATTCCTCGGACGTGTAAAGATAAAGACAAAATCGTTTATGAAAAAATTAAGGTATCAAACACTTACTGCAACACTAGAGGTTTGTAGCAAAAAAACACGTTTCTTTTTAATTCTCAATACTCTGTAACATGCATATTTTTATGTTATTCCTATAGGTATGTTTAGAAAATATTTCCGCCTCAGCGTCCTCTGGACAATTGATTGAGTATACTCGTGTGGTTCGATTCTTAGATCATAACCATAAAAGAAATAATGTGACTTATGAATAGTTTATTTATTTTATTTCGTTAGTCTTTCAGAAAATTCTAAAATAAAATAAGTAACATTCCTTCGAGTGTCACAAAATATGACCAAGGCAAAATTCCAATGTACGTCCAGAAGCGTTCACTTGCATTCACTGACATCTAACTGGAACCACTAATCCGACACCCAAGCTGGATAGCTGTCGTCTATGAACAATCATGGCAAGTCCGTTTGTCGTGGCGATTTATGATGAAGGTCCATATTCAGCGGTGTACTTCTTATCTATCTCACCTATGTTCCTCTTGAGATACATGGGGGTTGCGTGACACTTGAGTTTGCCTGCGTGGAGGGCTGCCACACGGTCACCCAGCGCATCCGCCTCCTCCATGAAGTGTGTAGTCAGCAGCACCGTGCGGGTACCACGAAGGGACTATAACACAAATACAACAGATATCATCCAAGGTTCAAACATCAATCTATGCATAACCCGTCGAAAAAAAGTACTAAGGCCTCTTTCACAACGACGCATGATGCTTTGTTGTGTAAGTTGCAGATGCAGAACAAAGCATCATGGCTGACGAAAAGTATTATAGAAATAGGTGCATTGATTTTATTTATTAGATAGTTTTGAAAATAATAAAAATTAATTGGATGATAAGTGTGCGCAATCAGAAGCCTCAATATAATGCGACTCTGCTATCTTTGATACCGCAACACCACAGTGCTATATTAACAATGCTGCTTGGCGGCTTGACATAGAAAATACCCAACCACAAACCGAACCGTGAGAACCGAATCATTGGTGAGAAATTTTGCGAATCGTGTACATTTTGTGAGTCGTGTACATTCTGCTCTGAAGGGGAAAAGACTCCATACAAATCGGGCGCGGTCCTTGACGTCACCCGTTACAATGTTACCATTCGAGTTACGTGAATTTTCATATTTTTGGATCAATTCATATAAATTGGGTTATTTTTTCGGGGTTTTAGTATAACATACATTTCAACCTTAATCTAAATATATGTATATTTAAAATATTTTATAGAAAGCCCATTCGACCTGTGAATGATGCTCATGTCTAGCAGTGGACTTGCGCGGCTGATCATGGTGAAAGATACAGTTATTTTCGTACGTTGTAATTTTTTCTGAAGTCAAACAATCAGTTATATACTATTGTATACGAGAGTGACAACTTCAACTTGTGACATACACTTACATAATATCTCTCATGATCCGGTCTCTACCAAGCATAGTACCCCTGCCGTGTGGTTTTTACCATGTCAGGAAATATAAAGTAACACGATAGAAAGAGAGGTTGAGTAGTTTTAAATTGGTTTGCCAGTTACATTGATCTTCATTGTGTTGTAGAGCCGCTAATTTATTTAAATTTCTTTGGGAACTGATCCTTCTGCACCCAAGTGGCCAAAATGCTTCCACACACACAGACACACACAATACTCACCAACAGCAAGTCCCACAGTCCACGCCTGGTCTCCACATCCAGCCCGGACGTGGGCTCGTCCAGTATGAGCACGTCCGCGCCTCCTGCGAGCGCGCATGCCAGCTGCAGCCGACGCTTCATACCGCCGGAGAGCTCCTTGCTCTGGTTGTTCGCCTTGTTGTCGATGCCCAGGTTCGAGAGCAGTTGGCCGCAAGATTTTCTGGCTTCCGCGAATGAACGCCCTTTCAACTATTACAAATATATAACACAGTTGACTTTTTTCATGTGTAAATTTGCATGCTATTTTTAATGGGTAAATAGGCTTGAACTGCTGTGTACTAATGTCTAACAATTAAGATTTTTACCCTATTAAAAACAAATAAAATGATTGATTGGTGTAGCAATTACATAAAAATATATAATTTTCATTTTTACACATCAATTTTTGATTATTCACACATCCCTTGACTGACATATATATACATTGAGTAGGTTGTTACAATGTTACTGACCATCGTGAATAGCATGACGTGTTCCATGACAGTGAGGTCCGGGAAGAAGAGGTTGTGCTGAGGACACAGTCCCAGCTGGCGACGCACCGCCGTCTGCTCGCTCACGCTGTCCAGGCCGTTCACAACAACTTTGCCGTCGGTCGCGGCCAACATGCCTACACGAATACATATACAGTACAGTATACTAATACTATATCTAGAGGTATACATGCGAAAGTGAGTTTGTTTGTACTTTCAGTCGTAATGGATAGTCAGATTGAATTGATTTTTTGTATAGGGATAGTAGAAGAGACGTAAAGTTGTGATTCAAAATCCGCAGATTGAAAATATATACTATAAAATGAATGGTATCTCCATGAATAACGCTAATTTGTTTCCAAGAGTCACTTAGGATTACATGGAGGTGAAATGGGTCAAACTCCGACGAAATAAACTTTACTAGCCATTTATATGTCATTTATACAGATTTTCTTAAAAAAATTCATTGCAAATATTAAGTGACATTTTACGATTTAAAATAGAAGGCGTTATTTTCGAGAATCTATTAATATCACGTGAAAATAGTGGCTTTTGGGGGGAAAACAAGTCATCGGCAAGAGTGTCACAAGTGTTCTGTGGGTGTGGTACATAAGTGGACGGCTGTTGTAGGACCCACGCACCCGTAATGATGGACATGAGGGTGGTCTTGCCAGCACCGTTGTGTCCCAGCAGCACCATGATCTCGCCCTTGTACACGTCGAACGACACGTTCGATAGAGCTCGTTGTTTACCGAACACCTGCAAACACAAACATTTCAAGACGATGCTGCTTACAGATATTGCAGTAGAGTGTGGGTTTCAGTTACAACACAGCAGACAGGATTTTACTAACAAAAATGAATCACAGTTTTAACAGATAGATTATTCGAAAAAAAGGAAAAAAAAAACAAATTTTAACAGCTAAGGAGGATCAAATTTAAATATTAATACAAGAGAGGTTTGATACCCTAGCTAGTTCAATTTAGTTTTTTGGAAGTTACTTTTTGAGTAAAGGAAAACATCGTAGTGCTACCTACATTGACCTAAGAATAAATTTTAAGTCTATGAATCAGCCTCGGGCCCGCATACTATACCCGCGGCACATGCCGGACACTTCATACAAATGTCGTGATATCTGTTCCTATTTCCATACATCGAACGGATAACGTTTGTATACACACGCTCGGTAGTACCGACCCCTGAGCGGGTCACTTGCAAGGAGTGGTGAGATATCGCGGATCGGTGGGAGTTCGGTACGCAGTTCAATTCTGCGCCTGCGGTATATCATAGTCATCATTTATTGGTACTGCTGGTACAAGTCAATATCTTAAAGTTAAATTACTACTAGTCATGTAGTATAGCTGAAGAAGTCATTTTATAGAAACACTACTCGACAAGTCGTTTTTTAAATTTATTTTTAAAAGAGTACATACTCGGAGTCTCTCTAATTTGGTTTGGCAGCCTGTGGTAAACTCGAGGGCCCAAAACACGAATGGTCCGCGACAATTTGTCTAGTTTAAATGCCACTGGCCCTGGTTAGATATTATTGACGCCCACTGCGGTTGCCTTACTGCTACTTGCTTGCATTCCCAGCTTTAGAATAGATTCGCCTCGTGTCATCCCTAAGTTGACGTTAAGATAACATTTCAGATCATAATCAGCAGCTTCTACCAATGTATCAACAATATATTACTAGAACCAACATTCCACCTGCTAGGCGTTATTATGGGAAACCCCCCTGTGGAACAATTTTATCAGTCCTATTCATTATTCTCTTTTACTCGTTCATCTTCACCAGTCCTCATCAGTTTATCGTAGTGATCTAAGGATCATATTTAGTAGTGAGCGGATGTAGCTAATTACAATGACTGTCGCAATTCTTCATGCCAGGGTTAAGCTACTATTATTATCAGACAAAATGCAAATGCCCACTGTTGAGCTTGGGCCTCCGACGTAGTAAAAGCTAAATAAATTTACAATTCAATATAAGAAAATGAATAATGAGTGGTAACCTTGGAGACATTAGCTACTCGTATGCCCACGTCAGCGCTGGCCGGTTTCTCCTCGAAGTAGAGCGGGTCGTGAGCTATAGGATCCTCTTCAGTGTCGTCCATTATCAGCTCGTCTGGTGACACTTTTTTCACGCCCCAGTATTGTGACTGTAATTTTTAAAAATTAGCTAATAAGCCTTTTATCAGGAATAGCAACAAAAATTCCCGCTATGATTGTAATGCTTAGAATAGGGTAGATTAATTTCTTCCCGTGGTTTGTCGTAAGAGGACACAACATCACTTTGGTTAGGCCTAAATCCGATAGTTATTGATTATTATTAGAAAATCTCTTAATATCCAATAAAAATCATTGTGTATCAATTGTTTCTGGAAGATATATAATCATGAAGGAAGCCTATGTCCAGCAGTGGATGATTCCTTTCCGATGATGATATAATCATTTCAGGAACACCACAATGCCTTATAAAAGAATTGAGAGCTGTTTAACATTAACATGTATTGTGTAACAAGAAACGCTATCAGATGATCATTTGTGAGAATGTAATGACTTTTAGGTTTCATCTAGAAATGACGTTGTGATTAAGGCCGCACCGTCATATTCAAGACAGAGTTGGACCCAACCGAAATAGCTCAAAAATGAAAATTTCCACAATTTTTTAAAAATCTTAGGATTGTGTGTCTCGAGCATGAACTATTCACGCGTATCTGTTGCCTCTCAGAAGTCTCAGATACATGTAAGCAGATCGGAATAGATAAAGCGATTCATTCATTAGTGCAGGGCTTCCCAAACTGTGCGTCGCGACGTCCTAGGGCATCGCAGCAATGTCCCAAGGGCGTCGTGTGTCGATGAGAAGTTTTGAGAAGCTATGCTCAGAAAAGCAAGCGTAGCCAGCCAACAGTTAAATAAATATCGATATCCATTTTTATGCTTTTGTTCTTATTTTCTAATAATAATTATAAATGTCCAAAAAGAGCGTTATCCTTATAATCTGTTATTAGGCTAATATAAACTGTTGGGTATTTTTACCCCGTACGGTGGGGAGTTCTGAATTGAGGGGCGTCGTCAAAAAATGGCAAATTCTCAAGGGTGTCACATACAAATAAGTTTGGGAAGCCCTGCATTAGTGTTAACTATTGAACAGGGAACCACTGCAAGAAAACTTAGAATTGTATAAGAAATTACACCATTCATTTATGTACCATGAATAGGAAGTTCCATGGCATGCCTGTGCCGTACTTCCCAGGCCGCACGAAGCTCAGGTACCAGGCGAGCATGAAGAACAGAGCAGTTTGTACCAACATCAGGATATATCCACTGAATACCGAGCCACTGAACGCTGTATGAGACGTCCACATCGTTGAGAAGTTTATACCAGAGCCTGGAAACATAAATCAGAGTTTGTTGCAAAAATAGACTAAATGAAGGCATCATAGAAAATTAAAAGTAACTGCTTCAGTGATTATAATAACATTTTGCTGTGTTTTTCGGGGTAAAGTATACAGAAATATCAATAAAACATTTTAAGTTGCGAGTAAATATGCAAGAAAATTATGTACAATTGGTTTTTCTCGTCACTTCGTCTATAAACTGCTTGCTCGATCGGGATAAAATGTAGGCTATGTCCTTTTCCAAACCTTAAATTATCTCTACACAAAAAATCTAGTTATTCTTATGGCAGGGAAGAGGGACAAGCAAAGTAACTTTCACACTTAAAATATTAGTAGCTTAGGGTTTTGCTGTCGTGATGTATGTGTACTAACCGAAAGTCTCTAGCTGTGCCACCTCCGCCCAGAACCACGCCATGGGGTTGTGTGGGATGAGCCCGGCGAGGGGCCGCAGCACCGCGTGTATCCGCACCGTGGACAGCTTCGACACCGGCAGCCATGACAGCATGTACACAAGAACCGACAGCGAAACTGCGTATCGAGCTGGTGAATAGCAAAATAATATATTTAATAGCTATACACCCATACTATGTTGTACCAGCACATATAGGCAGGTTATATACAAAATAGCATACAACGAATAATACGTTTGTACATATATTTTTATGCATGAGTTTTCACTTGTCCTTCACCTGATAGTAAGTGACGACAAGGCCGTTGGGTGGTATGCGTGCGCACCCAGAAGCTTCTAATCTAATGAGGCGCTGGCTCTGCTACCTTCCATACCGGAATACAACAGTGCTATTAGTACCGCTGTTTAGTGGCAGACTTAGGTAACATGGTGGTAGATAGCCAGGCGGACATAGAAAATGTCTTACCACCGGTCAAACCGAGTACCGTTAGGTCCACTAGGAATCGATAGCGGGAACTCCTGATTGTAGCCAACTCTAAAAGTTTAGAAAAAAATTAATAATATTACTTAATTAAAATTTTATAGGGGTTTTACAATGCCCTGTATATTTCATATACAATTTAAGCCCAATCTCATTTGGTATCATCTAGCCTATTCTAAAGCAGTGACCACACAACGGAGACAACATATAAAAAGATATATGTACTTACACGAATTAGAAAAGTAACTGGTGACGAACGCTAGGGCCATTATAGAGAAGAAATGTAGTTCCAGCATGACAAATATGAGGAAGGGGTTAGTGTTCGGCACCAGGGGGTTGGCTGATGCCGTGAGGAAGGCGGCCCCCGAGACTCCGTACACCAGGCCCGTCGGCACCATGTTGATGTAGTTAGCCATGCAGAGCAGGGATGGTTTCACGCCAACCATTTTGATTAGTTCCTGGGGATGACACGTACAAATCAAATTTCACAATATCGTCTCCATCGTCTAGTGGAGATACCAAGCTGGAATGATTATGATGATGTGTTGCACCGTGTAGCCACCTCCAGTGGTTCAAAAATTGATGACTACATAATATAATGTCACTTAAGGTTTACAAAATGATTCCGAGGTTTATTCGAGGACTGTTCAGAAGCTTTCTCACTTTCTCGAATGTAAATTGCGTGCTTGGGCACTAGAAAAAGCTTATATTCAGTTAAAGAATTCTTGGAAAGCTGCTGAGGAGATTATAGATTCAGCATAATATGTATTGTATAAATTAGCTGACGCCCGCAATTTTATCTGCGCAGAACATAGAGAAAAATTTTGGTTCCAAGGTTTTACTTATGCAGCTATCAGTGAAGATATTTGATGATATTTCTTACTGTAATTAAACATTTCTAGCTTTGAAAACTTTTTTAAAAAATATCCAAATCATCGGATTCTGATTCTGACGATTGTAATGAAACAAATCCTAAAAGTTGCACGGGGATGAGGTTCATCAATTTACCTTTTAATTTTTATAAAATGTTTTAAGGTTGATGCGCGTTCAGAAAAACAAGAATTTAAAAATCTGTTTAAACATATAAGTCATTGATTTTTTGCATTTATATATTTTGAAATTACACTGTTTACACAAAAGTAGCAGTAGTGTTAAATTAAGATAAATAGTTCTGTAGACAATAAAATAGTTAAAATGTTTCACAATTTGAAACATATGGGCGTAATGTGAGAAGCTTAAATTTTTAGACTGTCATCATATGTAGCATGTTCGAAGCACGTACACTGCATCATTAAAGTAACCAAGTACCTGTATGCCCGAGGCTCGTTCCTCCAGCAGCTTGGACATGAGGAAGATGAACGGCAGGGAGAGGGACACGTGGCACAGGAGCGTCACTACGCTGCACACGGTCGAGATGTGGCTGTTGCTGGACGTGGAGACGTACGGGAACTCTTGGATCGACACAGACTGACAAAACAACAATATGACATTAACGTCTCCTAATGCTTCCATACTACATTTATGTTGCCATAATCTTTTAAAATACAATAGCTGGCTTTGATAAGTTATTACCTAAAAATAGGAGATGAATAGTGTCGCGAAATAAATATCATTAATATATAGCTTTATAGTTAGCTACAATAGCAGTTACGCAGCTGACGGTTCACAGGTGGCGCTTTGAACAATAATCGAAAAAAATTCGCGACATCACAATCTGATGTCCTATTTTTAGACAGTTACTACACAAATCCAGCTATTATATTTTAAAAGATTATGGCAATAGAAATTTAGTATGTAACTTTGATGGAGGTGGAGGAGATGGATTTAACAACTGTTTGCTAAAGCCAGAATTAATATATGTAGTACGTACAGAACGGACGTTCCCCACCTCCCAACGATCCGTGATACCTCACTTCTCCCCGCAAGAAAGCGACCCGCTCGTGGACCGGTTGTATGGCGCGCGCGAATTTACTCACACATGCGCGTGTATGCACATACGTTAGATGTATGGGAATAGGAACCAGATATCACTATATTTGTTTGAAGTGTCCGGCCTGTGTCCATGTTTAATTGTTGCTAGTATAACAAAGAGAGAAATACGTCGGAAAATTTTACGCGGACCTTCGCGAACTTTCTAATAATACCACGGGAACTACTTATTCGATAGAAATAAAAGTTGTGACTCTCCGTTACGTGAAGGAAGGACATACAAACTCACTTCGAATTTATAATATTAGTATATATTCTGTGACTAAATAATGGATTCGGGCTCACGAAAAATATAATGGAGGTCCAACTCTTATTCATATTGCGTCGAGGTAGTCGCAAGTACCCAGGTAGCTGTTCGATGCTTTAGTCAACCGGGCGCATTGTTCATAACAAAAATTGCGTTCTAGCTAGCTAGGAGGCGTCCCACTTATGTTGCAAACATTACAAGACGTCTATCTTTAGAATAAACATAATATTTTATATTAATAACGTTAATTTTCCAAAACGATAGAATTATACCTAATTTTTTTTATACTTAAATACCAACCACAGCTAGCTTCCGTGAAAACATGCGACTGAGACAGTAAACACACCCCAGTCTCTTCAAAAATTCATATTTACAATCAGCTTGTATTGTATTTGTTCTTACTTGTATTATTTCGAAGTGAAAGGCAACATGTCACGCTTGATGCGAACAATCAGTGCTATAAATCAATTAGTTTCAACATTGTATTAAATAAAACCCAACGTTCCACCTTTCCGCGCGCATTGTTCTTTTTCCACCTTCATGTGACCGTGATTGAGTGGAAAGGTGACGTGGGATTGGAGTTGATTGATTGATTGTGCATTATGAGTGTCGTTTGGCCGTTAGGGTCCAACTTTAGAATAACCCCGTAGCGTGGGTGTCGCAAAATGCAACTAAGGGATTTTATAGAATAGGCAGCAGTATCTATATATATCAACATCTCATTGCGATCAATAATCCACCTAGCAAGCTTGGTGATATGTCGAACCACCTCATGTAAAGATATAATATCAGACAGATCTACTTTCGCATTACTGTGTATGGACATAAAACGTATGTACGAGTATTCATACTTCCAATGAGTTCCTGGAAGCTCTTATTACCGACCCGTACCACGAATTATGAGACCGTCATTAAATTCAATCCTTTAATGACAAACAAACGTCGACATCGGACATGACAATCATAACATTATATGAATACACATTCACAATCTCAAAACTTTCTCCTTACACAAGTTTAATAATTATTGTTTAATTTTAATATTATGTCACACGACTACAGTGAGTACATCCATATTATTAAGGATGAGCCTCATTCAATACAGACATATTAATGTCATTTTATTCCATGTAATTTAACATTTAGAGAGCCTGGTTAGCTAGTTAGTCAAAAACTTGTTTGTATAGATAGGGCCATCTTAGAACTATGCGAGTCACTCTTTGATAAAGTCTCACGTCAACTAGCACTGCCCAGTTATTTACTGATCGACCCAAATCAGCTGCAAGAATACAATCTAGGAGAAGCATTTCTCTCATTCCATTCATTTCTGTTCCATGAGTTTCCTATAAAATGACCACCATCAGATTTTGTTGATATACTTACAAAGATGCCGCTGACATTTCAAATTTTAACCATCCTGTCGTCTTTCAATACTCTCAAGGGACAACAAACGTGGGGTGATCATTAATTAAGATAAATGCTGCCATTAATATCATAAAGCTAAATAGTTACCAGGTCCAAATTGCTGTCGGTAGACAGCCCCAAGAAAGCGGAGTCTATCGCCCATTGGAGACGTAAGAAAGGCTCGTACATTTCACCTGGAAATCAATGTCAGTTATAAGAGTAACAAAATCATAAAGTACTGCGGCAGACCGCTGCTGGAGAAAAGGTCTTCGCAAGGCGCACCTCTGAACTCGATACTCAGTTCTCCACATCTGTTCATGTTTGGAAACCTGCGCAAGACGTATTTCAATCGTCGGCGTCGGCTTATAAGAAACCCAGTGGGCGCTTATGCTTATTCCGTTTAATATTTACCGCCTCCGTGGCCTATTGGCTACACACTTAGGCTAACAATCCGAAGGTCCTGGGTTCGATTCCCAGTTGGGGTACTTATCGGTATTCAATTTGGTTGGTGGAGGGGCTTTTTTATGACCGCCTGGCTAGCTACCACCATTTTACCTGTCTGCCGCCAATCATCAGCTATTAGCACCTATTAGCACTGTTGTGTTCCGGTATGAAAGATAACAGTGCCAGTTTAGCTCTACCTTGACTTGAATATTTATTTAATGCTTGTTTATATATTTGACATTGCTTTAGGTGTTGAGAAAACGACAAGCTATGACAAAAATGATTACATAACTGATTGTTGCTGTTTTTTCACAATTTAGCTTCGGACATTGCACAGAGTTAAATAGTTATTCGCTACTCAATGGCTAAAAAAGAGAATGCAGAAGTTGCAATGCAGTTTCAGTGTTGGATTCACTCAGTTATCCTGGCTGTCTACCACTGTTTATGATATAAGCATTGTGCTTCGCTAATGCAAACTTACGTAAACAATGCAGTAGAGCATTAACTAGAAGCTTATGGGCGCGCACGCTTCCATCCCACACCCGTATCGTCACTTCCTATTACGAAAATCAAGCGCTCTGTACACGCGCTTCAAATTGTTACATATTTGATTATTATATGTACGTATTTTTATACCTATACAGTCTAAAACCGGTGCGATAGCTGTGGAGTCTCATTTTCCTCTATTGAGGCAAAAGAGTGGAAAGAAAACAGCCAAATTTATTGTTAATAAAGTATTTTATAGCACTAATTGTCATTTTGGCTAAGTTTCAGATACTGATTAGTCTAACCAAAAGCAATCGTTCTCCTGAAATATAGTTACAATGCAATATAAATAACTTTTTAAATTAAGGTCGGTGCTTTCACCTAACCTTTCTAAACTTCCCAACGAATAAAACGTCAATATTTTTACCACACCGGTGTACGTAAACATACCTATGATCCGCTGTACAATAGTACATACCATCATACTATCTATAATTGTATGTAGAACCATTCATTGTACATATAAATTACAGCGGAAGTATGACTAATGCCATGGTACAATACGAAGAATCATTAAGGCTCAATGTTGCGTACGGTATGATAACTTAAGCCATCATGTATGTTCCCCGTCTCTTGATTTTTTTCCTCTGTAGCTAAACAGCTGTCGTAATAACGACACCCACGGAATAACATTCTAACGCTAAAACCACGGCGCTATATTAACACATGCATAACACACACATAAAACTGTAACTATAAAACATTATCAGTACCATGCCATGCTCACACTATAATTACATGTAAAAGAGATTCGTTTATGAAACTCATAAATTCTGATTATATATTAATTAACTCTAGAAAAACAATTGAAAAAGGAAGAAATCACTGCTTATACTCGTATGTATAACACGAAAATCTATAAAAAAATAAACATTCATGCTATATACATGAAGAGTTGTAGAAATAATTTGTATAAGCACATCACTGGAATGCAACGTTGCACGGTCGAGCACGAATATAATCCTTAAATGCCACAGTACGTGTTTATCTGATGACCAAGTTTAAAACAGAAATTGTTGATGACAAACACGCCACAATGAACTGACAATACGATCCATCTTAAAGTATAATTAACGTCTTACTACGATCATATACCACCTGGCGAGCGAGCGGGTGTTTGTGGTGTATTCCCACATTCAATGCGGATATCTACTAGGGAGGCCTCATGTCAAACAGTGGACTTGCTGGACTTGTGGATGTGAAGCTGATATTCTACCATCAACACAAATATAAAATGCTATATTTGCACGTTTTTAGACTTTACTTGGCAGTCACTATCTAGCTGTCTCATAGTAAAATTTTCGTTTGAAGTGACTCTGCTTTTAGTTTCAAGTTAATCGGAACATTTTTCACGTCATTTGTAGCCTTACAAAAAGCATCATTTATGGGATAAAGCCATGATAAAGCTTATTACGTCTTTCTTTTTCCTAACGCGCAAATACATTAAGCCCAGAGAGGCTTTTTATGTTTATAGTGGAAGGACACACAATAATTGGCAACCTTCCAACAACCTTCCAATGCTAACACAAATATAGGGCAACAGTAACCCTGATAACTTCCAATTGAATCGACTACAAGCCTTGTCAGGGACTTCAGAGTTATTCACAGACATTATGTCTGTGGAGTTGTTATTACTGGTTAAACCGGTTTGTTTTGAGTGATTGATTCGATTGATGTGTCAGATTCAATTTAATAATAATAATATGTATTATTTAATATTCATGCCACATGGGTGGGAATCATATCAATCGATCCCAGCATCAATTGTTTATGTGGCCAAATACAGGTCATTGGTGACTTTGGAGGCAAGACATTTCCCAAAAATAATTCAGTACTTCGATTACATAATTTAGATCTTAATTATACAAAATCAGCCAGTATTTTCATGTGACGTCACAAGACGATAGCTACAAAATTTCGTGCTGTACCCTCTTATTATATCGTGATCTTGATGTCAATTAGTAGTTTGAAGAGTTGGTTGGAAACATGGAGGGAAAATGAATACGAGTACGTCTGTTCTAACATAAGACCTCTCCTTATGGATCTGAGTGAAGGGCAGCCAAAGAGAACGAATGAAAGAAGACTACATGTGGCCGTGATGCGAATGTTAAGATGGATGGAATGAGTATATATATAACAGAAAGTTTAAAAGTTGCATCAGTGACTGAAAAGTTGAGAAGTAATAGGCCCATGGGTATGTTATGAGGAGGGATGATATACATATTACAAGAAAAGCGATGAGCATGAAGGTTGATGGATATAGTGGTAGAGGGAGGCATGGATGGATTGTGATAGAAGAATGATATGTGTGTGAAAGGTGTGAGCATCTACTGAGACGACGGTTTATAGAGGTGAGTGGAAAAAGAAAACATGTGCCGACCCCGCTCCGAGTGGGATAAGGGTACGGTCAAGAGGGTTAGCTCATACATAAAGCCCACAATATGCAAAGGATGCAATAAATGATACGAGTAACTAGGCGATTATCTCTCTTAACCATGTTATTGGCCATCGATGTGGAGTGTCAATAATCGGAAATTTTAATTTCATTACTATTCAGACATTGATCAAAAATAAATAAAATCTCTTTTACATAATGATTTGACCAGCCCAGCAGCACCATGCATGCGACTTCTATGTTCAGCAATAGCTATTTACACATTGTAGATGATGACAAAAATGGCTGGGTCTTTATGAGTCATCAATTTATTATCTTTTATGGCAATAACCAGTTTGGTTTTTCCAAGAATGAATTTTTAAATTTATTTTTGTTCCAGTTGATAACAGTTGAACTAACAGATATCTGTTATTCATTATTAGTATTGTACATATTTTTGTTGCATTCATTATAAGATTACCTAAATTAGCAAATTGATTTGGCTGTTTGACAAAGGTTCAAAACATATCAATTAATTCAGCTGTTAGCTATCTTATATATCACCATACACATTATTTATTTTTCAATTCTAACATGTCACACTAACATAAAATGTCATTTCATTGGCCCCACTTTTACTTTTTTGTTAAGTTGAGCCTATTTTGTGGGTACTTAAGGTTTTTATACATACATAAAACCTATGTCAAAATATTCAAAAAGGGTAATTATTTGATAATGAAGTTTTAAGTTGTGCTCAAGGTCCAGGACAGTGCTCCATATATTCTCATTACAATTAATCTAATGTTGAACAGTATGATTTAAATATGTACTCACCAAATTTTTGATGGGGTCCAACTGTATCATCCAATGACTCGTATATGTTCACCATGAAATGTTTTTTCATTCTGATTGTGTAGTTGAGTTTATCTGGTACATTTTCCACATTCTGTGATCATATTACAAAAGATATTAAAGCAATTAAAAAGCATTTCCAAAATTAATTTATGATTATGTCATGAAGAAATAAATTATATATAATTAAATTATTTTATTAATAAAAACTATATATAAAGATTAAATTTTGGAGGTTAAAAATTACAAATAAATATATAATTACCGGAAATATAACAATGGCAATATTATCCTTTGTTTTTTCGATGAACGATGTTAGAGACTCATTGTTATAAGCGTAATAACCTCTTGCTCTGTCACCTAAAAAATATATCATCAATTATATATTTTTATATCATTATTTTATTCCTGTAATTTTTGTATTATTCACATTAATTATACTCCGTTTAACATGACCTTATTAAAGAAAGATACAAAGAAAGAAAAAATTTATTTGCCAAGTACATACTTTTTTACATGGTGTTTAAATAGTAATTTCAATTAGTTTGATGTACTTAACCTGTCCGCAGGTGTGCAAATTATCCTAAGTATAAAGCATTTATTACGTTACTTTCTAACACCGCCATTTAAGTAATACAAATTGTGGTACAAAATTAATTAAAGTAATTATTAATCTTGATTTGATTCCAAGCAAAACAATAAATACACAGGACAACAATAAATACATCATTAATTCACTCATACATATACAAATACATCATCACTCATATTTTTAAATAGTAGCCACACCTTTATTGATAAACTTACAAACTACCAAATTTAGTTTTAGAAGCCCATTAAATATTTGTTAGACCCACAAAGTACTCATTATCTTGCTACAGAATCATGTTGTAAAATCTTTTTAAACATTCTTCTAAGAAACAGCTTCATCTGAGCTTCCAAAATCATTAGAGTGTACTTAAGAGATTTGGTTACAGTAGGGTACTTCTCTGTAAAAGTCTAACAAGTTATTCCACTTACAGGACAACCCATAAATGTTTTTCATGGTGCTATTGTCATATCAGCGGTATCTTTCTTTTAATCAAATTCTTTTTAAAAAATGTGAACAATACTTTTTATGATGAATTTATGGAATTCTCCATATTATTGTCTATCACTTTTCAGAATTTGAAATGGAAATATATAAAATCTTACTTACTAGGAAATGTTTGAAGTCTTAATAGTCCGAGCTTTGGACAGGCATTATCCATAATTTGTCTAGTAAAGTCAGTGTCTGGAGTGTATAATACTAACGATGGACCTCTTATACGATCTAAAGGCAATATATCCTGAAAAAAACATATGATATTAGTATGGCATATTTCTAAATTGATTTCTTCTTATATTGAAGCTTATAGACATGCAACATCATAGAAAAAGTCAAACATCATATGTGGGATAGACTACAATACAAATTAAATATTTTGTATATATTAAACCCTGCTCGTCAATATTTTTCTTAAGCTTACAAAATAATTCTTCATCATAAATCAAATACAGTAATAACTACTATAACTGAAAACCTGCCAAAGTTATGGATTTTAGTTGGAAATCCATTAAGAGTGTAAAAAGAGTATAATACATTTAACTCAGAATACAGAATTCTGAGGGATTAAAATGAAGAATTTTGATAACTACATTGAGATATGATGGCAGTAGCTTTTTTTATTACACAAGATATTTGGGTGTACCAAAGGGGGCACTATGCACCCCTTGTAGGGTGTCACATTAATTTTATGAAGAAAACATATATTATATTTTAATGATCATACCGTCATATTAACAGTTGTAGAGTTGGCATCTTCGTAATGTCTTATCCTGCCCATAGGTATCAACATGCCTCTAACCAGGAAAATTATTAAGAAGAACACCATAGGCGAAGCTAGCTCCACGACAGTATGCACAAATTTTCTTTTCCGCACAGTAAGGTGCTTCCATAAAAGAATGAGAAGTGTCCGAGTCATGTTTACTAGATAAATATAATCAATTCACAGACTCGAATCAAAAACACTGCATTTATTTAATATTGTTTTACAAAAAGTTCATTGTCAGTAAGTTATTCACTCACAACATTGTTTTAATATGAAACCGTCCATGAACGAAATTTAACAATTATTAAACATTTCTTTTTGGGCTAAAACCAGTAACCGTAATAATTTTGTCTAAACTAACTTCAAACTAAAATAGAAACACTAAAACCTCACTAAATAAATAGAAAACGTTTTCTCTACAATTTATTTTCACCAAACTTGATCAACAAGGCTAGGAGAGCATTGGTTGACCAATAGCATTTCTGAATTTTCTGATCGATTCATGATTCATTTGTGTCAACTGTCAGGTGACAGCAGCATGAAAGGATATGTATTTGTGTTGCCATGCCAATAACATTTTCGTAAGCCTACTAATGCCACATTTTACATGCTTGCCGTGTGCTTGCCAATAATCCTCAAGCGCAAGCGTTTGTGAACCTTATTATTATTATGTTTAGAGGAAACATTTTTATTAAAACTTTATGCTTATTACATTATTAATATCATCACGACACCGTGATATTATTGATATAGGCCGTATCGCAGTATATATCGCAATAATATTAAAATGTAAGCGCTCCGCGATACGTGCTACTAGGGACAATGAAGTTCATCCCTTGGTAGTATAGCTTGTCTCATCTGTGTCTTGTCTCGTAATGTAGGGTGAAACAAACGTTAAAAGTTTCTCAAACAAGTCCTCACTCATCCTAAAATAATGGTTATAGTTTGGTTATAGTCATTCAAATCGCCGCCCAAGAGACTTTTCTGTTATTTTCCATGTTTATAGGGTTCCTTATCACAACAGGAAAAAAGGAACTCTTATAGGATCACATGGTTGTCAGTCTGTCTGTCAATACTATTTTTCTCAGGAATGCGTAATGGTAGCAAGCAAGTTGAAATTAATAAATACTCAAGTCTGCTGACTCTGGATCTGTGAAACAATCAAATGACACGTTCCGCGAATATATGGAGCCAAGGCCTGGTCTTGTACACTTATAATTTTAAAAAGCCATTATCAAATAACAGTGATTGAGTTAAAATTTTGGTTTAATTTATTAGTACAAAAACATACAAAACGAAACAGGTAAGACTTAACGTTGAAAATAAAGATGGCGTCAATAAAATGACATTTGATGCTGTGACTTAGTAGTAAAAAAAGAATGATTTTGTACAATTAACATAAATGTAAAATTGTAATTCTAGTATTTTTCTATACATATTCAGATTATTACTTGATTTTTTAAATTATTTTAAAAAGAATGCAACCCAAACCTATAGGTTACTTCCCATTGACCTAGGATATTATATTCTTTGCCTAGGATCCTGAAATTTAGTAAGAAGCAAGGTCTTACAACGCAACTATAGGAATTAATCTGAAAACCAGAATTTTTGAATTATAACACAGTAAAAATAGCTTTTATGGGATTACAAACTTAATTTTAGCCATACATTGGATATGTAATTTAGCTGCAAAGTTAGGTTGGTTCTTCAATCGGATTTACATTTTCGGTTGAGCATTGATGGGTGCATATTACCATACCTATGCATATAGGGTACTTTCCATTCATTGCCTTATTTACCGTATAGGTACATATATTAGTCTGTGGCCTTAGTACTCTATTTTTTTGGCAAGAAGCAACGTTTTACAGTACATACAAGTTTAGGAATAAGTCTGAAAAGTATATTTTTATTATATATCTATTCTCATTACAATCATTGAGTACAATCGCTTTCGCGAGTACAAACTGTTCCAGTGCCTATCTTAATGCTGTTTTAACGCATTCGTTAAGGACATTTTTGCAGCGCATATTACCCTATTATTTATGAGTTTCAGTATGTTAATAATTTATATTCTGTAGGGAACCCTTGGTGCGCAAGTGTGACTTTTGTGTCCTATTATATATGGTGATTTCGTATATAGCATAGGGTCACAAGACATGGGTATTTCCGTGGGTGTCGTAGATAATAATAGGAATATTCTAGGAGAAAGGCATCACTGTTCTCTTGTACGACACCGATATCTTTCTGCGTAGACTTACCCTGGCCGGTGAAGGTCACGTTGAACTCCATCTCGGAAAGTTTCGTCAAGTAAGGTTCATTCAGCAGTAGACTACTGACTGAAAAAAGCAACTACTAAAATAAGTACCTACTTATTCTTTCCTCATTGGCTTGAATTAAAGAAGCATACGAGCTTATTCAACATCTTGGTTTCATGGTGTAAAAGGAACAGTGTAAGTTGCTGTTTGTTTGCTGACATAAGGAACTAATCTGGAACAACTATTATCAATCGTCGGGCGCCAAAAAGAGAAATGCGACGTACCATTTTATTTATAAAGAGCTACGAGACGAACGTGTAATGCCATCTATTTATACGGGGCTAGTAACATTATCAGAAGCAACCAATCAGTTTCGAGCTGATCTTTAACTATTAACAGGGTTGTCTGCCCGTTGATTAGAGAGGGATCTTAATAATATTATAAATGCGAAAGTGAGTTTGTTAACACAGCGCGTCAATGGCACAACTTATCCACTAAACACACCCGTGGGAAATATCTGAAGTCCATGCAGACAGAGTCGCGGGAAAAAGAAACAGTAAAAATATAATAATAAATTCATTATATCATTGTAGACAGCATGCAATCATCAGGAAACGCTGCGCCTCCCTGCAGCACCGCTGTCGGGGGAGCACAAACATTATCCTTAACGTACTGGGGGACATAAGACTGGGGAATAAGGCCCAGAAATTGCTTCCAACGCAACCACCTCCTCTATAGTAAGTTGTTGACATCAGTACATTGCACGAATATAATATACACATACACACGCTAAACAGGTTTTTGAAGGAATTTCTTGTCTAAAATAAAAGGGTTACGTTTTGTCTGGGTTAGGATATAATCACACTCAAAGCTACATCTGGAATACAAGTAGGTACTAGGTAGGTAGAATTAGGGCCAGTTTTGCCTACAGTCGTGGCTCGCGCTTCTCCGCCTTGCTAGATTTTTGGGATAGATCATATAGATTTTTGGGATAGATCCTTCGATCAACAATAACCAATTGTTATTGTTTTGGTTATTGTTGATCGAAGGATAGATCATAAAACTATAATAAACAAGAAAGCATTGTTGTATTTGTGAAAGTCCCGCAAGTTGGACACCACAATGATACATGATAAAATGACCCTAAACAATAAACATAAAAAGTCATAAAAACTCAAAACCAAAAGCGATTTCGTCTCTCTTATTGAACAAAAGAAAAGGCGGGTCTAGCTAAGATCGCCACACGTAAGCAACTTGGTTTTGAAACTGATCAGGCGGGACCTTTGTCGATATTACATTGTAAAATAAATAAATGAAAATACACATTGCGACAACCATTGATTGATCTATTTAATTCAGGAAGTGATTGTCTATAAAAGCATTGGCGCTAACGACGATTCTCTCAGTGAGTGCAGCGAAACTTTTGAGTCTCTGCGTGTGGCGCAAAATGGAGTGGCCAAGAATTTGCTTCTCACGACTACTGGATCAAAACTTTGGCATCCCATTAATTCCCCAGGACGTTATATTGCCATATTACAACACTAATGGAACTAATTACTTTAGACCATGGACTGTATGCACTGCAGAAGGTACCAAAAAAGATGTTGGCTCCAATATCGAAAACAATAAGAACAAATTGATCATCACATTGGACGTTCAACATTTCAAACCTAACGAAATTAATGTTAAAATGAGTGATAAAGAAATCACAGTCGAAGGTAAACATGAAGAAAGACAAGATGATCACGGATTTATTTCAAGGCAGTTCGTAAGGCGATACTCTTTACCTAGCAATTGTATTCCTGAGTCTATTTCATCGACGCTGTCTTCAGACGGTGTTTTGATTATAACGGCTAACAAAAACATTGCTGAAACTAGTAGAGAGAGTGAAAAAACAGTGCCAATTAAAGTATGTGGACCTTGTTTACAAGAAGGGGAGGCGAAGACTGCCATGAAATGTTTAGTTGAAACTAAATCAAATGATAAAAAGGAGCTTCAGTTAGATAAATCAGAAATCGACGAACAAACGAAAGCAACTAAAAATAGTCTCGAGTCAGACGTATCAGCAAATGAAATGAAATCTAAAGAAACTAAAAAGGGTTTCGGGTCGGATATGACGGGAACAGAAATGAAATCTCAAGATACTAAAAAGAGTCTCGAGTCGGATATGACGGCATTTGAAATGATATCTAAAGAAACTAAACAGGTTGTCGAGTTGGATATGACGGCAACTGATATAAAATCTAAAAAAGGTCTCGCGTTGAAATCTGGATCTGAAGCCGTATCTAAAGACACTAAAAAGGAGATAGAGTTGGATAGAACAGCAAATCATCCCCTAAAAGATTTCGAATTAGAAAAGAAAGAATCTCAAATTATATTGATGGAAGACCATTGCAGATTGTTGAAACCAGAACTGCTTCAGGAAGCTGTTTTAACAACCGAACAACTATTATCGGAAAGTCGAAAGGAAACAGATGAACTTTTGAAACTGATTACATCAAGTAAGACTCAGTCATCAACGGCTGCTTCAGACAAATTAGAAGAGGCACTTGGACAATGCAAAACAGCGATAGCTGAATTAACAGACAAGTTCAGTGAATCGAGTATGTCGGCTTCGGAATCATCAAGTGTGCAAAGTACCAGGATTTCAGAAGCATTCGAAGAGAGCTCATCCTCTACAATTACATCATCAACGTCATCCTCTTCAAGCAAGAAAGCGACCAGCGAAACCTCGAGTGAAATGTTAAGTGAAACTTTCACAGAAGTCATATCTGCACAACTAAAGGAAGCTGCTGAAAACATAAATTAGAATATGTTTTTAACTTGACACAATATTTATTGTAATTATTACAAAAGGGTTTTAGTCTTATATTCTAAATTTTATCATAACACTTAGGTCAAATTTGCATTAAGATTTTATGTAACTAATATAATTACTTATCTTTTACTTTTTAATTTACAATGAAAAATAATAATGAGATCATGTATGTAATGAGCAAAATAAAATATTAACATATTGAAATAAGACATGTAAATAACTATGAAAAATGTAAATATACATATTATCAACAAAATATATTAAAAAAGAAGTAAAATCGACTATAGTTATTAATCTACACCTTATACCAACATATGAACCTGGTAAGTAAAATAGAAACTGTTATTAAAACAGTTTTAAAGGGAATAGTTCCTATCAATAGGTTTCAATAAATATTGGTAAATGGAAAGTTATATAACTCAGACCATGTTAAAAGCACAGTTCAATTTCACATTCACAAAATTAACTGCCAGGCGGCTTGAGTATAATGAGAACAAAAACAAACAAACAAACATTTTCCTATACAATTATAAATCATCAATAATTTATTCACAAACAATGAAGTGGTTTTGGCAATATTTCTGGGGCGGTAAATGTCATGATTTACGTTCACTTTACCCTACATAGTCATATATCTACTAAGAAATTCGTTACCACCCATATGATTTTCGACACCTCATTCATTGCTTATTATTTAGCTCAGTGTCATTCTTAAATTCACTCATCAACAGCCTATATACATCCCCACTGCAGAGGCTTAGGCCTACTCTAGGAGAGTAGGCCTGAGCCTGAGAAGAGTGTACGGGCCAACACGTGGGCCCAGTACGGATTGACGGACTTCACATGCCTGTTCAAGACATGCAGGTTTCCTCACCATATTCTACTTCACTGTTAAGCAATCATATGATGCACTTGAAATGAAAACCAACTCATAGGTACACAGCTGGATTCGAACCCGGAACCTTCATCCACGCCTTATCCATTACGCCACCGACGCCTCCACTTAAATTCAAACGACATCAAATACAGACAGATTTAAGGTACAAGTCAACTAAATGTTTCTTGTAGCTGTTAATTATTCTCATGACAGAGAATCAGATATCAATACTATGATCCTACATTGATATATGTTTTATATGACTAGCTGGTGCTTTTTACACTATTCATAACATAAAACATATCTACCTACTTTTCCTGTTAACAGAAATATATACAAAACAATAATATAAAACGACTATGGGTCTCGGTGATCTTCACACTAAACAATAATTTGTAGAATAGAGCTCTCTGGTTATTCCAGCCAGCCAGCCAGAAATCATGATTCTGTATTATCTTGGATTACCCATTGTGTGCCTAAGCTGTTTCAAGTCATGTCTGATCAGGAGTTTCCTCAAGGCTATATACCTACATTTAAAAAGGTATATAAAACATCCTAATTTGACTAGAACTGTTTCTAACTAGATACCCAAATTACAAAATCATTTAAACTACAGTCCATTCACTTTGAACCACTCAATTAATTCTCATCACACTCCTGTACTTCATTGTTCTTAACATTGTACAACAGTTCCGAGGTACATTTGTAAGAGGGTATTGATTGTTAACATCTATCATTCTTCACAGACGGATTCAAGTCGTGGAAGTATGTATGTGCCATTGCATCGTCAGCTGGCATTCTTAGAGCCGGGTTGCAGGTTAGGAGTCTGGCTAGGAGATCACGGCCCCTCGCTGGGAGACGAGGTACAACTTGGGCGAGGCCCAAGCTTGGCTGGTATACTGGTAATGGTTTGTAATCAGGAAGCTGGGTTACTCCTGGCCATGTGTCTTCATTAGGTGTGCCTGTAAGTTGAAATGTTTATTGTCAATTACTAAGATACATTAGAGCAGTTTATAAATATTCTGACAAAGCCTTATTTATGCTGAGTGAAGACATTGCCATCTGGAGAAGGCTTATCTGACAGTATAGTAGATTCATTGACATCCAAACAGATTTGTAACAAAACTTTGGAAATAATATATTTTGAGTTTGGCTTTGTATAATGAGAGATACAATTGAGGAGTTCTGTAAGTTTGTTTGTCGTTAAGGATGTTTCCCAGCTGATGATAGACAGTTTAAAACAGACTATCTTATTTTCCTAGCTTAATGTTTCATAGCTCTTCCTTAACTATGTTATGAACATACTGGTCATGTAAATATGGATCAATGTGGGATAGTGTAGTGGCTACCACACAAGCTAAGTTAGTAAATAATAAAAGGTATTTTAGAATTTATTCAAGTTTTGATGATGTTGGATTTTTATGCTTGCAGATAATTAAACTGGGACTAATACAACTTACCAAGCAATTTGAAAATCCTCTTCAACTGATCATCGACATCAGAACCCGGGAACAAGGGCCGACCAGAATTAGCTAACTCAGCAAATATACAACCAGCAGACCACATATCTATACTCGTCGTGTACAATTTAGCACCAAAGAGAACGTCAGGAGGACGGTACCAAAGTGTGACGACTTCCGCCGAGTAACATTTTACAGGAATACCAAAAGCTCTGGCTAAACCAAAGTCTGCTAGTTTCAATTCGCCATTTTTGTTGATTAACAGATTTTGCGGCTTCAAATCTCGGTGTAGCACGTTGTGACTATGGCAAAAGGCTAACCCGCGGAGTAGTTGATACATAAAAGACTTTACTACGTCTAAATCTATTTCACCATTCAAGCTGTCGAAATATTTCTTCAAGTCTTGGTCACAATGTTCGAAAACTAATGTTAGCTTCTTCTCACTATGAAGCACGTCGTAGAGTCTCACTATGTTCTTGTGCTTCAGTTCTTTTAACAGGCATATTTCACGTAAAGCGGAAGAAGGCACTCCTTCGTCATCGTCATCTAACCGCACTCGCTTTAATGCCACTATCTCGTGGGTTTCCTTGTTCTTCGCTTTAAAAACTGTTCCATATGTCCCTTCGCCGATTTTCTCAAGCTTCTCATATTTCTGCATAATTATTTCTGATTAAATACAATTTTAAAAACTAGAAAATCGATTGTTTACCTCTCTGCACAAAGTTATTTCCACTGAGCAAGTCTTTCATAAAGAAAAATCGTTTTTTTTTCTCACTCAAACTGAAACATTCACAATAATCAGAGGAAGGATAGCGCTCTAGTAATGTAGTCTATATCTAATTAGTTAGCGCTAAAATAAACAAATAAATCACATTATCTGACTTAAAGATTTGCTTTACAAAGATAAAACCATTACAAAATTGACAAAAATACAAAATATACTACCCAACTTTGTAAACGGTATTTCGTTCGGAAACCTAATACATTAATTGCTCGATATAATTTATACACAAAGAGCAATTATAAATTCTTTTATAATTATATGATAGTGTCTACAATTAAACTGTATCTACCGGATACGTAACATAAAATTCATTGAAAAATATAAATAAATCATTTTACCATATAAAAACATGAAAAGTACACCGTAATGTCAAAAGTTTTGAACGTGTCCAGCATGAATTATTTTTGACTTTTCATCGCAAAAAGTCGAAAAGTTGCAATCATTTCGAAAAAGTGGTATTTCTAAATTGTTTAGCGAGACGGCAGACAAAAGGTAAGTTTGTTGGGAAAATCTACTAAAACATTATTTATTAAAAAATGTATCGTATACGACAGGATACAATAAAATCCAAAACAGCTGCGTATTTGCAAGCAAGTGGGACAAATCACGAGTGTGTTTACAGATGAGTGAAGGACAAGGCACTTTGGTAGACAAGTCGGAGAGTAGTTCCTTTGAGGACTTGGCCTCGGCGGCGGCAGCGGAGATCGAAGAGGCGAAACTTGCGGAAGCGGCCGAGGCGGAAAAAGAGAAGTCACCTGAGACCAAAACAGAGGAATGGCAGGATGTGTTGGGATCTGGGGCTTTGCTAAAGAAGGCAAGTGCTTACAAATATGCTCCTGAAACTTACAAGAATATCTTGGACATTCTTTTTTGGGCTATAATCATTTCTCCTTTTGTTGCTCTAATCATGATCTCAAAGATATGTTACCCGCTTTAGCGCCCCCTTTTGTCCAACTTAACCATTTCTTCTAGAATAGTCTTAATATTTTCAATTTCTGTCATTCTTTGTCATAATTTTAAAAATATCTTCTATCTGCAAAAACAGTCAGAAGACAGAAAGACTTATTCTTAAATATGTTTTTCTACAGTAACTTATCATTACTCCTTGTTAGTATATTTTTGTAATATATTGACTTAATTTTGATTTATGTAATTGTAATTAATTTACAGATTGTAAAACAAGGTGATGAGTCAGAAGGTCAGCGACCACACAGGAGTAATATATGTAGAATTAGTTACTCAGTTAGAATAAAAGACTCAGGCCACCTTGTTGAGAAGAGAGATCATGTTAAAATATACCTTGGTGATAATGAAGTAAGTATTGCACAATCATATTCACAAAGTTTTATTTGATTTTACTGCCATTTTTTTATTGACATTAATTGAATCCCTTTATTGAATTTTATTGTCATTTCAATGTTTACTAATTCTGACCAAATATTGAATTGTTGATTTTGAAACATGTTTAAAACAAGAATAGGTTTGATTGAATAATCATTAAAGTTTGTTTTTTGAATGCAATATCAATGAATTTTTAAATGGTTTTAAGTGGTATGTATTTTCGATGTACTTTAGACAAAGTGTAAGTTAAGGGTGCATAGAATCAAAAGCATTAAGTATTCTAGGAATCTATTGTAAAATTATTATTATTTTCTGCAATTTAAAAACATCTAGTTGAACTGGACTATCATGGAAAAGAAGAAGAATACATAACTATTGTTTAAAGTTTTAGTCTAAATTTTCCAAATTTTGTGTCTGAGTTTTGTTAGTGTATGTGTGTATGTTTACATGTACAAATCAAATAATCAAATAATTTTTCAAAAAATTATTGATCTTTGTCAAAAGAGGCACACAGCCAAGGGATATCAAAGCAAAACTATTTAATGGTCAGTCAGTATAACAATCGAAAGTTTTAGGTACAGTTTATGTTTGTAAGTACTTATGAAGAACTGGAACAATTTTGAGTAAATTATTTGTGGCTGTAAGTAGTGCTGGCCTTACACTTAATAAATAAGTACTGTGGGGGTGATTAAACCCATTTATAAGCACAGGTGCATGATAGCTATATGTGAATACAATTGACTTGTGATTGAAACTGGAATACATTACTAATACATTGTATTGTGCAAAATCCAAATAATAATTTATGTTTTTAAAAAAGTTGTGTCACTCACACATAAAAGGGACATTTCAAATCTGGCCTGCCTTATGAAGAATTTAAAAAATCTGCTAAGTGAGATTCAAATTCGTGTCAAGTGCTCCGAACCATGGAAAGAACCATACAGATATGATCATCATCAGCCAGGAAACATCCACTGCTGGACATAGGCCTCTTTCATGGTACACCACATCGACCTTGACCAGGTCGTCGGTCCACCTAGTAGGGGGACGGCTCTTTAGACGTTTCCCGGTATGTAGTCGCCACTCACTCGAGGACCATACCACACCTTTTTCACAATAAGCCAAAAACTATACAGCAAAGAAAATTATCAAAAATCTGCTTTAGAATATTTAAACGAAGCTCTTTCATATGACATCCAACTAGATCTAGTGATTATTTACAGAAAAAATATACATGCAACAGAAACTTAAAACTGGATTACAAGACTCTTTAAAATGTTGCGATAAAGATATAAGGCCATTTTACACCTTTTTTCTTTCTCTTTCTATCCTACTCCATTCTAGGCTTCGAGCTATAGCTCCAAGTGAGCCTTGAATAGTAGAAATAAAATGACTAATAAACTGTAAAAACAGCATCAATATGGTTATTTACGGTCGATAAAAGATAAAATGAAACAACCATTTTGGGTTCCATAAATGTACTACATAAAAACAAAAGAAAGGCAAAATAGAATGTAAAACCAAGAAGTTCGGCGTCGGCAACAATGGGTTATGCAAGGAAATACGATTGGATAGACAAAGGAAACCCAGGTTGTATCATGAAAACTTAATCAGTGATATCCAGATAAGATAGCTTTATTTATATACATACTCAGTTCTGTTGTGTTTGATAAACTGTTATACATCATTGTTGGTTATATTAATTCACAAGGTTGTCATAATATTTTGCACAGCTCATGGCCATCATCAATAAATAGAAAGCAAATAACTAGGAACAACTTATTGATAAAAAATACAACTTATACTTCTTTTTAGGATTTATGGAAAAGTCATCTGCTCATATTCATGAGGTTCTTTCTAAGATGGCCACAACGAAGGGGATTTTAGGGGATTGGCCTTAACCACTTGTGGTTTCATTTAAGTAGAATTCAAGTTACTAGACTAAAACTCGTTAACTTATAAAGTATACTTAGATGTGATAGTTTTAGTTTTCCTCGTAACTTCGTTATGGTAGTATACATACCGTAAATTATTTCACTTTTCTAGTGAAGAAAAAGAAAAATGAAATAATCTAACAAAATTCGCACTTTGCAGCTTAATATGTATTTCGCAAACGGATCACTGCAACGAAAAATGAGTTTTTCACTCAAAATTTTTGAATAGCCTACTCAACGACCTGCAATACAGTTTCTGAGTTAAACCGTAGATAAACAGACAGACGGATGGACATGGCGAAATAATAAGGGTTCCTTGTTGACCATGGGATTCTAAAAAAAGAATAAGAGACTATGGACAAAATCGAAATGTTTTTGGCACATATTTTTACTGTCAGCTAGCAGATTCAATTTCTTTTTTTCTTCCCAGATATTACAAGGATTGGACCTAGCGCTTACATTAATGTACAAAGGTGAAGAATGCCTCCTACAAATAGCACCGCGGTTCGCGTACGGAGAGACTGGACTCAAGCCGGGAGAGAGTTTAGGGCTGGTGGGGGAAGCAGAGAGCCTGTTCGATGGTCCTGCCATTGGACCTGACACGTGGTTGGAAGCCAGACTGGAACTCCATGATTGGACTGAAGAGCCAGACCATGACACATTGCCAATTGCTGAGAGAATGGAGATTGGGTATTACATATATTTTTGTTGATATAACATATATATTTTAATTATAAGGCGACAATAGAAATTCCCTTTTACATTTGTTTATTGTAAAAAGCTACATTATTACATTACTCACTAGACTATTGTTTCCCTTCTGAAATAAAGGGTCAGGTAGCAGTCGTAAAAACTAGTATCTACACCAATATCTTTAGGTTTAGATTGCGGATCCCCACTGAGAATCGTGTTAAGGCTAAGGGAATGATGATGGCATTTACATTGTAGCTAAATATTTAATTGACATATTCAATGTGCATTCCCGCATAACGCACGTCCTGCTATAACTTAATGTTTTAATGTGTGTGTGTAATTGATAAACTTTACCAAGAAGTGTATATGTGATTGAAATATGTTTGACGTCCTCTTTAGCATGTACACATATGTTGTGGCTTTATAATAATTTCGCGCATTATAATAATGTTCTAGTTGTCGCTCATTTAATAATATAATATTAGGATATTTTTAGTTTATTTAATGTTGTAAGTAAACTAGAATCTCGACTTGATTAAATAACCAAAACACTATGTTAATGCAACGAAATATGTCAAGGTTGAATTGGTTATCTATTTCATTCATTGTGAAGTATTGACCGTGACATATTAGTAGGAGAATAGTTGAATATTAAACTATTCGATTGACACCGTCACGGCGCTCTTTAGTTGGATTTTTGGTTCGAAATGAAACTGATAGTTGCGATTTACGAGGGCTTTTTTATTAATCAAAATTAGAACACTAACTTGAATGTTATATTGTCGCCAATGAACAAACGTACACTGACCGAACGGCCTCGCACACAAAGTTTTCCGTACCTACGTACAATATTTAACACTACATTTAAAAAAAGGGTATAGTAAAATTATAAGTGTCGAAAAAACATATTTCTCGTATGGGGGCAACGAACGTTTAATTTTGTTACAGTTTAAAAGATAGAGTCCTGTGACAAACAGACGGACGTACAGCGGAGCCTTACTAAACCTTGAAACATTTGACATTTTAATTTTTCCTTTTGAATTTAAAATTAGTTTTATCTATTAATTCATTGTTTCAATGCCCAAATAGATTTAGATAACGAAAGTAATCGGTGAACGAACTCCTTAACTTAGATACAATGTTTTAGAACGACAGGTCTGTGTTCTTTATTAAATATGCAGATTATTTTGATGTTTCCATACGAATGTCAATTGTTATCTCTATCTGATAACTGTGACGTCACTGTAGATAGTCGCTTAAGTTTCTGACGTCATGGAAAAATCCATAATATGTTGGTGCGTGCTTTATAATTTACTTGTGCGATAGATAAGCACGGCATCCTATGTCATTTGCTTCCTTGTTACATTTCCTATTGATAAGTTAATAAAAACTGTTTGATAGTGTAATAGTTTGGTTGAGTTCAAGTTCTCGGGAGTCCATCAATAATTTAAATTTATATTCAATAATAATTAACGCGTTCAAAAAGAACTAAAAACCGACTACAACTGCCTTAAAAATGTTCACTCTTATAGGTAGAATCATCTGGGTACATATTTGGTTTTGTTGATTCTCTCAAAAAATCGCTGAATCAATATCGATAAAAAGTATATGGGACCACCTCTGAAGTATGCAACCTACCAAACAAAAAAAGAATCATCAAAATCGGTTCCTAATTGAAGGAGTTGTCGCGTAACAAACATAAAAAATGCAGTCTAGTCAGTCTTTTGAAGTCGAAAACTTCTCTGAAAAAAATAATTTCCAATCTTAGGTCTTTAAATACTTGACACTAAGGAGTAAAAAGCGACTAAGAGATAACATTCAGGAGACGAGCAGTCTACCTACGTATAAACATATTACTGCGATCACCAATAAACCTGCCACGCGTGGTCATTATGTCAAATTTCGTATTGGAAATTCCGATGTGGCGAATCCTGAAAGTATTTGAAATAACCGCGTCACGTTAACCACGCCCACTTATCACTTCTAACTACTTATTCTGTGCTGTATTTCCGATGTTCTCCAGCACCCGTCGTCGGGCGCGCGGCAACTGGTGGTACGGTCGCGGAGAGTCTCAACTCGCCGTGCAGCTGTACCGGCGGGCCCTGGACGCTCTGGACGAGAGCGAGGGCGGCATCACCGACCCCACGCCCAACGGGGAGATGCCCACAACCTCGGACGACCTGCATGCTCTCTTGGAGGAGAGGATCCGAGTGCACAACAATATGGCCGCCGCGCAACTCAAGTCGGGAGCTTACGAGGCCGCTCTACAGGTACAGTCCCAGACCGTACAAACTTATAGTATATCAGTGATACCTCACCTCTCCCATCAAGAAAGTGATCCGCTCAAGGATCGGTAATATGTCGCACGCGAATTACTCAATAATGCGCGTGATACAAACTTCATCTGTGCGATGTATGGAAATAGGAACTGTTGTCACGACATTTGTTTGAAATGTCCGGCCTGTGCCCTCGTCTCGACGTTGCATACACTGTGTTACAAGAGCGCACAAGAAGTTTAGCGCGAGATTTAATACAGGTTTTCAAAGATGTGACGGGAGTTGGTCTGACTATAGTGACATGCATTGAACAAGAAATGATTCAATGTAGGCGTGGAATCAAACTAATTTTATGAAGCGAATGTAGGTATGGAAAAGGTCAAATGAAGCTATATTTAATTACATTTATTTCAGAAAATAATAATAATAGTTCTGCCAGAAAACTCTGGGTGTTCTGTGTTACAGGCGAGCCTCTCTATCTGTATCTTTTTGATGTCTTTGTTCAAAATTTATCTTCATAGTTGACTTCAGAAATTATCCGGAACCACTCAATGGACTGCGAATTAAACTAGCATATACATACACTTCTCCATGTTATAGACTACGTGCATGCCACATTTCATCATGGTTGGTTGTCCCGTTGAGGCGTTAAGTGGTATCCAACAAACTTTAGCATTAATAATACTAGTTTCATTTTGATGTCACTAATTTTACGGTCTCGATCTTAATTCGGAAATGAGCACTATCAAACACTATTTACTAACTAAATTATCTTGATTTATCCCCAGGCCGTAACTCGAGTACTGACTTGTCAGCCGAACAATGCGAAAGCTCTATACCGCAAGTCGCGTATCTTGTCCGCCATGGGGCGCAACGGCGAAGCCCTAGAGGCGGCCCGGGCTGCCGCGGCCGCAGCCCCTGACGACTCCGGAGCCAGGAAGGAGCTCAAGATGTGCGAACAGAGGGTCACCAGGGATAGGTCCGTTGAGAGGCATCTTGCTAAACGGATGCTCGGGGCAGAGGGGAAAGGCGCTGGGTCGCCTGATAAGAAACCTTCTAGAGCTAAGGTCAGTGAAAAGCTGGGACAAATGAATCTATGATAGTAATTATTATGTCTAGCTACATATTAACATGTTATCTAAGTCTGGCGTCAAAGTAAGCATAACATTTAACATAATAATAATAGCCTTTATTATCGTTGGTTTGATAGTTATATTTCTACTTATTACTACATAAAAAAATTGGTTAGTATGATAGTAATTGGTTAGTTTTGATATTCGATATTGGCAAAAGCCTTGAGGTTTCCGGGTCAGTAAGTTCTTATCGTGTTGAGCAGGGAGTTTCAAGTGGTTATGACTTACGTGACATCTCAGGATTCAACTTTGTCTGCGTCTCACACCGCCTCTTCTTGATATTTTTTGACACCAATGAATCTATCGACACTTATTAAATATATGGATTGGCAAGAGTTCACCTTCAAGTTGTACTTAATTAAGTCCTTATTTCTCTATTTTTATTTTTTTATAAAATATTTCCGCAGAAAACTACGAATTAAACTATAAGAATTACAGTTTCAGCTCAAATTGATATCATCAGCCGGGAAACGTCCACTGCTGGACAACATACAATAGTATAGAATTATAATAAAAGTAGAATATCAGTATAGATAAGATGGATTTATGTTAGTTTCCAATTGCCTTTTAAACAAAAACGAAGCGTTATTTTGTCTCAACCCTCTCTGTTAATTTGTTGATATCGTATACATGTGTACACTGTTTGTTTGACAGATGTTTCTGTGGGGCTCGTTCCTGCTGAGTCTGCTGGTGGGCGTGGCGAGCGTACTCGTTTATCGCTACAAGATGCAGGCGCATTGACGCACACACAAACTATCACAACGACATCTCTAGTGAGTGATTTAACTATACATTGTATTGTTTAAAGGGTATTTAATACGTACGTTTTGTAGTTTTAACCAAGCCAACGCGAAACGTCTCCGTTTCAGCTTGTCCAAAAATGCTTTCGAATGTCCGGACGGCAGATGTTCCTCTACGAGTATAAGACACGTTTCGATTCTGTTATTTTGTGAGCAAGTTCCATAATTATCCACTGTTATTTTTTACGTTATTTCTGTTTCACTTTACAGGGGTCTTACCATAACTTAACCCTCTTAACTAGTACAACTGTTTACGACATTTTTATATAAGGATCATTTGAGTTAAGAAACAAAAATGGCGACTACAAATAAGATGGCGATAGTGTAGCAAAACCGGGAAATACATAAACATCAAACACCCCAACCAAGCATAACTCAGTGCGGGATATCTCATGTTTGTTTGGTGTTAATATAACTATTGTTTTCCGGTAATGAAAGGTAAAATAAACAGCGCCCCATTAACTTGATACTTTTGGGTGAGCACGCATTCAATCGAATGACCTTTTATTGAGATCAGTTGAGATGAAGGCCAGGCTTTAGTCCAATGTGCATTAAATTTTAACAGCTACAGTCGGATTTATAGATTAAAACTTAAAAAATGCTTGCAGGGGAATGATTAAGAGATTCCAATGGAGTGATTGGATGGGGTTGGTGCAGCTACTTAGGGTTTTCGTCAATCATTCTGCTACAAGCACGATCTTCAAGACTCAAGCTCGTCAAACGCATCGCACTAGTCTTATAACGATCAAATAAATCTTATATGTTGCCCTGACGTTTGATACAGATGTAAAGTGTTTATTCAGCTTGTAAAGTATTCCAACATATTGTTTACTTTCAATGCCAGCGTTTCAGTACGGTCATTATATGTGCAATTTAGTACTATGTCAGTTTCACATTTGATTCACTTATCAATCCTGTCAAAGTGAATGGGACACGGTCCTAACTCAAATACATATTGACTGCTAACTGCACTTGACGCCATCAGCACAAATTTTCAATATATCTTTAAAATGACGTACATATAATAAATTTTAAAATACAATACAATATAATTACAAATTCCCATACAAACATTTTATTCCAATATCTTTTGAATGAACGTAAATTTGAAACTACTATTGTTTATTGAAAACAGTTTTTGGGGAAAAGTTAATCTATATGATTATATCAATATCGTGTATTTATTGCTTATGTTTATAGAAGCTTTATTAGAATTGCCATTTCTATATTAAATATATTTGTATCGAAAGTCTGTATGGGGGTTTCATAGAAAAACGTTCACAACCCAATAAGGCGTTAAAAGATGTCCAAAATCTATAGGAATGTTCGATAAATTATATAACTTGTGTGACACTTCAGACCACGTTCGATGCTTTAGTATGTTAAAGAAACGGTAGTATGTAACTGTGATCAGAGCTACAAATATCTATCTTTAGTCTGAAGTCACTTGAAGTATGTATTTTTTCGATGTATGTTAAGAATGTTTAAATTTCATATTCCCTTCCTTTAAGGCGATCCCTCTCTATCAAAGCTTCATACTAAATTACTGTTGCCATTATCTTTTAAAATAGAATAGCTGGGTTTGTTTAGTAACTATCTAAAAATAGGACATTAGATTGTGATGTTGCGAATTGAGTATCATTAACATACAACTTCACGGTGAATCACAATTTTCATTTTTTTCGATTATTGTTCAAAGCGCCATCTATGATCTAGCTAACTAAAGTTCTAAATTAATGACATTTATTTCGCGACGCTATCATTTCATGTCCTATTTTTAGGTAATTACTTATCAAAGCCAGCTATTCTATTTTAAAAGATTATAGCAACATAAATTTAGTATGGGAGCATTAGGAGAGGGATAACGTTAAATTATTGTACTTCAACTTGTACTTCTTTGTCATTTCCGTTTCGGAAAACCCTTGATATATCTTCCAATTTATTGTTTAATAAATAACTCATACATTTATATGATCTTTACTAAATTGCGTCCACTACAACAACTTACAGATTTAAAGCAATTTGTCGCCCTTGTATACAATTATTCTATTATATAATGAACATATTTTTCTGTAAAAAATGGGGATAGGTTAGATTAGGTAGATATAATGCTACATTGACTGTTCACATGAAAAATGATAAAAACATTTCTTCTGGTGTTTTAATGTAGTATTAACTTTTAGAAAAAACATGGCTATATTTTTGATATTTATAAAAATATATATTCCTCAGTGTTATAAAAAAAGTATTTACTACTTAATTTTAATATATAACTCTGAGAAGTGGTGTTTTTTTTATAACTCCAGGTCGAATGCTTTAATGTTACTCCTGGAATAAATAGTATAAAATATTTTTTATGTGAATTGTCTATGCTAATGTTATTTGAATAAATATCAAAACAAATATCATTGAATTTTAGTATTTTCAGTTTTATTACTCAGTGCTGCAACGTGCATTTATGTTGATGTGTTATCCTTTTTTAAAAATTATTCTATTTTTTGTTGCTTTAGTTTTGTATTTAGTGCCAAATATGTATTTGTCTGGATAGTTAGAGAAATATTTTTTAAATAAAAAGAATGTACATTATATTATAAAAAATAAATATTTTTCTATAGTTACATAAGACGTGCATTCCAAAACCATATTTTTTCAAAGATATCCATCCTTAGGTTTCGTTTATTGGTGCTGTTCTGGTTTTTAGTATTTTTTACTTTGTCGATATGTATGTGTATATCAATAAGATTGTAAAATTCTATAATTTTAATATTTTCAATGTTACATCGGTAGAAAATCGTAAAAATATTGGCATAATACATATAATGTAAAAATTAGGTTTATTTACGTAAGAAAATTGGTTTGGTCAAGGAAAATCCTTGTAATTGAAAAAATAAAGAGAATAAAAAAGGTGGTTCCAGTGTAAATTTAATAGTAAATAAAAAAAAAGGTGAAAAAATATTATCTTTTATTTATTTATTTAATACTTAACTTTTCTAGTATGATCTTAATATAGATTGTAACTTCATAGAAAATCTGCAGTAAACTGACATACATCAGTGTACTGAGATAGTAATAAATTATGTTATTTGCTTTTATTAATACATATATGGAATGTTATTAATACGTTTTGTATAAATATACATAATAATGTCAAAAGAAGAAAAAAGTCGTATGCTTCAAAACTACAGTACAAAAGTCAACACATATTTTTAAGAATATATATACAGACTAACTTATGTAAATATCAACGGATAAAAATATAGCACACAAAATTATCATATTTGTAATGGAACAGAATTAAGGCAGTCATTTTCAGAAATTTAGCAATATAACACGATTATTGACAGTTAAAATACAATTTCACTGAATGACTTCTGACTTCACCGAGCTCTTCAATTTACGTAACGGCGCATTTGTTAGTCAAGTTAACCATTTCTAAGCTTTGTGTCTAAATGAATGATTGCCAGGTACCGGATTCGATTCCCGGCGGGGGTAGCTGTGTGTACTAGCACGTCCTAGGTTTGGATGGTGGTAAGAGATTTTTCTATGCTCGTCTGGCTAAGGAACACCATTAACTAAATCTGCTCCCAAACACTAGTGTTACAGTAATGATGGCTAAATTAACCAGCACTTTTCGAAATTTAGGTTCATTTGTGGGCCCTAATTAAAATTTCCAGAAGGTAAAGTGAAAGCAGGTTCAGAAAACATTTAAGAAGTTTTGCCAGTATCGCAAGCTAAATTTCGTGCCAGGAATATTATGGTAAACTCTATATTTATAAGATTATAATTTATTTGCTTATTATTTTTTCTATGGCATATGTAGACTAGTTATTTGCATTAATTCAACACAACATAGTTAAGTTTTATTATGCCATACAGTTCTTTTGGCTCTGCCAACTTCTTTTTTACAAATTGTCTTACAAATAATATGAAACCCGTCGTGTATAAAACGTGCTGACAACGCATTATTACTAACTTATTCTAAAAAGGCACTATGACAATATGATATAATTTACGTGTTCTGATTATGCTACTAGGTTTTATATTATGGAAAAGAATGTTAGTGTAGAGATTAGCTATTCCGAATCGTACACTCAGCAGTAAGGACTCATGCATAATGCCTTCAAATTGCAAAATTATTAACAGTTCTGTTACAGATGGCAATCACGCCAGCTAAG
The DNA here is from genome assembly GCA_910589575.2 of Carcina quercana. Lineage (NCBI taxonomy): Eukaryota > Metazoa > Arthropoda > Insecta > Lepidoptera > Depressariidae > Carcina > Carcina quercana. The sequence continues at coordinate 6,098,228 of OU342440.2, read as the reverse complement.
CACTAAAACAATAATTTTATTACAATCTAATAATTCTTAATCTATTTTTGGCGTCGTTCGTATGTTTATTACTAGGATTTAGTGTTATTTACTCCAACCAACACGCGGAATCTTCAAACGAATTTAAATTATTATGTATGACTGAATCATCGTCAGCCGCGAAACGACCACGTCTCGTATTGAGGTTAATATAAAAAAAAATATGTTAATTGACTTACTGATTAAAAATATTACCCAAAATTTAGTGGACCTCGGCGACAACCCTTTGTATTGACATATGTCAATTGAGAAGGTACTGCACGAAATTTTGTAAATTAAAGTAATTACTATTTATACGCTGAAATAGTAACTCAATAAATATCAATTTTTTAAGATGTCGTTAACGGCATGTGTTATTTATTTATGTATTTGTATCAAATTTCAATAAGAGCGTGCGCTTGTTAAAGGATCGAGCTAACCTAAATAAGTCCTTTCAATGTATTTAACTAATTCAAGCTTTAATTTACAAAATTTCGTTCAATACCTTCTTAAAGCGCGCCACTAAACTAGTTCCACGGTTCATTCATTATCATCTTAGGCAAGTCGTATTTCCATCTAACCAAGTGGTATCTGTCTGGAAACGATCTACAATCGACCATTCGTCTGTTTCAGCGGTTTTCGGTCTTACGGCAAATATGACCAGCCCACTGCCACTTCAGCGGTAATTTTTTTCGCTGACCTATTTCAAACGTGATGCATCAGGGAAACTAAGCATAACTATGAAATATAAATAATAATGAATAATAATTCCGTAGCCTCCCTAGCGACTTTAAGTCTTAGATGGTATAATACAATTCATTAAAAACTAACTATGAATATAACTATCACAGCTTTTTATAAGTGACCGCCTTTGCCAGCCAGCAAGTAACATGGGTCAGTAGAACGATATAAGCCACTGTTAACAAGGCCTGCGTAGTAAATACTGTTGCTACAAAGTCGTACAGTAGTTTCGGTGAGAACACGGACCACACGAAGAGGTGATGTCTAAAGATGGCTGCCACCAGGCAGTAGACAGCTAAAGAATACACGCGCTGGAAAGCGAATATGTTTATAGCTTGCCATATTGAATGTAAGTACCTGGTAAAGGAAATGGTGTTGGTTAATAAGAATCATAACAGAGCTTTCCTTTGACGAATCTTTTTTGACGACCATGAATTAACTTTCAAAAGCAATGGTGAAAGACACTACACATCTATCACATCTTTTTAATAGAAATAAATCTGTTTTTAATAAAAATATAATCAATCGATCAATATATTGTAAAAAATTCTTTTTTTACAAATATCGCAATTAATTTGCCTCAGTCATGCATAGCTAAGCCCACTGACGCTGTAAGTATACTCACTGGTGCCAGGAGCGTGCGTGCGCGCATATCAGACAGAACAGCATGCAGCCAGCGAGGGCGGGGCCAGCGTATGCGTGTATGCCCATCCTGAACGCGACTCGCACTGGACAGTACTCCCGCAGGCCCACGTACCCAGAACCAAGGTCCACTGACGCTAAGCTGTTTGAGTTGCCCTGAAATATATAAATCAATTAAGTCAACAATGTACAGAGCATTATGTTGAATTCTAACTAATGGAAGTAAATGATTTACTATTAAAACGAGTACAACACGTTGATCGGCATATTTTGTTACATTTGCTCTAAAATAAATTCATGTTTTTACGGATTATTAACAAGTGCTGAATATGACTTCTTAGATTTAAACTTTAACACGCTAAGTATTTGATTTGACGCTATTCGGATTTGAAACTATTTACCCAAATCTACCGTTACCGCCGAAAAATTCCTTGAAATTCAATAAATCTAGTTTTGAAATTTCATTAGTATCTTTGTTGTAGTGGTCACGTACATACCTGGTAAAAGAAGAAAAGTGATCCAATCCACAGATGCGCAATCGTTTGACTGAGGATATCAACTGCCTCAGTATTTCTCCCCGGCCTCGTGTCCAACAGCTTATGATCCATACACTTCGACGTCAGCACACAAGTGAAGTATATACTCGGTACCATTATCACATTGTGAGGTCGCATGAGAAGGATGATAATCAGCATCATATCATTCAGCATCAAGTGCGAAAGAGACCGAGCTAGGTTTAACTTTACATCTTCAACGTTCCAAGGTTCTTCTATCATAGAATCGTAGTAGTAGTCTTCAGATTTGGCTTTGGGTTTGTTATAGGAGAATTTGTTTCGTGTATTGTCGATGTTGAAGCAACTTTTGAATACTCCGATGTAAGTTAGAATTTCAAAGACGAATTGTCCAAGCAGTAGCCCCCAGAAAATGTTGACGATTATGACAGGATCCCAAGATTTAATTTTCGGCGTTGGCGTGTATTGGAACGAGTGTGTTGATATTCTATAGAACATGATGAAGGCGGTTTGGAGGATCGTGAAGGCGGTGTGCATTTGTCCGATGTTGTTCATGAAACGTATATTGTACAGGCATATGCCGAATGTTACGACGGTACCTGTAACAAATAGATAAGTATATAGTTGAGAGTTATGAATAATATCATCATCAGTCAACTCCAGGGGCTCAGGGCTGGCTCGTACCAATAAGTTTCAATTTGTTATTTGGAATTTATGTACGAATGATAAAAAGTCATTATCATTTTTCGGTGAAGGAAAACATCGTGAAGAAACCTGCACTATGCTGAGAAGAAGAATATTTATTATTAATAATAATAAACAAACCTGTAAGTTGTTTTCTAATCGCGGTCGTAGCAACATTTAAAATTGTACGAATTATCAAGTTTCCATTGAGAGTTTATTGAGGCCATAAGTCAAAGTTTACATTGTATACATATGTAATTTAGTTAGTGACCGAGGGCGCTACTGTACTAGATAAATGCAATTAAGTATTATAACATATAGTTCCCATCATTTTATAACGTTAATATTTGAGAGCATACTTGTTATAAAATCGAAGTGACTCTATATGTCTGTTTGTTGCCTTTTCATGACTAGACGACTGAAATCATTATTTTTTTTATTTTATTATTATTTATTCAGAACACAAACAGTCGTTTACAAAAAATTATATAAACATTTTATACACAAAAAGACCTGGAGGTTCATTTTTCGATACGTTTGATCTACTCGGTACAAGCGTTGATACATAATATTCAGTCTACTACTATATTAAAATTACTATTTAAACAACAAACACATACAGTATGTTAATATGAGTTATATAAAACAATTACTACAGCTTGGATTTTACAAATTTTTTAAATTGGGATATGGAGCTTATGAACGGGTCTATTCCACTAAGGTGCTCATTGTAATGTTTGGAAACTCGTCTGAAAAACGTGTTTTTAGCATAATTGGTACGCGCGAAGCTTACGTGAAAGAGTGTGTGTGCTGGCCGTAGGGAAGGGTGGGGGATTTTGTAAAATATATTTTGTAGGAGATTGGGGCAGTTGGTAATGTTTTTAAGTATTTTAAAGAAAAATATTGCATCCAAATAAGTCCTTCTTTTGTTTAGGGATAGCATGTTATGATGTCTTGCTGCTTCAACGGAGTTATCATGAAATGTTCCTGTTCTGTAGCTGAGTGCCTTTAGGAAGATGTTTTGTATCCTCTCTATGCGATCTTTGTGTACCTGGTATTGTGGAGACCATACAACAGAGCCAAACTCTAATATACTTCTTACAAACGCATAGAAAAGGATTTTATAGGTCAAAGGACGCTTAAAGGGCTGTCCTAAACGAAGAATCATGCCAAGATTTTTGTAGGCTTTATTGCAAATACTATCAATGTGCAGGTTAAACGAGAGCTGGGAGTCAAGAGTAACACCTAGATCCCTAACAGATGTTACTCTCGTAATTTCTCTATTTTCGATTTTGTAATTGTGTATAATAGGATTATTTTTACGGGAAAAACTAATTACAAAGCATTTATCCAAGTTTAAGAAGAGATGATTGTCACGACAGTAGTGATAGAATCTATTGAGGTCACGCTGAAGGTCTGTACAGTCAGATTCAGAGGCGATGGCTCTGTAAATTTTTGTATCGTCTGCATAGACTAGATGCTGTGAGTTGGTAAAACAGGAGCTCATGTCGTTGACATATAAAATGAAGAGCAGGGGACCCAAGTGTGAGCCCTGAGGGACGCCAGAGGGCACAGGAAGGAACCTAGAGCAGAATCCTTTTACAGCTACAGCCTGACTGCGATTGGATAAGTAGGATTTAAATTTAAATCATGATTAAACATGACGGAGAGACTAAGGTACAGACCTGCAAGAAGATGCATTTGTAGGTAGAAAGCATTCTCTGGTGCGTTGAGCCAGTCCGCCGTGTCGGGCAGAAACAGCCACCGGTCCCCGGTTTGGTTCATAGTTCTTAGGTACCTGAAATTTGAGTCTGTGTATAAATTGTTTTCTCAAAATCGTTTTAAAGTTTGTAAATTATATGATGACAGTGTTTCTTCAGCTTTATAATAGGATCACCTCATGTCATCCCGTGGGTGACGTAAAATGCGATTATGGTAAAATTTCTGATGATGGCCAGCAGGACAGCACATATCCTGTAAGCGAGGTGATTGTGACAAATCGTCTCATGGAAAGCTCGTTCTTCGTGTCGTGAAATCATTTGATATTTAATTGAATATTCAACTTGGTTGGTGGAGGGGGTTAAAAATTTATGAAAAATGAGTCGCGTAGTATGGATATGCTTCCTTATGACAAAAGGAAAAGTAGATATGTCTGGGATTCATGGCGCCAACTGGTGTTGATAATTTCCGTGAACCACTTCATTGTTCTGGAACTCACCTGTGCAAAGCGATGAGCAACACCCACTGCAACAAGACCTCGTTACCAACGCCCATCCTCTGCGCCAGCTCTGGCTTCTCCTGCACCTCCGTCGCTCCCATAACCCTCTTGGTCCAATACGTCACGACCACAACTATAGTCCTCACCAACACAAAAAACATGAGCGTGTTCCAGAAGAAATACCACGTCATATGCTCCTCCTCTATGAAGCTTGTCCCTAAGAAAGACCAGGTATGAAATAAAGTTCCTCCAATCAATAAATAATCTATTGCATTTAGGTCCTTTAACGTAGACAAATCTCTGGTTTTCTCTATGCCTGTTTTCGTTATGAAATACACCATTGTGAATGCGCAGGCGATTAGAATAAATACCCAAGACCACGTAGGGTCGAATGAGCATATCTGGCTGTTTGTTTCTGAGATGAAGCACGCTATGATCTGTGTTGCAACACACATTGTAAGGATGACCATAAAAGCGATGACGCTTCCAGCGGCAGTTTGCTTGTGCATGTGAGTGATGCTGATTTTCCGTCGGTTCTCCGGTTGGAGGGAGTATAGAAGAACGCAGAGCAGGCAAATTGCGATCTGTGGGTAAAAGTGGCGTTTTAATGTTACGTATATCGCCATGTTGTTTCGGTTTTAGATTAAACCATCAGTTTTCCGCGGGTGTCATACGATAAAATGTTTGATGAGCATCGTCTTCCCCTCTAGTATCATTGACATTGTAATCGTACTGCATCAAGAACAGATACCCCCGTTTGAAAGCTCGTTCGTCGAGTCAATCTATGATCAGCACTGAACTTTACTGACTGACGAACAATAACCAAGGTAAAAACATTACTGCAAGACAAATAATATAAAATGGCAGTGGACACTGCAATTTTGAGAAAGGCATCATTCGCATACTAAGAATTTCAGCTTAATTTAGAGTGCAGAACTTTATTATTGTTATTGAAGGTAGTCCGCTTGACCATAATCTCACTTGATGTCAATTGACGATGCAGTTGACATGCGTTATCGTTATGCGTTGGCCTAGGTTCCTATTTAATATTATGGTAGGGCAATCCATACGTAAGCTACATGCATGATAATAGTGGAAACGGTTTGTGTGGTCTGTAGGAATTTATGTACGGGTGAAGTTCTACCGTTGTTCTGTTTGGCGGGTACTTGAATGGCAATGGCGGAATCAACGTCATGGAATTTCATTTGGGTGTGCGCAGAAAATGACTCACAAAGTACAGCAGCAGCACAGCCAGTCCGATAGCGAACATGTCGAAGTCCACGGTGGACTCGTGCAGGAACTTGGTCATCTCGGTGAGTGACTCTTCATAGAAGTCCTTGGCTAGTTTGGCGGCACTCTTCTGTCCCGTCGCTAGGTACTGCGCGAACTGCTTCTCTGCACGTTGGAATTGTTTGTAGAACTCTGTGGACAGTACATCTTTAGTGAAAAGAGTCGGTGTTGCCGATTTATGACATTCCTAGCTGGTTTTAATGCGCGGTTGTAAGCGAGGACAACCATGTGACACATGCAAGGCACGCTCTCATTTTAGAGACCGTGTCAAAATACAAATAGCCTTGTCAAAAATTTGAAAAACCCGCAACAACGCTCCATACAAATCGATCTATAGGTGTCACGAAACGGGTAAAGGTTGCAGCGTTAATAGTACGTTATGATTCAAGTACAGTAAGCTGGATATTATAGTCAAGGTGTTTATAGGCACAAAGCGCAGCCGAGTGCTTATAATAAACCGACTTGTAACCGAATGACCGATTATAGTGTCGCGAAATGAATATCATTAATGTACAACTTTATTGTCTTCAATAGCTTTAATGGACCCTAGATGGCGTTTTGAAACACAATCAAACATAGTGTGTTAAAATGAAAGTTGTGATTCACTATTAAGTTGTATGTTAATGACATTCATTTCGGGACATTACAATCCGATGTCCTATTTTTAGATAATTACTGCACAAAGTCAGCTATCGTACTAAAAATATTATGGTAAAATAAATGACATGACCTTAACCTAGTGCGTTCCATTACCTTTATCTACCGGCAGCGAGGGCACCCTGGCGTTCTGTGCGGCGATGACGTGCAGCAGGTAGAGGTGTTGTCTGACATCTTGCGGCAGGAGTGCGGGGAGGATGCGGCCCGTGCTCTCCGCCGGTATAGGACCGTTCAGGAGCCACGAGATCGTCGGAGCTAGATCCACTTGTGCTACTGTTGGGCCCGGACCAACACTGACACAAATAAACAGAAACAAAAGTTAGACAGCCTTTGCCCCCGCCTTCGTTTTCGTAGATTTCAGAAATCTCACCGGAACCGGGCACTTAAGTAGCTTGTCACTCCCCATAAACTATCTCTAGGCCGAAAATCACGACGATTAGTTGTAAGAGAGTACATATGTAAATTACATATAGTATTCAAAAATATTATATATATTATATATTATTATTATATATATATAAATATTATATATTATTTCATAATGAAATTCATCATAAACGGCCCGCGGGGCGTAGTTATCTGAGCCTTAGACTCAGACGCACAGGTTTCAGGTTCGATTTCCTCGTGCACATTGTCAAATAATCACTTTGTGAGACTTTCACCAGTTAGATTAGAACATTGCAGTCTGAATCACCTGATTGTCTGAAGTGAGATGATTCAGTAACCAGTTATTATCTATCGACAGTTAGCTATTACATGAGTCATTTCAGAGGCTTATGGCAGCTCAACAACTGACAACTAGGGTCTGTGAGTTCAGTCATCGACCTTACCGCCTACAATATAAGAAGAAGATAACAAAATGTGTTTTAATGCTGTGCATTTTAGTTCCTAAATATCGGCCAGGATGCGAGATCAAATAGTTTTTAATGTTATTTAAGTTGAAATTAACGGATAGGATGGAAGCGTCGGTGGTGCAGTGGCTAAGGCGCGAACTCTTAATCTGAGGGTTCCGGGTTCGAATTCAGCCGTGTACTTATGAGTTGTTTTTCAATTCAAGTACATTATCCGATTGCTTAACTGTGAAGGAAAACATCGTGAGGAAATCTGCATGTCTTGAACAGCCATGTTAAGTCCGCCGATTCGCACTGGGCCCACGTGGTGGACTACGGCCCATACACTCTCTGTATGAGTGTAGGCCTGAGCCCCTGCAGTGGCGACGTATATAGGCTGTTGATGTAACGGATAGGGCGTTATCTCACTACTATCACACAAATGGATTTGTACGAAATTTGGCACATAGGAACTCGTAGAATATGTTCAGAATCATCCCAAATGATACGTTTTCAACAGGTGATGGTTCCCGTCGGATAATTTCTGAAGTCCACGTATATGAAGTAGCGGGCACAAACTAATAATTAAAAAATGTAAACAAGTCAGTACGGGTGTGGACATGAGAATTCCTCGGTGCTGGCGACCACGAGCGGCACCAGCACCTCCGCGGGCGTGGCGCCGCCGTGACCCCCCGCGTCACGCATGCCGTGGTCACCGCATATAAACAATATTCCCGGACGATCCTGTAACAATGTTTATAAACAAAACATATAAATAATATAAATATATTAATAATAAACATATGAATTATATCACTCTTCGAAGAGGTGTTTCAAGTCCGGCCTGCACTTGTATACTATTTAAAAATCTAGGAATAATTATAATTCTATACATTATAATAATGTATAGAAAAATACTAGAATAATATTTTTATTTGTACAAAATCATTCCTTTTTGTACTAAGTGAAAACATAAAACTTCACGTCGTTGACGCAATCTTTGTTTTTTTGTTAAGTCTTGCCTGTTTGTGCGTTTTTAATGTTTTTGTCCAAATGAACAAGAACAAAATATTAAAAAATTGAAATTATTTCCTTTTTAGTCCAGGGAGACGATTGCATTATATCGACTGAGCTAATCGAGATGAGATTTGGCATGCACGTAAAGCCTTTTACTTGCATATAGTAAAAATAGTAGTGTGGAGACGCTGGATGCAAGCGGCTCAGGAACGGTCGTTGTAACATACCATGGGGGAGGCATAGTATAGCACTGAACGTTTCCCGTCTGATGAAGATGATGAAAGCCTGGGATTACTTTAAAGTTAACGCAGACGAATTTATTTACAATGCAATTATTATCTTGTTTCCAACTGTTTAGACTACTTTTTACACCGTCGGGTTTTTAATTATATTTATTTTATTTTACTGTGTTGCGATCATCGTTATTAAGTTAAATCCCACAAGGCAAGCCCTTCCTGGTAGCATGATAGGAGGCAAACCCGACTAGCAAATTAATGAAGAAAATTACATACCCAAGTCAACATCGCAGCATAAATCTTTTTGACAACTTCATCCATTTCTAGCAGTTTAGGTTTTATTTTAGGACTCCGCGCACCTTCTAGGTGACCTATGTGGTCTAGACCTAGGTAGTGCAGCACGAGGAAGTCGAACGAGGGTTTCTTCTCCTCATTCGGTGCAAGGGCCTTGTCTAGGTGCCTGGTGACGTTGTTATCTACCTGAAATTAACATTTGAATTGATTGGAAATGTACTCTTGTTCTTTGAGTTGTTCATGTATTTACACTTCCTCTTATCCTACGGAGTTTAAATTTAACATGTTGGTTCAATTCTGATGACAATGCATTTTTATATGTTACCACCGAGCTGGTCTGATACTGGATACGAAAGGCGGTCAGAGGAACTCCTCTATGATAAACCCATTCCACCAACTCAGTGTTTAGTCTTGTTTGATTTGTATGGATCAACAGGATCCATGTGTCCATCCATTGTATGGATCAGGATGTGGCAATAGGAACTCCTGAACTACACGGGATTCATCACTAGAGCTTTTGTTTTCCACATATATATTTTTATTAGCATGATATCTTAATTTCCTGGCTAGGAAGAAGGCCTCTAGAAATTAGAAAATACCTTAAATAAACCGCACGTTGCGCTGTATGGCGTCGTGCGGAAAAGTTTTCATTATAACATGCTGCGAGCACGGAGAAATCCACAGTGCGTAATTTGTAAACTTTCTAATAACATTTACAGGCTTTAAAGAATATTGTATTAAAACGGATGTATTTGATTGATTACAATTGTTATGTTGCCGCCGATGTTAATGTAAACCTAGGTATACAGTAATAACGAAGTCAACGGACCGTCGTAAACTATCGCCGTTTAATATTTAATCGCCTGATTGCGTAATTATTGACTGCAGCGAGGTGGAAATCAAATGATTGTCTTCCCTGACTGTTGCGCGCGGTTTACACATACGTGGAAACCCCTCGATAATTAGTTATCCGGCGAAATACGATCATGTACTGTACAACAACAACATTGTGAATTGATTGCAAAAATCATACTAATATTAGAAATTCGAGGTTCAAGTCGAAGAGCCCTGGGAACTCCACGAACACTCCAGTGCTCTCGCGCTTCGCTCCTCCCTCCCCCTGACGAAGTCTCGGACAAAAATCTTGTTTTTTAAATTTGTGTAAGTTATCCGACTTATGATGATGTCAATATATTTGTAGGGCAGTCACAGGTTTATTATTACACGTTTACTTAAAACGTTCTAACATCTTCCTACGATATACGCAGTGTGGTGATTATAGCGGTCACAATAATGTCAATGACATGTAAGTAGACGCTTCTCCTCTCCTGTTACACCTCTTGTTACAACTTTTTCGACACACACGGCAAAACAGAGTGCGATTCATTTCTAAATTGGTCCAAAACATCCAACTTTAGTTGGTTCGTCAGTAAAACTTTGTCGACTTACTTCAGTGTAATCTGTGACATAGAACGAGGTGGTCCCATCGGCGTCCGCCCAGAGGCCGGGGAACAGTCTCAGCCACGTGTCATCCCCATAGAGCACGGAGCGTTTGCCCCGCGATGCCGCGGACCGCAGCACGCTGTCCCCGCGCACGGCCGGCGCTCCAAAGTTCAACGCCACATCCACGAACGTCGACACGCTGCCCGTCATCATGGCCTGGTGGGAATTGGCTATTTACATTCGGCTGACAATACCAGAAGCAAAAACAAGCTGCATGAGTAGTAATTGCCAAATATTCAAAAATTGTGCTGCATAAAAAGCTCATGTTTTATAATCATCCAAAAAGAGTGGGACCTTTCATACAAATATTTTATGTTATAAAATAAGCAGTAGCTCATTTAACTTTATTGGTAAAATGTTCGGATTCACAACACACTGACTAACAATTCATTGAAATTAAAATAGTAAAATATTGTGTAAGTCAGATGCTAATCAGATGCAATTTAAGCCCAGACATGGTAACGCATTCTCAAACATTTTTAACATAAATATGCAAATACATATATATGAAAATAACTTTTAGGTACAATTTTAATGAGTTTTGACATATCTGCATACAGACAGGACATCTTCTCATCTCACTCTGTGAATTAATAAGTATTTATATTGTACTAGATTCTTTGCTGCAAATATGAAAATATGCTGGGCTTTGATGTTTGATTTTGTTTACCCATTTATATAAAAATGTATAGTGTGATAGAAATATAAGCTCTCTTAAATGAAAGTAACTCACACAAGCCATTCCACATAGTATGTGCCCAATTTTGTTAATCATTCAAATCTATAAATAAATCATTCGAGAACTTGTTAAATAATGATAACACTATTCTTAGGGCTTTATTAACAAATCAATCTCAAAATTCAAGCTGATCTACAGAGATTTAAAAGAATAAATTTGGCATAGAAGTTCAACGAAAAGAAGTTAAACCAAACTATTGCACTCAATCTTGCACTTGTATAAATGCTTGTTAAAACAACTAAATTGTTGCAGTATATCATCACAACACCAAAGAAAAAACTTGCTAAATGAACTTTCCATCTCACTGTTTAATAAACATAAGTCATGCTACAAAAATCTTATAATAATAAATTAAGGTAGGCTTGACCACATATTGTAAGAAAGTGTCAGAAATTTTAAAAGACATTCTCTTACAAAATTTACTATTCATATCTTTCCTCTAAAATGCTATAAGCAAATAATATTTATAAATCGAAATAAAAGCTATTCTAGTGGCCAATTTTTAGTCACATTTCTTATTGTTTTTTCTTTGGTTCCACCACCAAGCGAAACAAAAAGCACACAGGTGTATAAAAAAATTACAAAAAGTGAAACTTGCGAATATATCCCGCCAGAAGTTTATTGTGCGCCTCCACTGTGCCCTTTCCTTCTTACGCTCTGGTGACTGTACAACATACCAAAATATAAGTAGTACACTTAATCACTTTTTCACAAGCTCAACAGTTGAAAACCGCTTCCGTGGCCTAGTGGTAATGATTAATAATCCGCATGCAGGGTTTGATTCCTAGTGGGGGTATTTATCGGTACTCAGATCGGTTGGTGGTATTTTCTATGTCCGCCTGGCTAGCTACTGCCTTGCTACTTAAGTCTCTGACACCAAAAAAAGCAGTGTTAATAGCACTTTTGTGTTCATGTATTAAAGGTGTCAGACCCAGCGCCTCAAAGTTTTCTGTGGTTTAAGGCTTCTTGGTGCACACTATCCAATGACCTTATCATCACTTTCCATCAGTTTAGATTAAGTTCAAGGGCAAACCCATTATAAATATAAGAAAGCTATACTACTATAGAAAAAAAAACTTTTGTATAACCCCAGGTTCAATAAAAACTATTTTTTCTTTGAATGATATAAATTTATTTATTCTTTAAATGAGATCGATATTTAACGGTCATTAACAACTGCTTGAGCCCACAGCTAGACTTGAGCATTCTTGATGTAGCACAATGCCAAAATGATATGACACAAACAAAAGCTAGTTCTCAATTATTTCTATGGTATAGCAGTGAGACCTTCCCTCTTAGAGGCAATTCCTAAATGTTCTATATAATTTTTATTTAACAAGTATATTATTTTCTTTGGTCCTGTGATTGATTGTATTACATTAATTTATAAAGGTATTTGAGACACAAAAATCAGGCACTAAAAGGAGTTTCATACCTTAATCCTAGGCATAGTGACAGTAGGAGGTTCAGCAACCGACACATAGATACAGGCTGACTTATTTTTCAGCAGCTGTCCAGTGTACGGCATATACTCCTCGGTGACAAAGTCATATCGCAGGCCATCAATCACCATCAGAACCACACTGTTCTCACCAGCATTGTAAACTTCATGACCGTCAATACTGGAAATGACATGAAATAACAAATATAACTAAATAACAGCTAATTACACAGCTTTAAAAAATATTAAATATAAAAACTTAAATAAAAACAATGAAATGCATTTGTTAAAATAGAAAGACAAAAGGTAAACAGAGCAAAGGATTTTTAATATTATCTAAAAAAATCCCATCCATTTCCCTTATTATCATCAAGGTATGACCTAATGATTGCTGATTATTAAAATTATTGATCTAGGTTATCTAACGAACTGTTTATTTATTTGTATCCCTTCCCTTCTCCCCTTCTAAAAACTTATTCAAAATACTCTAAACAAGTTCTCACTCAACTCAAGACTTAATCACAAAGGGTTTCAAATCTTAGAAGGAAACACAGGTACTCAGCAATAAAGTTAACATAACTAAGTTTGCTGGTTATGGGTTTTTCTGATATACTTAAAAGAACTATGCCAGTCTATATATCAAAGTTTTCCATTAATATGACAATATTGACACAAATTTCAAAATTTTCTGATTTTTAACAAAGCAAACTTCAGCAACAGACAAAATAAAATCTGTTTCAGAATGTAAAAACTTGAAATAACTTAAGATTTTACCCTTTTTCCAATAATAAAATATTTCAAATTATTTCACAGTGATACAGATGTGTCACAGTATTTCTAGTGTTTCCAAATACCAAGACATTAGCATTTGCTCCTGAGATGTCCAAAAGATAGATGTCTGATTATGTGAGGGTAATATTTGTTGCAATGGGACATAGATTTAAAGAAAGCTTTATTATGGTTTCAAAAGTTGTGAGACATACTGTCATAGCATAATCATGTACGGGTACATTCACTTCTTTCAAGAATAGGACAAGACAAGTACTAACCTAATACCATCAATAAAGTTAGGCAAGTCATCCAGGTGCGCCAGCTTCCCCGAATCATACTTCAAGGGAAAAAATCCATACAGGAACAGCATCAAAGCTCCCAGTGCCATGATGAGCAGGCACAGCCCGGTCCATCGGTGCTGGAGCCAAGGCAGCATGATATCACCGGTGCCACAGGTTTTACTATCTCAAAAATTAGGAGCAGAGCTGGTGCTTCTTTCCTAGTCAACGTTCGTGTCTGCAATCATAGCCCTCAACACGCGCTTCCAATCAGCGTGCCATTATGCAATACGTATTCATTTACACTTCCTCCAGCCGAGGTATTGCTACTGACTGACCGACCGTGATAAAAAGCGGCACTTTTAATTGTTAGGTAGATAAGATTACTATTTTAAGTTACTAAATATCACAGCAGTTTTGTAGGTAAACGATCGTAAGGAACGAAGGTATCAATTGGTTTAGTAGCCTCAGATAAAAAATAGATAAACTATCGTCAATTCATAGAATTATACCGTGAAATCAGAAGTAAACAATCCGAAAATGTTAGGTTATTTGTTTATTTGACATTTCAATATCTGTCTGACAGTTCATCACTAAAAGTTTTAAGATTTCATGGCATCAACTACTCGTCATAATCAGAATCATAAGAATCGATGAAATAAACCAATAACTGACTGAAATAAAGATAACAAATTAGTCATATTTATATTTTTTATAAGTTAGTGTCTTGATATATAAATACTTTATAGATTTTCTTCTTTCTATATTTAAAGTGTCTAGGACTGTAATAATAGATTTTTTTATTTTAGACCAATGACTCTTACGACGTAGACGCTGATGTTTATTTAAATCTCAAGCGTAGTTGTCGTATGAATGACGACACGAAAGACAAATAAAATGAACAAAACAACTGCCTATTATTGGACAATGTTTCATTATGCGCTACAGACTTTTTCTAGAGTTTTCTGATGAAGAGATACTAATCATTCACTTACTTCAGCATTGTTATTTAAATTTATGGGGTGACCAAAAAGTTAGGAAGTTCTGAATCGATTATCAAAAAGAATACGGTATTAATAAAGTAAGCAAGATGTATATATACAGCTTAAAATTTACCTACACCACAAATAAATTACTATATATACTATACTTTCTTTACGTCGTGGTGGTGAGTCATAATGACTTGTTTTTTATACACGGATAGTTGAAGGTCTGCAAAATAACACATGTATGCTACTTGTATTGTATCCCGGTCGAAGGAGTAGTTCCAATGGAATAAATTTCTAAGGTCCACGTGGACGAATTTGCGGGCAAACGCTAATGAGTATAAATGAACTGTCCTTTGCCTGTGAATGCGTTTCTTGATCTTACTCCAAAGTTTTAGATTTCAATGAGGTTTCGGTTGATGACAGTAAATCATTTTAACTTTTTATATAGTTTATAAGTAAAATTTACGTTGAAAGCGTCATTGATACCTATGTATTGTGTTATACCACTTGTTTATTGTAGGTGGATCGATTAGTAAGGCACATGATGGACACCCTACTACCGGCAAGTTCAAGGTGTGTTCCCGTTGACTCACTGTGTGGGCAGCTGAAAGTTCTATTTAAATCTCTGCTGAAACGTGGACACAACAAGTCTCGCTACCACTAGCACCGCAGCGCGCGCCTGCAACGAACCTAAACGCAAAGGTGATTAAAAACTTTTTTAAAATAAAATCACCAGTGCACTAATTTTGGGATTTGTGTTTTTGTGATATAAACAGGACTTAAACACGGCTTAAGCAGTAAGTGCATGTAGGAGTAGAAATACAGATTACTAGTAGTTACTATTCGCTGTAACTAGTACTTATTAGAACGTGATTAAAGTATACACAGTGTTAATTTTCGGTAGCGATACGTTAACAAATATACAGTTAAATATTTTATTTAAAGACGTACCCGTTTCAGTTATTAAATTTTAGTATCTTCAAATGTCAAGTAACCATTTCCACTTGCAAAGAAAACAATTTTTTAAATTACACTCAGACTCTTTGATAACAAATGCAGTCAATTTTTAACGGAACAATCTTTTTACTTTGTTTCATCCGTTTTATTGTTGTTTTATTGTTTCGCTTAATACAATGTTTAACCACACATACTCGTAAATAATTCAGTCGGTTCACCTCTCATTACATTTATGCTGATAAAGTTACTAACAGAACAAAATCATAATCTATTTTCAAACAAAATACGTCAACGATTTCAAAGTGCAGTCCAGACGAAACAAATGGGTCACCTACCTATTCCTGAACATCTCATCTTCACATCAGATTCGATAACGTTCTTGTAGTATTATTAGAATAGTGGAATTCACCGGATTACATCACATCTGAAACAGTTAACAGGTGAATCACTCAGTGGATGCGTTCCAGAATCAGAACATTATTATGTTAAGGAATAAGGAGATCGGAGATATATATTATAATATACGCATGTCGTTTTTAGGGTGATAGACCACCAACAATATTATCATATTTCAGGGCAAGTAGCAGGGGCAAGCAAGCCTTTATCGAAACTAAATAATCCAACGGGAGGAAACGTTTTTTTTAAGAGAACTTACAAATAGTGGGGTGTACCTATATAAAAGATCTTGATTTTATTATAAAACAGGCTTTTATGAAAAATATCTATATATACACATCTATACATATATACATTTCTCTTTTAATACTTTAATAATTAATCATTTTTCTCCAGTAGTATAAAAACAAAGATTTATTTTAAAACCAAGTAGCACAGCACAACCATTTACTACAACGTTCATCAGTTGACGTTTTCCGGCCTAAGATGATAATGATGCAACCAATTAAACAAAACAAAAAGCTTAGCAGCCGAGGCATGAATGAATTCTCTTAGCTTTCAGTGGAAGGTTACCGTAATCGCCCGAAATAAATGCGATTTCAAAATATCCACTGTTTATCTCTTGTTGTTGTCGAATGGCGGACTTTGTTGATGAGATGATTTATTGTGCGCACGAGTTTATTTGCGTCCGTTTTTAGACGACCTATAAGTAAGTAGTTTTGGCAAACGAAGCGTCTACCATCTGTGATGGAAGCTTTTATTAGGATGTACGTGCATGTTTAGTAGTTTATAATCTTCTTCGTAGAACCTGGAGGAATAAGTAATTTATATTATCCGTCTTTCATTAGTAATGAATTTGATAGATATTTTGCATAAACTGTAAAGAATGATTTCCCGTCTAATTAAACGATGCCGGTGCCGGTGTTAGGAAAACTTTATTTTCTACTAGTTGACCCGACAGACGTTTTTGTGTACAAATTAAAATTTTTTCCTGCCCGACTTTTCCCAATTTCCGCCCATTAAAAACAAAGATGATATTCGGGGTTAAAGTATGAAGTTGCTGTTTTTTCTACCGGTTAATTCCAACCAGCAACTACATATGGCGTGAAAACATTCTTTCTTTAGGCAAAATATGTATCAAATTCATTACTCATTAGAGACGGATAATATAATTTCCTTATTCCTATTCTTTAGATGGCAATTGTAATAAGGGAGAATTAAAAAAAAATCTTTTCAGATTTATTTCTATACTTGTGCTACTATAGGTTTTGATGCTTCACGGGAAATCGTCAAAATACGAGTATACGGAATAAATGGCTGTATTTTTTTATAGCGTTGACTTAGAAGTTTGATTTTATAAAAGATCCAATGGATTGTAGAGTTTTTGGTATCAATTACAATTTGATACGTTCACGCGTTTCTAAGAAAAAATATCTTCACAGACAGACAGACGGACAACAAAGTGATTCTAGGGTTCCTTTTTCTTTCCGTACATATAACTCTAAAAAAGACGCTAAATTTTATCATTCCAGTGATTATAGACCAAAAACAAAGGAAAACTAAGCAACCGTAAAACAAATAAATAATGACGATAAACCAATCTTCATTTTCCAGATGTCGATAGTTCCGATGATGTTCCGCGACTGGTGGGACGAGTGGGACCGGCCCTCGAGGCTCTTCGACCAGCACTTCGGCATGGGCCTCCACCGCGACGACCTCCTCTCATCCATCTCATCGATGCCCTCCAATTCCCTCTTCAGGAATTCCTACTTCCGCCCCTGGAGGAACAACCTCACTAGGCAGGAATCCGCTTCCACAATCAATCTTACCAAGGAGAAATTTGAAGTAAGCACCTTTTCCATTATTTTTAATTAGTTGGCTTTTTCTGGTTAACGATAACGCCATAAGATGGAACCGTGTTCAACCAGAAACCTATATTTGATGAGGAACTGGGGACTATTCAAAGCGTAACGAACTTAATTAGCACTAAAATTATTGTCAAGTGATTTTGTCACATAACACGAGATTAAGATTTACCCAAGACTGATCAAAGGGTCGTGATAACGAAGAACCTGGCAGCGAGCGAAGAGTCTGATAGTGATGAATATAGTAGTGTACCGACGTTATTTATATGACCTTGATGCGCTAAGGGAATTAATCCTAAAACAAATCGTCTAAAAACTCTTTTACGCTACTTGTACGATTTTTTAATGAAACGAAATATTGCAAAGCATATTCTGAAGCGTGCCAACAGAAAATAAAATTTTGCTAACAATGTCAGATGCGCAGACGCCGTCTCCAACAAAGGGTATCTTCTTTGAGAGAGTGGACTGATAACCTGCAGGACTGGATCGACAAGGTGAGACTGGGGCTTCCCAGTGTCTCCTTTTGACGTAGTGACTTTAGTTTTGCACGTTTTGTTTGAATAGTAAGCATGTCTAGTAAGTACGTGTGGAGGCATCTGTAGATGACGTATATGTCATCATTAGGTTCTCAGTCCATATATTACATAATTTACATTTGTAAATCTATGTATTTGTACTAGTACAATTTGTTTTTACGCTACTTGAGAAAGCCCAGTTATTTTAGGATAGGTTAACCAGGTGTTGGGCACCTATACAAGTAAACAGGTTTCCTTACTCGTTTAATTGTAGAGGGTATGAATGATCACTAGGATCCACCCTCACATGACCGTGCCTGCTAGGAAGAGGTCTATATTCAGAAGTAAACAGTCTTTGACTGTAGCATTTCGAAACAAATATCTGAAGTTTCCAATCTCTAATTTTCAGGTGATCCTAGACGTCCAGCAGTTCACACCAGAAGAGATCACAGTGAAGGCCACAAACAACTGCGTGGTGGTGGAGGGGAAACATGAAGAAAAGCAGGATGAGCATGGATTCATCTCCCGCCAGTTCACCAGGCGCTACATCCTCCCTGGAGGGTATGACGTGGCAGACGTTGTCAGCACCCTGTCCTCGGATGGAGTCCTAACGGTCACAGCACCGAAAAAGGCACCACCTCAGACTGGTGAAAGAGTAGTTCCTATGACTAGGACAGGCCCGGTTCGACAGCCCGAAGCTCCGAAAGATGAAGAGAAAAAACCAGAGCAGTCCAGGGAACAGACTGTCCCCATCGTAACTTCCCCTTAAGTTCTAACCCTCACCCCCCTAATACCCTTCGAGACATGATGCAACGATCGAATCATGAATAGCATTTATTTTTATATCTCGTTCTTGGCCAATGACGAGATGCGATTCGAACAATGAACGATTTAGGTGTTTAATATAAATAAGAGGAATGCAAAAAGCGTAATTTCTAAATAAACTTTTGATTTTTTTAGTTTTTAGTTTTATTTCCAGTCAGTTCTTTCGGTTTACAGTCTTTGCTTGGCCTTGGTTGAGTTTCAAGCTTAGGTTACTACAGAGAATAGACAAGCTAGACCAATAGACTATGTGAAAAACGCAAAACCTTGACATGACACGGCGCGGCTTTGGACCTTCACGATTTCTGACACTCCCAATCTGCTTTTATGTACCTACTTATATCTCAACAAATATCAAAAAGGAATATACAGTTTCCGATCTCACGTACAACGTGGTATTAGAATAATTATTAGTTGCTTAAATGTGATGGACTTAGCATCTCTTAGATCGCCACGCTGAACGAACTTTCCACAGCGGCGGATTGGTGATCGCAGCAAGATGGAGGCTACATTGTTACATGTAGTACATATTAATTTATTCTTAATATTTGCTTTCTTATTTACGAAATGAAAATGCTTCAACAAAAGCTACGTAAAATGTAATACTTTTTACAAGTCATAAATACGAGTATATCCGGGGACGGTAAAAAGTTTGTTAGGCTGGAAAAAACTGGTCAAAAAGAGGCAACAAATGAACAAACACTTTACTGTGAGCAGGAACTGTTGGCACTGGCAATAACGAGTTTGACTAATTTAATTTTCACTTAGACACACGCTTCTCAATAATATTGTTAATTTATCACCGCGACAGAGGGTGGTTGGATCGGTGGAATGCTCATGCCCTCGGTACACAAGATTTTATATCAGTGAGGACGCTGTTTAGGGTTCTGTACCCGAAAGATAACCGTCCGTCCGTCTGTCTGTTAGCCGGCTGCAATGATCCGTAATAAGTAGACCAGGGATGGCGAACCATTGGCACGCGTGCCATTACCGGCACGCGACACAATATTTTGGGCACGTCATGTCCACGGAATTCATTATGCACTACGAAAAAAGTGTGAAGTAGGTATTATATGACTAGCAATCGCGTATTAAATATTTTTTACGCTTATGCGATTATGAAAGATTGCAAAATGTTCCTATTTTTTGTAGAAAATTAAGAGTTTTGAGTTTATAGTCCTCTTATTAATTATTATTATTTTCCCAATAATCTGCAAGTCAAAATTATTTGTTGGCATGTCTATGACCTCACTAAACATTTCTTTTAAAAAATGGCACGTTGCTACATAAAGGTTCGCAACCCTTGAAGTAGACGGTTGAAATTGTCACAGAATGTGTATTTCTGTTGCCGTTATAGCAAAAAATAATATTAAAATAAAAAATAAAATAAAAAATTTTGAAAATACCCGCGACAAATGTAAATGTTGTAATGGGAAAAGGGTTAAATAATTTTTGAGAAACCCTCGACTAAATGGAAGTAAGTAACGAGATAAAAAGAAACTTACATATTATTACAATAATAAGTCCGAAAAAATCCGTCGGTAAATCGGTCAAACCGTTCTGGAGATAAGTGGCAACATTGGTTTGTATGTACACACAAACAAACACACAAACAAACATCCTCTCACCCTAAACGCATACACTGTCTCCGTTCCGTCGCGGGTAATAAATTGAAAATTATTTAACTTTATAACATTAACTTTTCGGAAACAACAACCGTAATGAGCAGCATTCTTTAAAAAAATTTTTTATTTTTATTAAAGATAGACCAACACTTGACCTCAATCTCACCTGATGGTAAGTGACGATGAGGTCGACGATGTTACGTGTTGGTCTAGAAGGTGCCTATTTACTCTTCTTTTGAAGATTCTCAAGTTGTAATTTTCGGGGAACACGGAAACCGGTAGTGTATTCCATATTTTTGCAGTACGCACGATAAATGTGGAAGCGAAACGCTTGGTGCGAGCTGTAGGAATATCCACAGTGTACGGGTGAAGGTCTGCCGTTCTTCTGTTTGACCGGTACTTGAACGGCATACATTTAAAGAATGTTTACAAATTGGAAGGTTTATAATATTCAAACCTGGTAATTTTGCGCCATTTTTATGTCCTTATGTAATCGGTGTCTACGGTTACAAACTGTTAGCGTCTATGTAAGAACATAATTCTTAAGAGTCTGCAGCAAGCTCGAGTCTCCATACAAACGCAGTTACGTCCTTATTTTTGAATAACACGTTGCATCATCATAAAATTTGGCAAATATAATAAGATGAGAAATATCTTAGTTTGCAATTAGTTTATGATTCTTGAAATGTTATTATAAAAAAAGAACAAGTATAAGTTTTGTATTTTAGACCACCAAAACCCTGTTCAGTTCGGTTGAATATTACCGCCAAAATATGTAGAATAGATATAAAAATAGATTTAAGTCAAACCATAGTCTAGGTATTGATTAAACTATGTAGTTTCACACACACACAAAAACAGGATTATTCGAAATTGATTTTGTGGTTTTCAAATGAAAACTAAGAAAATCAGTTAAAAACTACAAAACCTGAGAAAGGTAGGGGGAAAGGGCGGTAGGGGCCCCATTTGTCCATGGTTTTCTTTTTAGCGTCCTGTCTCACTCTAGCTGAAACAACAACAGTTCTGAAGCGTTAGGTTAGGTTAATTAACAATACCGTATGTTATTTTGTCAGACACATTCGTATTTCGTAAGAGCATTGTTGTGTGCATATTACCGTACCTATTTATTTATGATTTTCAATATGTTTATTATTTATATTCTGTAATCGGTGCGCGAGTCTGACTCGCACTTGGCCTGTTTTTAGTTTTAATTAGAGGTCGTACATGAGGAATACGTTTATATACGTCAAGTAGTTATAATTGACGCGTTCAAAAATAACTAAGGAACCGACTTCAATTGCCCTAAAAGTCTACAGCATTCATCCCTTAAAATGTTCACTCTTTGAGGTAGAATTATCTGGGTATATATTTTGTTTTTGTTAATTTTCTTCAAAGGCACTTAATCAATGTTGATAAAATTAAAATTTATATGAAGTATGACATACTAAATAACAAAAGAATAATCAAAATCGATTCATAATTTACATAACATACATACATACATAAAAATATACAGTCGAATTGAGGATCTCCTCCTTTTTTGAAGTCGGTAGAAAATCAATTAGAAAATGAAATAATATCGTTTTTATTTATTTCGTTTTGAACTAGCGTCATCTGTTGAAACCATGTTGAAACAGATTTATATAATATGATACCAAACGGTAGTCAGTAGCGGCATCTGTGCGATTGTATCTGAAAGTCGCACGTGATGAATTGATTTACTAGATAAGTAATAATTTCACAGACTAGAGTGATAATGCTGATAGCATAGATGAGAAGGATGTACGAGGCGGGGTTCAGACTTTCTCGGTGCGGGTTGGTTCGTTTCAAACTTTCTTATTTTAGCTTTTATTTGAAGTGTAAAGACTTCTTTTGAAGATGTAACTTAATTTTATGGAAAAACATTGTCTTATGTTTATGATGTTATTTATTATTTGTAGTTAGTTTTAATTCTGTTTTTTCTTGGCAATGGCACGTGATAAAATCCACAATGAGGAAATCCATAGACGAACTAAGGTCATCGACATAGCTCGACGAGTCAGTGAGCTGAAGTGGCAATGGGCACTGGGCAGGCCACATCGCTCGAAATACCGATAACCGGTGGGGAGTAAAGGTTCTCGAGTGGCGACCACGTACCGGGAAACGTCTACCAGGCCGTCCCCCTACTAGATGGACCGACGACCTGGTTAGAGTCGCAGGGAGTCGCTGGATGCAGGTGGCTCGGGGCCATTGATGTGTTGATGTGACGTACCATGAGGGAGGCCTATGTCCAGCAGTAGACGTTTCCCGGCTGATGATGAGTTAGTTTTTATCGTTTTACACTTGGCCTTTCTAGCACTCGACAGTATTGGCGGTTAAAAAAGAAGTAGCTTAAGTAAAATGATATATTGATCCGGTACTATAAGCGTAGACGTAAGATTACCAGAGACTATCTGCTCTTTTTGCATGCCCCGTAAACGGACACGACACGAACTGTGACACGAATGATATTATATCGGACACCTCAGCTTGATTTGAATACTCGAGAGAACGAATACATCCCTCTTTCGATTAAAATACATTCCTAGGGCATATATTTCATGGTGATTGTCCCATAGCGGCGTCTAATCACCACAGACAATTTTCATGATTTCCGCGACATAAAAATAAAATAATTAAGGCGTTCAAAAAGAACTATGATACCGACTTCAACTGCCCTAAAAGCATACAATACTGCATTCATCCCCTAAAATGTTTACCATTATAGGTAGAATTATCTCAGAATATTTTGTTTTTGTTGATTTTCTCAAAAAACGCTAAATCAAATTCGATAAAATTTATATGGGACTTCTGAAACTAAGAAAAAAAAAAGAATCATCAAAATCGTTTTATATTTGGAGGAGTTATACCGGAACATACATACAAAAAAAGAAGAAAAAAGCCAGTCGAATTGACAATCTCTTCCTTTTTCAAGTCGGTTGAAAAGACCGTGAAAGACAGATGAAAATCAGGCGGTGTTCAAATCACTGCACTGTGAGGAACATAACATACACTTTACATACATAGAACATAAGATTTGACAACGACAGAAATTAAAACATGGGCAAAATATAATCAATTCATTAAAATATTTATTACATATTTGTATTTTCAATCCCATAAAACGATATACATCAGCTTAAGTTACGACAGTATTGTTGTTTACGTTATCCTTCATTAAACAATATAAATAGTAACGGGTACGCAGCTTATCTTTAAAGTAGATTTCGCTATAATTACGAATAATACAATCTCCTTTCAGACAGACATGTATACTGTAGTAAACTCGGATAGTAAACAAAAAAGGAGCACCGAGAGGTAAGCAACGCGCGGGCAAGTAAAGTGGTAATGTAGTAAGGGTAATAGATCTCATGTCGGTGGATCACCCCGTCCCAGCCCGGCCCGTCCCGGCCCCGGACTAAACGCTCGGGAGGGGTGCGCGGGAGGGAGGAGCGATCATCAATCAGCCCGGAGCGATTACGTAGCAGTGGTGCGAAGTACGAGTTGAAGGCGGTGAAGTAATACTTGAGTTTCTTATGAGCCCATCTAGAAAGCATGATAAATGGAGGTAGGATCTAGATAAGTACGTATCCATTCTACGGCCTTATCGTCACACACTATCAGAGATGCCAAAAATGTTTGCATCTTGAGCGAACCCAGGCTCATAGGGAAACTTATGGATCGCTTTGAACATTCAGTGCAGGGTTCTGGGTATTTATGTTAGAAGCCATGGTAGCTAAGTTGGGTAGAGCGTCAGTCCTTGAACAATCGAGGTCTGGGTTCGATCCGGGCTCGTACCAATGAGTTCCGATTTGTTATTTGGAATTTATGTACGAATAAAACACAAAAAAATAATTACCAATGGGTTTTCGGTGAAGCAAAACATCGTTAGGAAACCTGCACAATCTTGAGAAGAAATTAAAAGGTGGGTGTGAAGTCTAACAATCCGCGTGGTATACTATGTTCCATACACTATCTGTAGGAGAGTAGGCCTGAGCTCCTGCAGTGAGAACATATATATATAGGCTGCTGATGATGATGTTGATTTTAATATAGCATATTTATTTTGGTCATCTGACTATGTACTCAGCTATTTTTTAACTGAATAGAAAAAAGGGCACGTTGTGTAAATCAACCATTATGATTATGTATTGCGTAACAAAGGCGTTCATTACGCTTGAGAAAAACATACACAAGCCAACAGGGCATTCATCTATTGAGTATAGCAATGCACATAAATATGATGAATTGAAAAGCTTCGCGCCAAACGGTGTATGAAACATCAAAATCTTCCGGCCATCGCCGATCCGCCTGCCAAGCGAGGTGATGACATAAAATCTTCGCAATGATGAATGACTGAAGGCTATGATTGAACGGCTTGAAGTAAACATACTCTGCATAAATAATTACTTCAGTAGGTAAATGTTTTCTTAAATCGTTCCATAAAAAAATTAAATTTCATAAGCTAAATGACATATTTCAGGAAAATCTATAAATAATAAATAATTTATCATCAGCCAGGTCCCGTATACTTATGGATATAGGCCTCCGCCATGGTATGCCGCATTGACCGGTCCCAAGCCACCTGCATCCAACAACTTCCCGCGACTTAACTAGGTCGTCAGTACATCTAGTAGGGGAACGGCCTGGTACACGCTTCCCGGCACGTGGGCGCCACTCGATAGCTATCTAACCAGTTCAACTCACTGACTCGTCGAGCTGTGTCGGTGATTTTAGTTCGTCTAAGGATTTCCTCATTCTGGATTTTATCACGTAGATAAATTCCAAGCATAGCCCGTTGCTCGCGAAGTTACTTTGAGTTTGTTTTTCATCTTATAGTTCATAATAGCTACATGTACAGTAATGTATTTACTAACATCCTATAAATGTATAATAGCTAAATAGATTTAAGCTACATAAAAATGACATAATGCGCTTTTAACTTGCCCCACCACACAAACCGTTTCAGTGGTGTTCGACAACCGATTGATCGGTTGTATTAATTGTTGCCGCCTGTGTCTATCTCACTCTATCTCACGTACTATCATGTGCTTGATTACTGTTCTAGCTATTGTCTTCAGATTAACATTAGCGTGCAGTCATAGAATTAATATAGGTGCAGTTGTCGTCTATCCCGTATGCGTAGATTATATTTTATAAGGAAAAGAGATAAGACTCGATCTCAAGGTAAGGTAACGACTATTTGATAAGACCCAATTAATTACACGTTCCTTTACGCTTGAAGGTTTCATAATAGAATGTTTCATGATATTTTAAGGCTATTTGAAAATATATTCAAAACGGTAGCTTTATATGCGATTAATGACTACTTACTTGTGACAAGAAAGCTTCTGTTACGGACATTTTAAGTAGTTTAATTAAATATACATATATTTTTAAAAAGGTGCTGATACCTTTAGAGTATTTTTCGTTTCATTTATCTACAAATAAATGATATGCGAGATAACGCGTCAGACAGAAATAAAAGCGCTTAGGTAAATTCCAATAATAAGAGGTAAGCGAATATTTTGCAATTTCACTCGTCATGTTGTAATCTCATGTAAAGTTTGAACATGTTGTGTGGAGCCATACGTGAGCGTATGTACCCGTATACTCGTATTACAGATCTCGAATACGAATTTAGGTTCGTACTTACATCTTACACTACATCTGTGTCCAAACGTCGCGAGGTCGTGAAACCTTACAATAAATACGTCTAGTGAGGCCTGAGATACTCTTATTTGTGCTCGGTGCTTCAACGGAGAGAAACAATAAGATTTTCAGTCAGTTTCATTTATTTGCGGCGCAGAGTTGCTCAGTTTGGTGTATTTCCTGCGTTGATAACATTTCGTCTACCCGGGGTGAGTTACATTGAGTTATTAAATTAGAAATGCTTACACGGGTTCGGTTAGGACTTTTTATTAAAATATATTGATACCGTGACATTCATTTCGAATTAATATAACTTGTCAAGAGGGTTTGTCGCTTCATTATGGGCCGACTAGAGAAAATTATAAAAATGACACCTTCTATAGAAAGTATTGACATTTGACTTTTGTTGATAAATAAAATCGACCATTTATATTGTAGCGATGTTTAGGACAATCCTTTGTTTTATATACCCGAAGGGTAACCAACGAGACCCCATAACTAAGCCTCTGCTGCCCTTCATTCATTCGTCGGTCTTTCGGCGGGCTGAAGGTATCTCATGATCCGTCATAGGTAGACGGTTGAAATTTTCGCAGAATGTGTATTTCAGTTGTCGATATAACAAAAAATAATAAAAATTAATTTGAAATGATTTAAATAATATCACACTTTGCGATTTCAAACTGTTAGCGCCTATAAGTTAATGTCAGTTATGTCTGAATGAACTCGATTTTGACTACGATCAAATGGAACAATCCATAGTAGTATTATACATATGAAAAGAGGGTTTGTTTGTCCTTCATTCACGTAGCTCAGAGGCAGAAGATTTTTTGTATAGGAATACTTGAACGGACGGAGGATGACAGGCAAACAGTTTTTTACATAGAAAAGACATCAACGCGTCGCTATTTTCTTCAGCGTAATAACTTTCGTCATCATACCCCTACGGATTTTATTATATTGGAGACCACAATAAACAAAAATATTTATTTTAAAAACTATGTATGATGCAAAGACGATACTAAATTCTTAAAATAAAAAAAAGTTATGAGGTAAATGGTTTTTATATACAAAAACATGAACCCATCACTATTTTGTTGCAGCGTAATAACATTCGTCATCATGCCTCTACGTTTTTCTTGGTATTGGAGACATGTGGTATTTAAACAAGAAACCAATACTAATTTAACAAATATTCACTGTACATACTACTATTGTGAAATTTTTAAAAGCAATAGTTTAGAAGATAGAGGGAGGAAGGGAGGTAGGGGAACGCTCGATTCTGACATTCTTGTTTGACTACGGAACTCTAAAAACTGCCAACCTAGGCTAGGTAGACACAAACAAACAAAATTAGGATTCTTGGCGAGAACTTGGAAAATTGTATTTTATTTGCAATTTTATTAATTCCCTACTGTTATGTGTGTGTTATAATAGTGTTACATAGAGTTAAGCTGGCATATGTTATGTTCTTTTGAATATTGGGCTGTTGGTGGATGGAAACAAGGCTGGCCAATTTACAATCCTCGTCAAAAATCCAAAACTTGCGATGAAATTATACTTTTTTATTAAGAAAACAGAAGAAATGGCTGTAAGCCCTAACGGTAATTGCCTCTCCTGAAAAGGCGTAATGAAATAATAACCAAACCAAATTAAAGAGTAGCAGATAATAAGTTTTTATTGAAAGTGTAGACATGTCATGGATTCCTGAAACAAAAGCGCATCGTCCGGAACGCACACCGAGCCCGCCGCGAGACCGCTAAGCGATTGTTTTATAGCTTGTATAAAAACAATATAAACGCAGCGGGCGGAGTTATAGCAGAAATATCAGTTTGATATCGGACCGTTTGATTCGCTGTGACGCGGACGCCTTAAGGCGGGGCTTAGCGAGAGAGGGGGCGCGAACGTTGCCTCTCGTCACATCACTCGATGCGAGCAACCGCTGCGCTCGTCCCGGTGGATTCCGTCACTTTTTGGTCACATTTCGGTCAACTTTCGGTCACTTTCCGGTCAGTTTCCCGCTTCGTTTGTATGTAAACGCGTGTGAACGAGTGAGCATAGCCTCTGTGGCGTTTTGTTACCTCGTGTGCCTAAAGCCGCCAAGATTCGGGTAAAGAACCGAGAGCCGGTGCCGGCGTACGCTATGGCCGACGCCGACCGTGATTCGGACCTTGGGGACGACAGTCCGGTGGTGAGTCAAACTCCTTTACTAAACAGTTCAATCTCCTTTTCAAACACCATTCGAAATTTAAAACCTGTGGAATTTTTTTTATCACAAAGAAGATCGGTTTTAAATGAAGATGGTCTTTGAGAAATAAGGTCTCAATTGCTTTAATTCTGTGGTGTTTGTTGACAAACTATCTATTTATACAGAAGTTCGAGCTGTGATTTCCACAAAATAGTAGAATTACATGTTAATTGCTTTACTGCTATCAGTCAAGGAAGTAAAAATACCTCGTGCTATTATTTTGAGCTATCATCACCTTTGACGCTTACTGAAGTAATTCTTTTGTTTGTCATAAATCTAATGTTTTGTTTAAAATCATTGTTGTTCAACTTTCCGCCGGAATAGAATGTCAAACGTTTTTCTGAAATGTATAATCTCGTTAATGACATTTAATCAATTTTGTTTGGTTAATCGACTCATGTTTGTTTGGATATTGACGGTAGACAAATAAAATTAAAGTTTTGGTGTAATGTATTTAAAATTTATACGATGCAGGCGTGTTAGTTCAAATCTTAGTATATGTTAGTGAATCTTACTAGAATCATGCAAGATAAGGAACCTGCTTCACGAAAAATTTATAAGCGTCAAAAATATTTTTTGTGACAACAAAGTATTGATGTTTTGTATGATCAATACAACAACATACACAATGATAACCAATAGTTTGGGGCTACTTTTGGAGGTCACGACGAAAGTCTGGACTTGATTTGTAGCTACTAGATACGAGTATTTGTTTTTAACATATAAATATATTTTAATGATTTATTTTCATCATATTTGATTATTAAAGTGCAACTATGTTTGTAATAACAGACATACATAATTCCAATATTAGGTCAACGACCCCGTGCCGTGGTATTTTGTTGAAGCGATATGTCATACGGTACCGTACGCAATCTCGTTACGCAGTTTTAGTAGCAAATAAATATTAATATTTTTTTATGAAGTATAAAATAAAAACAGTCACGAACTGTTACAAAAACCAAACAAAGTAATATTGCAAATAATAAATGAAACTTTACACATAGCTTTATTGTAATAGACTGCTGTAAAATTATTTCAAAATAAACAAATCAATAGGTGAACTGTGAAAAGTATTTTTAAAATATATGCATGGAGATTATACATGCATTTGTAACTCCGGACAAAATACCATGATATGGAGATTTTGTTTGCAATGCGGTGACGTCATTTGTTTATGAAATAATTCTTGTTAACATCGATTGATATGACGACGTTTCAATTTAGCGCACATCTGCGTCTTTGTCTCATTATAAAGACAATTCAATATACTAGGAAGTTATTTAACGGGCATTGACTTTGTGTTAATAACGGATATCGAAACGATATTTAATTTATGAAGAGCGAAGTACTTTTATACCTACTTATCACTAAATAGTTTTTGTCATCTACAAGAATTTGTTGCACCTAATATTTTTGTATATTTTAGCTACAATTCATATTGTTATTGATATTGTGATTAAAAACAGTTTCCAAGGCAGGTGAACGGGTTTTTTTCGAGTGTGAAATGACTGATCATTTATGCAATCTGATGTTGATATCATAAATGTTTGGTATTTTATAGAGCAATACTTTCCACAATAAGATAATTTTAAATTAACTAAACCAAAATACGAGGACAAAGCAATTCCTTTCTGTAGATCAGCTATTTATGAGGTCCAGACTCCGAACAATCTTTAGTACCTACATATGTGGTCACTTTGATAAAATTGTAATAAAAATATTGTATACAGATATTCTGTTTGCAACTTTAATTTAGTTAAAATCAATTAATATAAAATGAGTGCTATACTATTAGCAGTTCCAAAGATAAATTTATACATTTTAAGTTATGGATTAAAGATAAATGTTGGACAAACCTGCCGCCAAACAGCAGTGTTGTGTTCCAGTAATCGTAGCAGCCGCAGTAGATTGAGGCTTCTGGGTGAGCGCGCTTACTATCGTCTCTTACCATCCAGTGAGATGAAGGCCAAGTGCAAACACATAATGCATTAACAAAATCAATTTTTATGAAATTTTTATTACGTTTATAATACTCGGCAAACCGTTGCTCGCTCCGATGTATATTTTTATATGTTTAATTACAAATTATACAAAACAATGCATTATTCAAGGAACGTGGTCTTTAAATTTGACATTATGATAGGAAAATGACAAAATGTGGCGGAAAAAATTAAACAATTTCAAAACGACAAACATTTTGTCAATTATTGATTTCGCCGCGAACCGTCTTTGACAAAAAATGTTTATTAACAGGATACGAACTTAGCCATATGGAACTGAACTAAAATTTTATTTGTCTTGTCCTTAAGGCCAGATGCATAAGGTTCTAATTTGCTAAGACATTGTTTAGCAACTGCAACTCTATGCCCCTTAGTAACACGTGTTGTGGGGCTCGGGCGGCTTTTACAAAATGGCGCTGATATGATTATTAATAACAAATCCCTTGGTTTCGGGTTTGGTATAAAATGCAGGACGAAGGACACCCATCTGTAACTCTCGGAAATTTGGCGCATTGTTTATTTAGCGGAACCGTTTCTGGCGCTATTTTTAAATTATATTAGTGAAAAAGGTTTATGGTCTATTTGTGACGGGCGCTGTTCTGTGATGCGACCCGCCTTCATTATGCCACGGCTTCTGTTATTTATATTCCTGTATAGTTTTATATCATGAAGAGATTTGTTAATTTAGACTACATACCATACATAATACAGTATATAATACTTATTGTATTTTTGCTTCACATTTTCGAATTAATTGATTGCTAATATTTAAAAACAATGTTTGAGGTGGGATTTTAAAATTTTTTATAGCCTTTCCATATGTTTGAATTAGAGTTCATAACATAACAAAGGTTTATCTATGGTTAATTACGTATTGTACTTTAGGTCTAATAGGTAATATTCCATTTACCATGTTTAGCCAGGCTCAATACAATTAAACTTACCAATAAAAAACTTGACTTTTGAAAAAAGTTCATTTCAAAGATCAAAACTGTGCTACTACTTTTATGGTGGATTAATTTTATGAAGTACTACAATGATTCAGATAATTTAACCAATATAAATAACCATTAAGTGCCGAAATAATTCACAATCACCGATCATTCTAGATTGTTAGATAATGAAAAAACCTTAGAAAATACGTATACATATTTTTATAATGACTGGAATATTTCTGTAAGGATAGTTGAAGGACTGGAAAGGGACATAGGCTATTTTTATCCTAATCGAGTCAGTAGCTCCCGTGGAATACTTTATGAATTCTACGCGGACGAAGTCACGGTTAAAAAGCTAGTCATTTATAAGTATTCTTATTATTATTAAAGAAGAATGAATTTTTTTATTTCGTCACATCAAACTAAAACTAATTAAGGCAAAGATTTCTTGCAATGCAACCAAATAATTTAAAAATAAAAAACAATTCCTTAAAAATGAAGTTTTGGTTTTGTTTACCGAAAATAACTACAGCAAATGTACTATATTCATTTGTTAATTCAACATTATATTAACAGTAGATTTATCATAATGGAGTACTTATAGAGTACATAGAGATAGTTACTGAAACCTCTCTTTGATGCTCGCCCTCCCTCATTATCCAGAGGAAGTACTTGACGACTTTATTCTACCTGCTATAGGACATCATTAGCCGTTTATTTCGGTCCTAGACAGATAATATTTGCGTTTGGCTCAATCATTTATTCAGCAGTGTCTCACAGGCGACATCTCACGGGAGGCCATGTTATTTATTATCCGAGTTGAATCGCAGCACAAACGCTACGAATTAATTAATCAAACTGAACTGTCACTCAGTGTACAATCACTGTCATGGAAGTCTGATATACGCTAATAGAAATGGGTAGCGACTGGCTTTTATGAAGTGGAGAGTTATCGAAACCATAAGCTGGAATACGTGTATTATCAGACAAGAGCCTTTTATATTTATATTATATTGGCTTTTTACGTGGTGATTTCTAACCTTTTTAACGCTTAGAAAGGGGATCGGTGATGATAGTAAATTATAGACTACCACTGCACATCTCCTGAATCCTTATCCGCTTTTTGAGACACATACGGGTTGACATAAAGTAATAATAGTGTAAAGTTAGAACCACCCGGCATAGATATGTAGTCTAATATATATCTAAATAAGTAGAAAGGGATATATATCATTGTCATTATTAGACCACGTTGTGAATGATGAAACAAAAAGTGTAGCATAAAATTATTAGTTTGACATGGGACATTAGCTTTTTGTGATGTAATTATGTGACACTACCTTAGTTTGAACGTTGGTGTATGTTTGTATTAAAGGAGCTACTTCAAAAGAAGATGATAACACGAATTGGTGGCTTTATATACACTTTTAGTTAAAATTAGAGATATAGAGTTTTATGACTCGAAACAGCTTTCAGTTTCTTTTTTCGTACTTAGACCTTTTTTTATTCTGTTGTAAGATATATGTACCTCTAAATCATATTTCGAATTAAGTCACTGGAAGCGTTTTAGAGACTAGTTTACTGGGATGGCACTTCTATAGTTTGAATTGAGGTTTCTGTGATCACTATAGTTAGCTGAGATTCCACTATGCCAGCTTCCTTTTCCTGTCGACGCTGAGACGTTTCATTAATTGATATAATTGGCGGGTTTCACGTATTTTTTTGCGTTGACAACTCTACTGGCATTGTACAATTAATAAATTTTGTATACTACAGCCGTGTCTGTATAATGCCAGCTTTTAGAATTAGAATCATTCAAAGTTTTATTGTGTCCATTGCACAACTTGTCAGTTTTACCTATGTCTCAACAACTGCTGAAACAACATCGTTTGCATATTGTGTTGATCTCGCTAGCCAAGTGGATATAGACAAAGTCCTACCATCAATAAAACATAAATCTCGATAGTGTAAAATTTAACTTGCACTGGTAATCAAACCTGGGATTTACGGATCGGTTACACTATACGAATATCATGCTCTCATTTGAGAGACCCTGTTAAAAGATAAATAGATCAGTTTTTTTTTTCAATAATGGCCGTTACCCGTGGTTATCTAGCCAATGACGAGTAAAATTAGGTGAACAAATTTTGAGGTTTTAAACTACGCTTATCGCTTATTTTGGATTCTTGATGAGAACTTCAAAGCTCATCCTTGGTTTCAACCTTATCCGAAAGAATCCATGTGCCGAATGTACTCGACATGATAAACTCTTCCGATCGCGCCGAAACCCTCGCAATTTTGCGTAATTGATACTATAACACCGTCCATGACACTTTTTGCACTATATCACACCATTATAACACAAACAACACACATAACAGTATTATTAACCAATTAACAAAATTGCAATGAACCACAATTTTTCAAGTTCGCGCTTAGAATCCAAATAGATCAGTTAAAGATTTTTCAATACGACTTATACCTTTGCTAATATGACTCGTCGATTCTAGCCATGAGGTGTAGAAATGGTCCGCACAAATCTAGGTATCACAAAAATGTACAAAATGTAACGTAATAACTAAATCTAATAAGGTTTTTACCATTCCAGTAAGTTGATTTTTAGATTATATTATTTAGATCTCAATTCATGTAAAACCCAAAAGTTCTTACACAATAGAAGATGTACCGACATCGATAGCTACCTCACAACTGGGATATTCATAAATAGATCCATTTCAAGGAGCGAACATATCAAATCCCTTTATCTGTGACCGATATATTTTTTGTGGTATTGAGCAGGGTACCTGACCGCGGGCACGTGAGGTTACTAATGACATCAGTAGGGTACACGTACGTCTTTAGGCAGGTGGAACCTCGATACCTGGTCGCGTGCGCACCCGCGCACAATGGGCGAGGTCCAAGAAAAAACATGTTGAAATACGTTCAAATTGAACTGTACGTCCAAATATGATGAAAACGTAGGATGTTTCATTTTGATTTGAAATGAAACGCCCCGTGATGTTTCGTTGGTTTCGTTTCGGGTGTACCCAATACCCATGTTTTCCAGTCGTGTCGTAGAATCATTTCAAAATTTCGAAATTAATTATATGAAAATCTAACTAAGGGTAGCTGACGCCAAATTAGATTGCTGTTACATTATATTCAACCGCGCGTCCGATATGGAATGGTTTCCCCCCGCATGACTATTAGAATTTACTTTTCGACGGGCTATATTAGAAAAAATATTGGTAGTACTGAAAAATCTTTTATAGAGTTATTTATCTTTTCTCATTGCCTCTAGAATGACAGGATAAAAAAAATTGCCAACGCGCATTGTTTATTTTTGGTGGGAGAGTAAGTTATCTAAAGGAATCTTACCAGTAATATTAACATTTAAAAATATATTGCAGATCAACACCAAAAACCGTATAACGTACTAAAAATATGTCAAACGTTAAATGTCTACTCGATTTCGATTTAGCTAGCTTACCTTTCTCAAAGAAAGTCACCATATAGAAAAAATTAAATGTCCAAAACAAGTATCCACGACTGCTATTTAATGAAATAAGATTTCATCGTATTATTACGATAGATATGACACACAATTGTTACTAAAAATTCGGATAGTTGGTGAAAACAATAGTTTTCCTCGTTTCAAAATGTGTACCGTTATGTCTTGAGACATGCTTGACACATGTATGTACTCGTATATTCGACATACACATATTCAACGAATCTACAACACAGACACGGTTTAGCTGAGATGACGCATATGTTAATTTTAATTTGAAAACTACAGACTATTATGGAACCTAAATATGGAATTGTATTCCTACTTAAATTATGCACATTGTAAATTATTAAATTCTTTATGCCAACTTATATTTTACCAATTAAGAAACTTTTACTGTGGGTACATCTTAATAAGAGCTAATATCTTTCGCACAATATCACATCTAAGTGACCGTTATGCAGTATTATCTGCAATAAAATTAATGAAACTCAATTCGGTACGATACTGAATAATTAATGGCAATTTTGTTCAGATTATGTCTCCCTTATGTATAAATTGGAGGAATAAAAACACCTCTCTTTAACATCCTTATCGGTTACAAATAATATACAATAATTACAATATTGTAACTTTTACGAAACTATAAAAGTGTTTTATGAACCGTATACACATAGAATTACCGAAACGCACACGAATGATACTAAAGTTGTGTCATTGATCAAAATTCTAAATAATAGGAGATTTGTATTTTGATCTCGAATTCGAATTTTTACTATTCAACTTTTGTTACAATGAATAAAAACAATTGTGTAAGATTTCTACCACGACGACAAAACTTGATAGTTACAAAGAGATAAGAGACATATGAGAAGAAGAAAGATTTAAAATTAATTGTAGTAGTTAGGTCGAATTGTACTTATTGTGCTGTCCTTGCTTCTTTGCGTTAGCGTTTACAATTCGTCCATCGATTTCTTCACTCTGTTCCATAGATTCTTTCATTGACATTTTTATCTACCACTAACGTTGAGTCAAGCAATGATTTGCATACAAATAAAAATGGCTGACTCGACAAAGCGCCTTTGTCACCGATCTTTGGCCGGGAATCGAACTCGATCGTTTATCTCGTCATTTATATTCAATATATTTTGTAAATAATCATATTGACATTCAATATTTATAAAGGAAAAGGTTGCGTGGGTTAACTTTGCATGTGGCCAGCTCTTACACCGTAGCGTAATCAGATAAGAATATTTATGTTCGAGGATAGCGGAATGCTATGCATTTGTGGGTCTTGTCCTATGTTCTCCCCCTCAAATGCCTGTTAAACTGATTTAGTATAATCGTCTATTCGAATACACTACATGCAGGTCGC
The DNA here is from genome assembly GCA_910589575.2 of Carcina quercana. Lineage (NCBI taxonomy): Eukaryota > Metazoa > Arthropoda > Insecta > Lepidoptera > Depressariidae > Carcina > Carcina quercana. The sequence goes on along the minus strand of OU342440.2, from coordinate 6,061,449 downwards.
ACTTATACTTCCTTCTGCATGTTGAAATAAATTATGGCTCAAGTAAATTTATCGAGGTGCACTCAACTAATGATTTCCGAATGAATTTACATTTTTCACCATTATAAAAATATCTTTCGGTAAAAACTGAGCCATAATGGGTATTATAACAATAATAAATTAAACACTAAACCTGAATGAAATTGTTCATACTAAACTCAGTTTTTCTCCAATACTAAAAAAAATTAAATTATTATGACTTTTGTGAGACATTTTAAAATAACTCTCGGAACTGAACTTATTATAGGTTCCGAATAGTTTAGGACCTAGAGGAGGTCCTTCTTTATGGTGTAGCCGTTTTTAACAATTATCAAAATAATAAGTGTGAATAGTAAAAGTCTCGACATTGTTTTTACTAGCAGGAACATCTATGCTCCTTGCTAGAATTATTAATGTAATATTGACTTTTTTAATTTTACCGCAGGAATTATATGAATACTTGGTACCTTCGGTATATCGTTGGAAACTGCGCACTTGTTCGCCACTGTGTATCATCAATAAATATGTTGTAAACTATTAGAAAGCACCCGACGTTACATCACGGTGTAACAGACTCCGACCTTTACCCAGAGCTTATTATAGTGTGACAATAGCACGTTATTCTATTAATAATATCCCTGTTGCCACTATCAGATTGTGACGCGACCGGGGGCAATCGTATTCGCATCTCATTTTAATGCTTCGACAGAGAGTGCTTTTGAAATCGGTCGGTTTATCGTCTTTAATCTCGATTGAATGTTGTTAGCAATCAATGCATGTTGTCTCTTTGTAAGGGTGGCTTATACAACTTGAGATAACATATTATGGCGGTTTCAATTTTCAACCGACTTGACTCTATAAGTCTCGGTTTAGGCAAAATGACAGTGCACTTTTATACACAACCGGTTTTGCACTTTACCGTATATCATCTCATGGTAAATGACGATAAGGCAATAGTATGGAGGCGTGCTCACAGAAGCTTCTTATTAATAAGGTGGCTATATTGTTATTAGTATGCAAATACTGATAATTAATACGTGAAGCAAAAACTTTGTACCCTTTTTTACGAAAATTGCGCGGTCGGAGGAGTATGAAATTTCGCAGGGTTGATATAGAGATTGAGTGCAGAATGCTTATTTAAAACATATATTAAATTGTTTATGGTAGAATTTCGACCACTGGACGACCACTGGTACTGATTACTAGTTGAAAACTGGTTCCATATTCTCCCTCTGGTAATCGAACCCATGATCTTCAGAACACATTTTCGACGTTATATCTAAGACAGAGCATTTTGTTTGCATTTTGACTTCTTTTGTTAGGGGTGAAATACTTATAAAATCTTCTTCAGAGTTGTTTAAAAACGATTTTTGACTATCGAGTCCTAACAATAATGAAATCCAACAATACCAACTTAACAAAAACTTAACTTGATTCAAACTGGTTTTTAAAGATTTCAATTTTAGTGTTTTTTTAATCCGCCTTCTTTTCTTTACTTCCATTCCATGCCTTAATCATCTCTTGCTATCAGCTGATATGAAGGTCAAGTATGAAAGCTATTCGTCATGATTATTATATAATTCAAATACAATGCTTATCATAAGAACACCAATACAACGTATTCTCTAATTAAACTAGAACTAATTTAAAATTAAACGCCCATTTCACATTGTTTAATCTCAAAATTGTCAAAATGTAATTTGTAAATTGTAAAAAATGAAAAAGACAACACCTATTTTAGAACTTTAAATTCAAAATCGTACCAATTGATTCAACTGAAAATTTAAAATGGTCTCTTAAAACTTTAAAGTGTTATCACTAAAAACATTGATTCAGCATCTTTAACTAGTGTCACTAAGACATTATCAGTAATTTAAAAACGTGACAAGTAGCGACCCGTAGAAATGTCTAAATAATTGTTATGGTTCACGACATTTTTCTATCAACTATTAAATTATACGATTCCGTTTTTTCCACCTACCCGCCTGAAATATGTCTTTCTTCTACTTGTATTAAATGTCAGTCCTTTTTAATATTACGAATACAGTTGATTTTACTTTGCGTCATTTATTGATATGTGACGTTGTAGAATGAAGATTATAGTATATCGGTGTATGCGCGGGCGCCCGCATGTTAGTCACAATTTGTTCTATAATACCTTTCCTATTGGTTAATATCGCATTCTTGTTAATAGCGTTGATTAAAAATTACATGTTGGTTAACGGTTTTCTACAGGAAACGGTGGCGATGTTCTATTTATTGAAATTAATAAAACTGAAATGTAATTCGTAGTTGATACAAGTCTCACTAAGAGAAACTGCATGTTATTAACAGCAAAGTTCAGCTGCACGAAATTTCAATGACGGCAGAATTTACTGTCGCTAATAGAATCGGCTGTGCATTCCATTACACATGAATATAAATGGACTCTATGAACTGTTTGTCTGTCATTAGATATGTGCCGCTTGGTGAACAATTACCATATTTATAATACACCTAATAGTACAATGCAATATTACAATGTAATAAATGAAAGGGCGGCGGAACTCTAAAGATTTTATTCAAATCAACCTGCGGAGAAATGAGAGAGATTCGCAAACAGACGTTGCGACACGAGGACCCCTACTTAACTCCGCGTTGTATTGAAACAGAGGGACTTGGCCCGATGTGTTGTTTGTCAGGGCTTTGTAGAAAGTAGTTTCCTTGTAATAGCTATTTTAAGTAGGTATTCAAACATTTGTGCAGCACATACTTGTAGCAGGCTGGTTTATGTCAGACTTAGCGTTGTGTTGCTTTTGTCTACTTACATTGTGGCCCGGTGTAACAATACACCAATAATGCCATCAAAATGGTGTTTTAGTGACCGATTAGTGGGCTTATGATTTAAGTCTCCTGGAAATTCTGTCAAATAGTTGAATCCTATAATGCTACCTTAATGTAGTTCAAGATAACGCTACTTGCATATTCCACAATCAATACCTAAGTAAGGCCTATTCGTAGGAAAATATTTGAATTAAGTAAACATAAAAGTTTGTAAAACAAACATAATATAATTGTTACTTTCTATTTATAGGTTATTTTGAAGGTGTAATTTTCATAAGTATTTTGATTGATTACAATTTTACAATGCTATTTAAAATACATATTTTTTTTTTGAAGTTTGACTTATATTGAGATGTGATTGAGATGGAATCAATCTTGAGTACGATCGCATGTAGTGTAGCACTGCGACCACGTACAACTTTTCACAATAAACAGTGGCAGATGTTTTTTTTATTATTTTTTATTTAAACAGTTTATTGTACACAGAAAATATTTACATAACACAAAAACAGAAAAAATATATACAAAAGGAACAGCTTATTTCTAAAAGAAATTTCTTACAGCAGTCCTAGGTTAAGGAGAAATATTGAAGAAAGGAGGGCAGTTAGGGGTGTACGATATGATAAATATAATAGACGATTACATAAATACGAGATACAAATCAAACTAATATATATCAATAATAATACATACATACTTTACATACTATAAATATATGTTGATATAAATATAAAAAGATGTTATTTGGGTTTGGAAAATGACAAACGAATTGACTCGTATTTTTGTATACTAAAATTATTTTCAGGGTACCCGTTACATGGAAATTGGGATGAATTTGTTTCCTCTAATCTGTCTTACGGGTTTGGGAGTGTGTGTGTGTGTGAGTGAGAGAGAGAGAGAGAGAGAGAGAGAGAGAGTTGTCGTTGAATAGATTTGTAGTATCACATGCGTAACGTCATCTGCGAGTTTAAAAAAATAATATAACTGTTTTCTCAGAGACAAATAACTATGGAGAAAATGAAATTTTTTTTTGGAAGTTACCAAAAATTTTGAAATTTTTTGCATACTCGTACCAATCCTCCTTCCAAGCATGGCAATTCGACAAACCTTTCTCACATTCGGTAATGCTCACAAATGATGAAGAAAAGTAAATATGGGTTTATTATTTATCGATTACAATGAGTCATTATTTAACAGATTGTGTGGAGCCGTTATTCATTTTACTCGGTATCGCAGTGAGTCACGGCAGCATTGATTGTTCAGGTTCAGGTAGCACAATAAAATGATCTCTTTACTCGTACCTGACTAACGCGCTGTTTGTTCAGATACATCTCACGCGTTACTCACATTGTATTGTTTCAATAGTAACAGATACTGTTATAGTATTTGATATTTCGCTTTTTAAAGAGTTGTTTAAAATTCGACCTGCACTTGTACACTATATAATAAATCCAGTAATAATCTAAATATGTATAGAAAAAACTAGAATTAAAGTTTTGCATTTATTTTAATTGTACAAAATCATTCTTTTTGTACTAAGTGACAACGTCAAATGTCATTTTATTGACACCATCTTTGTTTTCAACGTCAAGTCTTACCTGTTTCATGCGTTTTATATGTTTTTGTACAAATAAACTAAACCGAAATATACAAGAATGGTAATTAAATCACTTTTATTTGATCTGATTATGTTTAACATTATATGTGTACAAGACCAGGCCTTGGCGCCATGCATTCGCGGACCGTGTCATTTGACAATTCTTGGTTAATTAATATTATCTACGATTTTACTAAGGTCACCGACATAGCGCGACGAGTCAGTGAGCTGACAAACAATGGGCAGGCCACATTGCTCGAAGAATGGATAACTGATGGGGTATAAAAGTTTTCCAGTGGTGACAACGTACCGTGAGACGTGTACCGGGCCGTCCCCTCTAGTAAATGCACCGAAGACCTAGTAAATATCGTAGGGAGTATGCAAGTGGCTCGGGACTGGTTATAGTGACATACCATGGAGGAAGCCTATGTCCAGCAGTGGACGTTTCCCGGCTGACGATGATGATATACGATATATCGTGTTTCTGAAACGGTTGTAACAATTTTGATGAAATTAACTGATTTTGGATTACGAGTCAATAATTAAATTTATTTATAAAATATGTATGAAAACAAGAAACCACATTTTACTATTGTTATTTCCGAAACATGAATGGGTGGTGTGGTGTAATCTGCACATACATATTGAGAAAAATAAAAAAGTAGTCCTTCAAGTACAATCTGTTGATTGTACATCTTTTATAATAGACTAAGGACAAGACGGCGCTATGTTTTCGCATAACCGTGTATGTATGCGTAATTCGTATTTCCTCTGTAATAGTTCACAGAGGGAATAAGAATTACGCAGACACCTAATTTTTAATCAATCAATCCCGAAAGTGGATTTACGAAGTGTCCAAAAATAAAAAATGGCGGCTATCAACCGCTGCAAATGTCGTCTAGCAGTTGATTTCTTCTTCCGATTACCGATTTGAATATCAAACGGTTTCACATTAGAGTATGTATGTATTTTTGTATATTATACTCTGTAAGATTCATCGCCTCCCACCGATCCGCTAACCCCACCTCTCCCGTAAGATAATGACCTACATACGCATCATTATTGTAGCGCGCACGAATAGCTCACACATGCGCGTGTATACAAATTGCATCCGTTGATGTGTGCCGATATCATGACATTTGTTAGAAGTGTCTGGCCTGTGACATTGGTTTAAAATCACACTAAAGCCAAATCTGCTAACTCAATGTGGAGAAGACCGCTTACATTGGAGAAAAAATATGGAAATCCACGAAAATGTACAAAAATTAATGTAATCAATCACAGCGCAAGACGATACGTGTAAATGGAATCCCAAAGTAAGTAGTTATGTAAGTGAACACCGCGCTGCGACGGACGGGGGGTATCACGACGGCATTGATGAGGCTTCGCGAAGACGTACGGTTATAATCGCGTTCCGATATTGCGATCAGTGCACGACTGCCCTTAATTAAACTATGCGTCAATGTGCGGCGCGCCTTTAATAACGAGATCTGGCAACACATTCAATATATGAATAACTAGCTTCTGCTCGCGACTTCATCTACGTGGCTTTTAATATTTATCCCACGAGAACTACTAGTTCGATCGGGATAAAAGTAGCTTATGTACTTTTCCGGCCCTTCAACTATCCCTTTAGCAGTAGCGTAGCACGAGGTTCATTATTGTGTAGAGAGTGTATATGTCATATGTTAACACGAAATCGTTAAATATTTAAATGTGACATATCTCACTTTTGCATGCTATCGCGTCTAATGCTACGCCCAATGTCTCATATAACTGCAGGTAGTCAAGTACTTTAGAGGCATTAGGGCTCGACTCGTACTAGAGACTAGCGAGTTATTCCAAATGAGTCTAATAGTACAGTGCTCCGTCAAATCTATCAATGCACAGCAAGATAAAGATGTACAAATCTCAGCAAGCTGAAGGATACCCACACACACATAAGACATTAAATTCCATGGCCGCACAAGCGTTCCTTGGTACGAGTAGTACCCGTAGCATACTCGATGGTTGGTTTATCGCGTCGTCACGTGATAAACCCAGAGCGATAACGTTATGCATGCCGATCTATGACGGAAGCTCCTGTCCAACAAGTTAATTTATGAAGCTTATGATGCTGTATTCGAGATATTTACATTTCTTTGTAAAGTTTGTGAGCACCTAAAATATTTTTATTGCAGTCAACAATATATTTTTCGATATGATTAGACGGTACATCAACGTTATAGAAAAATAATACCTGTACGATAAAAATTATTTAAAAAACAATTATTTAATTTTATTTCTTGAGCAAACTCATAAATAGAAACAAAGATGATAACGATTCTATTACTATTATACGTACGAAAGATATTTGAGCTTTGACGCTGCAATAGGAGACTAGTAAACTGCATGAACTTTTGAGCAGATGCTATGTCTATCGCGCGACATAACCAGCGTAGCGTCGCGAGTGCTAAGGGCACTTGTAAAGCGCCTGCGCAACCCACAACCGAATCAATCATCCCCCACTATGCCTCCGTCATAATAAAGCGATAGCACTCGCCATTTATTGCGGGGCGATGTCGGCCATTAGCGTTGGGGTAATGTTTGGATAATGTTCGTTCCTTCATCTACATAGCAAGGTGCATTTGTGGAACTGTAAAGGGATTTGCAGATCTAGAACACAGAACAGGAAGATGTAGAAATATATTTTCTCCGAAAAATTGCTTACTCTTTAGGTGTTCGTGTCTGATCGACTGAAAAAAGGGATGATAAGATGATGCTACGTGGAGACTGTATGGATTCATATTTTTTCAATTGTTGTTTGTATAAGTACTCAATATTAGTAATGATCATACGCAAATGATAAAAAATGGTTCCATTTTATGCCGAAATTGCCTAACATTAGCTGATATCATTACACTGCTAAATCGATTTTTACCAAATATAGCTAAGAACCACCGCAAGGAAAGTTGCTTTCACGTAAAAAAAACCGCATCAAAATCGGTCCATCCGTTTGAGAGCTACGATGCCATAGACATACAGACACAGAGACATTGGCGTCAAACTTTTAACACCCCTCTTTTTGCGTAAGGGGCTAAAAATAAAAATAGGAGCAGTGCACATCCAGTTCACTCTCAAAGCTATTTGCACCGTTAAAAAGGTTCACAAGACGTGTTGTGGTTACTTCCTATCATTAAATCGCGAAGACATCAGATGTAAAGCACTGCACGTTTGTTTTCGTACAATATGTCGAGATTGCATAGTCTCATCCTACAGGTGTCGCTGTGTCGGTCATCCATATATCCATGAAGCTAAAAAGATGTTACTCTTTTTAATTTCATGCATATATCACTCCCGTCCGTTCGTTCGGTAAGTAGAAATCTGACACCATACGTGTAAGACATCCCTATCGATTCAATGAAACTTTATAGTTTTGATACGTACTTGGTTTTGTAAGGCGGTTTCATCGTGGATTTTAACTATATTTACTAGCTTTAGCGCGCAACTTCGTCCGCGTGGACTTCATAAATTATCCCAGGGGAACTATTCGTTCAATCAGGATAAAAAGTAGCGTATATCATTAGCGCGGCCAGAAGCCCAACCCTTAGGCCGATCGGGCATCTCTATCGCTTGTTCCGCGCTCTCGCTTGCACGCACGGCTCAGGCGGAACGTGACACTCTTAATACTCGTAATGTAATGTCAATTTTTTTGCTCGGGATATTTCTGCGTGCAAAAGCTGTATAGTTTGTTATGTGGTCTAAATTGAAATTATAAATAAGCCTAGTTACATTAAATCTAATGTATGTATATTATATTTATGTAAGGTTTCCAATGTCATATTGAAATAATAAACGTGGGCTGATACTTAATATTTGATTAAATCACGAGTGCTTTGCTAAGGCTTCGTCTGAGTATTAACATCAGTGACGGAATACACCTGAAACTAAATCATTAAGAAATATAGATTGGCTCCTTCTCGATGCAACGGATTTTTGCATGTCAAAAACAGTTACTATTTTTTGAATAGATTCTCTTATAATAATATGAGGAGCAAGTGTTGACTGTTTTTGTAATATCACAAGCTAATTAATTTATTTGCGATTTTGTAGATAGCACCGCATTGTCTGTATGAATGATACAATTTAGCTACGAAAACTTTTGACTGTTTTTTATTTATTTTAATTTGTTACATTATTGTGAAAAATGATTTAAAAAATTGTTTACGGGCTAACGTTGCTTGCAATTGACCACGAAAGTGTAGCTAACTTGAAGCTTATCCAATCGATCTAATCCACACACTTTCATTTTTTACACACGACAATTTTACTCATAATAGAATATTATGTAAGCGGACATAACAAGTGCTACTTAAATTATGAGTGAGTTTAACCCAAATATCCATTACACAGAAAGGTAACCCAGAACTGGAGTCTGGAGGAGCTAATAAGAACCGGGAATTTCGATTACTAGTATTTTCGGTACCGCATAGTGAAAAAAGTATTATTATTAGATGGAAATGCCCATGCAAAAGTAAAAAAAAAACGAAAATATGAAAATTTTTAACTACGAAGATTTTTAATATTTATTACTATCGATTGTTGCTAATATGTGTTTTGTGTTCGTTGCTAACGGAATTCAGTCAGTCAGGAGTCAAATTCACACAGAAATTTGATAGAGTATGATGACAAATGTTTACTTGCCACTACTTTAAATAACAAAAAAATTACAGACCGACAAGGGTATTTTTGCACGTGGCAAGTTTTTTATTGCTACGAATGCTCTTACATATTTTTTTAAACACCAGTACCCTGTAAATATCATCTATATGTCAAATTATCCATTTCGCGCTGTACTTGTTCCCATCCGTTTAATTTTATCGAAACGGTTTAATCAAAATCTTACAGGAAATTCTCTTCTTTGGCACCACCAAGTAGTTTTAGTAGTAGTACATTTCCCTCCGAATTCATTACTGCTTCTTTGTTCCACGATGATTACCAACGGTTCCGACGTCATTCAATCGAGGCTACCCCACATAAACAACACGTAAACCGTGCTCCTTTCCTTCGCATCAAATTAGGCGCTTTAATTATTTACTAGCACTAAAACACTACACTACACAGTAAACAACGTAGGTTGACCTGCCTCGCCTTTCTTCATGACCAATAAACAGCGGGAGCTGGAGGTAAATTCGGGGTTGTTTGGAGATCAAATTAGGGTAGTTCCTTGTTCGTTGAAATGTTTGTGGAAATAAAACTGATGTGGTGGGGTACATCAAACCGGGCAGGTGTTTTCTTGGAAGATTTTTGGGAAAGTGTATACATACCTAGATTTTGTTTGTATCTATATTGTGTTACATCGTTTCAGACGTGCTGTGTTTCGACGAATTTATCATATATGAGCGCTTTGGTTTAAAAGTGGAGTTTTTCGTCGGTCTTAGGTCTAACTTCGATACTTGAGGCCCTTTAACTGTGAAAGCGGTAGGTTTATGCGCTTGCGCACCCATTGAACAGTCCGGCCATTCATGACGTTAACTGTGGCCGTGATTCTGCGACATTCTCGTAAAACTGCCGGTTACGGTCAATAAGATAAATAAACATGTCTTTGTAGACGCGCGTTATGGATGATAGAGTGCTCTAGCTAGGGTCCGATTTATGGGATGTTTGAATTATAAATGCATCCAAATTTGTTTGATGTTCGCCAACTAAACTGCATCAAGTTTTCTGGAGCGACAAATCTCTCACACTCAATCCCAACAACAACACAGTAAAACTGAAAAATATTACCACCACATATCATCAATTCCTTTGCCTCTTTCTAAACAAGTGCATGAAAAGTAAATTTTAATAAACCCGGCAGCGTAATTTTTTAACCCTTTTTAAATTTTGATATACAAAGTGTCACTGTCACAGTAAAGACGAATCTAACGACACCTCAAGATAAAATCCATCGAGCTGTTTAAGCCACAGAGCGTGCCAAAACAATTATACATACATATGTAAATACTCTGGAAAAACATAATCCTCCTTCTGGCGCAGTCGGGTAAAAACGATGCCGCCTCGTTAATGGACACGTGCCTTATTGGGATATTGAGATATCTGCTTGTCCCATCTAGTAAAGCTACGCTCCAATTTTTCATTATCTCACCGGAGATCTCTAAAGGCAAATACAAATATCCGTAATCCATTACTCGATTGCGTAATTCCCGTCAAATAGTTGTATTATTTGGAAGTATTTGCGGACATCGTGTGCCGGTATGGAGGTGTCGAAAAACGTAGTCCCGTGTTGACATAGCGCCGGCACAAAGGCGCCGCCCACGTGACCATCCGATATAGAGGTATTTAGCTTTTTCCTGTTTACAATACGAAAATTGGATGGTTATGTTTATATTGTATGCTGATCAATTACAATTTTATTATTTTATCAGCCTGTACTGTCCAAGTGCTGGGACTCCTCCTATGTTAGAAATATGTTTCTTAAAAATTAAAATAAATTAAATTGGTTGTTTAATATGAATTTTCATTTTGTAAATTTTGAGTAATAATGTAAATAATCCTTGCACAAAAATGTGATTCACGTCAATACCGAATTGGCTGCAAATAAACGTTAGAAATAGTTTATTCGGCATAAAACCGTGCAATATTTCATGATCTAAGGTTTTATATCTATATGCGATATACATGTAGCTTTACTATACTGTAACGACAAAATGTACCTGCCTCAGCATATATATTTTCAGGTAGATCGAGAGCTATTCATTAACACAGTTCTAGTTTAGTTTTTAAATTTTTAAGTGTAAATAACTATTATTCGAGGTCGTTACTTAGTAGATAATGTTGCGTGTTACTTTTTAATAATATTAAATATTAATTACTTATAAGTAGATGCCCTTGAAATACATATTATACATTTTATAAGTAGACTATCAGACTGAAAAATAAATTAGTGGCTAACCATTTACGAATCATAGAATCGGTAAAAACTTATATAAAAAAAAGATGGATAAAAAATAAAAGCACTGATTTTAGAACCCAGTTTCAAAACATTTGGTAACCAGAAAAAAGCAAGAAAATCGTCGTACACATACCAAAACGATTACCAACATAACAATAAAACGGTTGAGCTCGCTAATCGTGAAATTGATCAATTTTATTTTATTCCTGCGGTTCATAAATTGAGCTCTGTTTGATTTTATCATGTAATGCAATTAATTTTGGACCAAGACGGATATTCGATTAATCATTCAAATCGCACTTTGTCAATCGATTAGAATTGCTAATTAATTCGCTTCTGACTTAGAATCACCTTTATCTTATATTGTTAAATAAAACGTTATTCGTTATTTCGTATGTTTAATTACGTGTGCTCAAATACTACATTGATACGAGTTTTGTAATAAACCTCATACTTGAAGTTGAATTTTTAATTAGAGACTGACAAACTGACAGTTGCTTATGTGATTTGCAAAAAATGTCTAATGTCTAATGTGTGTCTAATTTAAAAGTGTCTAATTTCAAATTGAGAAAAAACAAATTTAATTTTTGTTTACAATTTAAAATTGGTGGACCGTTTAAATTTCAGGAGAACTCGCGATACCCACGGAAATACACAGAGGTGGTTATATCTTAAATCTGAAGAAAACGTCTACTACTAACCATTCTCCACACCGTACTAAAGTAACCTACGAATATCCACCGAACCCAGATACAGAATAGAAAATTAAAACGGCAATTAAAATCCCCACCCTGCAACCTAATAATTACCCACGGGCGTGTATAGATCACAAATTACCTCGGCCAATTAATCCCTTTCATAGCTAAATCGGTGTCCCCGTTCTTGTATGAAGTTGTTTATAAACATAGTGCGTCCGCGCATAGCTTTGATCTATCGGGGCGCCACTCGCGGTGAGCCACTGATCATAACTTAGGGAGGATATGTGGATTTTAATCGATTTCACGGCCTTGCGTGTGTGGTATGGTATGACTCAATTAAGGAGTATTCTGTCAGGCCATAAAATACTACGTCCAGTCATTGTCTGCCGGTCCTGAAGTTTGTGGACACTACATTTTACAATTTGGACGACGCAACTTCAGCAGACGTAGCATTCGACTTGTGACAGTGGGTGAGATATGTATGGATGTTTTATACATCCATCTCATATGCTTGCCGCTCAAAATAAAAAGAACACTGAAACAAATAATCGGCAAAAATATCTTATTTCTTAATTTGAGCGGCGTTTACTTTAAGACTTTTTAATATAAATTAATTCTGGCTAACCGCACAAACAGCCGCCAAACAAAACGTAGCGGTCACATTAAATATAATTAATTAAGACCACATAATAAAAGAGCATTAAGAAATAATCTTCTTTACAAAGCTTTGAATAGCCGAATGTTGCTATTCAAGTAGCTGTCGCTATAAACGTGCGGCTTCTCTGATGTCGCGCATGCGTAATCGTGGTGATTAATCGTCCAATCATAATACGTTTTTCAAAACTCTGTCCCTTCTATTTGCCAGTTACGAAATGCGCGCTCATTCGAAACAAAGTGAAAGAAATTAGGAGGGAATTAGAAAAATGGTTATTTTGGCTTGAGGTTTTGTTAGTGATTGATTAGTTTGAGCTTAAGAATCGAAAGCTGTGTGACTGTAATGTGTTACATATGCAGATAATGATCGTGTTGAAGTAAACATTACAAGTTGACTATATTTAGGATTTGTTAGATTGTACAATTTACTATAGGTATACAGCTGTGTGCTACCTGTAGTTGTGGCCTGTGGAGTTATATTTTATTGAATAGTTTTACGTAGGTATGATTCGTTGACAGTTCATTTTCTTATCAGTACTTTTGGTACCTGATCACTTTCATATGAAACGTATAGTACTTTTAAAGCTACAAATCTAAATAGATATCTACGTAAAATACGCTATATTTGACATGAATAAAATATAACTAACAACGTCGCGTCTCTGTATTCATCTAGTAGCAGTTGTTGAAGTAATTGCAAACTTTCCACCATTACTGAATCCAAGATGGCGGCCGCTGTGATTCACGTTATCAAGACTAGTTACCAGGACCCGCTATCCTCTAATTACGAGCTACCGGTCCACGCCACCCACCAATACACAATATTATTAAACTGGAATATTTAGCCTGGATCAGCTGTTATATTATATGCCGAGTAAATATGCTAAAATGCCAGCCAGTAATTTGCACTCTAATGTTTCATTAAATGCGTAATTACTGAGGACTCCTAACGCACTCTCGCCTCCAGTTGCGCTTCAGGATAGGTATAGTTTCATTGCACGTGTTCTCGTGTGGTATATAAAATTATGCGTAAGTGCGAATCAGCGCATTGAATTTTAATGTTAAGAATACCAAGTCCAATCCATTTTAGCCTGTGCGTGCAATATGCGTATTTCAATAGCAGTTTCAAGAACAAGTGAACGAAAAGTAAATTTTAAAAAACCGACTTAGTTTAAAAAAAACGTTTTATGATTTAGATATACCTAGTGTTACTGTTACATCAAATACGAATCTAACGACACCCCTCAAGCTAAAATCCATCGAGCCGTTCAGGCCGCAGAGCGTGCCAAACAATTATACATACATACTCTCGAAAGATATAACCCTCCTTCTAGCCCAGTAGGGTAAAAAACCAAGTTCAAGCATGTTTCGGTCGAGACTCGAAGGAATTTTATCACTAGGACACACTCTGCAGTCTCAGACCTAAGTAGTACTATATATATATATATTATGTGCCTAAGTGTAAGTTGCGTTCTATGATTGTTTTGCTCGTATACTACTCATACTCGTATCAGTCATTGACTGTCTTATAATGACTCACTGACAAAAAAGATTAATGTCTGAATTTCGAATCGAGAGCTTTCGATATGTGAAGAGACAGGGCGAGAGATATATTTGATGTTTCTCGACGAATTTAAATAGTGACAACATTTTTACTCCTATTTCTAATGAGCTTTGGTTTTGGGAACCTAGAAGAAATTATTTACATTCTTTGAAAAAAATTGCCACACCAGGAAGCGTTACAATAAATGTCTGTCTGAAACATGAAAATGACTACTTCCTTTCCGAGTAACATCTAAAGTGATCAAACGCGTCTATTCGCTGTCTACCGTCCGTATACAAAAACATTAAAACGTTAGCATGGTGATATATTCTAGGCATTCTGGATCCAAATAGTTAAAACACATGTAGGGTGACCGGTGAATGCAATAAAAGGAATCCTTTATTATATAGTTCTAAAGGGGTGCAATTCACTGAGAACAAACATCAACTTATGCCTTTGCTGACGATGTCTTTAGATTCCTAGGCAACAAGGATCAATATCGAATGACGTCAGCATGTCATTTAATTTTTAGACGGAAATACTTATGTAGAAAACCAGTTTTGTGTTTCCGCTTTGCCCTCACTAAACCTTCACTGTTAATGATTTCGGAAATGTAGGAGATATCTGCGATATTGCATTTCGCATGTTAAAACCAACATTATTTCCTTATTCACACAATTAGCTCGGAAAATTGTCTATGAAATGAGTGTAAAGGCCAGCAAGATGTTCAAGTTACATGTCTAAGACATAAAATAAGATGAATTATGGCGTGCGCGGGCGCAACGCCTCCAACCGCGCGTGTCTCGGGCCGGGATCGAGACGCGTGATTACTGTAATTCGTTATCAAATCGCCCGCTATTAAACGGTAGCCACTCTCGATATGGACATAGAGATACGTAGAGTGTTCCAGTTACGATATAAAATATTTAATCTAACACTCTGAAATGAGTAATTCTTGTACATTCATTTATTTATACCGGCTATGTGGGGGTTTTCGGGGTCAAACTCGATCTAGATTAGTCTGGGAAAAGGCGTGTTCATGTGGTTTATATACAAACTAAATATGGTCGCCAATTTCACACGGTTTCATATTAAAATGTTTCCACAGCTTCTTCAGAATATTTTTGAGACTGTAAAAACTTTAAAGACTTTCGGTCGGTTAGCATCTTGATCAAGCGGCCAAGGCACAAGATTGACAATCTCAGGTGTACGGGTTCGAATCCCGGTCGGATACAAAGTGTTTACTTTTAATTTGTTTATTCATGTTTTTGTTTAAAAAGAAAATTTGCTAATTTGGTTCCAAACTCAGAGCACAGCTCGGTCGTCCAGGTACTAATAGGTTATTGTAGTAGTTAGTCCCGGTAAATCCCCCAAGTGGGACAGCTTATTTCTGAAGTCAACGTCAGAAATTAACGGACTAGTTTGACATTAGTGTTTGTAGAAAAATGTATCTAAAATGGTTTAATTTTAAATAGTGAGGCATCAATGATAATATTTAACTTATTGCAAGCTTAGTAAATAAAAATTCAGCATCACACTGGGTGAACTGCAGCACAGCATTCGTGCCTGACTCTCAAAGTAATAGGTGAAATTATGGCGTCAAGTTTAGAAGTTTAGCAATCATCATGGGTAAAGCGAGCGATCATGAAAAGAAGAGCAAAAATAAGAGCAATTTTATGACATTAATTAATTGTATTTAGAATATAGTACATTTTAAGTAAAACTTTAAACGATAGCTAAAACTGTAATAACTATGAAACTGTGTAATTATCACACGAATCATTAAATCATTTCATAAAAAACTAACATCTACTGCCGCATAGGAGAGAAACTGGCCTCCGTTAAGAGGCTATGTTGGTAAGACCACGTGTTCGGTTTCAAGGTTGCATTGTTTTGTAGCTGTCCCTCTCCGAACCCTATCCTACCCGAGCGCGTACGGTGAGACAGCATACATTACGCGAAGTTATCCACCCGTTATTTGGATGTTTCGTAGTCCAGGGATCATTTGAAGGATACAGTATATTATGTAACCTTTTTTTTTATACAGTATACTAATGAAATTTTAGATGTCGGTGGTTTTTCCAAATTGTTCTAAATTGATTCATACTCTTGTAAATCAGGTTCAAAGTTGGGGCTTTTTATTACCGAAAAATACAATACTTTGACGCCCTGTAACTCTGGAAGTATATATTTAAACGAAAATCTGACTCACCACCGACACAGATATTTGTTTCTAGATTGTGTCTTGAAAATTTCATAGATTTTCATAGCTTAATACTCTAAATATGACTGGACTACGTTTGTATGGGCGCTTTGACAACAGCATACCCTCTAAATAATAATCTCTAGTGTTTGTCACTTTTAACACGTCGCATCTACACCTGTCTCAAATCTGATAGACGTTTGTGTATAATTCTAGGCTGTATCGTTAAGTGCGCGATTCCCGGTGTTCCGAGAACCCGTATCGTTTATATGTAACCGTCTTAACTGGTGCGTGTGAGTGGGCGTGAGAATCCATGGCACATCTACACATTTCTCTCGATTAAAATAATCAGTCTGTCGATCAATATCGATGTTTATCTTTTATACAGATATACGTTGTTAAAGCGCAAAATGCGGAGCCGAGAAACGAAGGCTTGTAAACAACCCTGAAATGACATTGTTGTTGTACCCTGTAATTGGGGTAGCATTTAGAATTAAAATTTGTGGGTGTATGTTTTTTATTTGTAATAATTCTTACTGGGTTGGCAACCTGTAAAATAGAATAAATAAATTATAAACAGTAATCGAAACAAATAATTAGAAAACCATATTTATTTATCTCAACAATGTATCTGTGTGATATATTTGATAAATAAAAATTAAAGAACGATTGAAAACAACACAGGACAACCACCTATGCCTGCATGTAAAAATGTAGATATGTGTGGCAATGTAACCGTCAAACGTATAGACCGATTTCAATACAATTTGTTTGTTTTGAACCAGTGTGAACGCTGCTTAATCAGGATGGTACATAGCTTTGAATATGTTCAATGAAATTTTAGCCAGTTTGAAGATAATGAAGTCTTATCATTATTAAAAATTGTTATTTTACTAGTATAAACTCAGACTATTGTAAATCTGGCTAGAATAGATCGTTCATATCCGGTGATTGTAGTAAAAAAATATCTCGTTAACATCAAAATGTATTACGGGTATAATTACGACTGTCGCAATCATGTGATTATTCACACCCGAGAAACTATAACGTCTTTATGTATGTTTCTTGTTGTTTATATTATGTGGTGTTTTTGTATATGTATATTGTAAATATATATTTTATAAATCTAACATATTTAAAAAGTAAGAAATTTCTTTGTATTAGTTTCTACGTAAAACAGTGTCACTTGAGGATAAATTAAACACAAAGTTAATTGATTAATACTATATTTATGATTAAACAAGATAGAGACGTCACTAAACGTTACTGTTAACTGTTCATCAAGTCTGAGAAACCGAGATGATGAAATGGCAGGGAAATTCCTGGTACCAGGAAGCGATAACACGCCATAAAGGAATATAGCGAATATTATAGTTATAACGTGTTACGTTTTTTTTTTACTGAGAACATTCACTAAACTGCCAAAATATTGCCACATTATTAATAGATACGTCGTTGCACTACGTGGAATATTGCTGTTCTTATCAAAGGTAATATTCGTATCGACGATCTGTGTGTGTGTGGGGGGGGGGGGGGGGGGGGGATGGTTTTAAGGATTATCATTTTGTTTTGTTACCATTTAAGGTTGTTTTGTTATCATCTCTCTAATACAGAGAAATCGTTTTTTATTCATTTATATCATAAACGTCGCTTAATAAGACATGGTAATATGCTTATGACACATTAAAAGCTTTTGTTAAAAAAAGTATTGCTTTAAGAACCTTCGTAATCTTATATGAGACATGTATTTTTACTGTCGTACGGAACCTGCTTCCATTCACCCAACGGACACTATCGTTTGATTCGTTGATTGTACAAATTCGATCAAAATGATCACAATAAAATATAATAGCGAATAATCGATTCCCACGATAATTTAATCGAGAGGAATCGTCTCGGTTTGCTCGGCTGACAGGCCGCAATTTCGATTCGCGTTCGTTGCTACTGTATCCCTTGGGGCGTCGATTCAGACACGCGAAGCTTCTTAGGTGCAGTTTATATTAATGATATCTTTATAACAAAGTCAATTCCTGTTTAGGAATCGATTAAAAATTGCTCAGCACTTGCCTCCTTATTTTGATTATTGACGACTATTGGGTTTTGGTGCTGTTTCTATTTGTTACTAGCGTTTTGCCCGCGACTGAATCCTCGTGGACTACATAATTTTACTCACGCCGACTCACGAAGATAAAAATCCCATGTCCTTTACCGTCTCTTCAACTATCTTTACACCAAAAATCTAGTAATTATGACCGTTCGTTACGACGTAAAGAGAGGAATAACTAACTCACTTTCGCATTTATTATATTACGTATGGATTCAATTATACCTACTTACCCTCAAATCAGTAAAAAACCATACTGGGTAACGTTTACCAGGCTGTCCCCTACTAGATGGACCGACGGGAGTCGCTGGAGGCAAATGGCTCGAGACCGATCAATGTGGCGTACCATGGAGGAGCAGTGCACGATTCCCGGCTGATGATGATGAGAGAACAAAGTAATGCAAAACCATTAAAAAACTTAAAGTCTATTATCTAATGCATTACTGGGATTTAGAGGAAACGTATTCATTTGAGAATAAGGGTTGTAATTTAGTTATTTACAAAAAAAAATAACACCCAGATCAGGCGTTGACGGGTTACTGACGATTGAGTCGTGCAGTGCTTGTGTCACCAATTCATTAATGTGTGTGTCCCTTTCCTAGAGAAAATTTATGCATATGGGGCTTTTAGATATTCGACATAAACAAATAGTATTTTTTCAACCAAATTGAATCTCGCTGTGATTTCTTGAAATTAAAAAAGTACGTCAAAACATACTATGAAAAACAGTGAAGGTCTCAAAGGGAAATATGCCAAAATGACATCAATATCAGAAAGATAACTACTAAAATTGAATGAAAAACTGATAATTTAGATAAAAAGAATGTTGCAAGCTCTGAAGATTATGTCAAAAATATCGAACAAAACATTAAGAGGCTATGTTGGTAAGACCACGTGGTCGGTTTCAAGGTTACATTGTTTTGTAGCTGTCCCTCTCCGAGCCCTATCCTACCCGAGCGCGTACGGTGAGACAGCATACATTACGCGAAGTTATCCACCCGTTATTTGGATGTTTCGTAGTCCAGGGATCATTTGAAGGATACAGTATATTTTGTAACCATTTTTTTAATACAGTATACTAATTAAATTTCAGATGTCGGTGGTTTTTCCAAATTGTTCTAAATTGATTCATACTCTTATAAATCAGGTTCAAAGTTGGGGCTTTTTATTACCGAAAAATACAATACTTTAACGCCCTGTAACTCTGGAAGTATATATTTAAACGATAATCTGACTCACCACCGACACAGATATTTGTTTCTAGATTGTGTCTTGAAAATTTCATAGATTTTCATAGCTTAATACTCAAAATATGACTGGACTACGTTTGTATGGGCGCTTTGACAACAGCATACCCTCTTAAGGATCGAGTGTGTGCCCCGCGGGGGTCGTGACGACATGCGAATTGAGACTAAATCGTTGCTCCTGCGCACCTCGCTCGCTCGCACCGGTGCGCTCTGTGGTGAGTGAATCCGTTCCGTTTCGCAACGATATGGAATGTTGGAACGATATTTAAATCTAATACGATTTATTCAAAAGCCAAGGCCGCGATGATCACGATTTTTAAATTTGATCGATTAGTTTCTTTGAACTTTTAAAAAAATCCCTTTTTGGTATGCGTTTTGCACAAGCAATATCAAAACTCGGAAAATATTTCGTGCAAACGAAAGTATTTTAATAAAGAACGTGGTATGCACGTCAGTTGTTTGATCTTTATAAAATTTTCATTTTGTTTTTAAACAATGTTTGCACTTGGCCTTCATCTCACCTGATGGTAAGTGATAATAAGTCCGTTGGATGGTAAGCGAAACGCTGACTCTGGTACCTTTTATACCGGAATATTGTTCTATTAACAATGCTGTGTCGCGGCCAACATTTATCCACTAGGCTACGGAAGCGGTTAAAATGCTAGATTTGGATTATTTTATAGATTACCAAGAGTTTTGAAGGTTTTCAGTGATGAAATTCTGTTATCTACTCTAACCTACTCTAATGAAATAGCTCAACAAGTAATCTATGTTATGTTACAATATTTCCTCTTTGGCTAAGGATATGGATAGATAATTCTAGGGATCAGAAGGTCAAAGTTGTATTAATAACGGCAATACTGGACCACTCAATAGCACTCGAAACTAGCATAGGTCACAGTATTTTTAAGGTTACAGGTCTTTGACAGGTCATTAATAACTGAGAGACAAGCCTGCGCTAGTAATCCACGCCGTTATAATATAAAACTATTAGATCATATTTAACTTGACTTGTAATTAGAGTTCCACGCGCAATTCAATTCTGCTAGTGTTGCCAGTTGTTGAAAATAATATTACTTTGGGGGCATAAGTGTGTCCCAAAGACAATTGTAGTTTTTATTATTGTTGATTTATTGAGAACATGTTTGTTGTTCTTATACCTCAACATTTATTTCTAACAAATGATTTTTTAGTTCTGTAGTTCATCATAATTGACAGTGTTTAGACGTGGCGTTACAATGTCTCTTTATTTAGGTTTTATGTCAGTAAGTGGGTTAAAAAATAACTAAGGAACGCAATTAATTTGCTCATGAAGTTGAAGGTGCTTTACAGTCGGCAAAGTTATGATACTCGTATATCGTATGTAACTAAAAATGGAACGTCAAAATCATTCGGTCAATATGTAGTACAAATGATGAAATCTAAGCTTGGTGGGTAGTACTCAGCACACCAAAATACTTTGCGATTTTGTACAAATATATTTGTTTGATAATTATGGAGATTGAATTAATCATTTCCAAAGAATTCCTTCCTTAGGTTCAACCAAGTACTACTTAATATCACCAGCACACAGGATCGCTAGTGTATACATCTGCTCTAATATAATTAGTGGTTTTAAATATAAAATTTTGTGTGTAAATATAAAAGTGGTGGTTTTGATACATAGCCTAACATCCCTGACAGTAAGAACTCACCCTTAGTGTTAGCACATTACAGTTTATAGTTAAGTACCAGGCGGTATAACCGAATCAGGACTAAGACTATGAAGAAGACAAAATTGTCCAACTAAAGCCGACATTCTGGCTACACTACTGCCCCAACATAATTTGTTGTAACCAGTAGCTGACTCTACACTGTTATTACCGACTGATTTATACCTTAGTCCGTGATCACTTAATGGATGTCAGGATCAAATATAATGGGTAAATTGTGCTAAATTTAGAGTCTGAGCGACATTTATTTATTTTTAAACTACGTAACGAAATTACATAAATTCCGAACTGAATTTGACAAATTATAAGGTGATTCAAATAATGGAATTACGAAAATGGGACGAATGATAGTGCAGGTTATTAAACTAAGTTTGAAACTAATATACAAGCTTTTTCAATCGAGTCCTGCGTGGCTGTCTTGGACATTGTGAATGAATAGATTATCATACCGTTGTTTGTACGGGTACACATCCAGGACAAGTTTTTCTATTTGCCCAAACAAAGCTTCATAAATTATTTTCGATCCTATCGAGACAGGGAGCGTGCGCTCCCGCCTTTAATAATATTTAAATTTAGAACAGCGAAGGGATGGGACATGTGTGTCGTAACGCGTTTGGCGAAATGTGATTACAGTCGGTAATTAACGAGCTGCTATTTATGGTACTGGCTGGTCGGACTACAATTTAAATATTTTCTTTTCATATTCTAAAAAGGGAATCACGACTGACACGTTATGCGCGGACTTTCGTTGGTCGGTGTACTTTGCAATAGCAGTAGGTAGCAGTTTAAACTCGCATAACGAGCAACAGTTACCAGCAGTAATTTTATATTTAAAAAGCGTCTAAAACTAATCAATTTGAGGATATAATATGTAATTAAAATCATAAGTTATTTATCACTGTTAGATTCACAACATTTGCAGCGAAATAAGTTTGCTAACTCAAAATAAGATTTTTATTTCAATTTACCGTATTTTGGGGAACAAAGGGGCTACCTCCTGGCTCCTGGGTGAACAAATTAGATCAAAAGTACGGTTAAGCCTCCGCCCATAGACTTCACAACAGCTTCTAGACAACTGTTTGAGCTTGTGTAAACATATAAATGTGATTTAGTCTCTTTAACTATAAACTAAGAATCTTCAATGGACTGGGTGTTTAGACCTTATTTTAACAGCATTTACTAAAACATTTGACAAAACCTAATTATTAAGTTACTGATCGCTTTCATACGAGTAAGAAGAATTATTTCATAATGCAATAACTTTTTACGTACATCAGACTAAAGATTGTTTTATCATATGGTTTTTGAACATTATGATAGATTTTCCGAGAAAATTACAATTTATTTTATTAATTTCTAAAATTCTAGATCATTCAAGAAACTAAAACACGCTTTACGAGTGTCGTAGTAAAAAGCTTTTTAATCCTAAAACAACTTTTATACGAGTACGTATTTATTACTCACGCAGACTTTATTGTAGACATGGAGGACGGACCTGCAGGCCTCTACTAGAAACTGTATTCATTTATTAATTTCTTTCTCCTGTTTAAACTTGGTACATAATGCCGCAAACAACGGCTTTTTATTTTAAAATTTCTTGATGACGGTCGGCTGAGTTCGGCGGTTTCACTTATGTTCCGAATGTTCCCGTGACACTACGTTGCCGCGTTGTTTTGTCAAGCGCTTAGTGTACTTTAAGCGAATCTAGTTTTTACCTTACCTACCTATTTTATCAATTAATATGTTACTTGTAAATTTGTAAGTTATTTTTCCCTCGTTTGACAAATACACGAGTGACAGCGACGTCGTCCCAAGAACTGACAATCAAACTATGGTCGGGAGATGGATTTTAAACAGAAGACAAGCGTTCTAATTTCAAAAAAATATATATCAAGGGGTCCAGGGTAGAATTTCTCCACCCAACTCCTGATTCCAGGGTCAGATCAGTTCGATGGTACCAAATTATTGTATTGTCATTCGAATTACTTATAATTGCAAAGTTTCAGATCGCTACGACGTTTAGCAGTAGCTTTGAACTGACCTGCTAGATTTTTTACATACATAGATAGTTAGTTACTTACAAGTGAATCTAATATAACGCGTGTAAAAAAGATCAAGGCGATTCAATACGTCATTTTTGATTTTAGAAGAACTCTGCTCACAACCTATCCCAATTCTAACCGTACAGTCACCATAGTTTGCATAACTGTTACTTTTGGCATCGCACTTTGCGTACGACACGTCACGTCCGAGTGCAGGGTAGATGTAATCTGTTGCTAGAAGTCTCTATCTACGAGGACGCTTTAACTTTAAGTGCACACTAATGTAGGTACGTCCAAGTTTGTACCGAAATCATGCTCTTTTGAAATAATTATCATTGTATTTCGTGAAAGTGTTTTACCGTTGGCCAACCGTGTCATGTCCGTATTCCGTATTGTCCGGCGTCTTGAAATAAAGCACGCTTTCAATTGCAGACTAATTATTCGAACACGAGAAACTCATTCGGAGCCGTCCGTTTTTACGTGTAAAGAGAGATTAGTCGACTTAAACGAGGCTCGGACTGAAAGGAGCATTGTGATGTGAACCGATAATGATAATAAGCCGAGAAAAGTATTACATTCTGACCATAATGGGCCGTTGAAAAGGAGCGTTTCTTATAAAATTTCATTTGAATTCAGCCCTCGTCGCGTCGGTGTCACAGTCACAGGCTCTGCTTATGAATACATTACGGTGGTACATTAATTTATTGATTGTTATTCAAATTATGTTTCTCAATCGGAGGTTGGAGGTGATGCGTCTCGTTTCGCCTTTTTGTCCCAACGATGTTCTAAGGTTGACTAACGCGTGTCGTCTACTGCGCGGCGGTCGATTGTTGCCAGTGCTCAATAAAGTTTCAATGCTCTTGTTATATTGGAGGCCTGCGTCACACAGTGATGTTCTGGGGGTCGTCTAAGTTTTACAACATGACTTGTTTTTAGTATACTTATTTCTTAATTAAAAATTATTACGGACTGGTCAGGCGTACTTTGCAGACATTACATTTTCCCGTACCTACTATACATTGTCGAAATAGAAACGATAGACATCAACGTTTACCCGTTGTTTATTTTCAAATACGTTATGTCCTACACAAACCGATGCACTTCTCGAGTTCATAACAATCCATAAATTTGTCTAAATCAGTTGAAATTTTTCTGATTTAGGAAAATACATTCTGATGTTCACCATTTTGGACTTATAATTACGTCTGGTACCGATAAACTTGCTGGATTTATATATTAATCTATAGACACCTCATTTGAGATAAATAATAATCGGATACAAAATGATACAGGTTGTTTCTAAGGTCCTTGAAAATTATTTGTCACGATAATGAAATTACACATTTTACATATATACTAAGTAATAACAATACGTAAATGGAATTAAGCGAATAATTTTAAGTTTGCTTCAAATTAAAGTAAAAATAATTAAGAATTTGAACATCACCAATTCAAAATAAGTACGTATCGAATGTCTTATAGGTGTGATGCCACCGACTGATGCTGATTAAGATTGACAGCTGGAAAACGTTGTAAATCGTCACTCAGTGCTACCGTATTGTTCACTTATATTTTTATTGTAGTATTAATGAGAATGGTTACTTATATGCTGTAAATAGCTCGAAGGTTGACGTAATTATATGTTGTTTGGTGCCGTGTGGTTCTGACTTCAGAATTTGTTAACCCATGTTTTCCGTGGATGTCGTAAAGTCGAATAAGAAAGAACCTAGTAGATAGGGTTCTTCTGTACACCACTTATAAGCTTGGATCACACATTACTGATACCTCTTCTACTAAGGTGGTGAGAAAGACTATTTGCTGTTGTGGCATATCTAATGCTTACTGCTCAGCAGTGGATCTATTTGATAGAGAGAGTGTGATAAAGATGGAAAGATAAACTTAACCTTACCGCAGGTCTTAACTGAAGAAGAGATGCAAGAGCTGGGATCTAATGGAAGTTCATAGAATAGCTCTTTGGTAGTGGTATGACACTGAAAATGAATTAAGGGTTATTTATGGTATGATGAGTATTGACTACTATCGACGATCTGATCTGCTCACACAGATCAGGTGCTCTGGAACATCATTTAATAAATTCCTTGTATTTATTAGAATCCTACAACAAATGTTATCTAATGATGCGATCATTCAGTGCCAAATGCAGCTGGTTCGTGGAACCTTAGTAATTTTTGACGTTAAAATTTCCTGCTCTAGTCTAGAAGATAGTATTGTCTGAAGTATTCCTAGCTTTCTTACTGATTCACGCTGCTTATGTTATTGCTAATGATGACTCTTGTGAATTATTCTTTCATTTGTGCGTTGTCAGACGGTAGAGTCCACAGCCGAACATAACCCTCACAGATTGCCAGTTGAGGGATTGACCACAATCGCATAACGATTGGCAGCCGACGTCTTGTTTCCTGTTTCAACGTTTGAATACATCTCAAATGTTAAGCTAGACCTGTAACGTTCTCTGGGTCCTCTGTCGGCATCTGTTATCAGGGCATGTAATGTACAAGCTTACACGTATGTGAGACGGCATTGTCCACTACCGGCGTTGTTTGAGCACGCCTGTCAACTAGCATGTGTGCCATCACTAATTGGGAATCCGTATCGAACGCACATTATTGATGCAGGTGTATGAATGTATGGAAACGGTGATTATTGTATCCGCCATGTTGTCGATTTGATTGCGCGGCCCGACTGGCTCGGTAATCACAAATGATTTGCTGGATACAGGACGTGGAAACATAGAAGCTACTCTGGTACCGTCAACTTACCCCTTACGCTACAGGTCTAGCGCTTAACTGAGTCAGTTCTTGCGGTATGGTGGCACGGGGCATGTGTTTACGGAACGTCAAACGACGCGCGTTTATGCATAATTGTGTCAGTACAGTAGTTATAAGTAGCTTTTTCCTACCAGTAGGGATAAGCGGCCTATATAATCCCGCTCCCACTGGTAGGAACAAAATTTTATTTCAACTTGTCCCTAACAGTTGAGAAAGGTGGATAATGTGGTAGGAATTAGTGCAACTTTTTCATCTCATCTATATATTAGAATGAGAAGATTTTTATGTATCCTGATAAAAAATTCAGTCGTTTTTACTGAGATCCATCAAGAAGTAAAAAAATATTTTTTTCTCTTTCAAACATGGATGGTTTCATTGGATAGGTTATCGTACTTTGGGAAATCATGAAAATACACATTTTACCAACGGGAAAAACTATTTTTTTATTTCAAGACGTTGCATTACCTACATCTGCGTGAAGATATGACCTATCCCTGTTCTAAGACGGGTCACTCAGGGATAAACAGAGGATATTGGCTGTGTTTTACGAAACGACAATAGATTCATGGATATCGACGTTATTTAGTGTGGATAAATAGTTTTGAATCAAATGTATTATTGACAAACTAACAGATTACAACCTATGTAAGAATATTATTTATTTAGTCCCAGATGAAAGGGGGTGTCTAATGTCTACCGTACCTAGTAATTTTTATACACGGCAATAGTTTACATTTAATATTATTATAATACATGAATATTTAAAACTTCACGCCGGCGATTATAATATCCGCCATATTGTTGATTTGTTCGCGCGTCCCGATTGGCTGGCACTCCGCAAACCGATTCATCGTCTATATGGCTATTACTAAGTTATTATTATTCACATGTTTCTAAGAACATGTAATACGTCTGAGCCGTCCGTCCGTTTGTAATGACAAAGGCACTTTTTATTATTTGATCGTTCTCTCGTTTCAGTTAATTGTCCCGGGGACGTGATTTTAATATATCATGCATGTTGACTGGTCTCTTTTATCACGTATGCAAATAAGTATCGATTATTGTTCAAGTATTTCTTACCTGTAGCCGTCCGTCCGTGGTGCGCTCTTTCAGAATGCAACTCGCTTTTATGTGTTCTTAACGTCCTGGTTGTAACTTTAGTTTTCTATAATTTAACGAATTAATTATGCTGCGCGTTTTCAATGTTAACGTTGTTTGTGTTTTTATTTCTGTGCTTTTGCTTTCTTTTACAATGCTTTGCTTTGGTCAATAAAACCCATTTGAAGGTTTGCAAGTCGTTGACCTGTGGGATTGTTATACATCATTTGAATGGGGTAGCGGCAGTTTCACTGTCTACATCTTATGGAAATATATAACGAAAAATGTTCCCTTTGTGAATATAGTGGCAATGACTTGCAGACTTGTAGACTAACACGGAATCATAGTAATAGGTTTCACTTGACCTATTATTAAGCATATTTTTTCATTTCAATAAAAGTTTGCACATTGCGTCGCTATCAATTGCAATACGATAACTTGCTTCGCAGCGCGGTTACGTGATTCAGCCTTACGTTAAAACTCATGTTCCGCTTGTTGCTCTTTGGAAAACAATGGAATTAACACCAAGAATATATAATTTCATATAATTTATGAGTTCATTATTGATACCTGCCTGTCTCATAGATAGCTGAAATGGGTAGCTTCCATAAGGAGATTTGCCATAATCATTCTACTTAGGCGAGCGGATATTTTGTTGCTCACAATAAGTTGTTAGATATACAACGATGCCACCTGGCGGTGTCCTAGATTTTTCGTCTAGGTGATTCTCATAATGTTAGGATGAAGTGTTTCAACAAATGATTTCAATCAGTGCCAGTTTCTTTTAAATTATCAAGATGTGTTATACTAACGTAATTATGGGTTTTGTCAATTCAAAGGTTATATTTGAATAACATCGTGAGGAAACCTGCATGTCTTGAACAGGCATGTGAAGTCCGCCGATCCGCACTGGGCCCGCGTGGTGGACTATGGCCCATACACTCTCTGTAGGAGAGTAGGCCTGAGCCCCTCCAGTGGGGACATATATAGGCTGTTGATGATGATGATTTGAATAAAGTTAGTTTGAGTGGCGTAATTTAATTAAGTTGACTTTTCCGTTATAAATTTGTATAATATGGCTACAACTCAACTGACCGCTTTGTAAGACCTCTTTACTGCACCGATAGGCAATAATAATGAATCCATTTCTGAACCGTTATCAATATGACGAGTTCGAGTGTCTATGCTAGCCGTGCTGCTACGCCGGCCGTCGTTTAGCCACGCTTACCTGACAATAGAAACAGACCGCTTTTATTTTAGCCGACGGGATCATTATCATTGTCATTATAATTATTGTATCACAATTGTGACCCACTATAACGTGTCAATATTCACATTAAAGAGTGTTTATTGTCCATGTATTCGCTATGCGATGCCCTCGATTGCAGAGTGATTTCTCTGCGTATTCTTTTTTATACCGCGTTCTTCTGGGCCGTGCGGTTCATTTACAATTTATTACGGTACGGTATTACTACAAGTACACACATGCGTGGTTTGTATTGAAATATTTGGTGCTTGTTTCAAAGTAAACGAAGAAATAGCATAACGGACATTAAAAGAAATCTCACCAAAATAAAAATAGTAACTAATTTTTTATTTATTTATTTGGATTTTGAAAGGACTAAATATCTCAAAAATTTAGTTCCTCGAATAGTAAAATGCTTATTAAATTTAGGTTTCTCATTGCATTTTGAACATTTTATTATATGGGTATATAACACATAAAAACATAATTTTACGAGATAACTCAAAATATCGAAAAAACTTCATACACTTTGACGCTGTAAAAACACGTGTGACGTCACAAACCCGATTTATATGGAGCGTTTTAGCACCGCGTGAATATAATTACTTTTTGGCAGTTTGTATTAAAAAGTATTCGTTGTATGGAAAAAATAATATTAGAGGTATTAACTTTTTTACATAGACTATCAATTTAGACAAAAATATTTTTCCATGCATTTGCTACATGAGTCAATTGCTGGACACATACTCGTATCCAACTCGTATCGTATTCGAATTTCTGTGATACTCGTACTAAAATACTTTATACTTCATCCCAAATAATGTGCCTGCCTTAACTGTCTAATAGACGTCAAAAAGGCAATAATGACGTCAATTAGACGACTAGCTAATTGGGTCACATGACTATTCAGTCTCATGACTTAACTAATATATATATTTAAGTACCTACATTTGAATCATCATTATATATCTAACCAATCGATATCAAAGCTCAACAAAACTAATACAGTCGACGATGTTAGAACCTTCTCCAACCCTTACGATGACAAGCAGTTTCTTATCCAATTTGACTTGGAGATGGTAACACCGGTGGTCCCTTGAGACGCCTCTCGACCTCTTCTATTTGTTAATAGCACCCACCAGGACAGTTTGATGGTTAAACGAATCCCATTATGGTAATGATATTGATGCAGATATAACAACGTAACTATTTGTAGATTTTGTTGCGTCCTTGATGTAAAACCTACATAAATCGATGCCGTTTTTGTTCAGAACACTTTTCTGTACGATGTCTTGGTGAAATTGAAAGTGGAAGTTCGAAGAAAAAAAAAACACAACATTTCCCGTAGCGGCCGTTTCGTCGCATTTCGTTCACTTTGCATTTGGTCGGATATCGCAAAATGACATATTCGCTATTAATCAACTTTTTCGAATTTGGTTTACTTCGGAAAAAGGTCACAGAGCCACGCCAATCCCCAAACCAACAAACTCAATTCTGTAGTCAAAAATCGTCCACTGCTGAACATAGGCGGCCTGCCCAGGTACGAGATGTATTCTTAAATATAACCTTGGAATTGTATCGAAAAATTGGAACAGTTCTAAAACACGCTTTGAATATTTTCTTTCTAATAAATGGGGGACAATGGACGGACCAAAACCGCTAGAACTGTTTGTATTTGTGAACACGGGAAGTTATTCGAACTTGTTTATGGTGTCATACATAATAAAACATTTGTTTTGTTTCAGGTATGTTTTCCAGTTACAAAATCTTTGACTGTCGGGGGCAATATATTTGATGTAAGTTGATTTTGTTAACTTATACGATTTATGAATACATTCAATATCTTGGTATCCTAACAAGAATGCTTAATGCAATGAATGCAAAGTTTATAAATAGAGTATAGAAAAAAACGCGCAAAACATATGCTATATCTCACCTGATGATAGCGTGTTCACCCTCGACGACTCAATTTATTGAGGCACCTGTACTTACCTGTACGATTTTTGCGTAGCTTGTGACAATATCAGTCGAGTCGATATCAGAATTTGCACTTCACTTCAGAAGCGGATGACTTGATATTAATGTTTTCAGCTAAATCAGACCACTTTTGGGCTTGAGCCTTCTTTATTGGTCGCAACTTCATACTACCTTTATATCTATTTTATTACCCGTAGCCATCGATCCGATCCGATAGTGACCCGACAAACGAAAATACATTAACAGACACACAGATTAGCTATAATTTGCACAGCTTTTTCAATTTTGATTTTTCTTTCGGCTTTAGTCGAGACCAAATGACAATTTTATTGCGATAATTCTGCTATGTTGACTGTACCCTTTCTAGTTATAATCCTGTATTATTAAATTAATTTCAGGCGTAAGATATCAGCAGCGTAGTAAGAACTTATTGAATAAACCGTAGCTATTATCCGTAATGAGTTTGCACTGACTGTCATCTCACTTGAAGATAGGTGACGACAAGGCTGATATGACTGACCTAAAAGCCTCAAGTTAATAAGGTGCTGTGCTATGTTGTATTAAATTAACTGTGATATTTAAACTGCTGTTTGGCGGCAGAAATAAAGAAAAGCTTAAATTATCATTGAAAAATATTCAAGTGATGTGCAGCAGCATCTACTTGTATAAATGCTACATCTTACCGCGATCACCCATGTCATGTGTTTCGATTATGGCTGGTGATATCCTATCATGGAACAAACCGTCTGACGATTTACGACTGTCTCATGTATAAAAGTAGACTTATTCAGACGGCATAATTAGAAAAGAAAACCCTTTCTTACTCTGCTGTTGATTATTCTAACCCGTACGCCCGCATTTCTTTTTATACGACTTCGGCGAAGGCAAAATGAGTCTTATGAGGTTCCCTCATATCTTCTATGCTACTCGTATTTTGCAAAATTAGCTTTCATGGTTATAGGCTATATGACATCCAAAATTGTGGCTTGTAGAGAATAGATAGGGCTACTAATAGATAACTTAAGACTAACATATCGTGATTGAATTCATATATAAAGTCTATTATGAAATATATATGGTTACATATAAAAATATGTATAAACCCACAAACTAAGTTTTAATTTTAATATTACGGCTAAGTTTCTTGTCGTAGCTGGGTCATAAAATTTTTAACTGGCTTCTTGTTCGATTTCTATTCAGTTGTACATTATTAAATCAAATAATTTTAAACTAAATTTCTTTTACATCAATGAAACTACCGCATTTGGAAAAGGTATTCTACAGATACTCGTACGAGAGAACGAAATAAACTGTGCATCTGATAGCTTTTTATTATGGAAGCCCTCCCAGCTTGCGTCCTCAAGGGTCCACATCACCACAGCCACCGTGTTACGTTCTGAGGATCCGCCCCCGCTGTTTGCCCACTCCACTCGGTGACTTGATGTTGTCACATAATTGCCTCCACTGTCCTCTGCTCTGACCACGTGTGGTCTTGCACAGTAGCCCGTCCAGTTGTTCGAGTGTGATTGTTTGTGGAGGTGATGACTCTTGAGCTCGTACGACGGATTTGGATCCGTAAGAAAGGAACACTGGATATAATATATAATTATAGGCATAAATGTTGAAACAAGGAAACAATTCACGTGCTAAGATTTCCTAATAATGCGCCAATATATTCTCTTACACAATAAACATACTCTTAGATATGCGTGCAAATTAAAATGAAATGTCCAGTGTCCAGACAAGATTTAAATGTCAAGTTACTGTTACCATATAAATTTATAAGATTTATAGACAAAATACTCTTTATAAGGTGTAGAAACACTTTTCACATAGCCAAAAATATAGTTTACTTTTAAATTGTTATTCTGTGACTTGTCTAGGCAGCTCACTGAAAATATTAAACGATATTATATATATATATATATATATACGCTGTTTTATAGCTCGTGTCAAGTCACCATTTTAGCATATCGTCGTTTAAAGCCACCTGCTTCCGAAGAGCTTCAATACCTTTCAAGCCACCTTCGTGCTACCTCCATAACCATTGATCCTTATCAAGTGTCTCCTAAAAGTCAAAACAGCGGAGATCACAGCGCAAGCGTCGTCGGCCGGCCGCTAATGTGGTGCGGCCCCGCCCCTTCCTGTCGCTTCACCCCCGGCATTTGCATGCGCGTGCACATTGCACTCACGTGTCGTTAAAATGATCTTAAATCCGAAATAGATATTTATATTGAAATGGTTGGAGAAGTAGGAATTATTTTCGGGGGCTTTAATTAATAGAATATAGCCCTAACAAATACAAAATCTAAAGAGGATTTGATTTTTAGATAATTTATCGATCGATTATTTTACCTGACAGTAAGTGGATGATTTTAGACACATACGAGTATTACTAGTCGTATTGCTTAAGCTAAAGTTTTAAATTGATTAAGGCTTTAAGCATTGTCCCTCTTATATGTATAGGGTATAATAATAAATATCATCATCATTAATCAAAAAGTAAAAGTAAAATGTTGAACATAATTCTTCCCCGGGCACAAATAACAGTTCTTGCTTTGTTAGCGACGTGGATTGCAGTAAATATGTTGACTGACGTCAACTTTATCGTCTTTTTAAGAATCATTACGTCCTCTCACACACTTTGTATCTCTCAGTGTCACATTTGCAAGCAAGCATCCATGCTTGGCGTAGTGCAGATGCTATAAAAATGTAAATCCCTGTAACTTACGAGGCTGCGTGTCGTCGACGACATCCGTACCGGCCGCTACCGGTTCATGCTCGCCCACATCGTCTCTCGCCTCCATTTATTCATTGTTTACTATTTTAATTGTATCTTTGTCACATACTGTATATTTCTTCGATTGTGTTTAACTGCTTCTTTATATTCACACTTATTGTACTTCATGCCTTCACTCCTGACACGTAATACCAGTTTCACTGACAAATACTCAAGCATAATTAAGGTTTGAAATTTTGAGTGTTTGATTATGGTTGTAATCTCGTCTAGAAAATTGTGTTCATCTTAACATTTTGAATGATCTCGATATCGAGAATCTTGTCAATGTGTTAGTTGATTTCTTTGATCGTGTAACTTTAAACACGTGAAACAAATCAATTAGCTTGACATCCATATTAATAAGTGTCAAGCTAGATTTCGATCTGTAACCCCGTGTCCGTGTCTTTCATCTATCTGTCTCGAAATAAACACGTCAGTCAGTTCCTGTGCGTGAGGCGTGAGCGCATATCAAATTATGTGACGTGTGCCTCCAAAAGCTACTAGTTTACCTGTAAAGTATACTAAGTGCTATAGTGTTGTTCTAGGGACCGATGTTGACGGACGGACGTGTGTGGTCCAAGTCAGACGCATCAACACGCACCAAATGTCGCAACTCACAGAAACCTCAAAGACGTTTTAGGTCTTACTTGAACGGAAGAAGATTTGGTTTTCTTTGTTTGGGATGTAGGAGGTTACGTTGTCAGATTAATACGTTTGCCCAAATAAGACAGTGTTGCTTTTGAAAAAACGGTGGATAATAGCGAAAGTGTTAAGTCGGGCTGGTTTGTTCAATCGTTCGTTCGTAAACACAAATTGGATACTTTATTTATAGAGATGGTTGAGGTTTGTGAGTGTGTATGCAAATTGGTTGAAATTGCAGAAGGATTTGCTGTGTAGACGTCTCGCCAGACGGTGCGTGGGCGCACCATTGTATTCCGAGTCCATAACAGACGCTACACTGTGGTGTGTGCCTGTCGGTCTTTAATTAGATCATACAGTTTTTTAAATATCATGACGAATCTTTTACAAACTTATTGAAATGCAGTAATAAATAACACAATAACTAAAGAATAATCAATAACTAAAGAAAACTATTTTTACAATTAGTACATTGTCATGTCTATTATGCAGAAATGTAATGTTTAAAAGTGAAATCTGTATCGAAATAATTCCTGCAATTTAAGAAATACGATTTGAAATCACGAGCCCGTAGTTACTTTACCCCCATAGTCAAGACAGGCGTTGGACTCGCAAGCTGCTGACTATAACTAATTCCTTTCCCAACCGATAGATACGATAAACAGCAATAAGAAATGTAACCGAGTAGACGTTGTAATAAAATTCAAATAAGCTTTTAATCTATCAACATGGCGGCCGAGCGGCCATTAATAAGTTAATGACAGTTGAGTTTGACAGGTAGTTATCGCGCCATCTAGCGGGAACAGTTTAATATCGAGCACGTTTCTCTACGTCAAAACGTTGTGATAGACGCTCGGAGTCTTTTTGATTTAGTGCCCCTCGCGTTGAGAACTGCATTGATTTATCAATAATTCGTGGCATGCGAGCTTGGTATTTTTAAAGCACGATCTTACTTTCATGTCATAGCATTTGGAATTAATCATTAATTATAATGTACGATGCGCATTGCGTATTATCTGATTTGAGTGAGCTATTCCTTTATATTGTTTAACAGAGGTATCGAAATAAGAATAGTTTCTCAATTCCTCATATAAATTATGTTGTTTATGATTATTATGTATTGATAAAAAATTGGAGAGAGCTACATCTATTAGGATGGTGATGAAACAATAATCAATCACTGTAAAGCTTACTAATAAGTACTGAGGAATTTAATTCCTACAATAACTATCGTAAAAATTATTTTGTGATTTTAATTGACATTATGTAAAAGAAGGCTGCGATAAAGCAGAATCGTAAGCCTTCAGCATTGTATTGGATGGTGATGCCTTTTGGAGAGGATATCAAATTATTAAACTGGTTTCAGCATAAAGATATAAAACTAATGTTATAATGATATTATAATATGAAAAGGTGAGATTTATTAAATGCGAATGTGATGTGGTTTGGTTGCGTTGTTCATTGTTTGTAAATGGGGTGCGCTCGCGCAGCGGGGGTGCGGTCCTTTATTCGGAAATGACATGGAAGTGTGACCGGTGGTGGGTGAATTTTATATTTTGTCACCTCCGATCATGATTTACATTTGTTTTGTATTCTATTGTCTTTGAAAGTTTTGATTTTTGTTTTTAACGATCCATTTTTGATTTTTT
Organism: Carcina quercana; assembly: GCA_910589575.2. NCBI lineage: Eukaryota > Metazoa > Arthropoda > Insecta > Lepidoptera > Depressariidae > Carcina > Carcina quercana. The sequence continues at coordinate 6,025,697 of OU342440.2, read as the reverse complement.
GTATAGATAGAAAGTTGAAGGGTGGAGAAAGACATGGGCTGCTTTTTAGTTTTACTTCGATTGAACAAGCAGTCCAGGCACTAAAACGGCATTAAAAGAACAACTGGCCCTTACCATGGGTAATGTTGCGATTGAAATGTTATTTCCGTATTCGTATTTTGGTAACGAATCGACTAGAAGCAATGGATGGTCATTATCAATTACTAGCTTTTATCTTTATTAAAAATGGCATTGTCTCTAGGGATTAACTTATCAGAATAAAAATTACCTTAAGCAAAACATACTATGCGTCTAAAATTATACAAACACCCATACATCCAAACTTTTTCGCTTACATTGTTATTAAAAGAAAATACGCCTGGATGAAATGACCATATTCAATGAAATTTTTTCATTTAACTATGACTAGAATCATCAGTTTTCCAGCTCTCTTTGTTGTCAAGTCATTGTCGTCAAAGTTAACATATTAATCAAATCCTTACTTCTACACTGTAAATATTCATCGGGATCATATTAGCTAGTTACAGAAGATTATAATATTTGTATTCCTGAAATAGCAATGTAATTTACATGTTGTAACATCCATTCAATCTGTTCTTGTCAAGAAACGAACAATCATAATTCAAAAACCCATTACGATTTGATGTCTCATCGATGGAATATGAATGTGTTATTCAAATCGAAGGCAAAATCGATATGCGATATTAAAATACAATGATGGTTGACAGATGGGACGCATTCGATTACGATTTCCTTTTTTCTGTACAACATTTTCGTTTTTTTAAATCGATTTGTTTTATTGGAATCGAGACGGTTATTTGAACACTATCGGGAAGGGTTCGTATTGATTTTGGAGCCGCATGTTTGTTTATATGGCTGACCTCGAAAAAGAAATAAAAGTTGATGCGTCAAACTAGAAACTAGTGGAATGTTATCGAACGTAAGGAAGCGAACGCAATTATCTGTTATCTACCTCTATTGTATTATTATTCTTTGTTTGTGTCGTAAATGCAGTTTTTGCGATGCACATCGATTACTTATTCAAAATACCCTTGTCAGCCATTATAGGCAATGTTTACTGATGATAAGCATAGGAAATATGCGTCTATGAGCTCGTTCAAACAAGTATTTTCTTCGACATATTAGTTTTTTCTGAACTTCCATTAAATCTATACTTGACGTATGTATTTATTAGTAAGATGACACTGAAAAAGAACTGGACACATTTTCCGAAGCCCGAATACTTTAGTAAGTCTTTAACGATAGAGTACTTAGTTGATACATAAAAATGGGTACTATATGTACTGGGCAACCATGGTACTAAGAAATCAACATACCCATGAAGTTGGATTTCATTTTGTCTTTCAGCACTCTCTGTAGGAGAATAGGCCTGAGCCCCTGCAGTGTGGACACATATAGGCCGTTGATGTTGAATACTAAGCTGAAATCAGACGAACCTTACAAAATTATGCTAATAAGTAACTTCTTCAAAGTGTAATCGCAACCACAGCTAATAATATTATATTGCTTGATGTGTCTGTAGTGAACAGAGTTGAATTAAATACAAATATCAATATGACTTCAAAGACAGACAGATGGATTAATGATTTTGGATCTCCGATAAGTGACATTACACGCAGTGGTGGATTCCTGCATCGGAACATTGATTTATAACCTCTTCGACCCTTGACAGATACTCTGAATCGATCTGTGAAGATATCACGTTCAACAACTGCTACTATTATACTGCTATGGAACATTGTGACGTTGGACTGTATGCTATCTGAACTGTAGCATATTTTAGTAGCTTTCAATCGTTCTACTCATTTAGTGCATCTGTTTCTTTCATGTTTACTACTAATTTTAATAGAAATGTCTATAACCCTTATTATCTTTCTATGGATTTAAAACTTTTTCTCCATCCATCAGCTAAAATTGTCAGAATTCTTGCATTCATTTACTTTTAAAAAGACAAGTTTTAATTTCATACCTTAGGATCAAGTTACATATCAAGACAGTTTTGACTTCTGGATTATTATCGATTTTATCTATTCCTTTGGATCCATTGTCAACAGCTGGGGATCCAACTCGCGATGTAACCTCCAGAATATCAGTCTAACTGTACAGTGTGGTCACTAGGCTATGGATATTGAAGACAAGCGACAAACTTTCCAGAACAAATTGAGCATTACAAAGTTTTCCGCAGGGTTCTGTGGACAGCTGACCTCTCTGCGGTTTGGGCATTAGTTTCCTGGTCTCGGTTTACGATCAGCTCGATGGTCTAGGTAATTAAGCCGCGGTTAGGGTACGGTTTTACGATTAGTTTTACAATAGTCACGCGTCCATTGTCCTACTGCTAATACCATTGCCATTCGCTATTGCGAAATCCGTAACAATGTTGAGATAGGTGGAAACTATTAATTTAATTACTATGTTGGTTTTATCATTTCCCATTTGCTTTTAAGTAATAACAGCTGATTGCAATTTTGTAAATTTCAAAAGTATGGATATTTGTTAAGTTTTAAAACCTATGAGATATTTTTGCAGCTGTCTGTTTTTTGTAAGCAGAGGACAGAATTCAATGACGTACTTTAGGGAAGGCCCATGCTTAGCAGTGGACTGGAACAGACTTTTAAGTCTGCATGACAATGATGTTTATTTTCACAATGAAATAGTTTCTAATTTGAGGACAGCTTTACAATTCATTTCCTAAACCTCGATATATTACAATCATCATGATCGGCTGCATATTAATTCCACTGCGAGACATGAGCCTCCATTACTTTGGTGGCAGAAATAAAAACTACCTACCTTAAACAAAAAAATTGTAGAAGGAACCAACCAAAATTTTTCGCGGATTATCTGCAGCAGCACACAATACAGACGCTAGTTTATGCATCATTTATAGTGAATCACAATGTAAAATCACCTTAACAATACAACCTTGAATATTCAAACCTTGCAGTACCATAACTGATTAACTAACCTCAAAACGTCTCCAAACATTCGTCACAAGTTTACTATGAAACAAGTAAAATCAGAATATGACGCGTCGAATCTGACCATAAAGAGTCAGAACTTGACTCCACAAAGGAAATGACACAAGTCGGCCAGCTTTTATTCAAATACCGAGAAGACCACATCCGTTTGGCGCCTCCATTGATCGCTCACTTGACAGTCAATAGCAAAGATCTCTAGCTGCAATAATTACTGGAAACTAATGAAGCCGTTGAACTTATCATCGCTTCGAAATTCAACTTTATGTAGCTGTTAATTAGACTCCCGGTAATCGCAGTATTACTATTCAAACGCATACTGTTTCAAGGTGTGGAGATTCCTTCATAAATGGACACATACAGTTCATTATTGACAGTTCGACAACAATATCCTGTGCAGTTCAGAAAATACCATTAACTTCATTCGGAGCTTAGTTACCTTGTAATAAGACGGAAGTTTACAGTTGATTGAATTTCGAGTTGCGTTTTGTATTAGTGAATCGCTTTAGGCAAGCACTACAAGTCGGTGACTAGTAATAAACATTAGAAATCCGTAGTAATTGCATTTGTATGAATATGACATTGTATTTATTAGTTTTCCACTCTTTAAGTAGAAGTGGACGTAATGCGAGGAGATTAAACAAATGTGAGAACAAAAACAAACTGATACGTTAATTAGGTGTGCACAAACGTAGAAAATAATGATTATCTACATGTTTACTAGAGGCAACTTTATTCGAATGAATGTTGTACGTTTTTTTGCGAATCTTCAATATTTCTCCTCAAGAGTGACTCAGTCGCAGTACAAACAGCGAGACACATGGCAAAGGCTTCGTTTTGAATTCGTGATGATGTCTGTTTGCAGGTTTGCGGAATAAGTGGATAATGTAAACAGAAGGCTCGAGTTTACATGACATGTTGTGGTAAATATAAAGCAAGGGTTAAACTTCAAACATCTCAGGGTCTTAAAAGCTTCGTTCCATTTTTGATTGGGACTGTCGAACTTTTATGTTCAGTTAAACATTGAATGTTAAGTTTCTACGCTTGACTGATTAAAGTTGATTTTGATATTAGTAATGAACCAGGTTTTGTTTTGAGATAATTAGAGAAACATTTACAGTTATAGACGTATGATATTTTATATCGTAATTGTTCAGTTTGACCACTGAGGGCCGTCCTAGTTGATTACTGGTGGCAAAACTAAGTGGGACGTTTGGCCGGCCTGCAGAGAAGCTTCGGGACACTGGTGTGCTCATTAAAAATCCACATCGGCTCTGTTAGGCTTGCGACTTCAAGATTTATTACATTTATCCATTTCTTATCCATAAATATTGATTTGCAGATGACTATAACCGCCTTCGTGGCCTAATGGCTGGCCACAGGATATCTAAAACCATTTCACCTAAGAAAGTCACCAAGTAGCGTGTAAATAAAACTATGGTGTTCCGGCCGGAAAGGCTGCATAGACAGTGCCTTATTAGTTTGGCGCTTCCAACGACCTTATCGTCACTTACCATCAAGTGAGACGAAGGCCAAGTGCAAACCTATCATACATAAAAAAAGTAAATTCTCTCCCACGGGGGTAGGAACTGTTAGGAAGAGTCTGTGACCGATTGTGCATCTAAATGTGTGATGTCAACGTAGGGGACCTTTGAAGCTTTCCGATGAAATCACAAATTGTGTTCTCAGCCCGCTCCAGTTTGTCAATCCACTTAACGTGCCCAGTTCGATACATTTGTAAACGACACGTACATTTTTAAAGTTTCCTCGAAATATCACAACAGCGGCGCGCCTACACACGCGACGCTATAAAAGCGATCGATTATTACCTATTTGTGTGAAAAGCGGAAGGAATACGTCCCGGAGAGTCCCACAAGGTGTGCTGCGAGCACGAGCCGCGTCCGACGCTTGTCGCTCGTGAGAAATGTCAATATTGGACAGAGAGCGTTGCTACGCTTCGAAATTGTCTCAACGATTTCGATATTTTCCGATAACAAATATTACCTTAATAGCTCTGTGAGCGTCAACGACGTAGCTGCGCCCGCGCCGGCCGCGCGGCCGCTATTAATTGCCCGCCGATGTTGTCCAACTTGCATCACGCGGCGAAAATTCTTCGTAAACGTCGATTCATTATCTCAATCGTAATGTATAAGAACTCGTTTTTATTTGCGCTTTCTATACGCATAAATAAATATGTATATTGATGCCGCGGAATCTGGCACGCGTCAATCAAACGGAACGTACACGAAACCCAGCGATTTGTCACTCCGCCATTTTGACTCATTCACAATAACGGCCGCCATTTTGGTGACAATAATTAACAGATAGGCATCTCCGTCTGTCCGCTTTCTAGTTTTTGTTTTCTAAAAATAATTATCATTACAATAAGCGACACGATCTCTTTTTACTTACCGCTTGTTGCGGTATTTTGAATAAAATTAAGCGGCCAGATGATTTCGAATTCAACAGCGACGACACAGTCGAAATGGGCATCTATTAGAAACTTGTGGAACAAATGCTTATTATTATACATTATCTACAACAATTACGTTCAGTGGCTCTTCGACATCATTCCATAAATTAGACGAAAATGCTCGAACGAAAAGGCTCATCTAAATCGATTACCCAAGCAGCTTCATTCATATTTTTGCATTTTTCAATCTGGCACAAATTTCGTTCGTCAAACAAATCATAGTTCAGCAAATGTTTCAGTATATGTTTCAGTAGCGTGTTGAAGCGTTAAACAGCTGTTGAGTGCGCGGTTAGGTCCGGACCGCGACTTCGCGGCGTGCGCAGGCGCGGCGTGTGATGTACGGCGGGCGGCGACGCGAGTGTCGCCGTCACGCGCACTCAATGGGTCAGGTTATTTACCTCTCCTTATCACCTTTTGTTTTGCTCAAATACTTGGCTCATTTGGAATGGAAGGCTTTAGCGTCCTGACATACTAACTAATGCAAGTATTCATCTCTAGCCAGAGCATATTCTGTGCTCACTACTAATATAGAAGGTTGATATGAGGCTATAAATAAAAAAGTAATTGAGTGAAATTTTTTTATACGCGGCCTCGTATGTTTGCACAATATATCGCTGACGATCGAACAGTGAAATAGAAGAGGATGGAGGGAGGGTATTGGAAGGGCTAACAATAAACGCATCGGAGGCCGATCGGCGATACAGGTCCTTGTGTCCACATTAGCATCTCGAGTCAGGAGTGTGTGCAAACAGCGATGGTCATCTGATGAAATGTTCAAAGGCTTTTAGTTCCCGAGAATTATTAAATGAAGCCCCAGGATCGTAATGTAAACACGGCATGTTTGTCGAGGCAAGAACCTGTTGCTTTGTCGACGGTTTGATGCGTGCTTCGGCTTATTGGCGGTTATTTTACGTGCGCTAATGTTAGCATTCGTCGTGGATGCACTACATTGTGGCATGTCTCGGTGCTATCCGCTTCAGTCGTAGATGTGTGTTGCACTCTAGTTGGTCTGACGGCTTTCTCCTGAGCCAATTAGTCATATGAAGGTCTAAATGTTTCTACATCTAGCTCCTACGTCGTTGTAGAAGGCAACTACTGCTACTAGTTCTATATGAGTACCACCGATATCCACTCGCCTGCCATGCGTGGTGATTATGGCAAATCCTACGTAGAAAACTCGTCCCGTTTCATAATGCACTGACTAAACTCCCCCTGAGTTTCCAGCTTAGTGGAGTTTTCTGCCTAATAATGATGAAACCAAACGTGTCTTTCGTCCACTTTCAACGATCCCTCGGTGTTTACGAACTTAGACGTACTAGCGGACTGTTTTCCAAGGCATTAGTACAAACATTAAGCTCTGTGAGATTTGCAATCCCTCAAGTATTGCGCAACGCGGCAGAAGATTTCCCTTCGACGTCAAAATACATTTCACAAATGTATGTTGCAAGCATCCTCGTGGAATATTAAATATATGTGGATATCTAAGCAAATATTTATATGTGAACGGGCAGGTAGCGGGGAGTGTGCATCCTGGGTGCTAACACTGCTAATGTGTGGACAAAGCTCCTCGTGACGGATCCCGCTAATCAAAGTTCCAGGGAGCAAGGATGCGCGAACCTTTGCATCACGGACGCCTACGGGAATATGCATTTCATTATTCTATGTATTTACAGTTCTACGACATTCAATAGAAACACGTACAACTGAAAATCTTAATAAAACTGTCAAAGACTACGAAGCTTCGAGTATTAAGCGTCTGACATTGAACCTGTTGACTCACGATTGATTACTCAAAGGTTTATAATCAAGCATCCAATATTTTACCGTCACAACTTTGCACATCGATATCTCCATTGGGATTAACAACATAATGTTCAATATTTTATTACCTCTCGTGTTTGCTTTGAACACCAAACACGTCGAGTACACGACATCTTTCATTGCAAGTTTCTATTTGATTTCGCCTCATAAAAGATAGTCGCATGGACACGATGATTACGATTTCTATCACAAATATTACATTGTACAGGTGTATCGCGGTCTATGAAAGTTTCGATTTATTCATTTGTAGTCTCTTCATTATCTTCTTTACAATATGGTTTAGAATTGTATGTCTCCTTTATCAGTTATCCAACAATGAAGGCTACCGCTTCTGTGTCGTATGAATAAAGTAGTGATTTCTTTAACCTGCGTTCGAGTCTTATCTTCATTGATATCGACGTCTTCAGAATGAGTGTCCGTTTTGAATCCATCCTTATCATCATGTTAGAAGTGTTATTTTGAACTGGTTTAGATTGTTTTAGTATAAGGCGTTAATCAATGGCTTGTCCTCCTGCTTATTCGAGTTATTGGTTCGGGATTCTTCTGAGAACGGCATGGGCTCGTTCCTTGTTTGCACAGATCATAAGCGAGTTGTCTGTTTAATGGTTCCGATGGATGAATTCTTTCACTTTTGCTTTCTTTGTTGGGCCAGTGTTTTAAATTGTATCAATAACCATGTACATGTTAAGCAATGTGTACGTTCATGAGCTTTAGGCGTGTTTTTATATTGTTTCAATTTAAGTTCTCAAAAGTTTGACTCGTGATTTAAATGCATATTTTATTGTGTTCTTTTGATACCTTTTATTATATTTGTGCTGATGGTTTTTCGGAAATAAATAATAAGGCCCGAAGATGTGTTTCGTTTCGTTTTTGTTTCGAACTGCTTTTGGATTGGTTGCAAATTGTATGTATCCGAAATTTGAATTTTTAACGGATTTCAATCGGTCGTTTTTCATGGTTTTCAGCCCAGAACTCTTTTATAGTACACATGTTACAAACAAATGATGATATTGTGTTATCCGCACCTTAAGCGGATCCTGGATGACACCGTGTGTCTGTAAAACGAAATAACCACGTTACACTGACGACATGCTAACCAGTGGTGAAATTCCGGTCGTTGCTATTGACACGGACAACATTGATCGCGACAACACGGATCATTCGCCCGCCGACAGTACAGTTAATGTTATATTATTAAATCACGCACGATTTCATAGTGTTGACGATTTAGTTTGCGTTGTAGTTAGGCAGGTCGTGCTAACGCTATCCTACATTTGGTTGATGATGCGGCATGCTATGAAATAGTATTTACTTCGTTCTGCTTAGTGTATAACTAACCTAACCAGGAATATATGAGCTCTGACTAGCTAGAGGAAGAAACAAATTCTTTCTACTGTCAGAAAATAGTTATGTTGGAAGAGGAATGTCGTTAACTCCGCAACATGGCGGCACTTCATAGTCTTCTTACTTACGTTGCACTTGCTGCGGTTTTCACTTGATGACTTCTCTGCTCCAGTGACTATCGGTCCTATATTTTAATATAACTACTAACTTATATGCATTCGCAGTGATTAAACTAAACTGGGCACCTACTTTAAGATCCGACTGATCGAAATCAGTTTAAAATTTGAATTTTGAATTCATACAATTTGCATCCAATCCGAAAGCAATCCGAAACAAACACGAAACGAAACAAATTTGTGTTACTCTTATCTTGTTCAGAAATATAGTTCCGAGGTCGATAGTATGTGAGAATGACCGGTCCCGAGCCACTTGCATACATCGACTACACATTTCGTTGGTCCAACTAGTAGGGAGACGGTCCGTACACGTTTCCCGATACGTGGTCACTACTCGAGAACTCCGAACCCGAGGTCAAAATCATAATTTGAATAAGTTGTAAGCGCGGCAGCGATTTGGTAATTACTTCACTACATAAAAAGTTTACAAGGTTCTTTGAGCTATATCTTTAACGTTTAGACAAAGCTGTGAAAAGAAGAGTGTTATGTTACCGCAAGTAGAGTGTTGTGTTGATTCTAGTCAGGTCATGTTAGCTGTTCGGTTCGGCATTCCATTAATATTTGTTATGTATGTAAGTTGTGCCTCATGGAAAACGTGGGGAAAATGTTATTTTATAGTTGAAAGGTTATCGTCTTAATGGTGATTTGATTAATAATGTTTGCTTTTGAATGATTTTTATTTATAGACAAACAGTTTTGGGAAGTCATAGGGGATCATAAATTCACAATCCAGAGTTCCCGGGTTCAATTCCCAGTGGGAATGCCTATCGGTACATGGTTTGGTTGTTGGTAGGGCATTTTCCATGTCCGTCTAGAGAGCTACCATCACGTAGCTATTACTTAAGTCTGCCGCCAAACAGCAGTGTTAATAGCAATGTTGTGTTCTGGTATGAAAGGTAGCAGAGACAGTGACTCATTAGATTGAGGCTTCTGGGTGCGCACGCTTACCATCTAACGACCTTGTCGTTACTTGCCATCAGGTGAGATGAAGGCCAAGTTCAAACCCATCATATATAAAAAAAATAAGCTACCTCTTCCTCACAATCAAGGACGACAAGCGGAGACATCTAGTAGATAAGCGTTGGAGATCACTTCCTTTGTCTTTCACTACCTACCTATAGATATGCATTAGGCTTAGACTCGAATGAAACATGTATTCTGAGACCTGTGTATTCATAAAGAGTACATCCACTTAACGTCGATAAAAAGTCGTAAAAATGTCGATTGTCAGACAATTATGAAGACTGATCGGCTTGTCCAGTAATTATACTGCGAAACTAGCAACTGTTTAAACTGGCGACAAATGTGTTTGTCACCACATCATATTTTATTTATTATTTATTGGTCCTCGTGTAGCTTCGTGCAGTTTACTTTTTTGACATCGTCTTGTTTAATTTACGTAGAACTGGTTCTGTTAAAAATGCTACTTAAATTATAATTATAAATGCAAATAACTTCATCAATCCTTGGAAAAAAGATCGTTTTTCAAACTTTATTCGCGTGGGCTTCATAACTCAACTTATGTTTCCATCTGATTACTCCATGTCTTTCCATGGATGTCGCATAAGAACAGGTATACCTTTGTTCGCACGGCTACAGGTCAAGCTTCCCTTCAATGCGAGGTCAGCGTATACTGGGAATGTATGGCTTGATGTTTAGCCATGTGTACCACTAAAATCTTGATTGTTATGTCGACTAGCAAACAGGTCACCTGGTCTACATTGTTTATAATTATTATAATAACGTTTGTCATCTTTTTATTGATTTTCCCCTTAATTGATACTTTTTTAAGCAAAGTTTTGTACTAAAAGGATGCGTAGACTTCACAAAGTATCCCACGGGAACTGCTTACTCCATCGGTATAAAACATATCCCATATCCTTGTCCAACTCTTTAACTATCCCTAGACAAAAAAATTCATTATGGAAGGAAACGATATAAGTATGGATTATATAGTACAATATATTAATAATCGATCAATCTACATACAATAAAACACAGTCTCTGTTAGCAAATATTTGTGAAAAATTAGACGAAATGAACACTGATTTAGCAGATCAATTTTATTGATACAGCGTTTAACTAAATCTCAGGTTAAGTTAACAAAAGGATAAAAAAGGTAGTGGAATCCAGTAGCAGTCTGGAACCATGAGAAAGTGAACGAATGAAATGACAAGGTACTCTGGCAGCGAGCCACGACCGCCGGGTTCCGCAGCTCACATCTTGCTTGACAGTAATCGACTTATATAATAACAACAACATTGTAAATACTTGTAAGTGACTAGAACCTTCTAATTAAATTTTCCGCACTAAAAATGTGCACTGAAAGCCCAACAATTTGTAACATGTCAGTAATTTTTGCTTATGTTTCAATTGAAATTTGCTATTACGGCGACAGACTTAAGTATCTTAAGATTGACCGAAACAGGGCGATGATATGGCCCTAATTTTCTACTGTAATTCGAAAACACATGAACGACCTTGCAGCTTAATTTTTTTAAATAAAACAAAACGAGAGAACAATAATAAATAAAAATACAGACTTATTAGGTTATTTATCTAAATCGGACAATTGCGATGACTTGAAAAATAAAATTGAACTGAATTTCACTAAAGTATTTGTGTTACAACTTTGACACTCACTGCAGTCAATGAATGTTACGACACTCGTACTTACTTGTAGAATTCAGCATACAATTCCCATAAAGCAGATGAATGATTTTCAACCGACTTCTAAGAAGGAGAAGGTTTTCGACTACTATACTACGCGACAACTCCGCTAACTGTGAATAGATTTTGATTATTCTTTTTTTGTTTGGAAGAACATACTTTAGATGTGGTCCCATATAAATTTTACCGAAATTGATGAAATGATAAAATGAAAATCAGCAAAAACCAAATATGATATTTCTACCTCTAAGGGTGAACATTTTAGGGAATGAATGCTGTAGACTTTTAGGGCAGTTGAAGTCGGTTTCTAGTTCTTTTTGAACGCGTTAATTATTGTATGGATGAAATAGTTTAGTATCATCACTGTAGTAAGATTGACGGAACCCTGCAAGGTTTCCAGCGGAGGGTTGCGTGTCGCTCCCGACCAAACGTTTATCCGAACGAAACATTTCACCGATAATAACTCCACACAATATAATAATGCGAATAATAAATAAAAATGGAAATAAAATAATAATTTTAATGTCGGGCTTAATAATTGAGGGCCGGGGGCCGTCGGCGGCGAAAAACGCACTCGTTTCACCAACGGCCTGATTATTGCAGCCGCCTCGCCTTCCCTGTTTGTTCCTGTTACTGATTCCGATGGAACTTTAACTGCTGCAATATCGAGACTGGTTTTACTCTCATTACGTATTTTGCTCGTGTAATGAACTATTGTGTTCACGAAGAGCGTCGCTTCGCTAAATATTCTCTCTTGCAATATTCGTCGTGGACCACAATGAAGAGGTAGCTCATTCTGACTTGTAATGAGTAGTCATTGCTTGCAAAGTTGTATTGATGGATTGGAAAGCTTTTTGTCATTTTTAATGAATCGTCGCAACGAATATTACGCAGCTTTTGTTTGCATCACAATTCTTAAATTCCTGGAATTCGGTATTTGGTGGATGTATGAGTACAGCCCGAATTGAATCTGTAGCAAATGACAAAGAACAAGGACAATAATTACTTTTGTAAATTTTGAATGTTGTCCTTCAATAGGTATTCCGGCTTTTTAAATAATGCCTTCGAGCTAAATGTGGACAAGCCATCTGTTACCAATATCATTACTGCAACCTACAACCGGAAAAATATTTGCACGCATTAAATTGGAATTCAAATAATCACCATTCTATAAATTCACTCCTCGGGCTACAAAACTCGCAAATAACATTGTAACCTCAGAACAAATCAAACACTTTTATTCTGTCTGTCTGTCTCGGGTGTAATATTTTTATGGAATGGACCTTAAGCCTAAGAACATATATGAAAGCGTTTGCCCGCGACTTAGTCCGCGTGGGTTTCGGAAAGTATCCCACGGGAACTACTTACTAGACCGGGATAAAAAGTAACCTGTGTCCTTTCTCAGCCCAGGGAAGGACAAACAAAAAATATTAGTATGGATTTATCATAATCTTATTCAACTTTTATTTAGATCTTAGGCTTCGTGTTATGTTGCCACTTTGAAGAGGCAGAAGTTTTTCACCAAAATCATGAACTCCTGTATTGTGATAGATATACAAGGTTTCACAAATTCACCTATTATGAATTTTATTGCAATGGTGATGACTAACGTTTTTCTTCCTTCTAAATAAGCAAGTGTAGTTTAAATTTATGTAAGAAGTAATGTTCAAGTCAATATTTACTTTGTATTTTAATACGTCAATGTGATATATCCAGAAAATATCATTGGTCTACCGCCCATTAAGTTTACAAATTAACTTACTAGTAATCACGAACCAACAATAGAATCTATTTAAATTAATAGCTCAATAACATACATTGTTATTTGTAATCTTCCGTAATTAGTTCTGAGTAAGTCCATTATTTCACCTCCTATTACAACTGGTGTGACTTACTCCTGTTGTACACATATACACGTTTGAAAAGTTATATGTCACTGAACTGGAATTAAGAAGATATAAACCAATTACGTTAAAGTTTTATAAAATTACATTAATTTTAAATATTCGCTTACTATTGTAGCTAATTAGATAAATATTGTTTCAGATCTGTCTGTCATAATCGGTCTTGCCTTAGTTCTCTTCTTTAGATTTTACCACCCCATTTCATGCCTGATTAAGTATTTCGACCTGAACTTATTTTATTTGCTCATATAAACGTTTTTTAAAATTAATAAGTGTCTATGAAACAGTTGGAACAATTTAATTGTCAACTTTGAGGTGACGTCAGAAAATGATCACGTACAATTTTCCATTAATTGTGTAGCCAGTGATCCATACGATCTAGAACTTGATATTTATTTATATCTCTACAATACATATAATTTAATTGTGGATAGTTGTTTCCATGACCGATCTCAATAATTATAAGAGTATTTCTGCAATATTACATGGCGCTGTTTATTTCCACAAGATCACCTGACACGTCATGACGTCTTGCGACATTTATGTGTAATTGTCGGTTCCAGTGGCTGAACTTCATGCCACTGAGCACCTGCTCGGAATGTATTATATTACATGCTATAAATTATACTTAGTTATTGACAGTTTGTGTTGTAACCATTTCATAGGCTGACTGTATTGTTCATATTGGATCAAGTTAACTCAATATTGTATAAATTGATATAGTACAATTGCTATAACAATAAATCAATACCATTATATTTAATTTTGATGTCTCATTACATTAACTTCATCTATCATGTATGAATTGCGTGGATTATTCCTCTGCAACAATTTACTGAGATAAAAATTACCCTATTTGTTTTTCCAGAAAATATCAAACTTTTGTGCAAAAAGTGTCATTCATGATTGAATCACAAACACAAACTTTTACATATAAAATTTAATGTTATTTAGATCATCCAATCACACAATGCTATAAGCTATCATCTAATGATAGTTAAATACAGATTTGTATAAAACAGTGTCATCAATTCTTATGCATGGTATTTGTAAAAAAATACAAATACTTAGAACAAGAATTTAATTAAGTCCGAATATTAACAGAATTTCTGATATTTTTCCAAATAGTCATACTTGCGCAACTATGAAGTGCATGTATGTCTATATGTATAAGACATGCGGAACTTGGATTTTTTGCGATCTGTAAATAAAGCACTAGACCAGCTGTTATTGTAGATTACCTCGTGGACAGTTTGAATTCGGTTGTAGTGTAGTCCATTCTGAACGCATCAACTGTGTAAGTGTACCTCAATAGTGTCATGCGTGTGTCAAAGTTCTGTAGATAGTATAGGCTAATAAAAACTCTCCCATTCGTTACCGTTTTAATAGGTTACGTATCATCGATGTGGTAAAGTTAACAGTAGATATTTGTTGCAGTCGGCGCGCTCCGAAGGAGAATCCTCTGGCGAGCAATCGTGCGAGAGTTCTGACGAGGGCGTCGGCCGCGATGCGCCCGCGCACCCGCCACATCAGCCCCACCAGCCCCACCAGCCGCTACAACCGCACCCACCACACCACCAGCCTCAGCACAACATGAGCCATCATCCGTCAGTCAATCACCAGCCCATCAATCACCAGATGAATCATCAACATCAGAGGAACTCGCCCAGGCCGCATGAAAGGGAACTTAAGGTATCCAACCGAGCAATTATGTTTAGATTAGAGCTTAAATTAAAATAATGTTTATAAGTCCTGGTCTAAGGAAGAATATGTATTTAAATTATTAAAACTGATTTTAAGATACATGATGTTGAGTAAAAGATTTGAAAAATTTTAACGCACCTAAATATATGTACGTGGTTGTCACAGGTCCGAGATGACTTCGAGTCCCTCAAGTCGTCATTCCATCCACATCTCTCATCCCTGGCGTCACTAGCACAAGGGGCCCCTCTGTCCACGCCCAGCAGTGTTTTCGCTCTGGCGGGCGCGGGCGCTGCGGGGGGATTCCCCTACGCCCCTCCTGCGTTCCTTGCGCCCGCGCCGCCGCCGCCTGCGCAACCTGCGGGCTCAGCGTCATCCTCCTCGTCCGAGGGTAGCGCTGCGGGGTGGAGCTTCGAAGAACAGTATAAGCAGGTCCGTCAGGTGAGTTGATTTTGCATTATTAGGTAGATTTAATTTTTAAGGCAAAATTATCAATCGTCATCAATTTGATCCGGTAGAAGGTCCCGCAATGCATTCGTAGTAGTATGTCCAAAAAATTGATTCGCTGAATTGTTTGTTTCGTGTGTAGATATTTTATTTATATAAAAAGTGTCTGCTGAGATCCACTCGGCAGACACTTTTTTTGCAATTTCGTTTTAGTAGGCAAGGTCTTTCTCTTCTAATCCAGATATAATCGATATCATATGCACGTTTCGAGGTGATTAAGAGCCTTTATTATTAAGGAAACTACCGGCATATCTTTGTTGGCAATGAAACAATAAAACGCTAGTAAAACTCTGTAAGGATTAATGTAACTATAGATCCACTAATCTACTCGTAATGGAACGTGTGTTGCTACCATATTTTTATAAATAGCATAGCAAGCAATCGTAAGTAATAGTCAAAGAAACACCCCCATATTTATAGTTGGAAATTTGCATTAATTGCACACATTTCCCCGACCAGCAACATAAAATACGACACGCAACGTTTTCGACGAAAGGTAGAAAAGGATAAACCTGTAGCCATTTTTTCAGCCACCGCACACAATTCCATCGCAGTAAATATTTACCACGACAACATAATCATTGAAAATCGAACTGTTGAACCCCCAATAACTTATTTAAATTCTCCTCGACAACCCTTGACGTACGAGTACATATCTCAAATGAAAGCTTTGGTATAATCGCCGCATAATGGTGGACATAACCCGTTTCCTTTTGTTACATATTTCATTGGTTTGGAGTTGGAGGCATTTCATAACAAGTTGAAGGGTCATTCCAACCCCTGTGGGATGAGAAATAATAACAGTTGTCCCCCAAGTCCTTTGAGGATTTAGTAAGCAGATTGTCAGCGGTGTATTATCTGTGGTATTATGTTGTGACTGCCTCGTTTGTGCTATATTGTAATTTTCGTAATTTGCTGGGAAATTGATGTCCGTCCGTTGAAAGTTCGCGGGTGCGTTTCGTGGTATCGTTAAATGGTGGAGGTAGGCGGTTTCACTTCACTATTGTTATTGAACGGTAACAAGCTGTTAACTTATTCGTCAAAGGAGAGAAAGGGGTTAATTTGTTTGTGTGGATTGATCACGAGGTGTTACGTGTGCCTTGCTAAAGAATATCGGAAGTTACTTAAATACCTGATGAATACAATTCAGATTCACAACAGCTCTGTATTTCTTTGTTTGATTGCTTGTGATGCATTCGGTATTTACTAAGAGTTTTGTTCTGCTTTTTTGTGGTGAAATAACGTAAATTACCATGCCAAAGGATAAACGTACGTTTTGGGTAGTTATTATTTCCTTTAATGCCCATTGGATGGTAGCCTGATGTTGATTTTTTCGCCAGAGAAGTGAAAGGGGTCAAAATTATTTGTGCGGTATGATCAAGAGGTGTTAAGTTTCTTGAAAACCTGATGCATGCCATTTAGAACAACAATACATTTAATCTGTATTTTTAAAATATCTGCTTCGACTTTAACATTTGGTTTGTGTTTGTGGGTAGATTGTGCCACGGTAAAGAAATGACCATAATTTATACCTGATGCTTTTTAACTTACATTTGAATGAATAATTATTATCTTTTTAATTAGTTTTAATTAATATCTTTATTAAAATTTTCATGAAATAAATTGTATAATTGTTGAATACACCATGTCTTTTTTCGGATTTTTGAGTTATGCGAGAAATTTAACTTTAGACTATACCAGAAATATACAATTAAAACATAGGATTTCTTAGATACAGTACACATTCGCACAAGTTAAAATCAGAAGCCTTGTTATGTTGAAGTCAAATTCACGAGTATTAATTAATGGGCAGGTACCACTTTCATCCTGATCAATGGAGTCAGTGATAACGCTTCGCGGGATACGATATATATTATCCTTTGTTCATTAATAATCTTAAGTGTATTAGAGCGTGTAAATATATAATGTAATAAGCAGTATAGTTATACAGCTTGGACAGCTTGATAATGAAACTTGAAAGACAAACAATCTCTTTGATTGAATATTCTAGTGTGCCAGTTTTAAACCACCTCGGTGGCCGGTTGGTTACAATCTGGAGGTCCCGGGTTCGATTTCCAACGTCACTCTGATTGGTAGGGCATTTTGTATGTCCGTCTGTACAAAGCACCATGTTACCTAAGTCTGCCACCAAACAGCAGTTCATTAGCATAAGGTTATCGGTCATTATCGGCTTATTGGTGAGCACGCTTTTCATCAAACGGCCTTACCGTCACTTAAACTCAGATGAGATGATGGCCAAGGCCATGAGATAGAATGAAAAGTTTTAGTGGAAAATTGAGCTAGACTTTTGGAATTTGAAACTTTGATCCATTTGTCGATTTCAAAAACCACAAGGAAGGAATTTCGAGGTGGGCCTTTTATAAGTAGCCTTCATACGAGTATAAAACTCGACAGACATATTGTTAACGTAATTTTCTCGTCAGTCATATAAATGTGCTATAATCACATCCAATTATTGCGTTAATCCAATGGGCGGTGTTTCGTCGTTTCTGACACAATTAGCGTATTTTTATCTAGATCGGTACAACAGTTTTATTATAGGTACCGAGGCAGACCATAAGGCGTGCGTCACGAGCCCTTTGTGGCTGGCTCTTTGTCGAGGGGCGCACACGCGTTCATTCTCACATTATACGACTTACGAATAAATAGGCAGACAGAGTGAGCGAGGACTAGATAATTGCAAGTTCTGGACATACTGCTACACTATCATTATTATTATAATAATTTCCTTGACCACAATTTTACTACTATACATTTCATACGTCTATTGGAAACGAAATTCGTTTTCCTACAATATTAAAACAAAACATATTTTTTACGCTATGATGTCATCGTTTAATGCTTTGTGGTTTTGACATCGTTTTTGCTAAGTACAAATTTTGAAATTCAACATATTGATAAAGTTAGATAATTCATTAAATTATGAAGACGATCTACAAAGACACAGTTTTGATATGTCAAAAAGGAGCATAAGGAGCTAAATATGAGTTACATTGGACTCCCTAAATCATACTGTTCGTTCGGGACGGTGTTTACGGAACGTCAAACACACACTCCAGTACCTCAGTTATGCGTTAGGCCTATAGTTCCATGATATAGTTACATAACGGAATTAGTGCAACTTTTTCTTCTCATTAGTTCCATAGTATTGTGTAATGGAGCAGGTGCAACTATTCATTCTCATTAGTTCTTTTGTAAGGTAGTTTACCTGTCAACTGGAGATTTAGTTTTTGGTAACGGCAGAATGAGAGTGCGCACTGCATTTACTGAACTGTCGCGATTCTGTATGCGACCTATTATACGCAGTTCGATCGGGGACCAGTTGTCCGTAAAGGTCCGGTATGTTACTTCTAGTATTTTTTCTTAGTGTGAGTTTGCATCTCGCAATTCGCTGTTCGGACAATAGCCCTCAAAGCGAAGGGCTATGAAATAACGTGTGCTTTTGTACTGTAGGTGCGAATACGAAGCATAATCCTATTCAAGCATCGATATTTGGTTTTGTTGATAATTTATTGCATACAAACATTGTTGCAATCATTGTATGATGAGCATACAAATACATATCTTTGCTTCAGGTAAGTTGTTGGGAATTAATTTTTATTAGTTTGTTGCAAGTTTTTATTTGCGATACGTGAACTCAATTAACACGATACAGTGTACCAAGTTGTTATAAAAGGATCTCCATAAATTAAGTGTGGAATATATTTTTTATTATTTTGTTTGACATTCAAATAGGGGATGGAGGATATGTAAATCAGTCAGTCAGTCAGTAAGACTTTTATATAGGTGTATAGATTTGCACATGTACGTACATTATTGTGCGATTTTCACGCGCGACCCGCGGCGCTTTGATCGCACAATCGCAACGTTGCGATTACATACGGTTGCTTTGTGAGAACCCGGTGTGCGCTCTATTTACATATTAACTATTAGAATCGGTTTATTTATATCGTGTACTAGTGTTTTGCCTCCGACTTTATCTGCGTGGACTTTAGAAATTATCCAATGGGAACCATTTGCCAAATTGTTATATGGATCGTGTGAGACTTTTAGCCACAAAAGTGAGATACATTGATGGTTAAGAATCTAAATATCAAACAATATTCCAAGAGAACTACTTGTTTGATCGGGGAAAAATTAGTCTATTCCCCAATCATTACAACTCATATTAAAAAAAATTACTCTCCGTTAAAACTGAAAGAAGGACAAACAAACTCACTTTCGCACTATTGTCCGAGACTTCGTCTGCATGGAATTTAAAAAGTATCTTCTGGCCCTTCAAATATCATTTTACACAAAATCAAGTAATTTAACACTCCGTTTCGACCTAAAGGAAGGACAAACAGAGTCAGTTTCACATTTATAATATTAGTATGTATAGAATGAATATGGATGGACAGTGAGATTGAACGCTTCGTAATAATCGCGAGTTTAGAATGGGATTGTCCCATCTCGTTCTAGTATTACTTTTATCGTCAGAATCGCACAAAAGTACAGGGTTGCCGGGAGGTTCATCCAATAGCACGTAGGTGGTTCATTTCATATAGTTCTTATTTTCGGTCGCATTTTGCTACTCTTAGTCTATAGAAGAAAAAAGTTGCTGAAGCTACACCACATAAATGTATCCTTATGAGTGCCACACCCAAAGTTCTAATCTGAAAGCAAGCCCGTTTTAAATGTTTCTAAATGCACGTACTATTAGATAGATTCGCCTCGAACCTTTTAAAGTGGCAGTAGGTTATGGGTGCGTTCGTAAAAAAGGTTTTTTCTTTTTTCCCTTCTTTTTCTATTCACTTTTTAGTGAACGATTAGCCAAGTGAGCCATCGAGCTGGTATTCGAGTGCTTCGGATATTTATTTCGTCTAGACACCGCACGTTATCTGGCGATAGTTTTGTCGCGGGGTGGAATGTTTTATACACTTGAAATGCGTGTTATTTGAATGTCGCTCATATAGATATATCTACCTACACACATATGTAATAATGTTTGGTATTTTCAATAAACATGTTGCCGCGAGTGTTAAAAAGTGCTTGCTAAGTGACGATAAGGCGTGCGCACCCAGAAACCTCAATCTAATGAGATGCTGGCTCTCATACCTTTCATACCAGAACACAACACTGCTATTAGCACTACCCAGGCGGATATAGGAAATGAACTACCACCAACCGAACCGACTACCGATTGATACCACTGGGAATCCAACATTTGGCTATTAGGCTACGGAGGCGATTCTTTTGAAAAGAATGTAGTAAAAGTAGGCTTACGAGTATATTAATTTTCTGACAAATATTACTGCATATATATTTATATGTGTTACTAATTCCTCTATTTTTGCTTCTCGTTTTTGTTTTATTTCACTCCCGACCTCACCATGCAGATATAATAACTTAATAAGCTTGATTTTTAAAGCCGAGTCCAATTTTATTTCCTCAGTTATCAGCAGCAAGTCAATTGTAAGTTATTGTCGTAACTGATTCACTTGCTACTTAACTTTAACTGTCGCTGCTTCGTAACAAACAAATTAGTCAAACATTAGGGAACATTCTAAGACTTCCGATACTAATTAAGGCGCGTTCGGACTCGTTATTTTTCCTACGATTTAGATGCGCCCATTACGTTGTAAATAGCCGATTTGTCGGCGCAATTAGCCTTAAAATGTCCCCTACCTAAAAGCGTAAGGCGACGTCCATCGGCCTCGTTGTTGGCAACAAATAATAATTGACTACGTTGAACAGCTTTTTTTTTTCACGCCTTTTTATCACATTAGCTTTCACTTCATTTCGATAAACCTTCTAGTGCTTGTTCCCTATTTCAAAATCAAATTTGACGGTACTCTAATTCGACGGTTGTCCTTTTCATTTTGTTTTACTTGCAAAACGATAAAAATATTATATGTATATAGTTGAGCCCTCTACTGCGAAGGTAGAAGGATACAGCTTATTGCAAATACTGAAAAGTACACTTACATAATTACCCTGCAGTCATAGATATTTTAAGTTATTATATGGAGTATAAATTGACGTTGAAGCTTGCCACATAATACTATACTCGTCTCTCTTATAACTAACGCACTTTGTTAAAAGGAGACATCTTTATTTTGCGATAGACACCCGGAATCAAAATTTTCCCGCCAATTTTTTATGTATGGTGGGTTTGCACTTGACCTTGATCTCACCTGATGGTAAGGGACGATAAAGCCGTTGGACGGTAAGCGTGCGCACCCAGAAGCCTCAACTTAATGTTTATCGGTGTGCCTCAACTTGTCAAACTATGACTGTAAGCCGATTATATTCAGAGACACTTAGAGTAGCTGCTGCTTATGCTGTTTATAAGTTTTTAATTTGTAGGATAAATTTGCAACATTGACCAATGGATGTATAGCTACAGGCTGCATGGTACACATAATAAAAAAAAATGGACTCTTAACAGCAACAGGAAACTATTCTAAAGCTGAAACCACACACCCGCATGCAGATTATTACGACACAATTATGATGATGTGATAAGTCTTTCAATTATTTGCGGATGCAGTCGCGAGTGAATGCTAGTTTAACACAAGATCGCGCGGCGGGTGCGTCGTGATAGCGCAGCGTGCGCTGACGCACCCCAGCTGACTGACTATTTCTGTTGCAGCAGCGCAGGGGGCTTTATGATTTTATGGTAAAAATTATCTAATTCCATCTATTCTGCTTCTTAAGTTTTGTATATAACCACTGAGTAGAAATTGCCTTGAGGTCTCCCCAAGTCGATCACGTGGGTGCCGTAGAATACAACTAATTATAAAAGGGATTTGTTATGTTATGGGATTAAATATTACAACATTTTATTCTGATGATGGAAAGTCCAGCGTCCAACTTACGGGAGGCAGGTGTCCAACTTTCATCATTACCACATTTATGAAACAGGCGAGTGGAAGTTTGGATGTGCTCAAGTACTAATTTGATTGAATTTTGTACTTTACGAAGTTTTATTTGTTTGTACTTTAATAAATCCTATCCTATCTTCAGCAGTGGAGAGACACGGTCTGATAAGTCATATAAGTTGATAGATTTTGCTGGTATGTGGATTTGGTGGTCTCTTTTAAGGTTGGGGGTGTAATGTAAATTGTCTGTATGATACCTCTGGGTCTTTATGCCATAATCTTTCAAAATAGAATAGCTGGCGTTGATAGATAAGTAATTATCGAAAGATTTAGATGGCGTTTTGAAAAATAATCAAAAATATTGTGTGGAATAGTGTGTGATTACTTATTTGGTGACATCATAATCCGATGTCCTATTTTAGATAGCACAAAGATCATACTATTTTAAAATATAATGGTAAAAGAAATGTTGTATGATTTTTTGGGGCGAAATCACCTTAATGCAAATGCTAACGACTAAATATTTGACGTAGATTACTGTGCAGTAACCACATCGATCCGATGTCCCGTCCTCTGACATTGCCATGTGTATCGACTCACCACACATTACCGTGTCGGGTGACTGTCGAGCATGCGTGCGCGCGCGCAGCCGACGACGCGACGCGACGCACACTATGCAACTACTATTTATATCGCGCTCAATATACAGTTTGCTGAATTAATGCAACTGTAACTTCAGTATTGAGATGCGTCTCACAAATATAGAATTTACGAATTGTTTATTGAATCTGTTGCGAAATGGGGGACTATATTACTTGTATAAAATATAAAAAATACTAAAAACTAGATATATGATGTTGTGGAGAGAGAAAATAAAAACCTATTTTATTTATTATTTTTATTACTTCCTGCAATTTAGCCTAAGTCAAAGTGTAAAACTTTTTCAGCGTAAATGTATCTACAATGGGAATATGGGCAAAGGGAAGAGAAAGTGAAATAAACTCCGTAGATGTGTTTTTTTCCGGTGATTCCATGCTTGTAATCTTTATTTAGCAGTCACGTATAACTTAGTTATTTCCCATGTTATCAATCAACTCTCATAAGTCATAATAGATTTGCTTTACCTGAAGCCTCAAAAATGAAAAGACTAGCTAGCTACTCGGGCAAAGAATAAGCCGGGTTCCTGCAAGTAATTTATTAAAACAGGATTCGAACCCGCGTCTTCTAAATTTTCAGTCCATCTATGTACTGTGTAGCCACTAGTCTACGAAGGCACCAGAACTATGTAACCTTTGACACGCGTCCTCACAAAAACCGTCCCTTGCTCTCATACTCTGAAGGAGAGCCACGCGTGGACCACAGGGCTCGGAGGGCGAGCGAAGGGCGCCTGAAATAGCCCCCGCACGGGACACGGGGAGCATCTGCCTCGATATAAATATCCCCCTCAATGTAGTACCAAGGACGAGATTGTTTACGTCATGTTGCTCCCACTGTTTTGTACGTGTTGTCATATTTGGCGGAGGATTGGCATGCTCGTTGGTTTGGTTTCTTTTTGCACGTTGAACATTCTTGTTCAGTATTGTATAAGGACACGAAACATTGGTGAAGCCACGAGTAGACTGTGGCTTAAGTGTATCAGTCACAAATATGTAAGGATGTGGTTTTAATATCATACATTAAATCTACGAATAGTCACTCAAAACTAAGTTAGAAAGAAGAAAATCCTTTAAAAATTAGGGTAGTTATTTACTTATAGTATAAAATATAATAGCTGTGTACAAGTTTAGTTGTACAAACTTTTGTAAAAACAAAGTTCGTTTTACTGAACAATTTTTAGGCTTCCAGGTCAGAAGAAGAATTTGTATGTTGGATGTTGGAAATTTATTTGTTGGATGTTTTATATAAGTTTAACAGAAGACCCGACCCAAGGCGCTAACAAAATTTCACGTAAAATTTCATTGCTCCGCTTAGTTTATTCTTCAGTACTATTTTTTTAAGAAAACTGTTTTGATATTATATATGACAAATAAGAGACTCCTACATAAAAGCACAATATCTGAAAAAAATTATTCATGGAAAATTATTTCACTAACATAATCCACAAAAGTTCATACTTTGCTAGGGGTTTTAGTCTAGGATTTAATTTAGGATAGCGAAAATTGTTCACTGAATAAAAATCATTCATTATTACGAAGTAAGGGTCGTCTTTAACAAACATATAAAAAATATGACTTCCTTCAGATCCCTAAATCAAACCAACATTTGGTGCAGTTTTTGCTCCAAACATTCCTATAAAATGTTTATCACCGAACCGATGCACATGTGGCCCCAGCCCTCTTCACTGGAGATTATTCTAAAATTTCCAGATTGCCACCCCGAGCAAAAAATAAATAAATCCAAAGCAAAAAATCCCGTTCCCGAATCCTTGACTCAGTATAACAATCTTATACAATCCCCTCGAAATCCCAATTTACAGTTATCGCTGGCGTCGCATGAAAAAATTACGGCATTTCATTTTTTCAGTTTACTTTAGAAAGAGAAAGGTATAGGACATTAATTCCGCTATGTTAAGTAGTGTGAGTGATTTTAATTGTATGGTTGGATGTGTTTTAAATTTTATGGAGCGCGCCTTCCCTCTTCATACAGTGCCTGAAAAAGTGAAGGATCGAAATCATAGAATATTGAGCACGAGTATTATAGTTTTCGTTTTGTTGTTCTGTTGAATACTTGATTCATTCACTGCTGTGGTATTTCCAATTGTCAATTTTTATAATTTTAATTGTTTAAAAAAAGGTGTTAAAAATTGAACGTCTTAATTTTTATGACAGAAAACGTAACATTACTCGGGTACTCGTAGTTTTGCGATATTATTATATAGACTAGATATATCTTATGTGCATTTGTTCTTCTATAAAATCAATTTGAAGTTAATGACGATTACTTTAGGTTCTCTATGCACATACTCGTATAACGACCAGGTGCAATAAACACACTTTTCTTTTATTTGGTCTTGAACTGTTGATACCTGGGGCTATATTTTAATTCCACTTGGCTTTAATTTGACTTGAAGGTAAGTGATGATCGGACCCTAGGATGGACGCTTTATCCCTTACCTGCAAACTTCGAATTAAATGTAGCGGTTCAAAGGAAGATCCACCCTGCCCCTGGTTTATAGTGAGTGACGTCATGTATTTGTGTTGGTATACGTACACCGTGATGTTACTCGTATGTTGGTATCATTGCGTGTTGCGCGAGGCGGGGTGCGCAGACGCCGACCCGCGGGTTATCATTTCCTGTTCTCATTTTAAATTTACAACATAATGTTTTTGCTTCACCCGGGGTGGCTCAAGTCGTTATTACGGTATCTTCTGAACATTTTATTTTTAGGCTGTTTTGTATTGGGTCACCTTTCTATTGAAATTCTGTAGCAAAAACCACGTTAATTTTATCTTTCGGATATTTTAGTTTATTTATTTATCAATGCTTCCTATTTTTTTAAAAGCTTTTTCTAACTAATTCGATTGACAGCAGTTTAGAAAATTTGTGATTAAATATTTATATAAATTAAGTAAAATGTAGATAATATATGTTTGGATATAATTTACGCTTGTATATTTTGTTCTGTTAAGGGACGTATGAAACAGGTGGCGCTGAGAAAAAGCTGTTAGTCGTACCAATAGGGACCTATTTAGTGCACGCTTATCTCATACTAGTGTTATGACGTCATCACAAACTAGTATTTCCTGAGTCAACCTGAGTCGCACAGCACCCACGGGAAGACATGGGGTGGTCCTTGAAAATATACTTATAAATACTCTTTAGGTACATATACAAACCATTGAGACGTGAAAGAGTAAGAACCAAACTTTCCAGGCATAGGTACTTTCGAGTCAGACTGGTATAATGAGCATGAACTTTAATTATACAGTTTATTAACCTGTGAATTCGTTAAAAATCACCGCAGGCGCAGAAAAAAATGAAATATCATATTTTACAACTTTGTTAATTTTTAAAGCGGCGTACACAGTGTGGGCCGATCCGCTCGATAAAACGTCAAACAACAATTTTATTGTTTATATGCGTAATTGTTTATTAGGGCAGGCGCGGCTCGGCGTCGCGGCCGGCGGGACCTTTGTCGGGAACGCGACAATATCGTTTTATTGCGCTGGATTCGATTCGCTCGCCTATGTGTACACGACTTTAAAATTGAACGCTTCACTTCGTTTTAAGGTCTAAATACTGGAATTCACTTTATCGAAATATATTTTCAGATTTGGTTTGAAGAGTCAGAGCAGTCTGAATAGTTTAATGCAGGTGTTTTGAATAACAATCCACTCTAATATTACAAATGTGAATGTAAGTTTGTTTGTGCATCCTTTCCGTAGTAAAGGAGGGTCAGAATGGCTTGTTTTTGTATAGTTGAAGGATCGGAAAAGAACATAGTCTACTTTTTATCGCGATCGAGCACGTAGTTCTCGTTGAATACTTTCAATTACTTTACAATGTCACTTTTCGCGAGCAAAAGCTAGTATTATGTAAGAAAGAGGATGAACCATACAAATACAAAAATTTCAATTCATATATATAAAAGAAAATCAATTTTAGCACCCCATTAATTGGTGTGATGTTGGTTGAGCTTTAGTCTTCACGGTGAGCCTTATCATCAATTCTGCATAAACAAAATTACATTTGGTGTTTATATCACTTGAGTGACGTTTAATATAATTTAATGAGCTTCTGGTTGCAATACAAACTCTCACCAACCCATGATATATTTCTTGCATAAAAGCGACACTAGGCGATATGAATATGCGAAATGATTATTTAACAACGAGCACGTATTTTTATACCAAATCACAAATTACAATCTGCATCGATATACAATATAATACAATACAATACGATAATCAATCTATCATCCAATGCAAGGATCCTCTCTGAGTATTTGAGATAAACAACACGAGGAAATCTCGGAAAGTCTCAATTCAGGGAACCCGACAATGGCGCTGTCAAAACATTAGGGGCCCTTTGATCAGAGTCTCATTACAAGTGTTCCGGGAAATCACCTAATGAGTTACTCGTAAACATACCACTTTAACAACTGGACGGACTTACTGAAGTTATTCCTTGTGTGTATCGCTTGCCAATAGAAATCAAACCAAGGAGTGTGTTGCTAATTAGGTTCTGCAGTCGCCGTGGCGATTTCTTAAATAGAAGAATATACAATAGATACAATATTAATCAACACTGTATACAAGACTAGGGCCAGCGACGGCTTTGGTCGCGTATAAATTCATTTTATAGTGGTTCTCAAGTTAATTTAATTAATACTCAAGTGGTTTGAGAATAAACTTAGCCTTTTTATTCCGACAGGGGTAAATTTAACAAAATCCTTTCTTAGTTTCTCACTCAATACATTAAATATATTGAAAGGAGAAAGATTTTGAATTTCGATCTTTCTGGCTTTGACCAAGATATGTCAAGTACATAATATTAGTATATAATTTACGACTATTAAACGAAATCAAGAAATAATTTGTTTAATAGTATATAAGTTCCATAAGTCAACTGTTGGACATGAGCCTCTTTCATAGTTCGCAACCTCATGTTTTCCCATGGTAAAAACGTTAGGGTAAATTTCATCGATTGTGCAACAGTTTCCTCTTTATTATCATTGAAATTAAACTGTGATTACGGGAAGTCTGGCTGGAAAGCTTGATTTTCCTGGTGGAAAGCCCGTATTCATCAGCAGTTATTTAGCGCAGACCAAAACATCTAGCCTTCCTAGCGGCTTGAAGCAGCTTCCAGCGCTGTCACGTTGTAGCTGACGTCACGTGAAGCAGCATTCGACTGATAGGTTGTTTAGACAGCGGCGCTCACAAAGCCGGCCTGCAACGTATCGTCTTTACGACCGACCCAACTGGGGAACACTTTGTATAGTTATCCATTGTTTTATCAATTTCAATAATTTATCTCTCGGAGTGAACGGAACGCGTCTATCCTCACATAAAATACCGATGTGATTCGTCGAATTTCTCAGAAGTAAACAGCGACTATGTTTTTTCTTGTTGTCTGTTTGGATCACGGCTGTTTGAGCGCTTAGGTTATTGCTAGGAATGAAAGATTTTCTTTGTGTTCCATCTCGTCTGAAGCCCGTATTAATAGATAGTTTTCTAGAGTGACTCGACTCCGAGATATATTTAAAATGACAATTGGTACATAAATACAATATATGATTTTTTTTAAATAGTAAAAATGAAATTAATTTGAGCAATATATTCAATTGTTTATCAAAATCACAGAAAAAGACACAAATAATAATTTCAAACACCAATCTCAAACGCAAACCCATGATGACTGAAAATCTTAATGAACTTCTAATAAGAAAGAAATAAATTCTTAGAAGAGCCCCTAAATAAAACTTGGAAAATTATGAAGTTGATCTAATTGGAATTTGGAATAAATATGTTTATTCCATATACATGAATATTTAAGCTTACTAAAACTTTTAATTCAATCAACACTTCCTACAATGGCCATGAAATACAGAAAGGCTAGCTAATTGGCAAAGTGCAAATGTTTTGTACAATTGAAAAAAGCTCTTGTGGTATTCGATCAATCTTGTCAATTATTTCCAATTAAACTGAACTCTACCATATATTCAGTTTTTTATTTATAGTTTTTGCTTAACAAATCAGCATGCGTGGTGAACTGTACATCTCATTTCCTTTGCCTACCTTTAATATATGATGGGTTTGCACTTGACCTTCATCTCACCTGATGATAAGTGACGAAACTACCATTAGATGGTAAGCATGCGCACCTAGCCTCAAGCTAATGAGGTACTAAACCTGCTACCTTTCATACCGGAGCAAAACTGTGCTATCAGCAGTGCTGTTTGGCGGACGTAGAACAAATAGGTACCCCCAACTGGGAATCGAATCCGGGACCTACGGTGTTAATTCAACATTTACCCATTAGGTGACGGAGGCGGTGAAAACTTACTTGAGGTGTCGTACCTACGGGAAGATATATATCTTGCCTCTCTAAAGATGAAACATGTCATGGGAAAACTTACATTAAAACACTCTCAAGATGGCACTCAACGACCTACTTCTACTGTTGAGACCACACATGAATTTATTTTTGTTTTTCATTTAATTTATTTAAATAAATGAATCACGCACCATCAATCAGTTTGATTTGAATATAAGTCTGCAAGGTGCGCATTGTCCGGGCCCCACCTTGCGGCGGAGGGCGCGGTGTCGTAACAGACTTCCATTAACTCTTTACTAGCAGTTTATAGGTGTTTTACAGACTGCTTTAATTATTGTAAAAAGTGAATAACGCTGGACGTGAGTGATGGGTGGGATATCGGTTTGATGCCTTCGCCCGGCTCATCCTAGTGGTCTTTTTAATGTAACCTGACCGACCGGGTAATGCCGAGTATTGCTTAGAGCTGTGTGAAGTTTTGTTTGTTTTTTCCTACTTTTGCTAAACTACCTCTACAACAAAAAAGCTTATATAAAATCGTGATGTAGAGTATCAATTAAAATCTAATCTTTATCTATCTTTATTTGAAAAATGGCGTCCAACTCGGAAAACGTTAATTTTTTTAATTGGTATCATTTTTCCCGTATATAAGATTTCAACGGCCGTCTTTAAACAATTTTTTGTTGAAAGAAAGTTAAGAACGTTTTTTCATACCTTCGTAATCTTAAAATACAACTAATGATTTACAATGTTTGAATTTTTTTATCAAAATACTATTTTAAAAAACGTTAAAATTATCTATTAAACCAATTTATTATTATCATAATTATTTTCATTGGGAACATTTTTTCCATATAAAAGATTTCAACGGGAGCCGGGAAATATTTGTATTTTGGTAGTAAAGTTACTCCGTGAACGAATAGCTAATATAGAGGTAGAATTAGAATTCTCAAGTGGCGACCATATACCAGGAAATGTGCCGTCTTCCCTATTAGATAGATCGACGAACTGGTAAAGGTCGCGGGGTCGCTGGATGCAGGTGGCTAGGGGACGGGTCATTTTGGCGTACCATGGAGGAGGTATATGTTTTGCAATGGACGTTTCCCAGTTGATGATGAGTAAATTTACATTATTTTTGGTAGCCTTTTTTATTTGCTTCACTTTTCGTGGGAATAGTCACTCTCTGTAGCGTTATTATTCTAAGTTTCTACAAATAATATGCTTTATGAAGGGATTTGCCACCACAAGGGAGCAGTCCTTTTCCTTATCGCAGTTACGATAGATATCGGTGGTACATTGGTGCACTACTACTAGTTGTAATTCGCAGAGAATATAATGGCAAGTTATGGAGTCAGAACTGGGAAAAGGCTTGCAGAT
This sequence comes from Carcina quercana, assembly GCA_910589575.2. Taxonomy (NCBI): domain Eukaryota; kingdom Metazoa; phylum Arthropoda; class Insecta; order Lepidoptera; family Depressariidae; genus Carcina; species Carcina quercana. Next base: position 5,994,851 of record OU342440.2, on the reverse strand, counting down.
CTGTAATAAAAATCTACAATTTTATTTATATTTAAAAAATAATAATTTTGAAGGCTTTAGAGAATAGTAAGTAAAATAGTTCCAACTTTTCCACAAACATTAGCAGAATCGAAATTTGAAATGAAAATAAAGCGATCACTTTAATTACAGGGGTGTATTCTGCAACTATCAGACTCGTGAGGGCTATCGACTATTGAGTGTTAATTAAAATTGTCGATAAATCTTCTCCCCGTGCGAAACGACGTGTGTTTCGTCAATGATCTCACCCCGGGCAATTAGGGGCGAGTTTAGAATCGTCTGCCTCGAATAATTGTGTTCGAATGATGTCGTCGCTCGAAATAGTTCAGTTTAGGGTGTTTAAGGTAGTTCATTAATGTGATGTACACGTTATGCTCGGGGTGCGTGAGTTTATTTGTATCATCATCAACAGCTGCGTAAGTCCACTGCTGGACATGAGTTCGGATTATTTGTGTGTCAATATTTATATCTACCGTGCCCTCTACCGGTCCAACCTCCTACTAGATGGACCGATGACCTATTTAAGGTCGCAACCTCAGATGGAGAGTAAAAGTTCTCGAGTGGTGACCATGTACCGGGGAACGTGTACTAGGCCGTCTCCCTACTAGTTGAACCAATGACATGTGGAGTCACTGGATACAAGTGGTTCGGGACCGGTCAATGTGGCATACCATAAAGGAGGACTATATCCAGCAGTGGACGTTTCCCGGCTGGTGATGATGATTTATATGTTTTACTACTATAAATATTTTGCCCAATATGTATATTAAATATGTACTTATATATTCTAATTTTGTATAAATTATATCAAGAATCATAAACAGGAACATTTTGGAAATTAATCGCATCAACATTAGCTTAAACATGTTTTATAAAATGTATCTTATCACTCCCTGCTTACACACCTCAGTCCTCCTGTTCCACCTCCGATTGGCGCATAGATATATATAGTAGTCGAGTACCATTACGTGCATCAGCCGTGCCGTCCCTACTGCCTGTATCGACCATAAGAATGTTAATTACCGAACCATTTACCGCAGGATAAGTGATGACTCGATGACAAACCCGAGTCTATCTTTAGAATGGTCCTATCATTCCGATACAAAAGCTTGCTGCATACTTGCTTCATAATAGTTATTTTAGTGTCTCGGCGAAGAGGCGAAAATTTTAATAGTTGAATGCCGACTTTTTACTTTACTACTAGAAATTTACACAGTTAATTTTATTTATTAGATCTGCGAAATATTTTAACATTTTACATTCATATTCCCAAGTCATGCATTGTTCAAATTTAAATATTAAAATTAAAAGCAGATACTGCATGCAACAGAAAAATAATTATGAACATGGAAAAATTAAATGATATCAGTTAATTAATGCGTTCAAAAAGAACAAAAAACCGACTTCCATTGCCATAATTTTTATTTTATTTTCTCAAAGAGAAATCAATCAATTTCGATAAAATTTATATGGGACTAAGATATTTTCTATATAAAAAAAAGAATTATCAAAATCGGTTCACTATTAGCGGAGTTATCGCGTAACACACATAAAAAAAAACGAGAGCGCAGAACTAGCGATAGAGAGGCACGATCAGCCTAAACATTCGGCTTGTGACGCATCTTTTCTTACGACTTTATCACATAAAATTATCGTCCATAAACTGATTTTACAGACTACCATTTTTTTAATATCAAAAAAGCTACACAAACCTTGCAATAAAAATCTTCCACTTTATCCCTATAATTACCTTTTAGCGCGTAGAAAATTCAATCGGTACTTCGCACATGTTTTTTAAAAAAACTGAGTCCATTTGGTCGCATTGTTTCATTACATTCACAGCCTGTTCCCAGAATGCCCAATAATGCCCAGTATCTATTCACTTCCTTTCTGATAAATAAAATAAAGATCCCTTGCCTGCTATTGTTTGTACGTCTAAAAATAATATTTTAATCGTCATTTGAAAGATATTTTTTGCTTGTAATGCTATGGCTCAGGATTCTATTGTGATTTTATTGCAGTAAGATATTGTATAGATAGATGGGATAGTTAAATTATTGTCGTTGTAGATGGTTGGAGGTAGTTGCTTTAATACCGTTATCAGACTTTTTTTTATAATGACAATAACTTCTGGACTGCTTTTTAAATTTAGAATATTCAAAATTGTTACTGTAGTAAAGATTGACGTCATAAAACATGCATAACGCACTAAAAAGGTTTTGTAATGGTCGAAGACCGTATTGTTTATGTGTGGCTCTGTCAGTCAACAAGACCATACGTTGCGCACTATATTATGATACCTATGCGGTCATAGTTATATTATTTAACATATAAAAGTTTGGATTTTTAATGACGTTTGCGTATCGTATTTGGCACACGAATATAATACGTTCTGTAGAAAAGAAAAAAAAAGACTGAGTCAGACGAAGTCGCGGACAACAGTGTGTTTACATCCCTGCTACTTACTTTAGATTGGAGGGATATATATTTTTAAAAATTATGTCTATTCAATTCTCAAAACTTATGTTTGACGTCATGCGGTTGTTTGACAAATTGAGAATTCATTGGAATCGGAAATATTCCATTTCATTTGTTCAATTCTCAGGGTCGTCAGTGTGAAAATGGGAACTCCCGTGGTCCATAGTGTCTAATCTCGTTATGTTTACCTAATATTCAGGTGTTCAGTATCTACGAGAGATCATAGGTCCTCCGATGACTACTGGTATCCTCAGATATGGCGCCAGACAGAGTTACTGTTAGCATAATGTGAATAAATGCGTCCATGTCAAGACACATTTCTTCAACAAAGCCCAACAAAGCTTCGTAACCCTTTTAACAGTTGAATAGACCTGTCAAAACACTGGTCAAATCCACCCGTATCAATCGGTACGCCCGTATGTCGAGATTCGCCCACTTTACCCCATTTATAAAGATATCAATAACCAGATAAGCCCTCCCTTCCCAACATGGCATTTTCAATTGATCGATTTTAATTGATTATTTGTGAAGAAATAATTTTCTGCCAAACAGCTCATTGCTGCTCCCCACACAATTTGGGCAACGTGAAATTGTGAATTATATTCGGACCCCTCGGTTATATTCGGTGGGATACGGTCAGTTGGTGTCTGGACAACTTTGACAGGTCATGCTTGCTACAGCAACCTCGGCCCTCGCACTAAAGACAACCTTTGTCATGCATACCATGGTACAATAAAACAAGGTATTTTCTTTACGAAAATGGGACATGCTCAGCACAGTTATACGTCACGATTAGTGCTGCCTATAGTTGGCATCTTTTAAACAATTATGAGTTTTGGTACCGCTGACCACTGCTGCCGCTGATGACGTATGTTGTACCGTGAATTCACCCACCTGTCACGGGAATGGAATACCAGGCTTAGCATCTTATTGTATCACGATGCATACATCTATGGATCTATACACTGCCGGCGATTATGCGTTTGTTTATTTGTGGAATTTTAAATATAAAATATACATATTTTCTAGATCAACAGACCATATTTGGCAACATCGTCACTTAAAAATGTCAAAAAGGCGAAAATATTTGACTACTTACATTGAGCTTTTAGCGTGTGATAAAGTGCATATTTTTCCATTCTCTAATACCCAGTTTGTGATAGCTAGTAGTGGTTGCACCCTGCTAGTTATATACGCAGGTGCCTTTGAAATTTAATCAGGTCCATCGATGACCATCCCCCGATCTAAATATGTAATACCTAGTGAAAATTATGTATCCCTACAATCTTTGCGTTTGTTGTGAATTTATTTGCTTTATATACAGATTTATCTTTTTTTTCTATGAAACTTCCAGTACAAAGGCATAACATATGACGTTTTTGAATTTATTAGCGAAATAACATGAATTCAAAAGTACTCCTTCCAGCTACGTACTTTGTTTTGTTATAATTTAATGGTGTGATTTTAATACAGATGTTTTTACCAGTGTTTCCAAGTACGAATAAGTTTTCAAAATTGTGGAAAATCACCGCAATGCTAATTTGAACCTAGATTGCACAACAAAACTGTTTAAGATATTTGCATGAGTATTTAAATTTTATGAATTGTTTCCCACCGTGATCGTTATTGCTATTTACGTAGGTATCCGCTTGTAATTTCGTTCACAACTATTCAATCATCGGCGTGTTATTATAAAACAAGCCGAATTCTGAGAATAACCTTGCTCATTGTATCCACGCGTTTGCTATTTATAATTACAACTTAAAATAAATCTAACAAGAAAAAGCATATCTGCTGGCATTCCGGCGATAAATTGTAATCTGTAGTATTCAGAATAAAGTTTAAAATCGTTCAGAGTGGGGATCGGTGTTGTGATGCTAGTAGCAGGTAGTAATTTTTAAATTTCGAAGCGATCTTCGTCTGGCGACAACCCCTGCGCCGCCGCCAGCCAGTGTCGATGGGGTGGAGCGCACTTCAGTGCCGTCTAGTCCGTTCCGTCCTTATCGCACTCGAGCGTTCAGCGTGTCTCCGTCGCACCTATTATTGTCATATCAAGATTTGAACATCGAATTTTGTTTCCAATTTTCAATTTAGTTTATATCGGATGTTGGCAGGAGTAAGACGTCTGGCGTTCCGCCATCGTTCATTGTGCACGTGTTACTGTCGCGCGCTCAGCTTACATTATTCGAGTATTTTGAGTTATTGCTTTACCCGTTGTTAATTTGGAGTTGATGTTTGAGTGCTTCGGACTGGTTAATTAATTTTTAAATGGAATTCATGGAGTTCTTCAACACTTTGATGGAGGAATACCAGCACCAAGAGCACAGTGATCCACCCAAGATGCCAAACTTTTTTGAAGTTGATAAAAAGAAGGTAGGACATTTTCAGGGATCGATCAGTCCAAATGTTTTGTATTTCAATGTAAACGTTATTACGGTGCATGTTTTGTTGCGTCTGGGCTCACTCATACGTATACGTACAAACATAACTATATTAAGTTTTACATAATGAGTGACTTTGATTATTCTTTCATATTTTTGGGTAATATTTTTGTAGTTTCAAAAAGTTGTGTTGAGGTTCTAACGATTTCATAGTTGGTTATATATTCTTTTGGTTTTTATCTTTCAAGTCTAGATTTTTAAAGTCGGACCAAAAAAAATTTGATGTCTCTCACGTAGTTTTGAAAATGAATTGATGTAAGAATTCTTATTGCTCGTTTAGATATACTTAAAAAGCATCTTTGCAGTGATAAAGCGGGCTGGTGATCGCAGTAATGCGTGAGGGATGGTGGTTCTTATCTGCTGCAATTTCACAAATATTGTACGCCTTCGTGTAAGAGAGATCCTGTGTATCACACCCAACACTATTGTACACTCAAGTACAAAAATATGTATCCACTTCTGTACCATGTCATATTCACCCTTGCTTATGTACTGTGTTCAGGGAAATATCCATTAAAGGTGAATGTGACATGGTTCAAAAGTGGATACATATTTTTGTACTCGAGTGTACCGTACCACCTATTTCTAGAATAAAATATTCTGATTAAACTTTTAACTACTTTGGTATGCTTTAACTTGAAGGAACTTTTGTTTTAAGTTGTTTGTCTTATCATAACAATTGGGTTATCATAATGCTATCAATATAATCTTAATTTGATAGTCAGACATGAATGATAAATAAACTTTATTTACCTTTTAATTCTTAATGATAGTTCATTAATTATCACATAATTATCTATTGATGTAATTAGTTTTGATCGTAGTACAAACGTAAAGTAGGGAATACGTTACTTTCGAAATTTGTGTCTTCTTCAATTTATAGTAATATAAAAATATATATAAAATATAAAAATATATAATATATAAAAATATATAATATATAAAAATGGTACTCCCGTAGGATAGAAAGCGTGCCCAGAAACCTCAAGCTAATGAGGGTCTGGCTGGAGATCTTTTATTAACGGAACAAAATGGTGCTATTAACACTAATATTTTTCGGCAGACGAGATAGGTGAATATTATATATATAAATATGGTGGTAGGTTGGGATGAATCTGGGAATGGAACCTGGGACCTCCAGATTAGGAGTTCAAAGTTTAAGATTCTGGGCCAGGAAAGGGAGGAAGCTATTTTGTTGAGAGTTTTCCGGGACATTCTGGAACATTCTATATTCTAGCAGAGGCAAATTGAGTCGAGGTTTTTACGTGAACAATTAATATACTCATGATTTTAAATGTGTTGTGATTTTTATATGATATAGACAATTTATAAATGTATATTTTTTTTCTTTCTTTCCATCAACGAATTTTCTATAGCTTTCCCGGAAATTCTAGTATTTTATTTGTTGTGTTATTGACTCATATCCTCAGGTGGTATGTTATAATACCGTAAGATGTACACGTGCTCACCTACAAGTCGTATCTTACAAGCCACTGTGTTGACCTTAATCGTCTCAAATGTAAACGGTCGGACATAAGATTCGGTTGCGCCAATATTATTTTATATCCGAATAAAAAACGACAAAATAGAAAATGACCTTCACGACCAGTCTAATATACAAGATTCGTAATAAAATAGAAGAATGGACCGTAAAATTTTTATTAAAATTAAAACTAAATCGCTTAATATTATAATAAGGAACAACGATCTGTTTTAGGGTGCTTTTTATGTGGATGTTAATTATAGTTTTAATATCAAAATGGAGCCGAATTAATATCGAAGCGGATGGATTTAAATATGGATTCGATATAAATTTGTATAATTTATGGGATTGTCGGGTATTTAATCTGGTGTCGCTTCACAGAGCAGGTAGGTTGGTGATCAATTATATTGACATTCTAAACAATTAATTTGAGAGTTATTAGAATGGGTTCGATTGGTTTTATATGTCTAAATGTGTAGGTAGCTGCTCTAATAGGTTATAACTGTGCACGCGGTAGCTCTTTGTGGTTTTCGCGCTATGATCTTGACTTTGACTCAAATATTTTAGTCCTATGCTGTATATTCCTTTTCTGTATATTCAAGACTAGTTTGAGCTCTTAGAATCTGTTTCTCATCATCACCCTTTTCTGTATATTCAAGGCTAGTGTGAGCTCTCATATTATGTTTGGTTCTGAGTTTAGTTGATATTTCTGTCTGATCTTTTTCACTTCGGGATCAGCGCTGAAATTTAGCAAGATAGCGACTCGTGGTTGAAATTACTCGGCTCGGCTAGCAATAACCGTTTCGCCTTAAACTTTACAAAGTCCAAAAGTGTGGAAAACATTGTCGATGTGTGAGAGACATAAATAGTTGAGGTATCCGAGTGAGCACGCTTCTGTCCAGTGGCCCCGTCGTCACTTGCCATCAAGTAGGTAGACGGTCAAGTGCAATCCCATCGTGTATAAGAATCTAATTTTAATAGTTTTCTAAGCTTTGTCAGGGGTGGTCAACGTTCGATACAGATTATTTTTATTGCCAAGCTCGGTTTTATAGCCGGATAATGCGTGAAAAGGATGATTTTATAACGACACCGTGCAGTAATGATCGGATTAAAGCCTTTTTTATCCGTGTTGATTTATCTGTTGATCGTGTCACGCGGTTTTATAGCTCGAGTTGATTTTATTTATTGAAGTCGATAAAATAGATCCCCGTTTTATTGATGCTATAAATGTACGAACCGAAATTAATGTGATGATTTACGTAAACAATGTAGAAATATTAAAATTTTAAGATTTTAAACCTTTAAAAAGTGAATGAAAAGTCAAGAATAACGACTTTCTGCTTTATGCACAATGGTTTCGCACTTAGCTTGATTTCAACTAACGCATGGAAGAGAGCTAGCACAGAACCCTTAAGTTAATAAGGCACTGGCCATATTATCTTTCAGTCTTGAATAATATGTTGGTAGTCAGCCAGTCAGGCACAGAAAAGATCTCTACCGCAAATCATGACGATTACCCGACAGGGTACTAAATGATTACTTTTTACATCATCACCATCTTATATGAAAATAAAAATCAATTTTGCTATTACCAATGTTAACTATATTTTTGATTAAACTTATATTTTATCCTTCCTTTGACTCTGATATGAGAAAAGGTTGCATGTGAATTGGTGCCACTTAAAAATTAATCAGTAATGCCGGCAAAATAAACTGCACCGCGTGTAGAGAGCCATTTACAGTAACATGTACACACTACGAAAGGTTCCGATTGTTTTTAGTAAGTCTGAAGGAGTTGTGTCGCCGCGGTGTGCGAGCCCTCCCCGTGTGTACATGCATCACACGCGAGCTCGCAGCAGGGTTGCTTGTGTTTAATTAGTCAACCTATTAAAAACTTATTTGATTATTCTTACATATTTTTGGTTGCAGGTTTTTCACTAGTTGTAAAGGTTTGATTGTATAATTTCGAAATGATTTAATAACAATAACAAATACGTTTATTTGCCTCAAACGAAGTACACGCAGTAATTAATAATTAATAAACTAGTAATATTTAATAATATTAAACTACAAATACATCGAAGCAAAACGGTCCTGGGCTCAGTTTTACTGGAAACTATTAAGCCGCCTTTAAACCTGGTTTTCAACCCGTTTCGTAATTCATACATCTGGAATCACAATCTGGAGGCGGCGGGTTCGATTAATCAATGCAGATATCTCTTGAGCTTGCTTGGTGTTAGGGAATTTTTCTGTATCCTTTATATCAGTCTGCTGCTAAACCGCAGTGTTAATAGCAATGTTGTGTTCCACGACTGTCATTCAGCGGATTTATGGAATAATCAATTGGTCATTAATAAAAAATATTTACTCCTCCTTCATTATTTTATGGAGAGCTTTGCTTCTCCTTTTAAACTTTTCGTAACAAATCCCCAAATGTTGTCAACCCTGGGAACACACACGGAACCCTTCCCAGATCGTTGACCGACGTTGGTAACACCTGCAATGGGCGCGCACTCGCGGGACGTCCGTGCGCTGCGCCTGCGTCTCCCTGCGACCGTGCGCGCCTGTGTCCGCCTTCATTAACACCAACCAGCGTACTCATACATACTGGCAATAATCTACAAAAATCTTTTTGTTAATAATTATGAACCATCTGTATTGCATATATTGATCATGTTTTGTACAGTAATAGTAATTGATATAAACATGAAATCTAATGTCACAGAAAACTAACGCCGTTTTTAAAATATATTATGGGTTTGCACTTGGACTTAATATCACCTGATGTCAAGTGATGATAAGGTCCTTTGATGGTAATCGTGCGCACCCAGAAGGCTCAAGCTAATGAGGTGCTGGCTCTGCTACCTTTTATACCGGAACACGACACTGCTGTTTTTCTAACTAGTATTTCATAAAATACAGGTATGTACACTCGAGTACAAAAATATGTATCCACTTTTAAACCATGGCACATTCACTGTTGCTTGTGTCTTTGCAGTGTGTTCAAGGAAATATCAATGAATGTGACATGGTTTAATAGTGGATACATATTTTTGTACTCGAGTGTACAATTGTAAGTTATTCAATCCAACATATATTTACCTATATCAGTGGTACTAAGGTGTGACCATATGCTAATACATAAAATAAATACAAAGATACATACGATTTGGAACCATTTATATTTTTATTCGAAGTCCAAATTAATTGCCAATTCTGCTCCGCGTGTCTATATATAAAGAATTCAATTTAATAAATAACAAAATGTGAGATTATTTCTGATCTACCTAGAAAGGCCTGGGACGTTTTATGCCTTCCGGTTTTAATTCTACATAGATCAGAACTGAACAGAATCGGTAGGTGAGAGAGGGGGCTTATGTCCACTAGATCGCATGTGTGCATTACATGCATAAGCCCGACGTTGCTGAATGGATGCATGCATGTGTGCCCATCGCGAATACATGTTAATGCGCTTGACACGCATTCAAACCACGGTTAACTGGAGATAACTTTCAGTTTATTAACTAACTAGCAACACCTTCTAGCAAGACGATACTCGATTGATGCTCGACTGTTCAGTTCCACGTTCGTATGATTTGAAAATGGAATTTTTATACTTTACACGGAAGCCTTTTGAAATAGAATAGCTGGCTTCGAGAAGTAATTAATTACCTACTTTTTGTCACCTACAACAGCCGTTACGCAGCTAATTGTCCATAGATGGCGTTTTGAAAATAAAATGAAATTGAAAATTGTGATTCACTATGAAGTTGTAAGGTAATGATATTTATTTTGCAACATTACAATCCGATGTACTATTTTTAGATAATTACTGCACAAAGCTTCCTATTTTAAAATATTATGGTAACATACATATTTAATTGCTACGAGTATCAAACTCTACAAATTACCAATCTGTTAAAATCTGTAAAGCGAAAACTCTCAGTCTGTAAAAAGATTTACGGATTAAATCTAAACTAGATCGTAATCTGACTAAACCGTAGATGAAGTCTTCACAAGTCCGCCGGAGCGATGTGTCCTCACAATCGAGTGAATGAATGGACAAGGAATGAACGCTCTATAGTTCCTATTACTCAATTTATCGGTCAAATTGACTCACTCAAAGACACCTTTCAGCGTCAGTCCCCTGGTTTATAGGTGTTTCTTCTAAACTTTCTAATAGTTTTGTCCAATTTAAACTGATTTTGTTTTTTTGTGAAAAACTGTTTTATCTTCCCTTGGGTCGTCGATTAAGGAACGGGCAGTATCATCCAGTTTCGTACATGATGGCATAGCATGTTAGGTAGCAATAGTAATAAATATCATTAATATATTCATCATGTTTATATATCCACACTATATATTCGCCAATTGTGATCCGATTTTAATGATTCCTTTTTAGGGTTCCGTAGTCAAACAAGGAACCCTAAGAGTATCACTCTGTCCGTCTGTCTGAGCCGCTTAGCTCAGAGACTCTTACCACCAGAAAGTTGTAAAAGTAATAAACGAAAAAAGAGGGGATGAATGTCGTTTATTAAAATTTTAACTAGTTTCCGTTAAGTGATTTTAAAATACTCGATGGGCAATGCAAGTTGGGTCCTTAATAATTTTTGAAAGCATTATTTAAAAATCTACATTTAATTTAAAAAGTACATAATGGAAAATGAATAGAAAACCTACGCAAACTAATTATTATTACATACCCAACTCATTTGTTCTAGTAATCGAATCGACGTCGACCTAATTTTTCCGTCTCACATCCATCCAGTGTAAATCAGCTTGAACCGGTTCCTACCAGTTTGTGTAATCCCTCAGGGATAATTACGGCTGTAATACAGGCTTTGGTCGGATTACACCCCGCCCTATGCCTGCGATCCCGCCCGCCCTCGCCTAGAGACCAGATTGATTGCTTGTAATTGTTTCAAAGTTATTATAATACTGTCAAGATATGTATTATGACTGTCATTAATTTCTTGTTAATGGTGTCTTGGTGCTAGCTGATGGAATAGCCACCGAATAATAGGATCCAAAAGCACCCTACTCCACTAACAGTTTCTGAGTTTGCCGCTACAGAGCAGTGTTAATAGCACTAGTAGTTTGGTAAAACAGATAATTTATTATCATAAGAACACATAATAGATATACCACGGACTCTACACTAGGCTGAGCCTGTATTGTGGAGACCAGATACAATTTACATATAAAAAAAAATTAAAATTAATCTAAAATAAGCACAGCCAGAGAGTGTCAGGGTAGGGATACACTCTCTGTATGAGGGTAGGTCTGAGCCCCTGCAGTGGGGACGTATATAGGCTGTTGATGAAGCACTGCCAGTGCTTTATTAGCTTAAGTCTTCGAAGTTAGCACGCTATCCATCCAGTGGCGTGATGATGATGATGATAGGCACACAGTCAAGCCTGTTCCGGTAAAACCGGCACACTGGAGGATGCAATATTTTTTGAGAGTGACATGCTTATCGAAAATTCCCATCAGGTGAGATAAAGGCCAAGTGCTAACCATTCATTAGAAATATCCTCTAGTTGTAGAACGGGGGTCAGCGCAGGAAAGCGGAAGGTCGCGACATGATGTGTAGTCAGTTATAATATACACTAGCAAATCCCAGCCCCTATAGGCGTGTAATAGAGGGGCAGATAATCGCGCGCCCCAAAATGTTCATCTAATTGGAGATCAAAGGAGGGCGTGTAATCGTATGTACTGTGTGCCTGGGATGACTGACGCTCGCCGAGGTGTAGAGAGGCTGGATGTGGCTGGATTTGCGTGTATGTGGTTGTACTTATGTAATTTAATAATGGCAGTGGAACTTTTTAAATTGCTATTTGTAGCTATACCGAATATTAACGGTCTAATGCATGACAATGAGTCTGTTCCTGAGGTATGGGAGCGGTACCGGAGGATGTGCAGAAAACAGCAATGCCTTCTATGCTCTCTGTTGCCAAATTATCTCCCTAACTGCCTAGATAACTGCCACTGGCTAGCTTATATTGGCTTGCTTGTATACTCCACTTTATCTAGAAACGTGAAATTTGTACTATACACCCCTTAGTTAAGGTACCATTAGGAAATGACCTTTCACGATCTGTGTCTCACGCGGCCAAACCACGATGGACTATACTAGTGATGAATAGACACTTCTAGAACACAACTCTTCTATCCACACGCGTTGATGACCAAGAGAAGCCATTGTTTTTGTCAATGTGGAGATTACTTGACCGGAATAACTCCGCAGGGTGGACGCTATTAGGAAACAGCGAGGGCTGGGGCTTAGAAGTGACGGTACAATCAGCTCGGTGCGTCACTCGCTATAATACATCACTCATTCATTTTATACAGGTTCTTGCTGGATCTTTTATATACACGTGCAGTTACCTGATGGTAATTGACGATAAGACCGTACGAGCTTAAAACAAAGAAAGAAATAAACTAAATTTAGTATTTATTTATAGCTATATTAGCTTTGGCCCGCGACTTTATCCGCGTTCGGAAAGTATCCCATGGTAAAAAAGTATCTCATGTCCTTTTTCGGTCTTTCAACTAACCCTGTACAAAAAATCAAGTCATTTTGACCCTCCGTTACGACAAGAAGGAAGGACAAGCAAAGCAACAAACTCGCTTTCGTAGTAAGGAAGGATTCTTTTATTATTAAAATTTCACGTGCATATATCTTTAGGTTTTGTATTTGTATAAATTTGTATTATGTAGGGCTTATTAAATGTAAGAGCTATTTTGAACTACGGAACCTTAAACATTGACTATCAAAGGCTTTATGAGTACAGGTCAATCGCTTATGCAAGTAGTCCGTCAAGGGTCCACCGCTCTCATTCACTCCCACCGACATTGATGCGAGTGTGGTGTAGTGACATATCTGTATGCCTCGCATGCATGCTGCTCGTTATTTTGTTGTCGAGGTACGCAGCAAACAATATAACCCAGTTTCTAGAACAAAGCCGTCTGAAATAACCGAACACATTTGACAAACACTTCTATTGTTACCCCGTCACGCGCTCGTCAAAATTCAGATAATGATTCTTGAAAAGTTTACCTACTTTCAGTGTTCTTATAACAGTTTTATTTCCACTTTTATCGCAGTAGCTTTAATTTAGGTCACTTCATAGTGTCGTTTGTTGTTGTTGTTTGTAGAGTTGTTTCATATGAAACTAGTAGGTAACACGCCCCTGTGCCCCCCGTCGAAATTATTTTCTTAGTCGTGCTCTAAATCTTCAAATGTATCGATGTTTCAAATTTCAATCCTCAAATGGCCTACCTATAAAATACCCTTTTTGTTGTTCCCCTTAGGGGCGTTCCTTTGAAATATCATATCTTATTAGTAGGATACATGGACTTCATAGTAATGTCAAGTTTCTAGGCCACTGGTTTTGAGCTGAGCGTTGATACTAGAATGTCCATAACTTAGAAAAGCTTTTTATAATACACATAAGCTTAATTTAAAAGAGATGTGATATGAAGAAAATATGCCTGGTTTCCCAAACAAACGTTGTTCAAACCATTTTAATTGTATTCGATTTAATTTATTATCCTTATGTCTTCCGGTACATAATAGCTCAAAAATTAGGCAATCGGAACCGGATGAGTTTAGTCTTAGAAGGACGCATGAAATATTAATACAGTTGAAGTTAGACGGTAAATTTAGCGAGGGTTCAAAATTGCAATCAAATTGTAATAGAATCAAAAGCTATTGGTGTAATCTTTAAACTTAGAACTTGATCTTTTCAACCAGCAAAGTCCGTAAATCAAAAGTACTAGTCGAACGATAGAAACACCTCGGGAAACTAATCGCACACCATTAGAATCTGTAGAGCGCACGTAGATTTCGACACTGGACGCTACTCGTATCAATCGAGGCTTTGTTTCTGCGGCCAACGCCCCCTCAAACACTTTGCTACGTTTTACATATCACTCGTCTTGGGTACAAGTCATGGGCGCGACGCGAGAAACCTGTGATAAGATCACGCGAGAGTTTTTAGACATTGTTATGCTTAAGTGAAATAAAAACAAACCATAATTACATACCAAATTTTTTATTTTTTTCTGAAGAGTAGTTTATCAATTTTGTTTGGTAGTACTGCGTACGAGTAAAAAAATATGTAAGAAACCTTCAATCAGCCTCTTATAAAAACTTCTTAACAAAGATTTGTCAAGAAAGGATACTTGAGGCATGTATATATATGTTTTTTAATATTCTATACGTATTTTCGCATTGCTAGGTTCCTAAACGTTTTAACCTTTACAACAATATGTCTTCTCGTGGGCGACATATAAAGTGACATATGTAAATAAATTGTCAGGTTAGGTACATAATTGCGTTCTTCTTGGATACGGTTCTAATCGACTCGACCAGCCGCCGCAGCATGAAACGCATGACAGTGGTGAGAGTGAGATATTGTCATATCTTAACGTTTGACGTTTAAGTATGATATATCTCACTATGGTACTGCTATGCTGTTGTTGCATGTCTCATTGCAACGCGTTCTCTATTCAAATGGAACCAGCCAGCCTGTATACGTATCAAAGGAAAACGCAACCGTATAGACTGACTACTCTAAAATATAACATAAATAAATGATCGAAAATGTTAGAAATTGACTTGAATCTCACCATGAACACGTTTATTGCTGTTCAATCTGACTGAATATTACAATGAAATACGATGGGATATCCAAATAATGCTCTCTTTTTTAAGGATCGAATGCTGTCCCGAAAACAGTCTCCATTTTTCAGCGCCGCTAGTGTCACTCTTACGTTTGACAGTTGACGTTATACACTACGTTTTAAAACTATTCATGAACTTCTAACAAAAGTAAGACACATAAAAAGAAACCACGGTCACTGACAGAACGCTAGTAGTTTGTACCTTAGACGGAAAGTTGGAAACTATTTGTTTGCCTCATTACAACTCCGGTTAAAACTGTGTTACATTACAACTGTGAATCGGAGGACCGACACCTGCCGTCACATCGCCTTCCCAGTTAATTACCGACTTTTACTCGATTCTTTCGAAACCTTTGTTACTATCGTGAAAGTACATTTGCAGCGGAAGCGAATTCAGCAGTTTGGTGTCCGCGGGTGTTACTTAAATGCGTTTTCGCGATTTTGCGAGCTTCGTAGTTGATGTATTTTTTTGCTTCTACTTTTTGCGAGATGTCGCTGTTTCGGAGCTACACGAGTTTTTCTGGATTTAGTGACGTCAACACGTCCGATAAGGTAACCCGTTTTGTTTACGTTTTTTATTGTTTGGCTGTCTGAAAATGACAGAAGATGAGACTATGTAAGACTATATCAGAGCCCCTGTAGTAAAATAGCTTGTGGTAGGGTGGGCTACGTTTACAATTTTAGATGTTTTTAGATGTTTCCAAGTTTAGATTTTAGATGTCTTCGATGTATTTTAATTAACATTAAAATTTATACACATAATTTTTTGGTCGCCTAGAAAAGACACGTTCCGCGAATTATGGAGACCCGGTCTTGATTTGTACTCTTCAAAGTTTAACAGGTCATTATCAAATAAAAGTGATTTAATTATCATATTAAAATATTTTGGTCTAGTTTATGAGTACATAAATATTTGAAACCCACAAAATAGGCAAAATCTTACTTTAAATACAAAGATGGCGTCAATAAAATACATTTGACGCTGTCACTTAGTACAAAAAGAATTATTTTGTACGGACAAAATAAGAACAAAAATGGAATTATACAAATTTATTTTTGATTATTTTTTGATTGTTTAAATAGTGTACAAGTGCAGACCAGATTTGCAATATCTATTTCCACTGAAGATTAATGTTTATCTGCACTCGCCATTAGCATCACTATCACAGATGTGATTGGTTGGTGTAAAATATTAATTACTAGCACATGGACGCTGCCCGTCTTCAAATAGTTTCATTGACATTTATTTGACAATTACCTACAGGAAGATTCACTTATGTATATCTTATTCTAAAGCCGCAACGACATATTCATGGCTATTCTTATTCTGTTTTTATTTTATTTCAATTTTTATATCACTGAAGTAACTGGCACTTTACCAAATAAGAGAAGGCGAGATGTTTTTCTTTAAAAACTTTATTAAAACTGTAAATTTAACTTAAAACAAAATCTTATTGAAAATTATTTTGTTAAGTTTATGATGATTGCTTAGCGCAAGGATAACTCCTCTTGATTACTGTCATTCGTCTAAGGTAACTCGTAAATATATTCAATAAACACAACTCTGTTCAACAGCTTGAAAGTCCAGTTGGTAGTGACCCAGTTCGAGCGGTCTGGGTTTGATTGAGCTTTATCAAGTCCTTTATAAGTGCACGTTTGTATGTATTTATTAATAAGACATCTGAGGCTTTGCACACGTGAAGTTTAAAAGTTGTTTGCCCATAAAACACCTTTCATCCCCTTTGGGATGCATTAAAAAAATATTTTCTCTATGGTACACGATATCACAGAATAGATACTACGTACAGAATGGAGGTTCACTGCCTCCCACCGATCTGCGATATCTCATCTCTCCCCGCAATAAAGTGACCCATTCAAGGATCGGTAATATGACGCTTGCGAATTAAGTCACACATGCGCGTGTATACCAAACCTTAAAGCTTTCGACCTGTGACTATATCGTCAAATGGAGCGATCATCAACGCATCGTCAATCAGTGAGGCTATATATTTCCAGTTATTAAACTAACCACGTAGCTCAATCGGAAAGCTACGAGTATATAAATATTTAAAAATAATACTTTTCCATTCACATAACTTGTGTATGATAATAATAAGAACGTTCTCGCAATTCTAGCAGCAGGATGCTCTCCGTCGTTTATGTGGTATCGGTGTCTGCATGCCGCCGCCATCATTGACGGTGTTTAAAGCTCATTTTGACGTATTAGAGGCATGCAAAACGCGTTGAAACGGCCGCGCCCGCGCCGCCGCCGCCCGGCCCCGGGTGTACATGAAATATTGTAATAATAGAAATGTTACCGACGGATACTGTAATGGATTGAGCTTCTGGTCGTATAGTGATAGTCTACAATGGAAACTAAAACTTTAGAACTGAGAACGTAACTTGAATGTAAGTAAAAGTTTAAGAAATTTCCAAAAATTATCAAATGTGACTAAAACTATATAAACTTTGAAGCTAACATGTTATCGTAATGTAAATAGACGTAAATGTTAGCGAGATCATAACATTTCGTAGAATATTGGATAGTAATGTGCAGGTCGTGGATTCGGTTCTCAGCAGATCTCTGCCAATCGGTTAGTTGTCGGTACCTTACTATCTCCGCCTGGCTAGTTATATTAATGAACCGGGAAGCAACACTGAATCCACGATAACAAACAATTTCGTTACTTCATGCTGCTGGGTTACGCTTATCTTTGAGTATACTCGTACTATTATTGTAGTGAGATTAAAACCAAGTTGTAATCTTTTTATACTCATGTATAAAAAACACGGACATTGCCACGATCATACCTGATGACAATGCCGCAATGGTACGAGTTGGTCTGGGCGCCTGTTTATCCTCGACCATTTTTGTAAGAATACAGACGTTCAGACACTCATTGTAAAAAATATACAAATTCCAGCCATCACTAGACGCTTGCGCCAAACGTGAGCCGTTACAGAGCTCGTGACTCGCTGATAATACATTTTGTGGTTACATTGACATCGAAGAGCAAATAAACACTCAGTTCATTTACGTCTGTCCACCTTCCAAAACGACTTTTGGTGACGTAGATCACCAAGTCGTAATTATAATGTACTTTTTGTGCCTTAATATATCAACCATAAAATTATGATGCCTTACAATTATTTTAAAACTGATTAATGTCGCAAGGCTTATTTCTATTGTTTCAAATGGAATATTCCTTTTTTTCTTCAATTTATCATCCTGTGGGAAATCTTTAAAAAAATTAAGTGAAAACGAAAACAACAGTTTTGGGGGGTAAACATAAATTAATTTAGATACCATTTTTTCACAACCATCAACTGGAAAACGTCGACTAATCAACTTAGCTTCAAAAAAAATAATAAAAAATTAAGGGACATTCATCCAATGTTGGATGCCTCGTAGTTTTTGTCATTTCACGGTTACATTGAAGCTGTAGTAGTTGTAGAGTAAATAAATAGCTGGGTCGTCTCCGGCGATTGTGCCGGTGCGGGGTGGAGTGGGGTGTGGCGCGGACGATCCCGTTCTGCGACACACATACAAAGCTGTCGACATCTTATGTCGGTCAAAATGTGACATTACGTCTATTGTCATCGTACGCGTAGAGCCATGTGGCATATGAAGAGTGGGGGGAAGGTTCTGCTGATAGTATTTCTCAATATATTCATCTCGGTCTGAATGTAGTTTATATTTAATTTGTATAGGCATATATTGTTTACTGAAAGGTACACCAGGTCCAAACTTATAGTAAACGGGTTGTATAAAGGGTTACCCTGACTGACTGATTGACAATTAACGCCCAACCTAAACCTCTTGAGCTAGGAACTTTGATTTCGAAATATTGATCTATTAATTGACAAATTGATGGAAGAAATCCATCGTATCTTATTTTTTACCCCTGAGGTAACATTGGTTACAAAGTTTTATACAGACAAATAACTTGGGCTAGAAACTTGAATTGATAAATTTGATAGCTTAGTTGTAGAGTTACCACTAAGGAAGGATTCTAAGACTCTGATGATCTACAGGTTTTTATTTGCTCATGGTTTTGCAATTTGGCTTCAAATAGTACTAATAAGGGATGATAGTCCCGTATGATTTGGATAGAAGGGGGTAATTGAGAAAGCTCATCTTATGACACATGAATAATTACGTACTTCAAAAAGACTGTTGTGCCGTTAATTATCTCATTAACTGTCGCTTAAACACAGGTGCAGTTGCATTTGTCGCACTGTGACGTAAAAAATCAGAGAAAAATATTTAATTCTACAATTAACAACACATTAATTTTTATACCTATGTAAATATTGAATCCATTATTAAGTATGCACTCTTACTATTTTTTTGGAGGTAAGATGCATAGGTATGTCACATAATAAAATATCACAGTCGAAGACATCATCAGCAGCTGTAAAAGTTCACTACTGAGACGTCTGTAATCATCATAACAAAGACATACTTCAAATAATTTTGGCTTATGATTTGTTAATGAGGTTGTTTGAATATATCTTTAAATGTCTCGTATTTCGCCTTGATGCTAATTGAATATTTATAAATTTTTCAATGAATCGTTTTTATTAAGAATATCCTGTACGCCTATTTGATGCATCGTTCAACCAATTAGATGATTTCAACCAAAGAAGAGCTTTTTGTAGTATTACCTTATATTTTGCTATGGACGCATCTTGTGCCTGGTGGAGTGACGCTTTTATTATTATAAAAGAAGAAAACATGTTCGAAATCTCACCTGAAGGTGTCGATGAGGTCTTCAAAAGTTCTGCGGAGAATTGTTACAGCAATGCTATGATTCACTTGACACATACATACATTATTTATTAGATTGTACCTAGAATGTATATAATTGATTTGTTACTCATTTGTAGGCAAACATCGAAAATCCTTACCATGAATTTCTGTCATGATTTTCCTGTAGCCAATCTTCAATAACGACGTGCTAATGAAATCCGTGACACGAATATATAAAATTTATATTTACGGTATCCATTTACGTGTCAAGCTATATGCGAATTTGAATCGAATTATATGTCAAATAAAGATACAAATTGACAGAATAGAATTACATTAAACATGACAGTTTGTTCGTTTGAGTTTACCTTTCACTGATGTGATAATAAAATCAATTTCATGTCCAGTTATCGGACGTGATAAATATTGCATATTTGATGTTCATAAGTAAACAGTCTGATCAGAAAATTTCCCAACGGTCTCAGGTCATGGAGATTTGTGTGTATACGTACTATAAGCATTATTATCTATCAAATTATATACAAATTTATTTGGGCTTTGACTACTAAGTGTGGCTGTAGTATGACTTAAGTATTAACACGTGCAAAAAGAACTAGAAATCGACTTCAACTGCCCTAAAATAATCCCCTAAAATACAATTAATACTTAATGCAAATTTAAGACTCATATGGTTGTCTCATGGATGCCATCTGGATCAAATTGCGGATAGAATCGGACCACGCGGGATGCACCAGCTCTCTAATAAAAAAAGAATCATCAAAATCGGTTCTCGCAGTCGAACGTTCTAAAGCAACCTTAGAAGCCCTGAAATACTGAATGAATTCGATAACCACAGCTACAGTAATATGAGTGGATAAATATATTCTTCAACCTCATCTAATGCGTGGTGTTTCTTGAAAGGTTCTTCGGTTCTCTGAGATTTATTTCATTTCAAACTTCGTTTGTATTGAATACAAATTCTATGCGTCTGAAATTCGGATTTCAATCGCAAACGCGTTTCGTGTCGATAGTTTTTCACAACGGTTCTCAAGTACCTACCTATGTGTGTGTGTGTACATTATATTAAGTTCGTAGTGAGTTATAGCACAATAATAAAGTGCATACGTGCAAACCTAAGTTACAACACTATTCTCGTAAGGTACGCGTCGGAAAATTACAATGTGTGAAATGACAGGAAGCTAACAATAAAATTGTTTACATTATTTTTTACTTGAATGGCCGATAAAAATGTTACAATTTCTTTTTGAACTTAGTAAATTTAGTGGCAGCGTTTAGTTTTTGCTTTGTTTAATTTGATTTTAATTTTTATGTGGTTTTTACGATCGCCATACGTACGATTACGTACGTTAGCTAATACGATTTTCAATTCAAATTCTAATTGTGATATGAAAACTCATCTACGCTTTGCTTATGTTTGTTGCAATTTGAATTTCAACAAATGAAACGGTCATGACTGTAAATTTAAAAAAAAATTGAGAGCGACAGAATTTATCAATTGCTAATTTAATTTGAAAACACTACGCTTTAATTTTGATAATGTTTTGATTCATAATTATCGGATCTATGACTGTTTTTATTTAAAAAAACGATAGCGTTATCAACAAGTTGGATCGGCCGCCATCTTGCGCACATACCTCATGCTACAGCTAATAAACTTCCCCACATCAGATTAGAGACCATCAAGTGCACGGCGGGCGCGTCCGCCACCGAAACACCCATTATTTCCTCGGCGAACTCAATAAGTGTAAATCTAAAGCATTTCCATAAACGTTCCTATACTGATAGTCCATCTCGGAGGCTTATTTAAGTATAAATCTAAACTTTGCATCAACGGCTTACAAAAACTCTGGATATGACACTACGTATTTATATATACATATAAACGAGTAGGTATAATTGTATCGGAGTGTGGCTCCTTGAAATCTTTTTAGCTGATGGCTGGTATATGAATATTCATTAGTAAACTGGTTCAAGAAATCAGGTAAAAAATTTATGTCTTTATTCGTACAAAATAATTTAAAATATCACTTTTCGCACTTACGTAACGTAAGTTTTAAATAATAATAAAGAATAATAAAGCAAAACAATTTAGAACTTATTGTGAGAATACCTAAAGAAAGCATCAAACCATAGTGATCTCCTGTCAGTTGGTTTCAAAGCTAGGAATGCAAAAGCTATTAACAAAAGAATAAAATTATTATTTTGAATTTGTGCAAATACGTATACTTGAATTGATTAAGTACGTGCATTCAATGCGATTAAAAGTTACGGACCGACACATAAGAACCTGCGTTTCATGTGTCAGACTCGTTGTAAACTGTCAGGTCGATAGTTTGTGTAAGCAAATGATTTAACATTACATCTTTGAGTTATTACTAGCAATTTGAAATTGTCTTGCGGCGTCGTCGGTCGCGGTCATACTTTAGTCCTGAACGGCGAATGCTCGAGGATTCCGCTGCCTTTTACATTATTTAATGTTAAGTCTGCCTGTGTGGTTTCGGGTTTAGCATTGAGCTGCCTTATACCTTCCCTTAGTTGTAGTCAATAAAGAAACATTCTAAGGGTTGTAGGCAAAAGCGTAAACTGATGTAGATAACAATCTGAAAATCAATCTTATCAGTCTTCCAACCGTAG
Source organism: Carcina quercana (assembly GCA_910589575.2). Classification (NCBI taxonomy): domain Eukaryota; kingdom Metazoa; phylum Arthropoda; class Insecta; order Lepidoptera; family Depressariidae; genus Carcina; species Carcina quercana. The sequence goes on along the minus strand of OU342440.2, from coordinate 5,972,335 downwards.
CCGTAGCTTGATGATTATGCCAAAAGTGGCGCACGTTCAACAATGGACTTTTTCCGGCAGAAAAGAAATATTACGTGTGTATTCGCGGTTGACAGACATGAGCTGTCTACTGTACTTATATTGAAATCTATAATGGCTAAATCACATCTAGAGCAATATCTATGAAACATATTTAACCAAGTTTTTGCTGTTCAAAACATTCGAAATAACTTACATCTATTTTATACATGTAAAAAAATTCAAAAGAAGAAGAGAAAACCTGCAACTTCCATATCACAAGTAAATGCGTTCAAAAAGAACTGGAAACCAACTTCAATCGTCAACCCAAAACCGTCTACTTTTATTGAGGCAAAATTAAGATTTATATTGTTTTCTCATGGTTGCCATTGTCAGAACTGGACTAAATCTACGAGTATATTACATTTTGCGATCGGCAATTATTATAACTTTTTCGTGCCGTTGCTCTTAGCAATATATTATAATATAGAGGTATATTACACTCTTATGTTAACGAAGTATATTGGATTTGTTATTTAAATTGTGTCAGCACGTGACATAACATCGTGGTAAAATATGATTTCAACATCAAATCTATTAGATATTTAACAGGATCTAAACAATCGAATTACCTATTTACAATCTTAATATTTATCTAGTAGGAATGATTACATCAGTGGAGCGTAAGACATAACATATTTATGTAATAATCATAGCCACGTTTATGCTGGATACACAAAATGTGCGATTCGCTTTGCGAAACGAAGGTCTTTTACATAATAAAATGCGTGGATTGATCTAATAGTACAGCCTTTGACCACACAAAACCCCTCTGACATAAGCCAAGGCAAAATATATTTCTTTTTCAGTGGTAACAGACCAAATACTACAAGAGTTTATTGATATAGTCTAAAGCGCCATGATGAAAAAGATTTTGACGAGCCAGTTTTCCATATTGTCAGGCTGCTTGATGATCGCAGTATGCCAGCTACTGCTCATCTCCTAAAATTTAGTAGTCACTTTCTAAAATACCCAAGGGAAGACCATGGGTGGTTCATCTCTAAGAACACACACACACACACACAATTAAAACAGAAGAACTGTTATACGCTATTCTAGACTACACTAAAACATTGACAAATACAAATGTTACTCTTTATATCATAATAAAATATGTATTCTCCCAACCATGTACCCAAAGGTTGTCTGGTAGAGATCGCTGTAAGCGATAAGACCGCCTTTGTAATTTTTTTAAAAAGTTTAATGTTCTATTTTAAGTTTTTATTGGTGTACAATAAAGTTATATTGTATTGTATTAGATAACGGTGTTCCACCTTTTTGTAAAACTTTATACAATTATGAGCTGTCAGTAGTTACACAATTACGTATGTGTTATCGAAGAGGGTTCAGAGCGGTCGCATCTCGTACTATGTAGTCGTCGCGAATACAATGCTCTATCAGAATTACTTCGCCCCACATCTATGACAAATTCAAACGTTTTCAATGTGTGTTAAGTTGTCATGGAAACAGCAATATGGTAACATCGGTTTTTTAGAGTTCCGTACCTTAAAAGGAAAAAGGAAACTCTTATACGATGTCTTGGTTTTCTATCAAGACTCCTTTTTTAAGAAACGCGTGAAGGTATCAAATTTATATTAATATCAAATAATCAAAATGTAAAAAAAAATTCTGAGCCAACGCAATAAAAATTATTTTCACGATTTCCCTTGAAAGCGCATTAAAACCTATAGGTAACTTCTCATTGACAAAGAATACTGAAATTTGCCAAGAAGCTAGGTACGAGTATAGTATCTAAGCATAGCATATACATAAGTGGTTTGCACAACCACCAGAAGTTTGTGGTTTAAAGGTAGTTGGACAATAAAACAAATTGAAATTGTGGCATATCTGTCATCAGTTTCGTCTAGAATTTAATTTAATACGGTAACAATAACTGCTTATGTGTTACCATGAATATGTTAAGTGTGGCCATTTATCAAATAAATTAAAAAACGTTTTGCTATTTAAAAATATCTATTTATTTTAGTAATATCGAACAAATTGACATGCGTTCAAAAAGCTCACAGTTGCCTAGCTCTAGATTTGAGTGTCTCCTTAACAAATATACCGTAGAGCCTTGTCCTGTTTAGAAATGATTTGACATTGGTACGTTGATTTATGAAATTCGTTCTAGGTACATCATGAACTCATGACGAATTATGGACGCATGCGCCCGCCCTTGGTCTGTAATTTTTCAGAGTTTAGTACTAATAAGCAAGTTTTAGGTTTGATTCGTTGTTAATAAACCTATATTCTATAATTGTAGAATACATATTAGATTTGAAACCTTCCAATAACCGATTGTCCCAAGTTGTATGGATTGAATCAAGAGGATAATCAAGAAAAGGTCGCCGCAATAAAACTCCTATGAATGGTGCATATAGTAATTTGTCCATGACATTGCAATAAACATGAATGATTGGCTCTTGATAATAAATCGTAAAATAAGCAACGCTGTCGTAAAATCAAATGTAAACTCTACAAGTTAATGCTGTTTGCCATCGGAACGGGCTTCGATTGAATACTGTAAATACTGGTACCTCGCTGTCAATGCTATAAACGATAATAGTGTTTTATAGGTAGGTTCAAAGCTTGTCAGTTTTCCGATATATTTATGTAACTACAAAATGTTAGCGGTTACGCAAAAAGGGACCTCAAAGGAAAGTAATTGATTTCAAGTAAATCGCGTTTCTATTTTTGAGTCGAAACGAGTTTCGCCTCGAGCGCGGGGATTTAAAACAGCAACTACAGCACTTTAAAACATTTTGATTAAGCCGAAACAAAACTGAAAAATTACAGAATCCATATTCATTAAAAAAAAGTTTCCAATGTCATCAGGTACCTTTTTACGGACATTACTTTTGTCTGGTTTGAATAGTATTTGGAATATCTTATTTTTCGTGTGAAAATGAATATTAACCACTACTGTCAAATTATCGAAAAGCACTATTTATTGAATGATTTATAAAAGGTGCGGATATATTTTACCAATGACCTGTCTCGGGCACAGTAATTTTTGCAAAACGTCATACCAAATTATAGATCGCAAAGAAAAACATGTTTGCGTTTGAGGACGTATATACAAAATGTTAGTCGTTGGACGATAGTATATTTGTTAAATTTTTTTTTATATTTATAAACTCTGAAAAAAAAATATCAGCCCTATCCACCAGTGACTAGGTCAGACGATGTACTTTTACACATGGACTGAATAACGTATACGAGAAGATTATCATACCAAACAGTGCAAGTAGCAAGAGTTGAAGAGTCATATGACGATGATGACTCAGTATAACCTTTAAGTTAAAATATCTGTAATTGTAATATAAAATTAACAACACAGAAATAAGCTTAGGGTAGAGTCTAGTGATGCAAAGCATACGAAACAACGATTTCGTGAGAAATCATTGACAAAGGTCACTGCTGTGATTCCGTAAACTTTGGACGTTGATGCTTTTTGTCCAAAAAATAATACTTGGACAATATTTATTCATGGAAGCGGAAGGGGAGCGTCAGTAATTGGCACATCACAATGGAGATTATGAGGCTTACCGCCGAGTTTTGTGATTCAAATACCGACTGTGGGCGACTGTATCCAGCCTGTTATGATAATCGTGTCATTTCATACAATAATTCATCCGGGAACGGTTTCCATCGGCCCAGTGAACTGAACACCCTTGCTTCAAGTCTGTTTTGTGATAATTGGAATGTATAATGTGATGACTTACATATCTGTTTATGAATGACGGAAGGACTCTAGGTTTTGCTTTTTGAAATTTTGTTGGTTAATTAGGACAGTACCCGCAGACGAATAAATATTTCGCTATATTGAGAGTTCACTTATTCTAGTATTTTGATCGTGTATTTCTAAGTTGTTAGTACTCGTATGTAAGTCGATACAATGTGTTTGTAGTGTACGGTTAGTAGAATATCATCTCGATAGATAGGTCACGGTCGATCGTTATGACGTGGCCGTTGACCTGTATTTCCCACATTTCGTCATCTACGTTTTGATAGAAAACTAAAGCGTGCCCAATAGATCCACACCATATATTTCGTTGATGTCATAGAAAGAGAGCTAAACTGATAACATACTCGCCAAGCGTTTTGATTTAAAAAATGATATGGAAAGCTAATTAATTGTGTCGATGGTGACTTTACCGTCACTTGAGGTTGACGATCAAGTCAGTCTGCTGGTGTCAATAGTGCGATCATGAGCTGGATGCTCCCACTTGACTCGTAATGGCGGCAACAGGCGATCGACTCTCGCATCAATCTTCGCGATCGTCACTGTCGACTCCGACTCGCCCCCGCGATTAATCACCGCCCTGACATTCACTAATAATATAGACGGACACGCTATTATCATCTGCGACGAAAGAGAGACGCGAAGTAGGTCCTTGACTCAGCTGCACGTCTAGTATAAGTCAATTGCAATAAAAACTATAATTATTATTCTGCCAACATCGAGTTGTAAAAGACACCTTCTCGTTGTATTTTTCTTTCTCGTCTTCTATCATACCCGGAAACAGAAATGAAACCGGAATAGCAATATTTTTGACATCACTGAGTGGCATTTGACTACAAAAATGCTTAGAAATATAACCAAAACGATTCAAAGAAAGTGTACTAATAAATTATTCCGTTATTGTATTAGTATATAAAAAAATATCTTCATCTGTCTCATTAGAAACGAGGAACTGGGTAATAATATCTGTCAGAATAATCATGAACCGGTACAATTTTTTTTATTGTCATCCTAGATATCGAGAGAACAAACGGCACCAAGGTCTCGGATCACCGACATTTTGCTGCATGAGTGTCCGATAGTGGCATGTCCATTATTTTAGTAAGTCATCTAAGGCAGAACGTTTTCGATTAGCGCCGGATAACACGATGGAACAAAAAAGGAACGAAAGTTCCAATTATGAGCCATCGGCGAGTTCCATTTGTTTTCGTAGGACGCGTTGAATATGTCACGTGAAGAAGGGTTACCTAAGGGGTCTAGATTCATCCATGTCCAATTATTTATGAAGCTATGCTCCATCCAATGTCCTCCCACAAGAAAGAATGAGAGAGAGAAAGAATGAGATCACATAAGAGCGATTGTAGCAATAGACTACTATTGGCAGTTGTTTGATTGTAATGACATACTTTCAAACTTGATTATGTCTGTAAACAACTTAATACTTCAGAAATGTTCGTAACAAATTTTTCATGCGTTCATGGGTTTCATGGGTTTTTCATACTTTTTTCTTCGCTTTGTATAACATTACAATTAAGTGAGATATTTCACCGCAAAATAATTTTACAGTAACAAACAAAAGCGTTAATTTATATTATGATTTTTATGTCTATTCTAATAGAATTAGCCCCGTTTGAATCCAACGGACTCTGCTAATTTATCAAAACTAAGAGAAATGGAAAATACGTTTTTTCTTCTTACAAAATAATAAAACATTTACATAATATGTAACTAAAAATTTGTCCAAATACAATATAATACTAATAATACATATACTAGCTCAACATAAGCTGTGGTTTAACTGCGCTGGTTTTTAACCCAACTGTCAAACCTTCTTACGAACCGTCCCGCTTATGTCCTGGCGGCTGGTCACCCTAGTAGCGTTTCTTAACGGTTATTGCGCATCTATGGCAATATTTTGCGACCGGAACGCGATACTTAACAAATGTGTCGCGGCGCAAACATATTAGACGGAAACAGGAAGTGTCAAATGGTGTTTTGTTGTCCGTCCACGGCCCAGTTCCCCGTAGGCCGCTAAGTGCCCCGATGTAATTGTCCGACCTATGCAAATAGCCTGGTTACCACAGAAATCGGAATCTCCATTGTTTGTAGAAGTGAGTTTATGTGTATCCTCTACGCAATGGTTACTTGTTAGAAATAGCTGTTTACTATAAAGTCGCCAGCTAAATATACATAACACACCCATTAAAGTAATCAAAAGTCAACTTATCAAGGACGTTTTTAACGTAGTTTTTGCGTATTATTTTATCAGCTACATGTTTCAATAAATAAGGGTTTAAATGATTTTTATCTCGCAAAAAAAGTAATATTCCTTATATTAGAGTTCACTGGCATGATAAACTAGCAACATTCCCGAATAAGTTACTAAGAGTATAAATAATCAATTAAAATTAACAATCGTACTATCTTTAACTCGGAGAACAGTAACCAGACTCCTTATTAGAAACATTTTTAAATACTTGACAGTGAATACTTAACGGTGAAGGAAAACATCGTGAGGAAACCTGCATGTCTTGAACAGGCATGTGAAGTCCGCCGTTCCGCCCATACACTCTCTGTAGCAGAGTAGGCCTGAGCCCCTGCAGTGGGGACGTATACGAGTATAGGATGTTGATGATACTAAACAGTATTACATTACTTTACCTATTTCTTTATCATTTCTAGGTAATACAACGAGATAAAGGGTTATTTGGTGATCACCAAAACTTGTCTTGCGTTGTTTGATCGCTAGAAGCGCCTCGGCTCTATGGGAAACTTTTGCCATAAACTCTTATGTACACCGGACAGATTGACTCATGGTTAACTAACGGGTTTCCCTTTATTTGAAATCTGATGTCAGATAAGTTCTTAAACTCTTCGAAATGACATTTCTGGAAAATATGTTGTTTGCACTAACATAACATTGTTTAATTTCATTTCATTTATTGAATGACAACGATGTCGAAACAAACTTTTGTTAAAGTTCCGTGTTTTGGAAAGAATGGACACATATTATTAGTTGAGAAATATCATAATTTTCTTTATCTTTCCGAGATACGTTCCACGTTGTACATTTTTATTGATTTGTAAGGCACAAAATTTACTAATGGTCAAACTGAAAGTACATAAATATATATAATGACGGTATTCATGCAAACACTCCCCGCCTAATCTTATGCCATGACACCAATAGTAATTTTGATTATTTACCAGTGTCAAGTTAAGTTGGCTCTTTCCAAAATTAAGTAACAATGGTCCTTAAATGGCATGGCATTAAAACAATTGGAGAAAAAGTACTAATGAAATGCACATCGCATCGTGAGTCGATACTACTCCTTTGTTTGGTTCGTACATAAATGGCGGATATAGGATAATTATTTGAAGAGACACCCAGTGGGGTATGTTTCATTTGCAAGTTACATCCTTTTTTACTTACGCGTACTTGTGTTTATTCGGGCATGTGCAAACCTTACCCACGACTATTTATCTACATCTACGTGGATTGACTTTAAAATAAAAACACTATCAGAACAAACACTTTTGTTTTTCTTTGTCTTGTCAAAACTATACAGTTTTCCCAACCAATCTTCATTTGTTTTGTTTTTTCACCACGGAAGTATCTGAATGAAGTACCTGCCTCACAGCTCCATGCTCCACGGAAACAACGATCCGTTGAAAGTGTAATTTGTAGAGGTAGAATTATTTAATGCTGCGATGTCATGTAATTTTATTAAATGTTATTTTCTGTACTATGTTCTACATTTAAGAACCTTACTTTCAGAGAGGCATGGATTAAAAACTGCGGCATATAATACGCGTACATAAAACGATTTCTTTGACTGAGTGATATATCAATGCTCAGACCAAGTCACTTAAGCTATAAGCTTGCAATTTGGAAAATATAACCCTTCAATGATGTAGTGATCTCTGATAGTCTAAAGGAATTCTTGAAATTCTAGGCATGACAAAGTTGGAATTTTTTGACGGCATATTACTCGACTTCGATTTTATTCCCTTTGATGATTTAGAGAAGCACTATGGAATAAATTTTCACGGGCACGAAGCTGCCTACTAGTTACTGAAAAATTATAATCGACATAAAAATTCTGCTGCTGTAAAAAAGTACAAGTTACCATTTTATACCGGTATACACAATTAGCCATGTGAGGAAGGCGTACTGCTGAGAGAATTTTTATAATTGTAGTGTATAATGTGGTTCCTGTGTTACGTTCCGGCGCGCGGGCATGCGGGCGCACGTGGCGATGCGCCTGCGCACCCTGCCGGCTCACCTTGCCTTACCAGTAATGTAGTCATTGTTAAGTGGTGACGTTTCTTTGTTTCAATGACGTAACGGAATTTGGTAGATGTTCGCTTAAAAATTTGCTCAAACCTGTGATGGGCCAGTGCTAAGTTTATAGAAGTAGCAAGGCTAGCTAGGTAGGTTTATTAGGTATCCTTTTCCAACAGATCGATCGACAAAGGGAAATATCGTCAGCCAAGGTTGAGATTGTAAGGATGTTTGTCCTTAGTGGATTGTACTCCGGAAACAAAATACGAAACGAATATCATCGATGAAAATAATAAAATATATAAATAACACGCGTCAGTTTTTATTATCTCTGTCAAAGCACTTAAAAAAGGTCTATGAGAGCAGTAGTAAAGACTTAATTTTTTAATAGATCCTCATTTTTAAGCGGATTAATTTAACTACATGTGTTTTGCTTATTGATTTATCGAAAAAATGACATCGAGGGCCCTGTGCGAAGTCAATAATAAAAGTTATGATGATTAACACTTATATAACAATTTCCCATATTTACCTATACAACGTGTACAAAAAAGGAGTGATAATACTTAAAGGTGGGTATATATCCCTTGTATAGAATACACTGTGAAAGTAGCAGCGTTGTAAAGGTTAGTTTAAATTTCGATACATTTTTATTTCATAGGTAGTAACGTCGTAATTTTTGACAACCCTAAATGTTTGTTTACCAACGCGAGCACTGGGGTCAATGATTAATGATCTTATCCTTGGTTTTAGGGGTTATTGACACATGTAGAACTAGGATAGGGATGAAATTCATAAAATTTAGTCAATATTTTAAATTCGTTTTTCTCCAGATTCGTACGGTTTACAGATGTCTACTACCGCTCCAAAGGTAAAACCTTACCTACGAGTAACATAGACCGCACTTAAGTTTTATCACTCTTTTGTACACGTTGTATATGTGTATATGTATTTACGAGTAGATGAATATTTTGTCAAGAGATAAATCTCAGTTGGAATTCACCAGACCTTGAATGTCTTTACACATTTTACATCAAAAAGCCTCTTGAAAAGGCTGTCGTTGATTTGATGCCTTAAAAGGTTAACCTGAAAAACACTGCAAATCACCAATTGTCTCTGAATAAAATGTCATTACGAGTTCCAATATCATACTGGCGCTGGACGCTGAAATAAAGGTCTTTACCTAGGTCAGCAATGAAAGCTTTAACTACTAGTTTTGTTCAATTTTTAAATTTATATTAAGTTTATAAGTAAACTGTAACAAAAAATTATGGAAAATAAATACTTAAAAATACAATTACTTTCCTTGTAGGTTTATTTTCTTTGACAGACTGTCAAATTCACTATGGATTTGGTCCTTTCCATTTCTTACTTGACCCTCTTTCCATGACCTTTTGTAACAGAAGATTGGTTTGGTTATCGATGGTATTCAAATAGATTTTGTGCAGTGGGCTTTTCTTGTAGTGGCCATTTGGAACCCTCAGAAGACCGTATTTATAAAAGATGAGTACATGAAATATTCAAGTTACGCCTCTTTGTTTCAGCTGTACGAGATCAGCGACGACCCGCAAAGGAAGGAATTCCTCGACGACCTTTTCTCCTTCATGCAGAAGCGAGGTAAGTACATTTTCCCACAAATCGAGCTCACTCTATTAAACATTGATTAATCCCTCTGTAACGATTGATATTTCTTGTAATTTATCATGTGGCTAAATGCTCCATTCACGATCATCAGCCGATCGGAATGATATGACGTGGCTAGTGTATTATGACCTTTCTTGTCTTTGAAAAGTGTTTCGACATTAGGTCTGAGTGTGTTGGGGGATTGATACAAATCGAATATGGGTTAGTATCAGTCATTCGTGGTATAAACGGTTTTATATTGTGGGTATCGGTGGTCAGCGTGATAAGATCACGGGTGATTGACGACTTGGAATCAGTTGCAGTGGTAATAGGGATCCATCAAGTGTATTATGAAGATTACTTTGTATTGAGTTTGATAGAAGCTAAGCTAGGAGGCTATCTGAAGGTTGTTTGGATTAAAGGTCTTCAGCAAGGGTGTTAAAGAATAATAATAACTAATGTTCTTGCGCAAGATAATTTCAGGTAGTAATATTCAGGCAATTTTCCTAATATATTGATTAGTAGGTCGAGCAATTCTAAAAATAGCTATCTCTTTCTGTATCATCCATTCTGTAATATTATTTGCCTTCGTGTATCAGGTACACTCGAGTACAAAAATCTGTATTCACTTTTGAACCTTGTCGCATTCGTCTTTAATTGTCATTTCCCTCAACACACTGCAACAGGAATGGCTGAATGTAACATGGTACAAAAGTGTATACATATTTTTGTACACGACTGTACAAAACGTACATTAGGCGGCCTTATCGCTTATGCTATTTCTTTCAGGCATTATTATGTTAACCTGCTATATATATCACATGTACAATTTACATATACATTTTGTATAATTAACTAGACAGAAAAGTACATTGTTGTACATTAATTTATATTTACTCACTAAAACCATAACGATGACGTCACACCTTCATATTGCGCTGTGTTTTGAGTTTTGATATTATTATTATTCATTTATTTCGTATCTATGGCTCCGCGCTGTAACATTCAGTTGTTTTGTGGTGCAATAAAGTATATTTTCATTTGAATTTGAATTGAAAATTATATCAGAAAAAGAAGAATAGAGTTTTGGAGCTGTTCATTTGATGTAAATTTTTTATTATTGAATTATGACGTTGTCATATATTTATTTATTTACTAACCCTTAAACGGGCTATCGAAAATTATGTGATTATATTTTGTTATGTAGAGTTGATTGGACGGAATGTGAATGTCTTACAATTCAAAATTATCAAAGAAACCTTTAACGAGACGAAAGTAATCAGCGGATGAAACTGTACTTTCATTTATAACTGCAAGACTTATGAAGAATTGAGGTATTTAATTCTGACATTATATATTATTTTACTCACGACTCTCATGCTACGTAGGCTGAACAATGTCACCATAGGCTCCACACATTTAACAAGTGAATTAAAAACCCGACTGCGTGAGAAATTTTAACTCTTTATGATTTAGATATACCCAGTGTCACTCTCACTGTAAATACAAATCTAAAGACACCTCAACCTAAAATCTATCGAGTCGTTCAGGTGACAGAGCGTTCCAAACTGTTATACATACATACTCTCAAAAAACCATAAACCTTCTTCTGGCGCAGTCGGGCAAAAATTTGTGGCCACCTTTTCCGTGCGAATATATATTTATTCTTTTATTTATTCTACATTCATCATCTTTCTCGATGCTGAACATAATTGATTACATCCATACGGCCCGATCTCTCATTTATCCTCCTATTAATTAAGGCTATAGAAGTGTTACATACGAAACTAGTGTGGGAATTCGCCATATGGGCATTATCCATAAAGATAATGATTATATTTTAAATATCATAATAGAAATAATTAAACTGGAGATCCCTCGATCGCCGCGAGCGTTGTCATTGAACAATGTAAATTATGGAGATGGTATGTTTATCTAAAAAAATATTTAGGCACCTTTGCTATATTCAATCTTACTCGTACTTGTAAGCGTGTGCAGAAAATGTCTTTAAAAAGTGCAAAAAAGGTAATTTAAAATTAGACTTTTTTACTCACCATGAAAATTGTGGAAACACATACAAATGACAATGACCTTAACCTGTACACCGCCGTAAAGAAATTATACTTAAAGGCAAAAGCACATTTAGCAATAATTATTTTTTAAAGATATAAGAACAATAAAAACAGAAAAATCTCACAAAACAGTCTTATATTGCCTAATGTAATAATTTTAAATTAGCAAATACTCAATAGGTCATAAGGTAATACGATAGTAATAAGTCAGATGTGTACGCGTGTAACTGATGTGAATAGTATCATCAAATCCAAATAACAATATGGGAAAGAAGTATTAAAAATATTTGAACTGTATAAGTAATAGTTATACTACCCACAACAGAAAAGTTAACGAATTCTTGGGCAGTTGTTGTTGAATTGTTTATTGACTTAAAACATCAGTTAATAAAGATACGTCAGTAACACCTTCTTGATGCGAGTAAGCATAGTTGAACGTGGCATATCTAAAGTTTCACGGTTCAACGTTCAGAATCGTGCGCGGGCGCGTGATTGATAACTTTTCCTCCGTCTCTCTCACACTCGGTCGTTCTATATACAGCATCTCGTTCTAGCATTAATTGATCTCCGCTGTAAATGGCGCCACAATTGTCGCTAGATAGATCATGTTGATATTCGACCGCCTTGTTGTTAGTCAAATCAATTGGTATTGTTGTTGCTGTTATTGGATTGTTGTCGCCTATTTTAGGAACTGGTTTCGAAGTTTTGTTTATTAATGTTTATTTCTACTTATCGGTTCTCTTGAACAGACAATTTGTGAAAACTGACTATTTTGGTACATTAATCGTAACTTGTTCAATATAATTAAATAAACCTTAAAGAGAATCAAATGATGTGTTCCTGGAGAGTTTGTAAAATACGATAATCTCTACTCAAGAAAGATGATTAATCACATGCAAAATTAAGACACTACTTGCTGCTCATAATTAATTCTACACTGGTCAAACCGTGGGAAATAGCTAGACAGTCAAGAAAAGAGGTCATAATTGTGCTACCATCCTGTGATCACCGCCTCATTTACCCAGAATCTAGCGGTAAAATGCATTGCCGACCGGGCAGAGAGTCTAGCAGAGGTACAGAATTTGTGTGTATAGAGTACCATCGGGTCCAGAGCTAAGCAGCTGGGTATGGTTTTCAGTATGTATTACTGGCATGTTGCAAATATAGATTACAAGGTGAAAATGTAGGCAGTACTGCAGGTAGGTCTGGTACATACACCCTGATAGTGGAACATTTTAAATAGCAACTATGTTAACTCCACAATTATATAATTATATAATGTAATATATAAATAATGAAGTTGTATATATTTATTGATTGAAAGTTGTATTATGGATACACGCTTACACTTACAATCCGCAGGTCCTGAGTTCTATTCCCAGTGGATCCTATCGACACTCGGTTTAGTTGATGGTAGGTCATTTTGTATTTCCGCCTAGTTAGCTATCACTGTGTTACCTAAGTCTGCCGCCAAACAACAGTATTAATAGCACTGTTGTGTTGAATGAACGAAATGAAGTAGAGTCATCGCCTCATTAGATTGAGGATTCTGGTTGCGCACGCTTACCATCCAACGGCTTTATCGTTACTTATATTAAGTGAGATGAAGGCCAAGTGTAAACCCATCACACATTTTTTTTCTGAAATTTTTGTTAAGAGAATTTGTAAACGAGTGAGAATAATATTTTAATTATTCTCGTCATTTACAGATTTAAATGCAAACCCAGTCGGTCACCCGCCGCGCGCCGGTTCATTGCTTCATTCGGTAAATAAAAGTTATTGTTCGCGGTGACGCAGAACTAAAACACGACTAACTTAATATTCAGTAGCTGATAATGTAGTGTGCTATAAAAATTTAAATATTATAAGTCTGGGGGCGTTTACATAAATTTTGTTAGTCTTAGTATTAAAGTCGAGTTTTAAAATAAAACTCGTAATATAAAAAAAGCAAGCTCCAAGTTACTCAGCGAGCAATGGAACGAGCTATCTCGGAATTTCAGGAAAGTGGCAGGCCACAACGCTTTAAGAACCGATAACCGTTGGGGAGTAAAGGTTCTCGAGTGGCGACCACGTACCGGGACACGTCTACCGGGCCGTCCCCCTACTAGGTGGACCGACGACCTGGTTAATGTGGCGGGGAGTCGCTGCATGCAAGTGGCTCGGGGCCGGTCGATGTGGCGTACCATGAGGGAGGCCTATGTCCAGCAGTGGACTTTTCCCGGCTGATGATGAAGATGAATAAAAAATTCACTTATAACATTATCTTGATTCCACGTAATTCATGTTACCATTACAGTGGGAACTGAATCCGTGTCAAAACATTAACATAGAATGAAATTTGTTTTATGCAACTTTCAATTTATCTTTTATTTGACTTCGGGGTCAACTGAGCCCACATACCACTTAGCCCGCGAGTTCAGTAGACCACATGACTTTATTACAAAATAAAATATTGTTTTTGACGTCAATGCTGTACAGACAAACACCACTCTAAATATTATCATAAATACTAACCTATTTATTGCGCTACGTTGTAATAGCCGTTGATTCGTTCTTTTCCCGCTGAGTGTATCGCCCATTGCGATCTCGGCCTCTTATCCGGAGAATAAATTATTATTCAATTTATCACTTGGAACGGAACGTGCCTAATAAACTCCCGCTCGTTATTACGCAGGCATCGATAACAAGGGCATAATCGTGCGATCGCGTCGTATCGATATCGAATGCTGTGTTGACGAATTTGTGTACCCTTTTTCTTTGAGTACACTCGTGTACAAAAATACGTATCCACTTTTGTTCACATTTAATTGACATTTCCTTCAACACACTGCAAAAGAACAGAAAAGGGTTAATGTGACATAGTACATAAGTGGTTATATATTTTTGTACTCGAGTGTACAATGGTTTTGCACTTGGGCTTTATCTCAGCTGATGGTAAGTGTCGATAAGGCCGTTGGATAAGCGTGTCCAACCAGAAGCTGATTATCCGCTGATGTTTGTTTGTAGTATTTTCGCGTCCAAACATTCAACAATTGTACGAGTGTATAATCAGCGGACATATTCAGCAACTCACCAAACATACGCTGTCTCAAGCTTACGCAATGGTTATTATCTTCAAATGCTAAATATGAAATGTGCACTGCGGTTTCAAGTTAAACAAAAGAGGGGAAAATAGTAAACCTAATTTTTAAATTTTTGAGTAACGCGCATGTCGCGCGCGTTTATGTCTTTTATATGTAATGTCCTTTTTGACGAATTTTTACACTGGCCTTTTTACTGGCACTGGCACTTTTTACAATGCCAATGTACGCATTATTATAAGCGTAAGTCTCCCCAACATAAAACGTTGAGTTGTAACTAAAATATGCGTTCCCAAGTGGTTATCTCTTCGTAATAATCAGCTGCATGTACACTGTTGAACATGAACTTAATAGATTGCCACATCGGACTTTCCACCATGATGACAGGCGGATTTGGTGATAGTCGTTCACAGTGTTGTTGGTTATAGGTTGACGCTACTGCCAGTCACTTTAATTCACTTATAAAACCTAAATGAAAGCACTTAGACTTGAAACTTGAACTTTGGAATATGAAATATTTATAAACTCCAATGTGAAAGGATTTTTCATGTAGGCATAAGCTATATGTATGGACTTGCGTCAACCATAAGTCGATGAAATATCCGCGCGTTCCAAATGACTTGGACACTTCCCATCGCACCCACAGCGAACAAACAAGCATTTTTAATTATTAGAATTAATTCATTCGAGGTGAGGTTAATCGCGCACACGTGAGCCGGCATCATTCCATCAGATCTCCTCACATTAATAAATGTATTATCATTTATTATTGCTTGTGAGTAATGAAAGTTAGTCGGCCACGCCCCGCGCGCTCCGCACTCAGTCTTCGTCTCAGTTATAAAAAGAGATTAAAAAATTATCGCTTTTTTCTTTTTTATCCGGGCTTGGAACGTTTAATTTAATGCCAGCGACAAACGATTATGTAAATGTTAATCAAAGTGTAATTTAGCTATGTGGGTGTTCCATAGTAAACAAGCTTTTTGTCTCTGACGGTCTTGATGTTGATTTGTCGGGATTGCGAACACGTCGATGCCGTTGATAGGAATTTGCATACGGATTTGAATAAGTTGGTAATTAATCATCTTTACACTGATTTATTGCTTTAGGATTTATAATTGCTGGATAACTGTGGTGCAACATTACCCGCCGGTCATCTTAAGCAAATTTTTGTACAATTGTTTTGGTATTTTTGGGATGTTTAATTTTATTCGTTTTCATTTGGTGTTGTATATGGTTCGAAAACAATTTTTTTGGTTATATGAGCTTCCTAAGTTTTTACTTTTGTAAGAGTTCAGTTCTTTCAAAATAAAATTTTTAGTTTTGTAAAAAACAGTTCTTGTAACAATTTATCTCTTCTCTTTTAAAAATACTCTACGCCGATAAACAGTTTTATCGACTTATTTTTCGTTGTTTATAAAGTGCGTTTATTGACTCTAAATGTATTTTTTTGGGTTCTTCTAAATGAGGTTGAAAAATTCGATAGTTAGTCTTTTTATTGTTATCTCTATCTAAAGCGTTAAATGTGCCTATAGCGTTTATATTGTCCCTAAAGCGTTTTGATTGATCCTAAAGCGTTGTTATCGTTCCTAAAGCGTTGTTATCTTCCCAACAAATGTGTGTATTAGATATCGTTATTAGTTTGATAGTGAATGAGTTTGTATCGGGGCGCTAGTCGTGTTGCCGCGTGATCGCCTCGTTAGCAGCTGATTGATCGGCCATCGGCCCGCTCCTGCCCGTGCGCATACAGGTTGATCTTACATATTACTTTTATATGAAATAATAAAATATGAGATGTTTATTGCTTTTCCCACACAAAAATCTGTAATTGTTTTGTAGGAGAAGATGGTCACTAAGCGAAGCCGACGAGAGTGCTTTGGTGGCAAGGGCTTTTTTTCCTATCCAATATTAATTATAATAATTAACGGGAGTAACAAAATAATATTGTTACAAATAATAAACATGTGAGAAGATTATGATTTCATGAAAAAAACTGCTCACAAATAATACTGCTCTGTATTTATTAGTTTCGTGCACATGGGTGGCGCTTAGCGAGCAATAACCTCTTGCTGCCGAATTGTCACTTGCGAATTTAAAACAACTCATTATTATTATTATACATATTAAGAATGAAACAACTACAGAAACCGATATAATACAAAAAGTTGACGTCGTCATATGCCGTCATCACCATCATCAGCCGGGAAACGTCCACTGCTGAACATAGACCTCCGCAAGGGTAACACATAAAGACTGGTCTTGAGACACTCTCACAGGTCGTCAGTCCATCAAGTAGGAGGAGAGGGACGGCCCAGCACATGACTCTTTTCTCGTTCTTCGAGCGTTGTGGCCTTCCAATTACCATGTAAGTGATTTGTGTTTTTCCAGGTAACATTACTCCACTCGCTCGTATCAGTCGGTTAAAATTATAACAACAAACACACCACCACTCCCGGGATCTCGTTAAAACATCACCATATACGTCCTCATCTATTGTTTCACTTGTTAATAGCGAGTGTGGTATAACTAATAACATCTCATTCGGATTCATTTCCCGTGATTAATTATCTGTTTAATCGATATGAGATGTTGTGCCAACAGCCTCCTCAAGTTACCTCCTACTCACAAAGTTTACAACTTTAAACCTTCATGCTTCAGCTTCTGAGCTGGTATTTGACTGCGTTCACCTCGATGATAGATTAGGTTAAAGAGTTGATCTATCAAGTTTTTCCCCCGTCTCATTGAAGATAGCTTTTGTTGGAAGTTTAATTGGCGTCTTAAACAGGGTCTCGGTTAATTCGATTTCGGGTTGAGCTTAGCCCATTTGTTTTTGTCTGTCAGTCTTTTAGTTAGACGAGTGTTAATCTAAACCTTGATTGATTAGGACGCCCCGATATATTTGGGCGGAGTTTTCGTATTTGACTTTGATTGTGGATTTAAGTGAACGGTTGAAAAAATTAAATCTCGTTTTGTGGTTTGTAATTAGTTTGCGTTATTGACGAAGAGGCTCATCGGGTAAGTTTTTCTGTGTTTTAGTAACCTTAGAATAATAACACATAGAAGGTTAGTCTTATACTAATAAGACGTGTCAGAAGCAAAGCCTAGAATAGCGTAAGCAATCCGTTTTCCGTTGTATATGCGACTAATATTTAAAAAAATCTAGGACCACGAAGACTCGTTCTTCAGCACTAAAGGGTTGATGAGTCATTAGGCAAACTAAGCGAAAATAACTTAGTTTTCTTGCTTCACTGGTCATGCGTGGTTTCAGCTTTGAAGTGACAAATACCGAATTCTTTGGTTCCCTGTGTTTGATGACTTAGTAGACGAAAATATTCTTCTTGATTTTTCTGTGTAATCGTAATCAATATCTCGATGCTGTTCTTGTATTCTCCATGGGTTGCCACAATGGACGAGCTTGCTATGAGGAGGTTTGACGTTAGAACCACGCTTATCATTGATGATCGCAGAAAGATGTTATTACTTACTATGTTATATTGTTACCTAAAGCCTGGAATTTACTCAGTTTCCTTTAACGCCACCCATGGCTAGACATCCTTTTTAGGGTTTCTTTTGGCAGGAATCAGCTGTCTGTACCTCTACATCCGTCCTTTTGTCACAAGGCTGTATCTTTTGTACTTACGTCCAATTAAAAATGTTAGAAATTTAGCACGGTGGTAAAACACTTCATGTGTGATTTGGACTCACACTTGGCCGTTTAAAAAACTGAGTTTAATACTAGGACGGAATACACAAACACGAATCATGAATTTAAAAATAATCACCTCAGTGACTTTCATTATAAAACTAGAAATTGTGTCTCGCGGTGTTCTCTAAATAACTTAAAGATTGATGATGCGAGCTGTTCGTCCCGATTACACGGGCACAGGGGTGAAGATTGATGACCGGGATGATTGTCACATAGCAATTATAACAATAGCACACAATGTTCTAGAGGTGTAGAATTTCATGATGAGCGAAACAGTTCATTAAGTAGACAGACCCTACGTTAAACAAATTAAACTCCTTAAAAGTTACTGAAGATAACCTTAAGGTGAGGTCCATCCATTTCAATTCATTTCCGATGAATTTTCTAAAAATGTACTAATCAAAAGTACCATGGCAAAAGTTAAAGCACTGAATAGTACGCCGGGCACGAATTAAAAAAAAACATAGGCGGAGTATAATATTTCATTTCTTTTAGAATTTTCTTTGATTTAACGTCAAATCATAAATATTTTGGTATATGAACTTTGGTATTCTTTGATAGCGATTTTATATAACGACTTGTGATCATCAGGGCTAAAATGATCTCAATTGTTTCAACTCAACCATCACACGTGTGAAATTAAAGTAGCCGGTATGATGCGATCAGGCGGACACCCACGAACCGGAACGTCACAGCCAAGACACTACCATACATAGTGACGGTCACCACTTGCCAATAACGGTCTGAATAGCGCCAGTCATGCGGGGCAACCCGCTTCAACGGTAGCGTGTTCCAAGGCAGGAGCGGCACCGGGTTACATTAGCTTATAGAAATAAGGCAAGTTTAGGCAAAAGTTACACTGACTCCTATTGGTTGCCTTTTCATGACTTGAAGTCACAACAATAGTCTATCGCATGGAAAAGGACATTTAAGTGTGTTGGTGAGATAGTTCCTGATGTACACACAATAATAGCAATAAGACACAAAGTTTGTACGCACACAAACACACAAAATTAGAATTCGTCACTTCCGGTTTTCATCATCATCCCTCCACTAGTACTGCCTTGATAATGCAATTATTTGAGTCCCCTATCATCTCTGAAAACAAATGAGTAAGATTTATAATATATCCGCGAGTTAACGCGCGTGGATTTCAGGAATTCCCCCGAACAATCACATTGCCAACATAACACTTCTCTATGGGTTGAGTCACAACGAAAATATCTACAGATCCAAAATTTTTGAACATTCTATATATCCAAACCGTCACATTTAAAATATCACTAGTTGTGTGTAGCATACTGTACCATTTCTAGATAGACCGACGACCTTGTAAAGGTAGCAAAGATCGCGGGGAGTCGCTGGATGTGGAGTGGCTTAGGATCGGTCATTGTGGAATACCATGGAGGATGATGAAGGCTTTTTGGTTTGGGCTTTGCAATAGAACTTCCCCCAAGGGAGAACTTCAAAAGCAGTTTAACATAACTACATGGATCAGACCAGTATAAATTTGTATCGTGATATCAAATGATTTACCTGATTAACAGTCCGAAAGTTCATAGCTTGTTCTCTTGCCTGCGCTGAGTGAGTGGTATTCGTACGGAAGCGCGATGAATGAACGAATGAATGGTGCGGGGATCAAACCACTTGCGTATTCAGAACGAACGCGACGCCGAGGTGACAATGTCGCAGCGCACACTGTTTGATTAGAGCTTCAATGAACGTTTAATGTTCTTTCTAAAGTGACATACTTTTATTGCCTTGAATTGAATATTCGATTCTGCATGTAAATGTCGTTGTTTTTAATTTAAAAAAGTAATATATTAGATTTATTTATTTCAATGTACGTACAAATTTCAAGTTCAAGAATGTCAAAGTGTACTACTTACAGTGATCGTCCCGAAAAATTCAAATATCAAAATTTATATAAAAATGTTAAACAATAAATCATAACAATGTCAAATATAATCGTAAAATTAGGAAGTAAACATGTCATGCCAATCAATAATGGAATACATCATGTAAATATATTATAGGACCCTTGATTGATATATTTAAAATCGTATTACTTAATATAAAGTAGTTAGATCCGGAGGGGGATTTGAGACACATGATACATAAAACACATCAATTTAAAAATTAAAATTGCAGTTCATAAGTCAACATAAATATATCAATATCCACCAATGAATGGCCGGACACACTCTCTCACATTCGGACAATAGTCCAGGGGATATGTCTGAATACGCACACCGCTCTCCTAATAAATTATCCTCCAACATGTTCCTATTGACTCTAGCATATTAAATAGTGTAAAGTGGAACTGAAAACCAACTATCAACTATTGACAGAGCGATGTACTCGTCAAGTAATTACTAGCCAACTTTCTCAATGCACACATCACAAGCGATCCTACCGGTTGCCGCTACCGGCTGTTTGACATCGCCTCTGCTCCTATATTTGTTTTTCTCAGTCTGTGGTTCTTATTAATTTGACGACAGATTTATCTTTGATAGATTATATGGATAAAATTGATTTCTAGCAAACAAGTTCTAATCTGTTTCTTATTCAATCCCATGTCTTTCTGTGGGGGTCGTAAGATGAGACTTAAAGTGTCTACGAACGATAAGTTTCAAGATCGGCAGTTGCTACTAATCGGATTGCCAATAACAAACCGAATGGTTCCTAACCACGAGCCAATTTGTGTCGTGGGTCCACAGTGCACCCTGGCCCTTGTTATTTGATGGTCAAACTTCTTGCACAATGGGTATGTTGATTATAGCAAATCTTGAGAATCCGTAGTAGTGTAATTTCTCAGCCCTCAAGATTTATCGCTGTTGATGATTGGTCATATTAAAAATAATAAATAAATTCGACTCCATTTAATATTTCTATGAGATATGACAGACGGTAATTTATTATTCGTACGGTCTGATATTAAAACACAGCAAACTCTTTGATATAATAATAGAGTTGTTTCGATTCAGAGAATGTCATCTTGATTATAATCCATATATCCGGCGTTTGAAAAATATGTATGTTTACTGGAGAATACAGACGGTTGCGACTACTAGGTTGAAATATTGGATTTGATGCTTTTAAGTTATCTTATTTAAAGCATAAATTTAAAAAAATGTTTTCAAGGTTTTGTAAATATTTTTTGCCACAAAGACCTTCAAACATCTCTAATATAGACTCTTCAATGAAGTGCAATGAGGTCGCCGCAAATAAAAAGTGCAATAGCATATGTATATGTCATGTTAGTTAGTTGATCGGGAACATTAGAAAAATGAAATATTATTTCACGTCCCATCCTTGTTATATTTCAATTTTTACGCAACTGTTAAACATTTTATTCCCTACAAAAACATTATTCGGATTACTGCGATCATTTTAATATTGTTTATAGCCAAATCGGTCCGTTCGATCAGTCGTTCTCAAACGTTATGCTTACTAGCGAATAGCATTTAATTTTTATTTACGTAGGTTGTCATAAACTGGTAGGTATTTGGAAAATCAGGGCGAGCGAGCAGTCTTCTCGTTCGTCTCCAAGTTCTTACGGCGTTTTGTCGTCGCGGTTGTGCGCTCGCGCCGGGATCAAACGTGCGTCGGCAGCTGCTTGATTCTTATACAAATAAAAGTGAAATTAATCAACACCGTTCTCTAGAGATGTGTCACGTGTCGATACTCATTCATAAAGTTCTTATCCCGGACTATTTATTAAACTGCTGTGACTATTGAAAGGATGTTGTTGTAACATTAATATTTTATGATTTAGTGACAAGAGGTCCACACCGCAGATGCTTCTCAATGCATAAGCGGCTCGAGAACTGACATTATGACGTACCGTGGTAGAGACCAGTGGAACTTTTGTGCGTGATGATGACGACTTATTCGCAATAAATGTCTCTGCCCTGACTTCCCGCTCATTGCGTACAGACAACAGACAACTAAATAAAGCCTTCCGTGGGAAAACCGTCTTATCTCATGTGAAACTTAGCTCTATAAATAATTTAGTATACAAATAGTATCAAAATTTAACAAACTCACAATTTTTTAATGCTCAAAATGATGTTTAAGCTCTTGCTGTTTATATTATTACATGATAGAAAATTAAAGTCGTACACAGATATAGAGCCCGAAATTATATCGTACCAACCTAAAATATGTTGTTTTTTTCCTTCAATTACACTTATATCGATATCGATGAACATAATTTGCCGACGCTATCGGCCACAAATGAAACGTCCCGCGGGCTTCCTGTAAAAAGTAGCAACTACGATGCTAATCTCGACGAAAAGTGTATTTATTAATATATCAAAGTGTCGCTGAATCATGTCACGTATTATTTAATTTAATAAAGCCGTCTCGACAGCGTTTAAACGGCTCTCTTAATAAATTTTATCGTGGCTTAAACGTTTCTTTTGTCTACACCTCGATAAAATTGTTTTATAGGATGCCGTCTTTGATCTCGTGTTTTTTCGAAATGTTTGTAGCGTTTCTGTTTGATTTGTGGCATTGTGGAAGACGGATTCTTAAGATTTTAAATGCAGAAATGAAAATGACATCGTTGTCGCTGTTAGCCGGCAGGGCATTATCAGGCAGAATTGACAGAGATTTCAGAAACTTTGAAAAGAAAGATCATCCTATGCCTCATCGTAAGTGATACATATAAATTTAACAATCATTTTATCATTATGAACTGACGCATTCGAAAGGTTTAATAGCCCAGACCAGACCTAATGGAAAGCTCATTCGATGTACTCAGTCTTCCCGTAGATTTGAGGACCTTAAAAGTAGATGAATGGATATATAACTTATGGCGATATGCGATTCACCAGCCAAACACGGTGATACACAGAAAAACCGATTTAAAACACAGCTTAGACTTGGTGTGAACTTGGGAGGCTCATGTTTAACTGTGGATTTATTTATGTATTCTTTTTTTCTGTAATCGAGGGGCCCCGCGATAGCGTTAGACATGAATTTTAACGATGCTCTGATGAGAACCATTATCCTAATGTTTATTTTTATTGTTGTTCAACAAATTCGTCCATCAGGAACTGGGCTTGGAGTTTGTGTTTATGATAGAGGCGACGAGACGAATGTACGTCACTAATGATGTAGTAATCGTATGTTCGCTAATAAAGTGATTATTTTTGAGATATTCAATGCGGCCCGATAGGTGTATTACGTATCACAGAGAATTGAATATCCAGTGGCAGTGGTCCATTGAACACGCCATTTTACACAAGCTACCCACAAACAAAAGAAGAACAAACGCGAGACACTAGGCCGTCAATATGCAGCGTAAGTCAGTGTAAATGTTACAGGGCAATCTAAATGAGGTCTCTATATCTTGTATAGTTTTCGATAAGTCATCAAAAAACCTTGAAAAACAAACTTAGTTCTGCGATCGGGAAAATGAACTCTATTTCAAGGTGATAATATCTGTACGCTTCTTTTATGTTTGGAGCATTTGGTGCGCGAGTTCGACTGGCACTTGGCCGATTCAGGGTTAGGTGTTTA
This sequence comes from Carcina quercana, assembly GCA_910589575.2. Taxonomy (NCBI): domain Eukaryota; kingdom Metazoa; phylum Arthropoda; class Insecta; order Lepidoptera; family Depressariidae; genus Carcina; species Carcina quercana. Next base: position 5,948,238 of record OU342440.2, on the reverse strand, counting down.
TTATTTTGTACGCATGCGGTTTTGTCCTAAAGACCCTTATTTGATAAAAACGTTTTCTAAATAGAAGTGAACTAAGTCAAGGCGGCTCCATACATTCGCGGAACGAAGCAAGAGTGTTGTGGATTCCGTCAGCGATCCCAACTATCGTGGGTGTGTGAGTCGGATTGTAAATCATTTCGACGAATTAATTTCACAGATGAATCTATTTGAATAAAAAAAGAATTCTGCGACAGATTTGCAGAGAGAGGAGGAAGCTACATTTCATCTTCATGTCAAACGCTTTTTACATGCGATTAAATTGCGTCCTTCATTCATTCTACGATTTCTACGTATAAATTAGTGGTTTTTGACACCTTTTAAGACACTAAACCGAAGACATAGGGAGCTATTCTAAAACCATACGCCACGGGCAATTATAAATATCGTATGTCATCACATAGTAGGTAGAGAACAAAGTTAGTATTGTTTTCATACGAACCACGCCGATGTGTTGGCATTTGGCATTCCTAAATCGAGGCGAATTGGATTAGCGTCCGAAAATGTATTGTATTCGATAACACGCGCGTGTTTAATCGATTATGTTTTAGGTATCGCATTCGCCGCTTTTCGATGTTGATTAAATCGAGACGTCTCGAAATACAATTCCCGAATAACTTACCTTTAATATTTACGGTTCATTGACCGACTTTAGCGCCCATTTTGAACTTCCATTCTCGAATTTAATTTTTGGGCTCGCTTTAATCGATGTGCTATGGTATCGATAAACCCAACTAACCAAAGATTTGTAAATTCATTATTATGATCCACAAAACTTTGGGAAAGTTATGTTTCCAAGAAGGATACCCTATAAAAATAACTTATTCAGCTTAAGAGAGGCAGTGTGACCGCACCGCTCCGTACATGAAAACATCGATAGAGTTCATAGCTATGTCAAATCCAGCAAATATGAGACGCGAAAAGAAGGTCCTAAGACCTATTTTGTTTTTTTAGCGCCCAAAAGCGTAGGACCCAAAACTCAAAGTGAAGATAAATTGATCATAAAGCTGTCAATATTCTTTTACACACGATTTTTACATAAAATAGTAAAAATAAGGTAAGATAACGTAGAAATTACGTATAACATTTATTTTGATTACATGACACCAACCATCTTATGGACACAACCTTGGCCACTGCACTCATTAAAGCCCAACTACACCATCTTCTACATCTTTGAAAGGCTAGAAATATCTGTCAGTGTCCTCAGTTTATTACCAGTCGATGCTGCCCATCGATATTTACCACCAGTTTGTATGAGCCTATTGTTGTCCGTCTGTCCATCCGCATCAAACGTGTCCATAAATCATATTCGTCCATAAATTCGATACGAGTTACAATGAGCGATCTGTTCTTATTTGAATAAAAAACATCGTGCGCGACATTTTCTTTTTTATTCTATTTAATTTCGTCACTCTTGTGTTATTGTTATACGAGACTGCGTTGATGAAAGGAGCTTTTGAGTCACGAGCAATTTGAGGACACTTTTTCTTACTAAAGTCGGTTCCTGCTTTTTGTAGGTCTAATCGCATGTTTTATTTCTATACTAGTATTGATTGAATATATACTCGTTGTAACGTCAATATTTTTGCATATATTATATTGCTTAATTACTAACAAAATATGAAAAAATATGTCTAATACGCTAATGAAATGATAGTGATCAGTGTCATCAAAGGTGATAATTAGTAACGGAAAACTGTCTAACGTGACTGATTCACTTTTATCTCTCGTCTATCGGTTGTAACTAGTAAGAACTTTAATTTAATTTTTCGACGAAATGAACTAACTCGCGAGCTCTCATTTTTTCATATTCCATGTAATTGCGGGCGCATTGCAATACTTGATCGCAAATTGCACACTAGCTATTGTTGTGCGGGCCCCACACATCAATCCGTGTTTACTCGGCAGGCACGTTCCTCTTACTTTGTCGCGAGACACATCTGCCAATCGCCAGCATACCCTGACACTTCTTACTAGCATTACCGCTTTCATATACAGTTTAAAATGTACTGGTTTTTGTGTTGCAGTTGATGGTCCCAGCCGATCGAAAGACGCGTTTAATTTTAAAATTCGACGTGTGAAGGGAATTTTATTAGGGTTTTATTTAAAGCTGTAGTTACAATGTCAAGGTTGGTGGTATGAGTAGCTCTAGTACTTTGTACTTTACGAGTTACTTATTCCTGGTTCGGAGTTCGTTGCGCTAATTGATTGCTTCCTTGTTGCTTCTGGGATGTTTACTTGCTTATGATTTTTGTGTTTTGACTTGTTTGTTATTTAGCGCACTCACATGTACGCTTAAGAAAAAGGCTGCGTTATATATAATTACCATACATAATAACAGCTTTATAGTGTCAAAGGAGTGATCGGCGACAGCTTCATCGGAGGTCCCATAAAACGACCAATTTGTTATCTTACGAAAACAAATACGTGCGGGCCACCAGTGCAATAAGACCCGTCCGAAACCACTACTAAAATACACTCAAGCACATCGATTTAAGGTTATAATTTGTTTAGTATAAGAGACTACTACAAAAAAAGTGATAAGTCCTTTGTAATCTTTCTGACGCCACGGAGGCTTACTCCGAGTTAATTGCTTTGAAATGGTGTTTTTTGTATGTCGGGTAAATGTGGCATTATTGTCCTGTCTACCTGAATTGGAGACAGTGTTGGCAATAGATACAGACGTCGAAAAAAGCCTCGATAAACCATTGAGTCACTATTCAGCAATGCCGTTATCGACATATTGGAATGTATTATCGTGTGTTTGTTTTGGTGCGCGCGCGCCTGACATAATTGATATCACACTTATTTGGAAATCAAGACTTGACAGCTGTAAACGCTTATCGGTTTATTTCCTTTTTAACATTAATTTGATAACAACTCGTTTGGGTTTACTAGCCAACTTGCCGCCGCTTGAACTTTGAGAGGTATTTTATTTCAAAATGATTTTAATGTGACTTTTGCTTTACACAAATTACCAAATAAATCTTATTTATTTATTTGGTATCATCCACAAAATGTACTGTTCGAATTTATGTTTCTAATCCATCATAGTAATTATATTTACCAAGCGCTTGTTACTAGGAAGCCTTACCGTAAAGGTCCGTAATTTCATATCTCATCTCATTTCATCTCATCTCATAGAGCCCTAAATCAATTCAAATTACATTATATTACAATTGTCAGACCATCCTGCGTCCGCATGTCCCGTTACGGACAGGGATCCTTTATGCCCGCCGCTATTGTTTCCGACACGTTTTCGACAAACATCCTACTATCTTTTCAATACGGACCCCTATAAAGCAAAAAACTTTTCTCCATCGGGACTTTCCAGAATAGTCAAATCGGGCGGCTTTTTAAATAGTTGGAACTAATTCATGGGACGAATATCTTTGTAAAATTTATTGTTGGTTACCAAGAATATCAATTGAATGTAGTGAAGCTATTCTTAGATTTAGGCTAGGATTGTCTAACGATGCTAAATCGGATAAGTTTTTACCTGCTAATTACACTTGATCAATAGAATTATCTACATTTTTGATGAGGTCAATTGTTATTTTTTGAAATTCATACAGTCTGTGTTTAAACATTGAGATGTGAATGTTTGAATTCCCTTCATTAATATCAAGTACAACAAAGACCCATTTGTAAATGTCAACATCAGTTTCAGACTCAAGCGCACCATAAGGAAACAAGCGTGTAACAAAACAACTGACTTGCAACTTTGTTACTCCATCATGCCAATCCACCTTGTGATTTCACCAAATGTTGAGATCAACGAAGAAAGTCATGTTTAGACTTTTAGAAGTTTAGACAAGTCAGATTTAATCTACCAAACGTTTTTTTTACATTTACTTCATTCGTTCCCATCGTCTTTATGTTTTATTGTTTAGACTTTAGGATTATGATTTTACAAGCTTTTGTATTCTTTTATTCTGCCTTTGAATTTGCTACCTTCGTAAGTTTCAGTATCCTTTTTCTTATATTCCTTCTTTTATTTAGTGTTAATTAATATACATATTGTCCTTTTCTTTTATTTCGTAATCGCCTTGCCTTTTGGCAAGTATTTCAATGATCATAAGCTAGTAAAGCTGTTTGTGAGTATTTGCAAGTATTTCACGCCCGTGGAAAGTCCGATGCAGCATGCGGTTGTGGATATCGATCGTGATCGCGGTGCAATTTGCCACGATCGCTAGATGGCGTTTCGCGGAAGCGGTGCGCAGCGTCACGCGGCGCCCGCGCACCGCCGCCATTCCTATATAATTTATTGCTTATTTCGAAGTAATTGTACCCTTGCCGCCCTCTGCTAAATGTTTCTAGTACTTGGCGTGCGAGCCGTGCTGGGAGCAACATTATACCCAGTCCATTACCTGTATTTTTGCTTAAGTTGCTCCTATAGTGAAAGTTCTCTCTTCACAATTTGTATTGGTAACAGACATTGGTTTGAATACCTAAAAATGTAATTACAAGTGGATATCCCAAAATGATTGAGGTGCTACAGTAAGTAAAACAATGCACTCTTACTACTATTATTTAAACTTTAGGAATATGGCGACGTTGCGACCATTATAAAGATTAGCATAAACAGGGAAGATCAAGATCATACATCAAGATCATACTAGTGTAATACTAAACGAATCAAACACACCAAATATCCAGCAAGTCAAGCAGTTGATGGTCATGGTACTTAACCCGTCTCATGGCAAACAGGAGCCCGTCGCAATCCGATCCGGTTCTTAATTACTCTGATCATCCACTTTCTATTTGAGATGAGGAATATGGTAGCTTTATTTAACTCCACGGTACATACATCAAGTAAATGAGAAGGCTTAGCTACTGAATTGATTGCGTCGTCTCTGAAGTAATTGCAAACAGTGTTTGCGGTTGGCAAAATGCAAAAGTACGAAACTATAGTTTCTTTCAAAATACGTTCATTCATAAGAACGTGTATCAAATTACTATTACTCTTATCTATCAGTGTCTTTACTTATTACTTTGTAAATAAAACTGGATCTCAAAATCAATCTGTGATTGATTGTTTTGGTTATGTTTACTTTGAAATAAAAAATTCTACTGTTTTTACATTCTGTGTTGTTTATTTTCCTAAATGAATATTTGCTTACTTCTGTTGACATAATACTATCTGTTTCGTTTATTACGACACCTTAGAACATTCTTTTCATTACAAATTAAACGTCTTTCTATTTTGTAAATTAGCTATATCTTTTAATGTGAAAGCTATATAGGTACTTTCTTCTTGTGATTCAATTTATAATGAAAGTGCCAGTGAGCTAACCGAGCTACACCACTGCACTGTAGCATTCCGACGGGAAGTCATTGTGTGTCAATTATAAATAATTATCTAATTGTAACAGGCGAGATTGTCACTTCACTTTGATTCGTGCGAATCGTTGCTCGTAATCTTGATTTGTAATTGTAACTTTGCATTGTCAATGTACAACCACGCCTTTGTGGTACAAAAAGTAAAGCTAAAATCCAGAGTCAACTTGACTTATGCAGACGATAACGAGGTCTTTGAAGAGAAACAATATTAATAACTGTTTGTGTTTAAGGATGTCGATTATAGAGGTACTCATATAATCATACACTTTCGGTATCCACGCAATAATTTTTAGGAATCTATTTCCATTCAGGAAAATAAACTTGTTTAACTGAGTTTTGTTGTAACATGAAAACAAAGCTTTATTATTGAAGTTTCAATAATAAAGCTCTGTTTTCATTTTACACGCGAATTTATAAACTGTTCGAAAAAGTGAGCATCGGAACGAGCTAATGCTGTAATCGTCTAATTTCGGAGAATTTCGAATAATAACATTAATAACTGTGGAAGGTCACGCATTTGGCTCCGCTGTTTTATAATGTGCCTACATTATGAGAAACACGATACTGATGTTTTGATTAATACATTGATTTGCTTCAATTAGCCTACATTAAAGATCAAAGTCAGTATCAAAATCAATATGTGGAGCAAGAAACGTTTCACAAGAACAGTTTAACTGCAAACCCAATAATTGTTTTGTGGATTTTTAAAAATTGATTAGTAGTAAAGCTTTCTTGATATGTAAAACAACCTTAGCTTAAAAAGCTGTAGCAGTTTAAGCATGTACCTTACGTATATATATACGTACAATTTATTCTTCATAATTTTTGACTCCCTCATATTTCATCACTGAATAGAGATTGACTACGAGATTAGTGGGTAAACTTTTTGATCAATTACTTTATTTGTATAATTATCTGTTGATCTATCATAGCAATTATTTTCCTGAAACAGAGCTGAATAATTCTATTGAGTGAATTTAAAACTCTTTCCAAATTTTCAATTTTACGCGTAAGCTATAATGTAACTCATCATTAAGATCAAAGAAATGTTCAACATTTACTCTGAATTCAAAACTAAGAACTTGTCTCAGTCTCAATTGCAATCAAGAACAATCATCAAACCCATTCGTCGACTTACAAATCTTATTGGAATAAGTGTTAGGAACCAACTGTTCTGTTACCCACTGGCCTACATTATTGTCAACAACCGCTTCCCTTGTGAGTTTTAAAATAAAATAAAACTGTCTACGATTAGCTGTACACCATTAATCATTCGCTCTATAGTGTCACAACACGTCCGCTGACGTCTCTGATCTCGGTACCATTCAAAAATTTACTTTCCAACTTTCTTGTTGTATAAGAGCTAACTGCTTAATACTAATTGCTTTCAAATTGTCTATTTTATTTTCTTTAGCTGAAATGTGTAGTCCATGATAAGGAAGATTTTCTAGTTCAGTTTAAATAACGGTCTTATACAATGTTCACATGAAGAGGTATATACATGTTTTAGGTTTTCAACTTGGAATCTTGTTAAGACTTCATAGAGCGCCATTTTATTAAATTTATCTAAATTAATAGAATAATTCAAAAAATCAAGCCGTACCTTTTGTAGTCATTGATGGTTTTCAGTTTATTGAGACAATATATATTCATATGATGTGCAGTTAAGATACGGTTTATCGATACATTATGGATTCGTTCGCCCTAAGTGGTCACTTTAACTGATTTATTGATATTAACTGCACATAATCAAATATGAATTCATGAAAAATCGATAAAACAGCAACGACTACAAAAAGTCAGGCTTGGTTTTTGAAATTATTCTGTAATTGCGGAGAAATGAAGAAAAGAGCTAATAAGGGCGACACCGTTGCTATATGGGGTCTTAAACTGAAAGCTTAAAATATAGTTCGAAACAAGAAGAGTTTTGATTTGGATACATGTAATTATAGAAATTCAAGAGTGATTCTGTGCGTTTGTTGCTTCACGACTCATCAACAGCACAACAAATCGTGATACAACGTGGCATATGCTACTTTATGTCCCATTGAGCGTTCCTGTGGAATAATTCCTAAAGCCAACGCATACGAAGTCATGTGCTTTAGCTAGTAATTCTGTAAAAGATTCTAATTTGAATTGCGTATTGACTATATTGGGTTTTAATATTTTTTTCACAAACATTTACAATTGATCTTGTTATATAACTTATCACGTTTCAAACGTATAAAATTAGTATGATTTCATCACAATAATTTTGGACGTTTGTATTGTTTTATTGGAGTGTGTTGGAGCAGTTGCCAAGTTCTGTAATATTTGTTTTTCTTGGCATTAACTGTTATGAGTTCTGCAATTCTCCATGAATAATTGAATCGATAGTAAAGTAGTGTAGTAGCAAGCCAGGCGAATCGAACCCGGACCTCCGGATTATGAATTCAACATTTAGTCATTAGGCCACGGAGGCGGTTGATTCTTTAATCTCTCTATTTATCTCTATAAAATCTGCCTCCGTCATCTTTGCTACAAGCCTGCAAATGTACTTATGTCATATAGGACACCAGTTGAATCGTTAGATCGGTTACGTATCATCAATTTCATTTATGATCCATAGCATTGTTCTAACATAATTTATGACATCTCTTTGATCACACACCACTAAAACTGCGACACACGCTTTGCGGGAATGATATTAATCAAACAGCATTTACTGCGGTCGTCTACCGAATTAACTGTCGTAGAATAAACGAAGGTTCCTGGAATACTATCAAACATTACCTACAATAAACCCAGGGAGTGTTCATGCTTGGAATGACACAGCTGTGACACGATCTTGATATTTGCGGGATTGAGATTTCCAATCGCAGGATTCCAGAATTAAACGTCATACGCCGAAACCACCGGAGATGTGTTTGTTAAATGTATGGTGGGTTTCCACTTGGCCTTCATGGCCTGATGGTAAGTAATAAGACCGTCGGATGGTAAGCGTACGCACTAAGAAGCCTTAAGCTAAGGAGGGTTCGGGTCTGCTACCTTTCGTAGCAGTAGCGGCAGACTTAGGTAACATGGTGGTAGCCAGTCAGAGGGACAGGGAAAATGCCCTGACACCAATCAATGAGCCGAGCTCCAATAGTTACGCCCCCACAGGGATTCGAACCCGGGATCTCCGGATTGTTAATCCAACATTTAGCCATTAGGACACGGAGGCGGTTAGGAATGAAGTAGAAAATAAAAGTACAACTATTATTGCACCTCTCAAGCCTCTTGGTTTCATAGATACCTGGTCCAACTAAACTCCAATTGTAGAAAATCCCGGTATACCTCTATCCCGGAATATCGTGATTGTTTATGTGAATAAAGCATGAATGCACTTCACTGGTTTGTGTCCCATCAGCTTGCGGAACCACAATAGCCACAACGTCAGTGTTTGGACTACAGCCAATGTTATATGAACATTTATTGCTTCTGTTATGACATTTACTTCAAATCCGATAAGTTTGCGATTTGGAAATTCTGAAACAGGAATAACATCTAAAAACAAGGAAGCTACGACTGCCTTCCAGTTTCCGTTGCATTGTCAAAGTTGTTTTATAGAAGTCAGTGTTTGGTATGCGTCTTTGTCCATAGAAGTGTTTATGTACATCATCAATGGAATTGTTGTTACGTATTTCAAGTTATTATACCAAGCGACATTGGCTGGATGTTGTTGAAATATCAACCAGTCAGTCAGGGATCATTAACTTAATACATACAACAATAAAATCATTCACGATGAGACATAAAGTTTGGATATCAATGTTTACGGATAAAATACTTGTGCTTTCGAAGTTAATAGAATCTCTCTGGCATCGTCGTCGCATGCACTCAAACGCGTCGTGCACGCCAAGTAACGATCTCGACAAGACACATGTGGCGGCGCACGCGCACGTGCCCACGATATAAAACATTAAAAATAAATAACAAAGCAATCAAAGAATTCAGTGGGGAAACAAGAAGATGGAAATCTCCCGCGACGTCTGTCAAATTAGCATCAGAAACGAAAATAGCGTCATTCTAATTATTTTGATGACTCAACCGAAATACAATTAATCTTGCCGCTTCTGTGAACTGTCCGAATGACGGACGGACGAAAATATCGTCGCATTTCGCGATAAATAAACTTGTGAGACGAATATCGGATTTCGATTCCATCGGTGCTGCGTATCAAAGATTTTATACGGGTGTTAGGTGGCGGCGGCGGAGCGCAATGCCGGGCGAGGTGCGGCCGCGCATCGCACCCAGACATTGCTGGGCCGGGTCGATTCCAAAGACCCATTTTGTGTACTAAAATGGATAGAAAAATGTATTAGCAAATTGTCATACAGTCAGTGTCGTTTTGAACAATTTATTTTACGATATATCTGTAAAGAAGAACATTACGTTCTCATTTATATTCGAGCAATATTGATAAATATTTGTCAATGTAAATCTTAATCTACAACTCCGAAAAAAACTATTCCATAGTACCTCTATGTACCAGTAGTTTTTTGTTATTAAACCAATGTTTTATAGAGCTTTATGTATTAGAAAATATAAATGATTAAGTTTATTATTGTATCTGAAACTGTAATCATCATCTGCGTTGACATTTACAAAGCTACATCAAGCATTTCTATTTGTACGAAATGCCGTACCTCCGGAAATCAGCTGTCGTATACCGATTCCTACTGGGAGATCGGCCAATGCGCATGCTATTGCTTTAGTTAGATCGAGTTGGTTCCTCGCGATTGGTAACACGAGACGCCATGTTCGACGGAACATCGTCTTCGATTACTAGAACTTGTAAATATAGATTTGCTATTAACTTTGATTAATTTTCGTGTTACTTTCTTTCCGGCTGACAATTGAAAGGAAGCCAAATGAAGGGTATTTGCTTGATATTATAATACTAGTGGGAAATATTAGTGTTAAATCTGAATAAACTTTCCGCCAATGTTTGCAAATCTATAACAGCTTCTAGTGCTATATACTAAACCTACTTTTAACCAAGTCCTTGTACTTTTTTATTGACAATATTTTTGTTACGAAGTTAGTTTAGTTTAGTACTCACTTTATTTCCGTTTTGTTCATGTTGATGTCTTTATCGCTTGTATTTCTTTGGTATCTTTGGTATAACCAAAACGATACGGAAATTAATGTCTGATAAAGCATATTTATTTAGATTTTTAATGGTACACTCTTCAAAACGTCACCTCCTTGTGTGAGAGAGTATAATAATCAAAAGTGTATGACGTACTTCCAGACGAGCACATAACGATAATGTAATATAATTTTATCGCCCACGACGTTGACACAGTAGTGTCATTGTGTCAACGCCATTACCGCGCCGCTGACGAAGCCAGAAATCATCTGAGTCTTGTCTACCGCCTAGTCCATAAATCAACTAGCACACAAATTGGATACACGCCGCTAAACAGCTCCACACTATAAAAATCTCAAATAATAACAGTCGGATCTAAATCCCATAAAAATATGATTTGGTTTATAATAAAGTTTAATCCCGCCGTGGTTTTACGAGGGTATAAAAGTTGATTAATAACGCAAGTTGCGGTGGTTTTGAGTAATGCGCTATGGGGGCGCGGTAGAGGTCGCTACACATTGTTGCGGTGACCCATTTACAGATTATTTTGACCATGTCCAGACGCAACTAGCAAATCATTTGCGCTAGAGGATTGTGTTTTATCAATGACGGAGTAAATATCGATTTAACTTACATATATGTAAGCAGCTTTCTGACGATTCATCTTACTAACGAATCGTGTCATCATTTCCAATTCTTATTTATTAGTCAAAATTAAATACGATCATTTAGTAATTTGAAACAACAATTGTTTAATTTTCATTTACTTATCGTACCTTGATAAGGGTTAGAGTTACCATACTTTCATCATAGGCCCTGATTGTCACTTACCATCAGGGGAGGTTAAAACCATAACGAGTCTATATTATTAGAAAATAGGTGTATTGTTTCCACCGATTTTTCATTCCGTATGTGAAAACAGAATTATTCATTAAATATGACTGATTTTTGCAGATAATTCAGTCTATTCCGATCTGGCATACCGGCCAATGAAACAGTCCCGGAAGAAAGTCTTAATAATAATTAAAATCGATATGATTTTGTTTAAACATAATTTTATCATAATTGCGGCATTACAATCGGAAACGAAACTCAATCTTTCAGAACGGACTTTTTTGACAGATCAGTCGAACTAATAGTATAACAGATAGTACAGTCATTTGGTTCGAAAAATAGTAGTTTCCCGGATTGTTTTCCTGGGGATTTGACAATTTGTAATTTTATGGATTTTATGTGCTCTTTCCGAATTTTGAGCCTTGCCACCTCGTATTTTTGCCGCTCGCACCGCCATAGATCGGAATAGACGGATAATTCTTGAATAAAGGTGAGGGTGGTCGTCAATCCGTCACATCAACGTCACGGCTTCCACATTCCTGCGCGGGAGTCGGGAGTGTAGCCACTGACGGACAGTGGACTCGTCCCTCATGTCACTCGCGTTATTTTCCGATCTGTCACATGATTTGAGCAGTATCAGATTTAGCGCGTGACAATGGCTGCCAGGCTAGACGCAATGAGGTGGAGACGATTTTCGTTTTCGTTTCCGTTGTGACTGTATTTCTTAATTTATGATCGCGTTTAATTTAATCTTCATGCTGGGTGATTTTCAATAACTATCTCTTATTTTTGTTCAGTGTTTGTCTGTCTGCGATATGTTTGCGATCTTTCCTCTGTCGCCTTACGAGTATCTCTTTTGTTTTTCATTTATCGACTAGTGAGTGATCCGCCGGCTTTGCGTGTCCTTTAATATCTAAAATTTGAACTCGATGCTTTCTAAGACAATGACAGTTTATACTTTATAGTTATTAACAAAGTGTTATTAATAACGATTTTCGTTTCATCGACTATCAAATGACAACGATGCTAAAGAAGTATTCAATACAAAAAATTACATTTGCGAATTGAACTCTTGCAACAAATTAACTTTTACCTACTTGATAAAACATAACAAGCTATATAAACCTTTTAATATGATAACCACCTAATTATCCGTTTCTCGAAACGAGCCAGGAATGCCACAGATAATAACTCTCGTTACAGATCGAATTTATTCTTCTTACACATATATTATAGTGGCGCGAGCCTGCATCGCCGCGGGGCCCAATAAAATTATACGAAGAAATAAGCAGCCGATCCGGCCTTAATTAAAAACATAACTTATTAATAATCGTTTATTAACGCCGGCAGGTTTCGCGCCAGTCCCTTAAATATTAGGCGCTAAATCAAATGACGTCGGAAGGTATAAATATTATAGTGCTGTCTGCCTATCCGATACAAACGCTAAGAATGATTGGTCTATTTGTATTTTACTATTCTTATGTCTTTGCTTGTCTTTCGGAAGTATGAATTTATATAGATTTATAGATCATTCTGTCTCTTTTTATTTTCATTTCTTTTTATTCATATATATATTAAAAATCTACATTTATTTTGATTACTTTCTATGTCTTTATCTTTTCTTTTTTCCTCTGGATTTTGACAACAAATATATATATGACTTTTTAAACAATCTGTCACTGTTTGTCTGAGGTCACATCATAAATTATCTAAATATCAATCAATATTTCAAAGGCATTTGAAGTTTCCAATGCCAATCTCGTACCACATAGACAATCATTAAAATAGAACGTAGCACACATAAAGCACATGCAAATCGAGTGGTGATTGAAATGGTTCTACGTTAGCAATAATTCATGTGAAACGAGATAGAACCACAAAGTAAGTGGTAATATTTATAGCACCTACTCCAATAATGGGTGAATTACGAGTGAACGAGCGTAGATGAGTTCCTCGGGCATCGTTTGGTACAGTCAACACGGCTGTTTTAATCGAATTACTTGAGAAGTGCAAAATATGAGGTGATCGGTAGATTTTGTTATTGCCTTCACACGAGAAAGAAGTTAGATGCGTTCAATTGTCTTCTTACAAGTTTTAAGTTCATAAATGATGTTTAATCAATTGATTTATGGAGGGGGAGATTAAAAAGAAAGAAGTTAGAATGTTTATTGAAAGAATGAAGAGTCTGGACGACCGAGTGGACTGGGCGCACCTTGGGAGAGACCTACGTCCAGCTTTCTTTTGCACATGATGAAATGTGACGACGTTATTGTAAAAAAATATAATATAATATTAAATAAAATATAATATTAAAAATTTACATTATACTGTAATTTATGTTATTATCAATTCGGACTGTGTATTTGCATCATTATTTTTCAAGTTATGATTTTTGTTTGTGGAATTAGTGAAACTGAAACTAAATTAATTTGATGAGTAAGTAAGTAGTTACTTATAAATTGTTTATCCGACTGAGAAGATCTTCGTATTGTGTACTTACATAGGGGACACTAGTCACATAATTATGTAATAATACCATTATGATTCACTGGAAACTGCTCAACACAGACGTCAACAGTGGTACGAAATTTATTATTGCTTCTTGACGGTCCTATCTCAAAAATAAAACTTATTATTAAGTTGTTTAGCTGTTATAATTATGTCTATTCAAATTGCTAATTAATAAATATTATTAATGTGTTTTATAATAATTGCTCGTAGATGTTCTTGATTTAACAATTAACAATCAAAACAACATCAAATAAATGTTACTTAGTATCATTACATTCATTGACGATGCTTGATCACGACTTTGATGACAACAGGTGACGTCTGGGTTCAACTAGGAAATTTCAATTCACTAAAATTAAGTTCATGAAGAAAACATGTCTTTCTCTAAGTAAATGAAACATATTCAATTATCACATTTAAGGAACAAAGCAAACTGTAACTAAATAAAACCATCATGTATCCGAACACGACCATTTCACAGCTAAAACTAAACGCACTATATTCGTCCCAAAACAACAATGGTCGACAAGGCGAGAAGAGAACAATAAACCAGTTGATTTATTTTAATAAAAATAATTTATGGGCCCTAACAAATTGCCCTCGTGACGGCCCGCCTTATCGAATATCGACACTCGATAAAATCGTTGTCGATATATCGATACATGCAAGTTATTAATGGCGAACTTATTGTGTATGCTAATGGGAATTTACTTGTATGCAACACGAGAATATTAGACCTAGTTGAAATTCAATATTCAGTCGATGGCGTTGCAGCATTATTGTGGTAAGAATGGTAGAAAGGGTTTATTGGTTTGAAAAACGGTTCTTTCTTGTAAAATGTTACCATTATCATACGCTGATACAGTTACGTATTGATGTTACCTACACTCTATTAATTTAGTTTAAAAAATAAAAGCTTTAATTTTTTTATTAAGAATAACCATAGTTCACTAATCGTGACGTCACCTACGAATAATTTATTCGTAGGGCGCCACTGACATTAAAATTTTGTTTTGTATATTCTTCAATTATTACGTTTGTCTCTGTTTTATTATATGCTGTGGAGCTAAATAAATGTGTGTCTATCGAAAATAATAAATTTAATTTCCGAATCACAATCATAAGTATTTTCGATATAATGACGATAATGAAATCAAACTACTACTACTAAATTGAATTTCCGTATGTGTTTGTTAGAGTACGAAATGAAACTTAATCCAAATCTTATGTCCATGTATATTGTAAAGTTAAACTAAAGATTACCAAAGTCTAGGAAAACACTTTACAAGTATGACAAGATATGCTTCAACAGAATAAACTTATGTCATACAAGTGTGGGTTGTTAGACTTCACAAACACCTTGGAATTTCTGCTCAGGAGTGTGCACTGTGCAGGTTTCCTCGCGATGTTTTCCTTCACCAAAAACCAATGGTAATGATTTATATCATTCGTACATATATTCCAAATAAAAAATTGGAACTAATTGTTACGAACCAGGATCGAACCCAGACCTCGATTGTGCAATGGCTGATGCTCTACCCAACTGAGCTGCCATAGTTTCACGCTAAGCAGAACGCTATGTCATGATAAAGTAATTATTTGTAGTGTGTAAATATAGCTTGATCTTTCAAAAGCCTGTTAAAAAAAACTGTTATAAAGGAATAAATTCATGGTTAATGAAACGTCATATGTACCGGAAGTTTTGTGTATAATTTGAGACGCATCTTTATGATATGATAAAGCACCAACAGCCGTGTTCAATTGTGCATACATGAACATAATTAGCAACAATTAAAAATTCCAACTGTACTTTAATTTACGTACATATGTATGCATATGCAATAGCAGAGGTTTGCAGAATTCCTGGCAAGTGAAATTTTCAATTGAATCGTCAACACGGAAAATATTGGTGGCTTAATGCATGCAGAATTTAAAGCATGACTTGGCTCAAATGTTAATTAAGACAGTGAATTAAGATTTACATATACACATTTAGAGTACAACATTCTGTTGGAGTTGAGGTACATCATATTTTCAATGTAAAATACAGATTTGAATCAATACTCTATTCCCAATATTACAATGGCATTTCAGAGAGGTTACACTTCAAAAATAGTGGCAAAAGCAACGAAATTCTTCAAGAAGTTTGCAGAAATCTAAATTTACCAAACAATAAAACTTAGTCTATTGCTACCTGTCTTGTCTATCTAATGCAAGAACCATACGCTATTTTCTAACCCCCGGTGGCTAAGTATTGGCATTATTCTTTAAATTTAGTTGCTGCGTCTATTTGAAACAATCTCTCGAAAATTTTCTTTTGTCGTCTTCAGAGGAAACTGCAACTCGAACAGATCGCATCTAAAAGACATCTCCAATTGAATGTACGACCCGCCCCCGCTGTCAACTTCCAAATAAAACATATCGAGGAGGTGTTGCCAAAATAATTCCGCCGTCATCAGCGTCCCATCGCATAAAGCATCCTCCTCGGACGATCTTCGGCTGATAACTCATCTCGAGGGGTCGTAAATCGCAGGGTCCATAACTCGCTTGGTTAATTACGAATAAATAAATAAATAATTGAATGTGAGCGGCCGCGGGCCTAATCGATCGTGTCCAGAGGTGTCTGAGGTGCTAACAAGGCCCCCCCAGCGGTCCGGACGGACGCTTTGTGAGCAGCGATCGCTTCGGAGAAACAACTCCAGCTACTGAAACCGTGTTGATAACATGATTGGGTTATCTACCGCATAATTGGAAACAATTTTAATAATAACAGTGTCAATACAGATACACAGCTGCACTCGAACCGTTATCACCAGTAGAGTTGACATCAAAACTACGTTGTTTTGAATTGAAGATTTGTTAGCGTTTCAGTGCTTCAGTGAAGTCGGTTGTCAGTTCTTTTTGAACGCTTTAATTTATCTGATGTCTTTTGAAGCATTTTTTTGTATAGCATTACTCTCAGTTTTGTTCGCGTGGAAATTCCTTCCTTGGTATTTCTATGAGTTTTTAGCTCAATCAGTCTGTCCGGTTAGCTTTTAAATGTGATTCCTAAATAGTTTTGGCTTATATTACCGTCAATTCACTATCTTATTAGTAATCTTTCAAGCTATTTCGAATTACTAAGCGTGGAAAATGAAAACCAGTGCCTATTGCACGAAAGCCATTGAACCTGCATCTAGAGGTAGCTCTCCAGGTTGTCTTAGCGTTTGTAGGGATGCTCGTAGCTATAAAACTAATGACAGTAAACTCTTTACAATTAGTAATAAATTAACAGCATGTTTATAACATTCGTAAAGCGAAAACAGCTATAGTGTGAAACTCATGTGTTTACCGAACGATATGAGCTGAGTGTTTTGAAGAGGGAACATAATTTTTATTTAAAATAATAACCCGATTGTGCCTTATAATCAAGTGAGACTCAATCAAAAGAGAATTGGATAACGTCCACTTCTGACCATACCATAATATGTCCATCATGCCACCATCGTAAGCCTCCCATATTGACCGGTCCCGAGACACTAGCACTCCTATTAGGTGCCCCCACCACCACCACCACGTTTCGCGGTGGGTGATCGTTACAGATTTTCTTATTGCAGAGTTTATTACGTTGAGAAATTCTGCTAGCTCGCTCTATAGCTCGCTAAAGTCATAGACTTACAGTTTGTTTGCGTAACAAACAGTAAACATCACGTTTAGGTTTCGTCTGTCGAGTTTTACTGGCAACAAGCACTGACCGATTTCAAGAGTTGGGTCAATTTCTTGTAGAGCCTGACCAGGTTTATGAGGCAATGTTGCGGAAATCCGTTTCTGACATCTGAATCTGACACTTGGGGCCTTGGAACAAAAATATTCTTTATTTTATGTATGATGGGTTTACATTTGGCCTTCATATCACCTGATCATAAGAGACGATAAGGCCTTTGGATGGTAAGCGCAAGCACTCAGAAGTATCAAGCTAAATAGGAACACATCAATGCTATTAATACTGCTGTTTGGCATTATACTTAGGTAACATGGTGGTAGCCAGCCAGGCGGACATAGAAAATGACCTACCACCAACAAAACCAAGTACCGATAGGTACCTTAAGAGGAATCGAACCCGGGACCTCTGGATTGTGAATCAAAGTGTGTAGCCATTAGACCACGGAGGCGGTTTAAATTCTAGCCATTATTTCACAGTACCTCCCTCGTGAAGCTTTCTTCACATCACTTGGTCAAGATTTATTACGAAAACCAACAAATTCAACAATAAGGTCCACTACTCAAGTTACCCAAATGAAACCGATCCGATCCAAAGATAGTCGGCCCGCGCGGAAGCACGTATTGTTTTCTCATCCATTTTTCCCGGCCGTCAGACGATTGACGCGTCTCCATTTCCTCAGACGAGAATAGAGTCGCCACTTCTTTATAAAATAAAGGGAATCTTTCGTCAGCTGGCGGCCATCGAGATATACCGACGAGATGTCACAGATCACCGCTCGTTAGAAGGTAATTAGCTCACGGATCACTCAACACCGTCTATTTAAATAGCGGACAAAAATCATTTATACTGGACGGATGGCGGCCACCTCACCTGACTCAGTGTTATTCGCTAATATCCGATCACTGGAGCTGGTGTCATCGAGGCAACCTTGCGAGTGTTGCTACAGGTCGGTAAGGTTGACATACAAATAGCGCGATGTCTTCATCTTGTTAAAAATGCAGTATCTGTATTTTATTTCGTTCCTCTTCTTTGCAAAACCCTGTTTCCTAAATAGGCAGTAACTTTAGATCTGTTCTATGACAACTCTTTACTTTGTTTCCTTGGTCATTAGCTACTCGTATGAAAACATACTTATATTATATAGTACCTAAAACCATTTTGTAAAATCGAAATTTAGATTTAATCTCCCTTACTTATATCAAACGTTACGCTTGCAAAGTCTAAATACCTCTCCATTTTGTTTACTGCCCACACGCGGAGTAGGTAGAACGCGTGATTGTGTTTTTAAATAAAGTTATGTCTATGATGGGCACTAGTCAAAATGGCTAGCACTAAATCAATTCAACACTAATCTTGTATCTAAAACAATTACGTTTCAAACTTTCTTTTCACAAAGCTATCTAGGCTCCATTGACACTACACGTGCCATCATAGAACAATTCACATTTTAAACTCTTCTTAATTGAAAACGAAATCCAGGTCGGAGCGAAGGTAGACTTGATGGATGAGCAGCTAAATTACCTTCGCCCCTCACCTCACCTCTCGTCTCCCCGCGCACGCCTTGCGTTCCCTCTTCCCCGTCTCTCCTACCTCGCCCCTTAACGACCACGGCCAAAAATGTGATTATTAACGTGCTAGTTGATGACAACTCTTCCGACAATATACAGTTTGATTTAGATACCTCTTGATTGAGATTTGGGGATTTTGTGATATGACGCGAACGGGAAACGAATCTGTTGTAGGTGTTGACGGAAATGCAGTGACGTTTAGGTGATTTAAAATAACACTAAACGACTCATACAAAATATGTTTGGTATAAATATATGTTCGTTGAGCTGTTGGCGCACTTACGAGTTGATGTCTACTATTTTGGATTTGATTCGAGTAGGCGGTTGCACTTATAAGTTGAAGTTTTTGTTTCCAATAGTGGTTGCAATCCCGACCGTGCCAAAAATGTTTCATAATTTTTGTACGGTACAATTTCTTCTTTTCTTTGTAGATGTAACATTCCTTAACATTATTATAGTGCCGCGATGTACGAGTTTTCATAAAGAGTTTTGCCCTTGGTCGTACGATCTATGTCCTGCCTTCTCATTTTCATCTACTTTACGTAAGAAGATAAATCCTTCATAAGTAACGACATCTTAGTCTATGAAATTATGTATATTATACACATCTAATCATATATTAGAATTTCAAAGTTTTGATGGGTATTCGTATAAAACTAACATAAGGTATTTTAAGTTGTTATTCTACTTGCAAACATGTCAATTTAAGACTTTAGATTAGAATCATTTTTGGTCTCGTGGGTGTCCTAAAAGGCGTCTAACAGATCAGACTGACGAGTAGCAACATCCATCCATGTATCACTAACATTTTACTGCGATCACTAATTCTTATGGCAAGCATTAATGATTTTGTCCAATCCCCTCATGAAAATCATGTTCACCTGTGACCTTATCCAGCTGACAAACAATACATTTCACCTGTTTAATATTTTCGCATAAAACAAATTTAGTGTGTCCAAAATGCCACTGGTAGTTATAAATAAAGATTATTCCAGCAAACAGTAGTGAAAGAGGCAAAAATTTCCATGTATAATGCTGCATATGAATACAGCAAACAGTATATGATATCCTTCACTAAGTAGAGGTGTGCAATGGAAATGCCTGCATCAATCGATCTTCATATTAACTCCGTGGAAATTTCCCCTTTACACTTATACAGCGTAAAATCGGCGAATTTACCGTTTATTATGTAAATCGCTTTTGTCATAATGACAGCCTGCGTTTTATTGCAAAACAAGAAACACTTTATGTAGATTGAAACAAGAAATGTGTGTAAACAGAAAATGACTCATGTTAAATGCATTGTGCTATATTTCTTCGTGCAATTTTGCCATATAACGGCCTTATCGTCTCTTACCATCAGGTGTGATGAAGTCCACTGCAAACCCATCTCTTCTGACCTGACATTCGGGTCACTATAGTTACCCACCCTGACATGTCAGTATATTAAAGTTACCTGGTAACAGTTTATAGTGTTTGCGCACAGTTTCCGGCAGTGGTCACCTGCTATCTAAGTGGGCGCCGGATACAGGTTATCGCGGATACGAGCGCTATCTCGTTTCCGCGACGAATCCGTCTGTGTGCGTTTCTCACGATCCCACCGGATCAGATTCAATTTTCCGTGTCGTCACCGACGATTTCCCTCAACTTTAACCTGAACCTCATTTCAAGGCTGTAGGTTCCATGGTTGTCTACTTCAACACACCTCGAAGTTATTTCGAACCGTAACATTAATGGCCTGGAAGTTCTTCTGCACAGACTGAAGGTCAAATGCGATATTATAATCCTAACAGAATGCTGGCTTTCGCACATATCTTTTATCCCGCAATTATTAGGCTATAATTCATTCTCAACGAAAATAAACAAAAACCAAAATGACGGAGTCGTCATATATTCCAGGGAGAAATTCGATTGTACTATAGAAGAAATATATTTCCTTGAAGCAAACTGTATGTCTATCAAAGTAGGTTCTGATATTGCAATCCTGGCTATCTACCGCTCTCCTTCCTACAAAAATATTGAACCATTCATCACCTCTTTAAACTCAAATCTTAGTAAATTATCGAATTACCAAAATATTGCTATTATCGGAGACGTCAATATAAATATAGCTCACTCGACATCGTTGGAACCTAGCGCTACACGCTACTTGAACCTAGCTGCTTATCACGGTCTACTTGCAGCTCATAAATTTGTAACCCGAGATGCCAGTGACACCTGTATTGATCACGTTTTACTGAAAACCAAACTCGCAGCAACTGTACTTGTCCCAGATACAAACCTTACAGACCATAAACCTATACTGCTTAGCCTTGGTATAATACCTACTCTTAATGATGATGTCAAAACCATCAAAAAAATCAATACGGAGGGTCTGAATGTAGACATACATAACATTGATTTTACCCCAATATATCATGTAGAGGATCCAAATTTTGCAATGACTTACTTTATCAACTCACTTATGTCAGCAATAGAAAACAATACCCAACGGATAATATTACCTTGTCGCAGAAGAATTTTAAAGCCATGGATTACACCAGGACTCTTACGATGTATTCGTTTCAGGGACAAATTACACAGAAAAACAAAATCTTCGCCAGGAAACTGTGTACTCAAAATAACATATTCTCGTTTTAGAAACTTTTGCAACAAACTACTAAGGAAGGTGAAACGAGAATATGAAAGAGAAAAGATAGAAAAAGCGGGAAATAACAACAAAAAGATATGGGAAGTTATTAAATCTATAACACATATTGTTAGAGACTCGAGTAGTGCCCCCAACGAACTTCTTAATTTAACTAACTCCCCAGACACTTCTGTTAATGAGGTGAATAATTATTTTATCAATGTTGGTAAAACGCTAGCCGAGAAACATTGTAATACTAACCATTCAACAAATTACGTCAATTTTACACAAAAAGCAGCAAACTCTTTGGTCCTTATTAACACTGACGAAAAGGAGGTGGAACAACTTATCAACAACTTAAAAAATACTGGTGCTGTTGGATGGGACGGTATCACCAATAGCATACTTAAAAGCCATACAAAAACCCTTGTTCCCCCTCTTACCTACATATTTAATAAATGCCTGCTACTGGGTGTTTTTCCTGATGTTTTAAAGAGATCAGTGGTAATACCCATTCATAAAAGTGGTGATAGAAATCGTGTCGAAAACTATAGGCCCATCTCATTATTGCCATCTATATCTAAAATATTGGAACGTATAATAAACTCCCGCTTAGTAAATTTTCTAGAAGACAAAAAGATCCTTTCAGATAACCAGTACGGCTTTCGTCAGGGAAGGTCAACTGCTGAAGCAGTCCATACACTTACAGAATTTGTAGCTACCAATCTTAATGCCGGTAAAAAAACCTTGGCCATTTTTTTGGACCTCGCTAAAGCGTTCGACACTGTTTCTACTCCTCTACTCTTAAACAAATTAGAAGTCCTTGGTGTTCGCAGCACGCAACTTGAGCTGCTCAAAAGCTATCTATCTAACAGAAGACAACAAGTTAGGATTGGCAATTTTGTAAGCGGGGATCTTACAGTAACCTATGGAGTCCCTCAAGGGAGCATATTGGGACCAACCCTTTTCTTAGTATTTATTAATGACCTCTGTGGTACTACACTGCCCTCAGGCACTTTAATATCCTACGCAGATGACACTGCACTGGTATTTGCCGAAGATTCATGGAACGAAGTATACAAATCAGCTCAAAAAGGTTTTAATGTCGTATTAGAGTGGCTTCAAAATAATAAACTCAGTCTCAATCCTGATAAAACCATGTATATGACTTTTGCTATACGCAATTTTTCGCTTCCTGACAACAACCTAAAAATTTGTGCACAGCCATGTTATCAGGATACCAACAATTCTTGCTCGTGTATTAAGCTTGCAGCTACACAATCTATAAAATATCTGGGAATATTGTTAGACTCAAATCTTAGCTTCAAAAACCATATAACAAACCTGACAGCTAGAATCCGTAAATTATTACCAATATACAAGACTTTAAGACACATATTAGAACCTAAAAAACTCAAAGAAACCTACTATGCCCTTTGCCAATCCATTTTAAGCTATTGCATTGTATCTTGGGGAGGTGCCAATAAAACAACCATTAAAAACCTTGAAGTAGCACAACGTGCTGTTCTAAAAGTTTGCACCTTCAAACCCTTCCTTTACCCGACTACTCTTCTGTATAAATACTGCGAAGTTCTAACAATCCGTCAGATGTTTGTATTAGCTGTTGTACTAAAAGAACACTCGAACATATCGTACAATCCTCAATTACTAAACAAACGGAGGAATTATGAAGTTTGCATCGCACACATAAAACAGCGCACTACCTTCGTACAGAAGTTTTTCTGTTTTCTCGGCCCATTCTTATATAATAAACTAAACAAAAATCTGTCAATCTACCCTCTATCTAAAACATTATGCAAACGAAAGGTTTCTATTTGGCTGCAGAGTAACAATTATGATGACACGGAGGAATTGCTGAAAATCATCTCTTAAAAATACAACCTTATTATAAACTATATCTATTTTAGGATAACTAATATACACAAAAAATATTAACTTTATAAACTCAAAGTAGTATACTACAAATAATATTATATGTAATTCTAACTATAAAATACACCACACACCCTCTCACACCATCCACGCACACACTCACCCTACACACCGAGAGGTACACCCACACACACACACATACTTTATTATATGTATAACTTAGTACTTAAGTAATAAAACAAATATTGGTTATTTGAACTTATAAATTATATAATCCGGAGGGGTGAGGCGCTGGATGCTGAAATACAGGTTTCTACCTAGTTCAGCAACGGAGGCCTTTACACTTAATTTTGTCCAAATTTTTAAACATAAGTAGTTTATAAGTAAATTGTACCTAAATTTTTTGGAGAATAAATACTTTTTATTATTATTATATTATATTATTATTTTATGGGTCAATTTTCCTATGGTCGGATGTGTGTTGAATACGTACTTATTTATTTAGTTCAACAGTTTTTTTGTGAAGTAGGTAGTTTTGTATTTATTTGTAAAAGGAAAATGTGTGACGTAATGGAGACACTGTAAAAAATATCAACTGTAAACCTAAAATTAAGTTAAGTCAATTAAAACTTAGATTGACTTCGCCTAATCGAAATTGGATTTATCTTCATAGATATTGTATGTTATATAAACGTTATTAGGTCTAGATTTTAGTTTAGCTAATTGGTGCATTCAATTCAAATTCAATTCAAATAATATTTATTGCACACACACACAAAATAAAAAAAAAACAGAAAAGAAAAGAGAAGAACATAAAAGGTACAATGAAGGCGGCCTTATCGCTAAAAGCGATCTCTTCCAGGCAACCTTGGGGCAGAAGAATCGTGTGATTAAGAAGGGGTAAGTAGGTGGTGCTATATATATATATATATATATATGCATTTTACATCAATTCTCAAAATTTGTACTCTTTTCTCAATATTACATCAAATAGTTGATAAAAGACTGAAAAACCGTTTACCGTAAGGTTGCGACACAACATCCCGCCCAAGGTTATCCCGCCCGCACTATGTATTGGGCGGATCTTGTTGGGGCGGTTTTATGTTATGATAAATAACAACTTACATGCAATTTAAAAATAAACCTTTAACATTTTGGGCTAATTTGTTTTTTCCTCACGACACTATTGTGACACATGCTTCCAATAAAAACTTCATAGTACGTGTGCAAGTCTCTTATGACCATAAATCATCCTCATAGAAGACGTAGATTTCTGAATTCTCATAGATTCCAAAGACGAACGGGTTTTACATGAGAGGGTTATATGAAAGTCTATTTCAATCTCATTGACATTGTCTACGCATCTAGTGCGTGTTCATCAAGATCGGCTTGCAATTAGTCACTAAGAGGTAGATTTGCATTTAATCATCAATGATGTGTTTCATCGTCAAACTCCCAATGTAGAGCATTGTTTTCCACTAAGGGGATGTGACTAATGTGATGGAAATGGAAATCTCTCTCAGTGAGACGATCTATGACTGATCATCTGACTGATCAGAAAGACTCAGAACATGCCGTGTGAAGCTGTGGACAGTCACACATGTCTATGGACAAAGTAGACAATTAAAGGCGTGGTGGGTGGCAGGAAGTTGATGTTAACATAGATAAGCATAATTCATACACTATCTACAATTCAACATCGTATTACTACACAAATGGCAGCCCGAGATTACCAACACAAACGTATTGAACCCTAATTCGATAATCTCAAATGTCAAAGTTCATTGCGTTTCGAAAGCGTAGATGATTTCACTTGATATGAAGCTTTGCAATGTATTGTTGCAATGAAATGATAATGGCGTGTTAGCACCATTGAAAGTAATAAGCTGAGTATCAGCAATTGTTATATGTCAAGCGCAATTTGATTTGAAGAAAATTACAATTCATCTGAATAAACGTACTCTAAAATCTTTGAATTTTAGGAATAACGCTTCATTGTCCACTCGAGTAAAAAAAGTTTATATACCCACTTTTGTACCATATGACATTCACGTTAAGTAGAAGATGAAGACTATGCGATCGAATTGCTCTTTGTATCAACCTGCGTGGAAGCGTGCAAGACTCAACTGTATCTATACTACTATACTCTTATTTCATTTCATTATCTTTGCTTACCGAAACATAGCATGCATCAATGCTTTTGTTTGTGGCAGATTACGTCAAATAAAATGGTACTCGTAGCGGTACACCACCACCAATCAACAAAATGAAATCATGTTTATACAATTTTCTCTTCAAAATGACTGACATCAAAGTAACTTCGAAAGAAGAAAAAAAGAAGATTGTTAATCACATTATGAAGTATCAATTTTTTATTACCTGGACATAAACAATTGCCTATTACATACACATACTATTTCCTTTTCTAAAGTCTACCATACCTCACCCTCGCCTGTTTATGCTAATGCAGCATTGTGGTCCACGCATAGTTGGTTATATCTCGCAGCATTGTCATCTTCAGTGCCCTTTGACTCTATTGTGTGTTTTTTGTCACCCCGATGGATTATTTTATTTCCGTTATGTGTTTCTAGCTTCTTTGTTTTCTCATAGACATTATAACGCATTGCTTTTCTATTGAATAGGTTTAAGGGTTGATTAGTTTTTTCATTGTGATGTGGCTTATATCTTTACCTATTTGTGTTTGGTCTTAAAATAAAATATCAGGTATCACGACATCTCGAATTTGTAGTTGTCATATTAACTAATTTTGTTGTGCAACATTTTGCAGCTTGATAACAGTTTTTATTGTTCCGGGTTCTTTACATCGATTTCCAATCTGCTACTAGCTCGTCATCATAATTCATATTCTCAGTTATTGCGTTTTCTGGACCCCACCAATATACACACCATATAACAGCTACCGATTACGTCCACGTATCTTCCATCTGTATACACTATTAGTAACAAACTCCCAATATTACGAAGTTGGGACGTCGTAGAATTTCGCCTCGTCACGGCCGGGCGCCGGGGCTCATTGTAATTTAGATTGTCATTCAAATGTCCATTGAGAAGGGCTCCAAGCGCGGTGGCAGTGGGATTCTCGACACCTTCCAAGACATGCTGCTCAAAGTTCACTAAACTATATGCTATTCAAATACGATCAATGTTGTCTGCGTTGTTACTTAGTTTAACTATCATCTAACTATGACTTCGTAGATCATCATGAGCCTTATTTATTGCACTTAACGACACTGAGAAACTTTTGAAAACTGAAGGTCTCTCTTTTCTTAACCTAAAACTCGTTTTTGGTTTATCGTCATTTTCTAGCAGTTTTGGCTTAATCAAAGAGTTTTTCTTTCAGTTGTGTTTTTTAACTCAAATCGAATATTCTTTATTTATCTCACATAGCGTACATAAGTCTAACAATTGATGTTTAGGTATATAACCACTTGATTGGATTATCGAAGCAAATTCTACTATTACAATAACTCCTGTAAATATATTTACGTACATAAGAAATCATACAAAGGCAGTGGTAATTTAAAAGAAAATACGAATCACAATGGCAAATAATTTTGCATGTCTTCTCAAGTCAGAGTTTTAGTTTTCATGCAATGTTAAACTTCTCAGAACATTCTACCTTCTTTAATAGCCATTTTAGTAATAAATACGTTGTTTCAATGGATTCCGTTGAATATTCAAGTCTCTTTGCAAATAGAAAACGCTTGAAAGTTTACAAGTTTGCGTTTTCAGTGTAGCAAATCTTATAAGGTCGTTTATTTGTAATTTGCATGTACGTACACATTGAAGCAACGCATAGTGTTATTCAATGCAAACGGAAACGTTTATTACTTTTGCAGTTTCCCCTTTATCGCACATTACTATTATGAAGCGACATAAATTATTTTCCATCACGTACCAACAATGTAGGACGGCGATTAGCAACATTGTATATTTAAAAGGAATGATAAAGAAAATTAAAGGTTTCCAATGCTATTTTACGATTCCCGTAAGCGACAAAGCCGATAGTCGTAAAAAGTAAGTATAGGTGTCGAAGTAGAAAGGAACAAGCGTGTTAAACTGTAACAATGCGCAGGAGTGTGGAGTTATTGGACCTAAGATCTTTTGTAGTATAAAACCAAGTGATAAACATAATTGTCGCCTTGATCATCTTTTGAAATTTACCCCCAGTTTATAAAACGTCACCCATAGGATTAAATGGAGTGATCGTGTTCAAAATTTTAAAATATATGTTTCAAGGTAGAAAAACAACATAAATAAAGTATTTGAATGAATGCACAAAGACGTTTGAAAGAAACCAAACAATTTCATTACGCATGTGCATTCAGCTTGAAGAAAGAAGTTTAAAATGAAGTTATAGCAAGATTACAATCTTACCCACGCTATTAAGGCAACAAAACATAATTTGATTTTGGAATGCCTTATGCAATAATTATGTTTGATGTAAAATTACAGACAACTGGAGAAACAACATTGTAAGAAGGCCAGCAGACTCGTTTTGGCCGTCAATTTTCTCCGCACCCATAAAAAGCGCAAACATGACTACGTCAATAATAAATAACGCACATCTCACACAGACGATACTACCATTTGGAAACAACAAATGCTAATAATTGCTTTTCATGTGTATTAAATATACGAAAGGGCCAGTTAAACAATACTAATCGATCATCTCAGAGAATTGCTGGGAAATAAATCCGAAGTATATACATAATAAGTATAAATTAGAAGTAGCTCGGGGAAATCAGTATTATTTCATGGCAATGAATATTCAATTAAATTAAATCTTTATTACTGCAGCTTACATCTAATGCCAGCTTATGGCTATACGTCCTAGATTTATCGTAAGCCCGGTAAGTGCATGTAATTGTTTCAGTAATGGCATTTCTTCATTAACATTCTCTCTGCCGTTGAGACCGAGAGGCATTGCTTGCCAGTTCTGGTTTCTTGTCAATCGTGGCAACGAGTTTTGTTAGAACTCGCCAAGGTTTACGGTTGTCGATAGTTGCCACCATCGTTTCGAGGATTCCATTGTTGCATTCATCGCAACGATCTGCTGTAGTTGCGTCGCCTTTAAGCCGCATCCGACATTTCCATTGTTGCAATTTTATTGCCGGTGTTACCGTCCCCGCGGGGATCGTAAACTACGCAACGGCATTCGATACTATCCACCGCGATCCGCCGACGTACAAATGGGATATGCGACCGCAGGACGTGTATTATCGCGGACCGAAGCCACCGCAGCACCGCGATTTCCATTCGTTTCTAATAAATTGATACAAGGTGCGGTGCGACGGATCCCGAGGCACGCTATTGGTCGAGGCGTTCCCCAAGGTTCGATACTTGGGCCTCAGTTGTAAATCAACTTTACAACCTTTAATTACAGATATTTGCCGTCTCATGTGAGTGTACGCGATATCGGAGGGCCGTGCTCGCGAAAATATCGTATAATAATGGGTATTGACCCGTAATGGCTCGCCCGTAGGTACTATCGGCCGCCTTTGTCTTGATTGTTGGAGCGAGAGAATATACTTTTCTGAATGATTGCCAATTACATCGAATGGCCTCCTGAATTCCACAGAACGATACAATACTTAAAATATGCTTCTCAACTTTGATTTGCGTTCGTATAAATGATTTATGTGTTATTAAACTTAATGGTCTCAGTATAATGTGTCGTTCTTTAGCAAAACTCTTTGATTTGTTTTAATGCACTTTTTATAGATTTTATGATTCTATGGCGTGAAACGGAGCCAATTAAAATTGATTTTATTTAAAGGCAAACTGCTATTAATTATGTCTGGTTCAACATATGAATTATGCTTTAAGTTGATATCATGGTGCTGGAATCTATAAACTCACGCAATGTCTTTTCTATTTACCGGTAATGATTTTGTCAACTCAAAGAGTTTTCATTCTAACAGTTACAACAAAACTGTAATCATTCTAATAAGAAAATTAGTAAAGCAGTGAGCAAACACACCTCACCACAATGTTGCACCGGATAGGGCGGGCGGCCGCAGTTTTAATGTCCCTGGCTCGGAATTACGCTGGATTGTTCTCAGCTTTACTGCTCCCTCGTGATTGATCGATGTATCTCCAGCCTTATGTCATTCTCGCGCCGTATCTCTTGGAATTTGTACTACAAGCAATAAATACATATTGAGTTATGGTAACTCGTCGGAATTATTGCGTTTGAACTTGCTCAGTCGTTGTGGCTGTTGGCAGGCTCCGAAAGACATCGTCTTTCTTAAAATTGTCTTTCGAGTAGATAGGTCCTATTTTGTGTTATGAAATTTAAAAGATAATTGTGGCAACACTGCCAAAGAGTTAATAAATTTCAGGAGGATGAAAGGCAGATATGTTGGCATTATGGCTGTTATTGTTCTTAGCTCCCATGGAAATAATTCGATAGCCGGAGCGTTACTTACATTTGATCCTTTAGTTAGCCTGATTAAAGAATTAATATATTGCATCTAGGTATATGAATCGGTACATACCTTTTTCGACGTGACTGGATTAACCGCTGTATGAAAAGCTAAATTATTACAATATCATGATCAATAAATTAAATTTCTATATAGCGTTATTTTGTAAACTGATTTACATGTTCATGGTTTCTCTGATATAATGAATTATATATCGATTATGGCAAATCCCCTCAGGGGGATTCATGGCGAATGCTCATGTCCATTAGTGGATAAGCAGCTGATAATGATGATAGTTTCTCTAAGAGTTTAAGATATATTGTATATAGTAAATCCTCTTTTGGACTGTAATAAATTCTTCGCTCCATAAAACAGTAACGACAGTCTAAACAGAGGCTAGCTCACGTTTATAACCAAATAAAATAAGAAATATACATTAGCGCTACCAATGATTCTGATCCGTATTGTGTAAATTGATTATTTCAGATTTTCTTTCTGTCTTGAGGTTTGATTTTGATTTTTGTGTACCTACGAGAATTTGATAATAAGAAATAATATATGTATTACTTTTCTGTTAATTCAGTCGTGATTATGATTCGATATTTTATTGAGATTTTGTTGTAACTTACTTAATGTTTAACTAAACTTGTCTACTATTACAATTTGTAGAGGAAATCCATTTCGTTTTACAAATCATAATTTAAATACAGCACGTTATGTCACCGGGGTTCTTGTGATTATCCATGACCTAAACAATTTCCGTAGCAATGGCAGGAACACAGTCGGTCAGCAATTAAAATTCACGTGACGTTAAGTGGGTAATATAACGAACGCGGGCAGTGTTGTATAATCGAGATGGATCGGGTCGTGAATCGAGGGGGGCGGCGCAATCAAAAGCGTATCAGACCAATGGGCGATCGCCGGCGGACCATGGCGGGCTCTCATTGGCCAGCTGCGAGGTTAGGGGAATAAAGGGCCTTGATACACTCTCGATAAGCGGTAGGCGTCGAATGTCGAATCGATCGATTATCGCCCGTGTCGTCGAATAGCGACGCAATAGGCGGTTTTCCAAGACCGCTAGCGTCAGTAAAACAAACGTTGCGATGGCCGTTTTTAATTGTGCGTTTATTAACAATTACGCGAATGTATTTCCATATCTATGTTTGTGTTGATATATTTGTGTTTCGTAGACATTACATTATTTTATACGGAACCTAGTCTCATATACTCGCTAGTAAACTCACCAGTTTAACCGCGTCCGTTATCTAATGGCTACACGCTTGGAGTAACATTCGGATGTCCCGGGTTCAATTCTCAGTGGTTCCTACTGGTAATTCAGATTGCTTGGTGGTAAGGCATTTTCTATGTCCGCCTGGCTAGCTACCACCATTTTTCGTGTTCCCGTATGAAAGGAAGCAGAGGCAGCGACATATTATGTAGAGGCATCGGGTGCGTACTCTTACCATCCAACGGTTTTAGATGAGATGGTGAGATGAAGGCCAAGTGTCCCATCATACATTGGGAAAGAGTTTTTGGTCTTGTCAGAATAATAATTAATTTCTACGGATTTGTCAAACGTATGTGTTCAAAAAATCTGGTAAGTATATAACAAGTATATTTGCGCTGATACCGTTACATAATTATAAAACTGGCTCGATTCATTCTATTTCTAGCACTAAAACTGTATAGGTACTAGTTAAGCATATATACGTGTTTAGCTAGATTTGATATCCACTAGGCAGTACAATTAAGGCCTTATTATATTGAAGTGAGTTAAACATTTACATAAAACCTTAAACTTTCCTCTCTGAAAAGAAGTCAATTCGAAATTAACTACCTGTAGGAGTAAGAACTCCTCCTGCGTAGTAAAACTAAAGCTTAACATGTATAATTAGCGCTTGACAGGCTGTACGATTTACTTATAAATTATTAAACGGCTTTAGGAGAAATCACCGGCGTAATCCGGCTATAAAAACCACTCTGCAAATCAAAGTTGCAACATGCAACACTTAAACCAGAGCTAAGCGGCTAATCGAGTGTTATTTACAATCCTTTATCAACATTTCTGGGGCGGGCGTTCCACTCGACGATTTATGAGCAAGTTTGTTCCACAAAAGAATTAGCCCTTCTAAGCGACATCGAGTGCCAATAAATATCACGTTAGGTGCGAATAATCGACCCAACTGCAACTCTGTAAGTCATTGTAGTCGGTAAGAATTTATTCCTGCACTCCGCGCCACGGGCCCTTAAAGAGAAATTCATAATACAGATTTAGCGTAAGGTTTCGTAGGAAAAGCAATAATTTGGTCACAATTGGGCACGATTGGATTGGCTCTGCCGGCCGATTTGACATACGTCGTAAATTATGATTCGTCCGGCCGCGGCGAGTGAGCTGTCAAACACTGCGTCAGGCTGGGGAGATGTGTGCTTTTATAAATGGCCGGGTTATAGAAATAGCGCGGAGTGGTGTGTTGAGCGCACGCGCATCGAATCGCGCGTTTTCCGCCGCACCTTGCGGTGGGCAGGGGCAGGGGGGCGGTTTGTGGAAATCGTTATTGGGGTGATTGCTTTCATAAACAATAGGGTTTTGTGGAGTTCTTGTAACCACCTTGTTACTTAAATGGATAACGGTGTTTCAGCGCTAACACTGCGTGATAACAAGTCTACACGTTTATACAATTTAGTTAAACGACCGCGGTCAGGAGAATTCGTGCCTTATCGTAAGCGATTACTATATACGCGTGATTCGTAATTGTTTCGCTTAATTATTTATTAGTTTGTCCCAATTTTGTGGTCTTGGAAAATGGCGTTTGGATATTAGTGCTAAGTAGAAGAGGATATAAGCTAATGTCTGGACGACGAAGCTTTGTGGCATTTATTTTGTTACAGCTCAGTAACTAAACATATTACAAATCCAAGTGGAATATTTTCGAAGACCTTGTCCAATCGATTCTTATACCTCTTCTAACCCTTAACACACTAATATTACCGTTACTCCATCGATTGCTCCTAAAACATTTCCCCCTGGGGTAATTTATATAAATCTATTGATTATTTAACTACTCTATAGCTTTATCTATAAAGCATGTTTTAAAAATGGCAGCAAGATATTTCCGGGGAAATATTCCAGGAGCAATAGGTGGACAAAAAATTCGTAAAATATTAAAGGAAATGGATCTAACGGTCGAAGTTTAAATCGTAAGCAAAATATAACAGTAGTTTAAGACTAGTTTTACGTTGATCTAATTCGTTCATGGGAAACATTTCGCACTCCGCCTGCCTTGAAATTGCTACCTACAAACTGAACATCAAAGGCAAGGTGCTATCAAACGTAGCCCTGCCCTGTCCACTGTAAATTGATCTTCCACAGATTAAACAAACTGTACTGACCAAAGATATATAATCTCTGTGGTACCTTTAGATAGATTATATTGGATACTCGTCATTTTAATGACGGCATTTAAAAAGAGATGACAATAGCAACATTTGCACGTCTTTTTAACCCACTTTTTGACAACTGAAATGTATGGTGGTTGTAATGAAGGTTAACTAATGCATTACTAAAGAATACTTTTTGTTCAAGAAGTATTAACCCAAATGATGC
Organism: Carcina quercana; assembly: GCA_910589575.2. Lineage (NCBI taxonomy): Eukaryota > Metazoa > Arthropoda > Insecta > Lepidoptera > Depressariidae > Carcina > Carcina quercana. The sequence goes on along the minus strand of OU342440.2, from coordinate 5,914,552 downwards.
CACGCGCTTAATTTTGACAAATAATTTGCGACAGAAAATGTATATCTATATCATTCTATCTTATGTCAATTCAATGATATTGGCTAAAATATTGTTATTTGGAGCCTGATTCATATACTCTATCTATAAAAGTTAAGAAAACTTTACCACTTAAGGAAGATAGAGGCCGAGAAATTCGGGGTGTTCCATTGCACAAATTGTTGCACAACGTAACATAGTTTGAATGTGGAATTAGTAGTTTGGTAGTGAACATTGGAAGACGTGGGTGGCGAGACTGTGAGGACCCGACCGATCCGACGGACGGTCATGTGATGAATGTATTTTTTTCTTCAGCTATTTCTAGAATTCTATTTGCAGATCTATCTACGATCTATTCATACACCTAAGTACATTGTTTGGAATGAGTCACTGTTTTAACAAGTGTAAGATTCCATTGTTATTGATTGGGATTGAGTTGAGATATTTAATCTTCGGTTTGATAGTCTTCCCTTTAAAAATATATATGATGGGTTTGCACTTGGCCTTTATATCACCTTATGGTAAGGGACAGTGAAGCCGATAGATGGTGAGCGAGTGAACTCAGAAGTCTCAAGTTAATGAAGCTCTGAATCTGATACCTTTCATAGCTGCTGTTTGTCGGCAGACTTAGGTAACATGATGCTAGCCCTTTTTTGTAATAACACAGTCCCATTAAATTAAGCGTGTTCCCTCCCCTGTTTCCCCTCGCCCACAACATCATCCGTAATGAATAAACAAGAATCAGAACAGACAGCGCAGCTCAGGCCTGGTTTATTTGCTCCAATTCCGGCCCATCACGCGCTTCTCCCTTTAAACATAAACGTAGCAATTAATCTCTGAACGGGTGACGTCACCTCCCCTTCCCTCTCCGGTGCCACCCTCCCTCCACCCCCTCAGCTTAGCAACGAGAAGTGACAGTGTACGTAATATACAGAACAGTCACATTTCACGCATTTTGTATTTCACGCAGAGTTTGAATTTTAATCTAGTCACTATGTACTGCATTGGATGGTTTTTTCTGAAGACGATTAGATGATAATTGTATAATAAGTAAGTTTTTTAAAAAATGTATGATTGGTTTGCACTTGGCTTTCATTTCACTACATGGTAATTGACGACAAGGCCGATGGATGGTCGTGAAACGTGCTACTCGTACCCTGAAGACTCAATCTACTGAGGCGCTGGTTTTGCTGCCTTTCATACCGGAACAGGACAGTGCTATTAACACTGATGTTTGGCGGCAGACTTAGGTAGCATGGTAATAGCTAACCAGGCCGACATAGAAAATGCCACCAACCAAACCGAGAAGCGATAGGTACCCCCTACTGGGAATCGAGTCCGAGGCCCCCAGAGGGTTGGTCAAAACGTGTGTAAAGTTTTGTGTCAATAAACATCTCATGAGAGTCAAGTAAGACAAACCTAGCCTCAACCTCACTGTACGACTTAAAAATTGGCTGCATCAAGTTAACAAGTATTTTTTTATTATGATTATGATGTAATCCATTCTCCAAAAAGTCTGCTCACCCATCAGAGCAAGGCCTGAGGCTTAGTAACAGTAAAGGGGAGGGAATAACCCATCTGTCTACAGTAGGTACCTAGTCTGTACCCGGCCCAGATAACCAGGGGAATGATTAACTGCAGACAGGAAGACGGATTGACAAATAGTCGTTTAGGTATTCGCTAATGCCTCGCTCTCATCAATAAACGATCGACAGGGTGAAAGGGGGGACAGGGGGTAAAGAGGGGGGAGCGAGAGGTGACGACAGCTTGGCAGCAGATAGACAGTCGTAACTGCTCTGTGTCGGGTATAAATTGTTTGCAACAATTAAGCTGGATCACGTGATTGATTGCTCAGAAGTACTGGCTTGCTCGCTCCAGTTTATCTGCTTTATAATATCACATACCTGTTATATTAATGATGTGCAGATCACTACGGATTCGAATTCAGATACAAGATTAGTTCCACTGTTCTTGGCTCTAAAATCAATATTGATTAGAACCCTCCTAGAAATCCTTTTAGAGCTTTGGAATTAGAGCAAACAGCTCACGTGCCAGTTACTCCCAAATATGTCACAGATATCATCCTTTGTCATTCGAACTCTTTTTACGGAAACAAGAAACGAAACGTGTATCTTAGATTTTATTTAGAACCCTGTTCTATGAATGACCAAATAAAACTATATCTCTTAAGTCTAGTTTATGAAGCATGTTTCATCAGTTAGCATCGACACGTATTAAAATTCATTTTTAGTGTAAACAAGACCTACCGACGATTCATCGAAAAATAAATTCTAACTAAAAACAGACTTAGAAAAGGTGTTTTGAATGTTATCCAGATAGAAATACAGAAAAAAATCGTAATACTTACGTCGACACACAACCACAGTAGGTAAACCAACTACCATCCTTCATTACGTCATTCCGAAGTTAACCACCAAATTACAGTAAATCTTATGGACAATCTGGTAAGAACATACAGCTAGTGCAGCTTCCGCGGCCGGCCACACGGGCTGCGCTAAATCCGGTGCTGCAGTGTCGTAAACGCACCGATCTGACGCGCTAGCGCACTCGTAAATCATCGATCGCGTGCGATGCGATGCGATTCACCACGCTACACGAGTTTACGGCCCTTACCAAGTGCGCTGTAAAGGGTTTTTATAGCTACAAATAGAGAGCAAACCCGGTCCTTATTCCGTTTCATATCTAGACCCGTCATTAACATGTTTCCGTAACATACGTTGATGATTAACATATTTCCAGAAAAAAGATTTCTGATTAACATGTTTCCGTGATACGTTTTGCTGATTAACATATTTCATACCTCGATGTATTTGTATGCCTAATAGGTAAAAAAGCGATCAGCACCCCTGCTTTCCATCTGATTGTAATCTATATATTTCCACAAATAAAATACTTTGGCTTCATTACAATCTGGTTTAAAATTATCATGTTAATAATGCGTAATATAAGTTTTAAAATTAGGAGCTATTTACCGTATATTTCGCAGAAACGTTAATGATGGTTCCCTTTTCAACGGTTACTAAAAAATAGAATATGCATCATTGATTTTCATCCCACGTCTCCAAGAATATCATACATAACAATGAAAACTCCGAATCATTTACGATATTGCTCGGAAAGAGCAACTTTAAAAACGTAATAAAGTGCATTGCGTTTAAGCTTTCTACGCTTATTCATATATCTCTAAGAATAACGTCTCATTGTTCCAGGGACGCCTATAAACCGGCTGCCGATAATGGCGAAGTCAGTGCTCGATCTGTACGAGCTGTACAACCTGGTGATCGCCCGTGGGGGGCTGGTCGAGGTCATCAACAAGAAGCTCTGGCAAGAGATCATCAAGGGCCTTCGGTTGCCATCTTCCATTACATCTGCTGCGTTCACACTTCGTACACAGTGAGTAGTATCTATAAGCATAGCTTGTCTATTTAATAGTTTAGCTATAGTTTTAGATCATATGTAGGCAGAAATCATAGTCTAAAGCTATAAATGTTTTGTTAGTTGTGATACCAAGACGCGTGGTGGACACACTCTCTGTAGGAGAGTAGGCCTGTGCCCTTGCAGTGGGGACGTATATAGGCTGTTGATGATGAATACCAAGACGGAACGTATATTTTACTTTTATGTATTTTAAATAACTGCAAAGTAACATTTCTAAACTATTTAAATATATAGACACTCGCAATGTATGTACTTTCATACGGCAGCTGCAGAGAGATTACACACATAAAGCTTACATTTTATAATTTAGAAAACGGAATGTGTACATCGCACATTTCAAATAATTTTTAAAAGTTCTTCTTCGATTAGTTAAAACATTAATATTTAGTAAGTATACTTATTTTGTAAACATGTTTTGTACAGTTATTTGTGTGGCAAAAAACTGAGAATACAGCTGCAAAATTTCATTTCAAATATCGTCTATTGCTCTGTGATTTCAGCAACACGTCGTAAAGGTATGGAAATGCAAATTATTCCGACAAACCATTTTAAAATGCGTATTCGGCAAGCTAGTCATAAAATCAGATTTTTGTGTCAAAACTGGACAAAACCCCTTTGAAAACTAGTAGGTAACTACCCCTTGACATTTGGAAATATATATTAATGGTAAAGAACTGTGATAAATGTTGACGATGGAGATCGTCCCTTTACTGCCGTTTTAAGCTGAGACAATTTGTAAGTCAGTATTGTGCCCGAAATCTCAGTATCACGGTTAATCTGTGGTCATCCCTGCAGTTCAATAGGCCACGTGTGGTCCGTAGCGAGCGGGAGCCGTTCGATCCATATTGGAGCCTCCTCTTTGTGACACTCCTTTTAAATTCTCACGGCTAGGAGACAAAGCCTCGTCCACAATGGCCGGTACGTGAGCGTCCGTCGTCGCGACAATATGACAACTTCATAATTAATAACCTCTAAGTCATCTCGATATAATTTCCCATTTATCTTTCTGGCGAGTTCCTTCACCTCGTCGCCTTTTGTCGGCCACATAAAGGTGTCTCACATTTATAATTCAAACTGTGCACCGTTACGCACGAGGCGGTGGATTTTGAACGAAACATTACGATCACAAACTGTCACTACGCTGTGTATCTTAAAGTTGTACTGGTATTCCATACAAGTATATGCCTCTTATAGAGATACTTTTTGAAACAGTTCGTTTTTGTTTTGTTTTATTTAGTGTTCTGTGAGCAACATGTCAAGCGCCGACCGGAAAAGTTTTATCTCGTCCCAACCAATGAATCGTAGCGTTAATTCGTGGTTTTCTCCTTTTATGAAAAGTTGACAGGTTTATTTGGTCTGTGACATTCTTTATGATTCTAATTCCGTGTAATTTGGATTTCATCTGGTTGAATATGTTTTTAAGTTACCTTCAAGGTCTGCCATAACTTTGAATGTCGAATGAAGATTATTGTCAATACGAAGGACATCTATTTTAAAAATCGAATGTAGCTCTAAAACAGCCTTGATGAAATCACAACATTTTTATTCTTCGGGTTCAAAATGAAATATTTTAGGGACATATTTTTACTGTTTCATAAGTATGTCCCTATTTAGAAACCACCATACAACACGTAAATTACCTAATTCCCCCTGTTCAATGTCATGAGTTACCACGAATCTCATTCTGATTTCAACATTCAGCTAATATTAATGGCATTCCCAAAGTGACGAAAGGCGGCGACGGGCGTTCTCCTATTTCATAAAATTAGTCGCAGTAATGACGAATGTCGTATATATTTAGCTTTCCATTTGACAGTTTATGAAAAGGTAGCCATGTTTTTTATGAGCCGTTCGTCGGACGCCTCAAAAAGTGTCTCTCATTGTGTCCCGTATTAAATATGTGAACGTTTAATATGAGTGATGGTAACTAACAGAACAGTCGACAATATGCTCGAATAAAATTGACTCCGTGCTAGGGAGGAGACGTTTGTCGATGCTATTCACGTTTAGTTTGAAAACATCGGCGTTTTAATGATGTTCTGTTTTTAAATGTTGTTCTAAATGTAATTGTAATGTCAAACGTTCTTGAAATTTTATTATTATTATAATAAACAGAACAGAGGCTTCTCGGTAAGTGAGACTTCCAACCTGCAATTGTAACGGCTTAATCGCATTTATTATCAAGATATATAGACAATAAGGGAAACGTCATTTTGTAATCCCTCTTACTTTGGTACTCTTAGGATCTTACTACCGAGTATAGGAAGTAGAAAAATATTCGTGTACTTCAGATCTACAAAGAAATGCTAATAAAACATGTTTCCCTCGATATAATTTATCATCCGTCTGTTCCTACAACAAAGTAAAGTTTTATTCTAAAATGTGTCAATTCAAGCGCTTAGTTTACGATTCAAATCCAAACTAATTGGAGTAAACGTTTTATCGATATAAAAATATATCGAAAGTTTTGACCCCTCCCATCCCTACTTCAAGCAAGAATAGGATTAACTGTGTAATGTGATGTTCTTTTATACGTTTGAAGTATCTGCTTTTGATAATAATTGAGCTTGAAATATGATTTATAGGGTTGTCACGATGCGTCTGCGCAACAAGTCGATGGCACGTTGACTTAACGACATTATTAGATCGTTTCTGGTATTTAAAAGAGATTGAATGGTGACATCTACTTATAATAATCTTTGAATATATTTTAAAGATTTATAATGCTCTGGCTTTATTGAGGCATTGATCGTTGTGGGCAGAAAGCCGCCTTACAATTCTGTTTCATAAAAACACTACTACATATCTTTGACTATTTTTCATTATCTCCATACCTCATAGAGGGAGCTACGTTCATTGGTCAGCGTTGGATGTTGATGATATAGTTTGATCAATGATTGATGATGCCTCGTGTGTTCCAGATACATGAAGTACCTGTATGACTACGAGTGTGAGAAGAAGAACCTGTCTACACGCAGCGAGCTGGACGCGGCCATCGAGGGCAACAAGCGGGAGGGGCGCCGCGCCTCGGGGCAGTACGACGCCCAGGCGGCCCTAGCCATGGTATGTGTACGTATTACAACATCAATTACTATTCATTATTATATACATTTACAAAGGACAATGGTTTCACATTTGGCAATGAAAAGTCAAGCCCAGTCAGTGAGGTGCAGTGGCAATGGGTAGATCACATCGCCGAGGGGGGGTAACAGTTCTCGAGTATGGCAACCGCGTACCGGAAAACGTTGAACGACGAAAAGGCTGAATATTTTGCGCTAGTACAATCTGATTGGTGATCTCAGTAGGTAGTTCCATACTGCTGCTTATCTCCTTTCACGGCTTCCTTGAGTTGACATGGATGGAAGTCAATAAATACCACACGGCACTGAGTTATACAGTCCTACTCACACCTGAATTCTAAGCACATTTTTTTAAATAGATCTTAATAATAATTGTCAAGAAGAGAAATTTATTTTTTTCCTGGATCCAGCTACTATAAACTGGTTTTAAGTTAATTCTAATACCACATCAGATATGAATGTTTGGCTACTAAAAAGTTTGATGGCAGCCTTCACTACCTTTTGCATATCAAAGTTCATATAGTCAGCCCAAAGTGAGCCTTAATTCTATAAGATAGGTCTAGCATTATCGGTCTCTTGGACCATCATCACTTAAATTAGTATGTATATAACTGTTTCACGTTCCACGGAAGAATTCTGTTGTTGTTTTGTTTACTGTTTGCTACTGATTAGATACAGAGGCTGGGATAACGACAGTGTCGGTGGCAGTCGTCAAAGTTACCGCTTTCTTAAAATTCTGACGGTTTCTACGTCAGTAAACAAATAATTTTTAACAAATTCAAACGACGTTGGGGAATAAGCGATACGATCCTCAATGAAGCTTTAGAAAACATTACTAACATATTTATATTGCCCGTATTCTACTTGAACTAAAATAATAGGATTTCGTCAATTTAGATACGATAGATATGTTGGGGCTAGCTCTTATCAAACAAATTGAATTTTCAGAAAGTTTTAAAACATTTTTGATGTTTCTGAAAATGCATCCTTTTAAAAAGTGTCAATAGTAAATAGTAGTTTCAAAGAAATCGAGCCTTTTTTTATGAAATAGAAAAATTCCTTTATTGACAAAGAAGAAATAGCCAACAAAAGTTTATTGTATTTAGTGTGAAATTCTGTTTAATCGCGAATACCTAAAAATGAAATATTTGATGAGAGCTGAGACGACAACAATCGTATCTAAGGTAGAATAGTTTCGTGACAATCTAGGTATAAGGTCTAAAGGCCTAGGTCTAAGTATATAAATTAATATTTTGTCATCCACTTACAGCCTCCTCTAAACCGCGGCGTGCCAGCATCTCTTGCGCAGCTGACACAGCACATGCAGCCCCTCTCGCTCTCTCTCGGCGGAGGTGTGGCGGGGGTGCCCCGGCTGCCTCCTCTACCGCCGCACGCGCCCCATCTGTCGCAGCATGACATAGAGTATCGAGTGAGAGAATACATGAAGATGATACAGCAGCAACGAGAGCTTATGAGAAATGGTGAGTTTAGTCGACAATCTCTGAAGAAGACGAGTAAAATATAGAGTAAAACGTATAGACGACTTGCCTTTTGTGAATTGAAGAGGAGACCAGAAGACCGAATTCAGTAGCACCCCTTGCGATGAAGCCTATGTTTAGCAGTGCAATGCCATACAGTTTACATCATAATGAGCTGAATCATTTTCCAAACAGCTTTCCTTTAGATCGCTACAACGATCGGTCTTTGAAAGAGTTTGCTAAAGTCACTAGTATTACAGATGAATTAATCGCAATAAGGTGTTGGTTGAGAACACGGGGACGTTTTCGACAGGCAAATTGTGTGGTATGAAAGTTATCAGAAAACAATCTTCAATTACCATCAGGTAGAATGAAGGCCTAGTGCAAAACCCTTTATACTTAAAAATATATGTATTAATTTAGGTTGGATTGTAGAAAAAAGTTTAAAGAGCAATGCTACGAGTATGACCGGTTGCGTTGCTCAAATAAGTCCATGGATCTATATATTCTCCACGAGAGGCTTTGTCATAATCATCATCCAAACAATTTGATCTTAATTTAACAAGAATAGTTTAAATTTATACTAGATCATGCTAATATAAACGTATTTTAAGTCAATTCTAAATTCTAAATAGTCCTCATCTCCGCAGGCTCCGAGTCCCCACCAAGCGGCAACGGCCCCACTCCCATGATGTCCCCACGTGACGCTGCCGCTCTCAGCGCCATCGACGTGTCCCGACTGACGCTGTGGTCCCTCTACAACAACAACAACAACAGCCCCCAGCCAGACCTCGAGCCGCAACGGTATGTGTCTGTATCTCTCTAATTTACATACTATTAAGTTCATTATCTCCAGTCTGAGTGTCGTCGACGTGTGCCCACTGACACTGTGGTCCCTCTTAAACTACAACAGCCCCCAGCCAGACCTCGAGCCGCAACGGTATGTGTCTGTATCTCTCTAATTTACATACTATTATGTTCATTATCTCCAGTCTGAGTGTCGTCGACGTGTGCCCACTGACACTGTGGTCCCTCTTAAACTACAACAGCCCCCAGCCAGACCTCGAGCCGCAACGGTATGTGTCTGTATCTCTCTAATTTACATACTATTATGTTCATTATCTCCAGTCTGAGTGTCGTCGACGTGTGCCCACTGACACTGTGGTCCCTCTTAAACTACAACAGCCCCCAGCCAGACCTCGAGCCGCAACGGTATGTGTCTGTATCTCTCTAATTTACATACTATTATGTTCATTATCTCCAGTCTGAGTGTCGTCGACGTGTGCCCACTGACACTGTGGTCCCTCTTAAACAACAACATCCCCCAGCCAGACCTCGAGCCGCAACGGTATGTGTCTATATCTCTCTAATTTACATACTATTAAGCTCATTATCTCCAGTCTGAGTGTCGTCGACGTGTCCCGACTGACACTGTGGTCCCTCTTCATCAACAACAGCCCCCAGCCAGACCTCGAAACGCAACGGTATGTGTATGTACCTCTATATCTCTAATTCACATGCTATTTAGTTCGTTATCTCTAGTCTAAGTGTCGTCGACGTGTTCCGGCTGACGCTGTGGTCCCTCTACAACAATACTAACAACAGCCCACAGCCAGACCTCTAGCCGCAACGGTATGTGTCTATATCTCTCTAATTTACATACTATTAAGTTCATTATCTCCAGTCTGAGTGTCGTCGACGTGTGCCCACTGACACTGTGGTCCCTCTTGAACAACAACAGCCCACAGCCAGACCTCGAGCCGCAACGGTATGTGTCTGTATCTCTCTAATTTACATACTATTAAGTTCATTATCTCCAGTCTGAGTGTCGTCGACGTGTCCTAACTGACGTGATTTATTAGAGCTCTCTGATACTTTGGTGTTTCTGGTCAGAAGTGCATTCGATAAGGACACATTCTTACAACCTCACGGCTTAAGTATGTATTTGCTACAGTCATTTGATATTGATCATTGTTGCCTAGGAAACTAGATATATGAGTTGAGGTTGGAAGGATGTTTTCCTGAAGTAGTGAATTGGACTCAACTCGTTGCCACAGCAATCAGAACAAGACAGCATCGCCTCACAATTCGGCCTAGGATTTTGTTTTATTAAATCTTTTAAGGTGTGAAATAACATATAAAATGTATCCATTTGTTTCTGTGTCAAAACATGTACTAAAATTCAAAAATCGTTCAACAGCGAGGCTTTGAACCTGAGTGAGAGCCCCAATTTGAGCCTGGGGGGCATCAAGCGCGAGGCATGCAGCTCACCCCCACCCCCCGCCAAGAGACGCACCCCGCGTCCCGTCACACCGCGCGCCCCCTCGCCCCCGCGCCCCGCTAGCCTGCCGGCGCAGACTCATGCGCAACTCAACGGCGCAAACAGCAATGGTGTCAATGGGGCGGCCTTCAAAATCACGACAAGAGGTAAGTTTCTTTGTTTCATTATTTTTACCAAATCACTATAATAGTTTGATTTTGAGAGATAAATAGATAGTATTTATTAGACGTGAAAAAAATAGAGGAAAATAAATTCGACAAATGTAATCGTATTAGAAAAATATTGAAAATAAAATGATATCCACTTGGTAGTTTCACACTGCGCAATTTAAGGGGTTCCATCAACAAGTAACTTCGAATTCTCACGGAATCACGACGGCAAAGTGGTAGAATAAAATCTTTTAAAAAATCTCCTCTACACACGTAAGATGGGGATGATTTTTTCCTCATCTACCCCATGATGTGAGGTGTCATTAGATACTCTTAGGTCATTCAGAATATTTAGGGTGTGGGAAAGTCATTTTTAGATTCAGTCAGATTAGATCACATAAAAGAAGGTGCATTTTAACAATGTAATGCTAGCCCCCTTTCTGACAATAAATAATAAGTCGACATTTTTTTCAGGTGACGCAACGACAGGTGATCAACAGCTCGTCGTATCAATAGAACTCAATGGGGTGACATATGAAGGCGTTCTCTTTCCCTCACAAAACGCAAACGGGCAAAATGGACACAGGCAAATGGTGTCCTAAACACATTCACACTAATCGTTAGGGATTTATTTTATTTGCGCAGCTTCCAGTCCCGAGCCTCGAAAGGGTCAAGAGAAGAGTTGATTCAACTAGCAATTGCTTTATAAATGTAAAAGCTTGTGACTGTGTTCTGAAACAATTTGTTCCTGAAACACGATATGGCAAAGAAGCGAAAATTGAAGCTACACGATCGGTGAAACAAATCGTTTTAAGAACATCTGTCACGTTTAAGTCCTAGTTCGACCCTTCTATTTACACCGTAGTCGGATTAAAATGTGTAGTGTCTGAGAAAATAGCTAAAATGTAGCGTAAGTCAGTGCCGTGACCAGAAATAAATCATAAGTTATTCTATAGGCAAACTCGAGATCGGCCATCGGCTTGACGCGAAGAATTTGGGGAAACTCATTCATTGGTCAGAAAGTCGACCTGTAAAATTGAAGCCGATTTCGATGGCGAGGATGTTATAGAATTAGGTTTCTTGTCTCGAAGTGTCGCTACTGTAGTATATGAGCAAAAAGTAAGCGTGCATATAAGAGGATTGCAACTAACTAAGACAGAGTCCTTCCTTATAGGATTGATGATGACTTTATTTCTTTGTGGTTCTGGCGCTGATTGCAGCTACAGTTGATTTTAGTACAGATTTGAATTTCGTGATCTCAAACTTAGATACTGCTCATATAGTTCTGACTTGATCTCTCGGGATGGAATAAACACAACTTAATTTTAAACTCAAATTATTCGAGCCAAGTACAAAGACCACGCCGATCATCCATTAAAATTAAACTAATTGAAGTTATTAAGTTTTTAAAATATATTATTATTGCTTACACATAAAATTTAGGTTCTTACGTCACTGCCTAGAAAGAACACGAAATTATTGCTTTGAAAAGTAATTTCTGGTTCAGTTCTTTTACGGATGTTTTTGTATGTTAATTTTAACTTTTTTATATGACGCCCGCTGGGCATTTCTTGTAAATATAGTTTAATGTTATTTATAAATAATTTGGTGAATGTGTGATAGATCGACAGTGAGTACAGGATTTTTTTACATGTTTTTGTATGTTGTACATTTATGTAAATACGGTACGTTTTTAGTACAAGTAGTATGATTTGTTTACGCCGTTTCGTATGCTTGTGATTTAGGTAAAGTTCGTTTTGAAGGTGTACATTTTTTATCGATGACTTCAGTATTGGATTTAGTAATGTAGGTATTTATAAAATCGTATTTAGCCTTGTTTTCTTTGCGTAAAACTGACTGTTTCAAAATTGTGCTGGCGAGACCGCTGCGGATATATGTTGTGTGCGTAGTGTGGTTTTTGTCGAGAAAAATTATATATGTGTAATTAGTGGGATCTCAAAGCATTTATGGTTAGGTACATAAAGGTGCCCATTACCATGTCATAGTCATTCAGTAATTGTTTGGGCCTACGAGAGTAATCTAAACTTTAATGTGATATGGTGTTTCTATAACCACAACGCTTACTGTACGACACAAAAGTATTTGAAACATTTTTATGGAGATACTGAAATAATTTTCTCGAGAGAATCATTCTACGCCTGAGAAGGTAAAATCGATTAATATATCGATATTTGTAGTGTTTCATTCAGTCCGTATGTATTTGTGTAGTGTTTATAATTCGGATAAAAGAATAAATAATTCGTAAATATTGAAGCTGTTCCTAGAAGTTCAATAGTTCTAGCAGTAATGTCTTGAATACTTTGATGTAACATCTATTAAGTAAACAAATATAGTTACAGATATGTTTTATATGAAACAAAACTTGGTCCGAGTAATCGAACTGAGCAGTCGGACCACGCGGTCTCAGGGGAATATTGGATATATGCAAGTAAAAGTAGTTTGAAATAATTAATAAAAATATATTAAAATTAATTCGAATATTGATCTGTTTTCAGGGTTAGTGAATTACTCGAATAACTGTATTTAATTGCAGTCGCCCACACAATTATGTGGACTGACGAAATTAATAATATAATAAATATTTTATGAAGGCTATTATTATTTATAGTACTTCAGTAAATAACTAGTTAAAAATGTGAAGTATCGCTTTATGCCATTTTTAGTTTTAATAATTAAGGTATTATTATTTAAGTTTGTTATGCACTATTGCGGTTGAATGATAAAGAATTGAAATTGGAGAAATTAATAAATATTCTTTTGGCCGAAATTTTGAAGAAAAACAACAACTTAACAGTTCAAAGTGCATAATTTCTTAGTTAGTCTATTAATAAACAGAAAGAAAGTAGGAAACTTTTGTTTTTAATAATTCTTCAGTAAGTGCAATAAGCTATGATAATCAAAAATAATTTTTTAAAAATCAAATAAAATCAGTTTAATTACTTAACGTATTATGTAGTATTGTTGTAAAAATATTTTAATGCTTTGTAAATGACTGATTTAAATTTTATAATATTAGTTAATTTAATCTATTTAATTTTAAAGATTTTTTATTATGTAAAATTGAACTTACAACTGTAGAACTATTGTGGTAAGTAGTAATAGTTTTAGTACATTCCTGATGATGTACAATAATTTTTAAGAACAATTCTATTAGAACTGGCCTAGTATATATCAGGCGGCAGGCCAGATGAATGCGCATTCGCGAATTTCGTATTACACCAAAAATTTTGATGTATTCAAATAATTATACATGAATAAATAAAAATATAATAATTATTGTATGAACAAAACTGCGTTTCTGTTCTTCCACCACCTGTATTTTTCCTCCTATGAATTCGTGTGATATGGCTTATATGATTAATTGTTGATAAATCAGCCGTATAACATCTACGCCCTACATTTGCTTGTCGGAGACTATGAAGACATACGTTTGGATTTTCTCAGACTCATATTTATCAGTGGATTATTAAGATTAAATAAATAATTATGAAATCAATCTTTACTGATATTACAAGTGAGAAAGTGAGTTAGTTTGTTTGTCAACGTCCTATCGTCGTAACCTAATGGACGGAAGGGACGTCCACCGTCGCCACCGATCCACGATAGATATTTATGAGTAAATAAATTAAAGTTCCAAAAGTAAAAAAAGGCGCGGATACTTTGTTCCCAGGACATCCGAATTCAAGTTTTAGAGTTCAAAACCTTCGATAACTAACTAACTTGTGTAACAGAATGTTCTAGAAAGTTTTAAAAAATTCTAGACAGTTCCAAAATGTGTGCTAATTGTTCTAATCGACCTAGGATGTTCTAGAAAAATTCTTGAATAATCTAGAGAGCTCACAAAATTTCCGGAGTGATCTACAAAGATTCAAAATGTGTGCAACTGTTAAAATAGATCCAAAATGTTGTAGAACGTTCTGAAAATTTCTGGATTGATCTAGGAAGCTCCAAAATGTCTGCAACTCTTAAATCAATCCGGAATGTTCTAGGAAGGTGGTATATAAACCGAAATCCAGTGAATTTTCGTCAGTTTGATCGTGTTTACAGTCGAGAGAAGATCAATTAAAATTAAGAGTGAAAAGTAATTTTGACAAGTGTAAATTATGTACGTATATACACTGTATGTTTAATGGTCGAATAAGTTTCTCAATATCTAAGATAGAAACCTATAATATCTACGTTAAAAATGGATCCATAAATATTTTTATACTATTAAACTTCCGATGTATTTTAACCCGAGCAACGCCGGGTTTCGTTGCCAGTATTTCCATAAAATATTGTCTTTAAAAATAGAAGCACAGAGTACTGTAATACTGTATAGAAGTTTCAAATTGAAATGTAGATTACAATGCCATCTGTGCTTTACGAAGAAATCAAAATGATCAGCTAGTTGAGTGTGTAGTTGAGTCAGTAAGTAATAGCCCCATCTCTTCGCAAATGCTAGAACTACATCAAAATAATGTTATTCAACAGGCAAGCTGATCAGGTAGTTAAACAAAAAATAATAGATGGCGCTAAAACCAACCAGTTAAGGTGGAATCTTTTCATTTATCCTAGAATAAACCATTGGAATAAACAAACAGTGTAGTTGTCCGATTCTATGACTGTACGTAAATACTTTCTAAATATGTTTATTAATTTATGAAAAGAGATTCATCGGGTTCATGTCACTCCATATCCTATTTTAGAATAACTCTTATTTAGTTAACTATTAATTGGCGTTTTTCGCGGGTACCGGAGCGGACTCGGCTCGACAACAACACAGCGCAGCAACAAAAATTTAGGTAGCTAAGGGAAAATATTCAGGAGATGGATAGCAGCATCTCCCAATGAGAATTCCAAGCGTGGTGGTCGAAGACTTTCATGGCAAGTCTGACGTGGGGATCTATGGGGTATGCCAACCAGCAGTACGAAATCAATGAATTATTAATTATTACCACAGTGATTGTTGCACAATGTAATAATTATGGTACATTTGGTTTTGGATGGACGCGGGGAGCAGGAACAGGTGCGTATCATGCGATGAACAATAATTTTAATAATAATAATAATAATAATGTTTTTATTGGCAGGCATAAAAAACCCATAAAAAATATAACAAATACAATTAGACTAACTTAAGAGTAAGTACAAGTATGTACACGGTCAAAGCGATCTAAACTAATATAAAGCGTTATTTTCTGTTTGCATCTCTGTGGACGGAGAGCCAGTGTCTAAAAATAGGACCGGAGATCCCGTCACATACTGCCCTCAGTATGGCATTACTGGAGGAAAAGAGCCTCTCCCGGAACGAGGCAACGCGGGCTCTAATGAGATAAAAAAAGTCGGGGACCCTCGCCTCGGCGAACATACCCGACGCGCTGCACCAACGCGGCAGCCCCATCAGGATGCGGAACGCATCGTTGTACTGCACCCTGATGGTGCTCATCGACCTTTTCAGGTAGTTGGTCCAGAGTTGACAAGTGTAGAAACACTGGCAGTAAGCTTGAAAAAGCGTTAACTTTACAGTGCGACTACACTTGCCAAACCGACGTGCGAGCATGTTGCACCTAACCGATAGTGCCCTTCTTTCTCTCTCGATGTCTTTATCGTCTGTCAGGTCCTCGGTAAGAATGTGCCCCAAATATTTAAATTGTTTCACAACCCGAATTGATGAACCATTCAACTGTATCTCCGGATCCATCGTCGGACCCCTCCTTGCTCTAAATATCATCATCTCAGTCTTCAAAACGTTGTACTTCAGCCCGTGAACGTTGGCATAACGTTCACAGACTGAAAGCAGCTCCTCAAGACCGCTGACCGACGGGCTAAGGAGCACCATGTCATCAGCGTAACTCAAATTGTTAACACATACGCCACCTATGTGACAACCAATTTTGGTGCTTCTCAGCTCCTCGATCAGGCCGTTGATGTATAAACTGAAGAGGTCCGGCGATGTTAACCCCCCCTGGCGAACTCCGCACTCTAATCTATACTTATTAGAAGTCGCGTCACCCCATCTTACGCAATTGGTTTGATTTCCGTACCAGTACCTCAACACATTCACAACTTCCTTTGGGACACTGGAGTCGAGCATTTTTCTCCAGAGAATTTCATAATTCACTAGATCAAATGCCCGACTCAGGTCCAGGAAACACGCATATACAGAAGTATTACGGTTAGTATAGTAACTAACAGTCTGTTTTAAGCTCATGATTGCGGAATCCGTTGAGAGACCGGGACGGAAACCAAACTGTGCATCGTCAATGCTAATATGGTTCACCAATTCGGGCTGCAACAACCGTTCGAGTATCTTGCCCAATACCGTTCCCAACGATATAGGACGATAATTTGCAGCAGAGCCAAGATCACCAGTCCTATTCTTGACTATGGGAACCACAAGTGTCTCCATAAGGTCAGCAGGCAGGTACGAAAATCTTATACAAAGACTATACATTAAGCTTAGTTTAACATAAAGGGGATTACCCGCTGCGAGAATATGCTCGAGGCTGAGCCCGTCATGTCCCGGTGATTTGCCGCGCTTCATTCGTCTCACTACTCTGGCGATATCGTCAGGCTCAAATTGAACACTAAGCGCTGTAGAACTGATATTCAAGCCGGACTCGGTCTCGGGCATAGACTCGACTGGCTGTGGATCAACCTTAAACTGACTCGCGAACATATTGGCAATAAGGCCGGGATCCTGAAGTCCCCCTACACTAGCGGGAAGACTCTGTCTGTGGTTGAATTTCTTTGTTTGTTCCCAAAACTTTGCAAAATTCTTGTTATTTCTATGTACCGCCAAAATGTCTAATTTTATACTCTCTTCGTTATTTTGGCACCATTTGAGTTTATTTTTAAAAATCTTACGGCTGTTACACATATTTGCATATATGACACCGGAAGTTGGCTTTCCCGATACAACCCAAGTGTGAAAATAAACTCTATACATTTGATGGCTCTCCTTTACATGATAATTCCATCCTGTAACCTTTTTATTATGTTTGTTACGGATACTTTTACGCCCACAGGGATGCAAACTAGAAGTTTGAATAGCACCTGCTTGTAAAACATTAACAATAGCAGAATAAATATTATCAATGACATTATTGTGCAGTTTTAAATCGGGACAAGATGTACCCTTGTCACATTTGTCACAACAAAATGAGGCACGAATCTGTTCTAGTCTTGGAGCACAATATTTATAAAAATTATCTACTTGGTTAGCGTCCCTTACACCCCAACGAATCCCATCCTGCGCGTGATGATTGTCTGTGTGTACGTCAGCCGTTACCCTGCTGATGTTGCACACGATCCGTAGCGGAAAGTGGTCTGACCAGGTGACGTCGTACATGACGTCTGTATTCACTACTGTATCCCAGGCTGCTTTGGTGGTCAGACAGTGGTCCAACCATCGCCGACTTCCGTGCGCCTCACTCACGAATGTGTAGGTATCCGATTCTACACCTAACTTCATAACGTCAGCGCATGTCCACTCTTGGTCTTCACAGAATAGCATTAATTCCTTTCCAAATCTAGCTGTTGGATGTGCGTTAAAATCTCCCATGATGTATGCAGCCTGAACATCACATTCTTCGATGATAGCGCTGACGCTCGCCAGACAATCAGTGAAATCTGTAAGGTTGTCCGGTTCGTCGGTAGGCATGTAAACATTCACTATGAGTATTGAGCGTACACCTGTTGATATACGGATAGCACAAATCCTGTTGTTGGAACACTTTATCGTAATAACGTTTGGGAATACAGACTTTCTCCAAAGCAGCGCCAAGCCGCCATACGGTCGACCACGCAGTACTCCGACCGAAGTGTCCACCGACGACGTAGCAATGCACCCAAAGTCCCTGTCGATACCGTGCACAAAATCCAGGTCGTGCGGGAGCAACCACGTCTCTTGTAGCGCTACTATATCGGAATGTTCGCATAGACTGCGCACGTGCTCCACAGACCTTTTAATGGATTTACAATTGTAAGAAACGAACGTTGTGTGCGTATTGTTATCCATTTTCCGAGATATCAATCGTCAGCGTTTGTAGTCTGCCCCGTGGTCGGCCTTCTGTACCTATATCTTCTGTACTCCACACCAGCAGGCCAGAAGTCCTCACAAAGGAAGACAGTCTCCTGATCCTGGGGAACTGTCACTTTGAACGAAGAAAAATTGGTTTTTCGAAACGGAATCAGTTTTTCAACTTTTATTACTGAGTTACCACTCTCGGTTATAAACTCAGTAATATCACCTTCCGTTGTCTCTTCGGCAAACCTCGAAGCGTAAATATAGGTTAGTCGTGGCGCTATTCTAAGTTTTTTAGAAGTCAACACTGCTTTTCCTTTTTTATTTTCGTTTTTTCTTCTGAGCTTTGTTTGTTTTTTCTTATTTACTACTGTCTTGAGGCTTTCGTCTGAAGCGGAGTCATAAAATGTACTGTTTAGTATAGGTTCCTCCTTATTGTTCCGCTGTTGTTTACTCGTCGCGCTAGCCGCGCTATCTCGTCGCGGCAGCGGTGGGGGCGCGGACGGTTCGCGGGGAGGTGGCCCGGTCGACTGAGAGAGCGCGCGGCCGGTGGCGGGGCGCGGACGCTGGCCCTGACGGTCTTGCTCACTGGAGTTGATATTCGAACCTTTGTTTGGGTCTACCCTCACGATTTGATTATTGTCACCTCGAATATTTTGTGTGGAGCCTTTCGTACTTTTCTGAGTTTTGTTTTTATCCGAGTAGGAATTCTGATTGCGCAGTGTGTTTAACTCACCGCGTAGCTCCGTGAGTTGCTCCTGTAGGCCTTCAAGGGTTGGTGATCGCACGTAATCAGCTTTTATGCTATCTACGTTCTGCTTCAGTAGAAGAATATCCTTCAGCAGCGTCGTTGCATCCACGTGATCGAAGGTAACCGGCGGCAATCGATGAAGATCTTTTGCTACAAAGACAGGAAGAGATCCCAATTTCGCCTCCTGTAGTATCTTTATGATATCTTGAAGGTTTCTCTTCTTCTTATGTTCACCCTTCCTGACAGATCGTTGATTAGTTACCTCCAAAACAATGGCCTTCGCCGTGTCAATTTCACTTTCTGTAAAGTTCGTTTCACAAATTTGAAGTAAACTCACTTCGTCCATCACACTAATTTTACACTGTAGGAATGTTAGGAGTTCATTTATGATTATTCCACAGCACGGCGTCATTATTATTATTTTTGACGATGTTTCGTCACGTCATAAGCAATCATAAATCGCACATATATCATGAGCGACGAACAGAAACGTGCCGTACGCGACCGCTGCGCACGCGCGATGTTTTTGTTGTTCCATGATGCGCATCACACGAAGTAGATAGAAGAAGGTACTGTAATTTTTTTAGATATCGTACGTATTTTACATTACATATATTGTGACTCAATAGTAAATGGTCATTTATTCATGTACAAAGAAACATTCCTGTATGAAATTAGAGCACAGTGTGCGCAGGTCCAGTCGACAACCAGACCTGCGGACACCGATCACATTAGTGGATTCGAGTACGTTAAGTTTAAACTTTTTTTTGTCTACCCCTGTCTACTCGGTTTGATTTGGTTTCACTCGGTTCCACTTTGTTACAACTTCATATACCTTGTCATACTTTGTGATACCCTGTCATACATTGTTATACTGTGTCATAATTTATTATACCTTGTCATACTACATCACTAGTTTCATCATAACAACATTATAATTCGTGATAACAACGTCATACCTCATCACATCGACGTCATAGCTTGCATCATCTCATCACATTTAGATATACAACATCACACTTCGTCATAGCGCCCCATGTGCGATGCTGCATTGTATTGCATGGCGAGTTATATTTTATCGTATGAAATAGTATCTAATTTGTGTGTGATGCGCTTTATGTTTTAATTTTAACAAGGAATTCCCTGCTTATTTTGTACGAGTGCTTCAATCTGGATGTCTTAGTTGGTCAAGGTTAGATGGAATAAGCAATTTCAGGCAAGCTCGTACCATCCTCGAATATAGTTTCGTACCATCCTCATTTATAAACTTCATAGCTTGTCACATGTAACCACAATTCGTCATACCAATGTTATACCTCGTCAAACTTTCTCACTCTTTCTAGAGGTAGAATAGGTTACACGCAGGAACGCATGTACATACCATCCTCGAATATAGATTTTAATATGTTTATAGTAGCAAAATAATAAAAAATAAATAAAAATAGGTCAGTGAACCCTACTTTTTATATTTATGTTGAAAACTTGGAAATAAATAATAGACTTGGCTTTACATTAGATCTCATGAACATTTCAGTCGTGGCGCAGTTTTTTAATGTAGGCATAGGCTAGCACTTCTATAGGTACTCTAATCGAAATAACATTTATTTACAAAGTCAGTAAATTGTTATAAGTGTTATTGTTAGGAAATCTCAACTTTCTTATCAAGTGACACATTTAATAAACACTTGTGGGCACGCGATATCAAAATATATTTATAATTAGAAACATTCTAGTGTCACGTATTATGTAGCTAGTAATATTGGTATGGTATTGGAATGGTAGTAAATTTTATTAGGGTTTTGCTTCAAAAACATTCTGGATTTCGTAAAGTATGACACTACTTATATCAGCTCTATCGTTAAGAGGCTATGTTGGTAAGACCATGTGGCCGCATTCAAGGTCGCATTGTTTTGTAGCTGTCCCTATCCGAGCCCTATCCTACCCGAGCGCGTACGGTGAGACAGCATACACTACGCGAAGTTATCCACCCGTTATTTGGATGTTTCGTAGTCCAGGGATCATTTGAAGAATACCGTATATTATGTAGCCATTTTTTCAATACAGTATATTAATAAAATTTCAGGTGTCGGTGGTTTTTCCAAATTGTTCTAAATTGATTCATACTCTTGTAAATCAGGTTCAGGGGCTTTTTATCACCGTACAATACAATTCTTTGACGCCCTGTAACACTGGAAGTATATATTTAAACGAAAATCTGACTCCCCACCGACACAGATATTTGTTTCTAGATTGTGTCTTGAAAATTTCATAGATTTTCATAGCTTAATACTCAAAATATGACTGGACTACGTCTGTATGGGCGCTTTGACATCAGCATACCCTCTTAAACGATTAGACCTATTTTGTAGCCATTAAACTAAGATCTCTATTCCGGACAGCATCACTAAAGCTATTTATGTCTGCCGCCTTTCAAAATTATATTACTCGTACTGTCAATTATATTACTTTAATCTGCAAGGTTCGGTGACTTCAATCCTTTGAGGATCTGTGCGGCTGGGTGAGCACGATTATAATATATTCTTCACTTAACATAAGGTGAGATGAAGGTCTATTCACAGACCTAGTGTATTGTATATTAAAACGGCAAAGTGCGAGTTGAACTCTCACACCGAGGGTTCCGTACAGAGTATGAATAATTGACATACTGAAAATCATAATATGCACCGAAAATACCTTAGCGAAAAAAAAAACGTCAGGCGCTGGAACAGTCTGAAATCGTAAATGCGATTTTAATTAGATATAATTTTAAAAAATATACTTTTTATATTTATTCCTATACTTGTGCTGCAAGATCTTGTTTCTTGTAAATGGAAGTACCGTATAGGGCTTAAGAGGCTATGTTGGTAAGACCACGTGGTCGGTTTCAAGGTTAAATTGTTTTGTAGCTGTCCCTCTCCGAGCCCTATCCTACCCGAGCGCGTACGGTGAGACAGCATACATTATGTGATGTTATCCACCCGTTATTTGGATGTTTCGTAGTCCAGGGATCATTTGAACGATACAGTATATTATGTAACCATTTTTTTAATACAGTATACTAATGAAATTTCAGATGTCGGTGGTTTTTCCAAATTGTTCTAAATTGATTCATACTCTTGTAAATCAGGTTCAAAGTTGGGGCTTTTTATTACCGAAAAATACAATACTTTGACGCCCTGTAACTCTGGAAGTATATATTTAAACGAAAATCTGACTCACCACCGACACAGATATTTGTTTCTAGATTGTGTCTTGAAAGTTTCATAGATTTTCATAGCTTAATACTCAAAATATGACTGGACTACGTTTGTATGGGCGCTTTGACAACAGCATAGCCTCTTAATGCGCTTTCAAGGGAAATCGTCAAAATATGCTGCATAAACGTCTGTCTCTGTTTAGTGCGTTGACTTGGAAGTTTGATTTTTTCTCAGATGCAAGGGACTGTATACTTGACGCATTTCTGATAAAAAAGGCATTGACAGACAGAAAAACAGACTAGCAACCAAGAGATCTTATAAGGGTTCCTTTTTTCCATTGAGGTACGGAACCCCGAAAAAAATATTGGGTGGCATCCAAGAAAATTACGATACATAACAAAATGCATCCCGCATTTGTGACTGTGTATTTTATTTACGAATGTAACTGGGCCTTACCATATATTGTGGTCGTCGGTCCATCTAGTAGGGGGACGGCCTGGTAGACGTTTCCCGGTACGTGGTCGCCACTCGAGAACCTTTACCCCCCACCGGTTATCGGTTCTTCGAGCGATGTGGCCTGCCTATTGCCATTTCAGTTCACTGATTTGTCGAGCTATGTCGGTGACCTTCGTTCGTCTACGGATTTTTAGTTGTTTTAGTTTTTTATACATATTTATTTTAATGAGAAACTGAAAAACCGTAGAGACAGTTATTAGTTTCTAGACCTTACGTAAAAATTCACTGAATTTAATAGATAAATGTTCAAAATGGGGTTAATCGGACGGTATTTGTTTAAAGTATTAACATAAACTGTATACATGTCGTGTAGAAACAACCATTAAACTAGCATTAACATATTAATGAAAAATAGTGTAAAAGTCGATCCCTGGGGTGTTTAAAGTGGTTGCAATCGGTTTCCACTAGGGCGGGGGAGCGACCCAAGGCGGGCGGGGACTTGCTTCACTGCTCTATCGCCAGTCGCCATGCGTCCACGAAAGAGGGCGTACGCTGCGTTGCTGTCAGCGAAAAATCAGTTCGAAAACACCGATGTATAAAATCCCTCCACCCCTCCCTGGTTTATCTTAAAAGGGTCTGAAGGACCTCTTTGTGACACTCAGAGGCTCATTTCAGTGGTCAAGTGGTTTCTTTTTTTAATTAAACTGACCGAATTTTCGGAAGTGCTTGTGTTTTTCGTGTCAGTGTTGTTTGTCTAGTCTTTGGTAAGTTATGAACATCTTTACTATACTATATGTTTCTTAACTTTACCTTTGTTATTTTGGTCAGTAATATAATTGTTTATTTATGACGGCAAAAGAAAAAAATTAGTTCTTATTTAAATGTGCGTAGCGGAGACATTTTCTGCCAAAAAAATTCACGCTCGAACTACGAAATTTTAACGCCGCGTGAAATATTCTACACTTCCAACGCCAGTAGACGATCAACACGTGCTATTTTAGTAACAAATTGTTTTTATTTTGCTTAATCACAATCTTGTTTCTCAAGTAGAATTTATTAACAACAATAAAAACACAAAGAAGACGCTCGTATAAAATGAACGCCAGAGTTCTAACAAAAAACTTTGGGAAAAAAACTTGTGAAAAAGATAATGGATAGTGTATATAGCCAGATGTTACGAAATTATCCTCAGTAACCTTGGAGCAAAGTTATAAAACATACGGTAGCTCTTTATGATTTACACTCTTTGTAGTAGCTTGGTTCTTGTCTTTTGATGATAATATATGACCTATGTATATGTATAGACACGCGGTCTTATGTCGAGCGAGCGAGCGTGAGGGGTGGGTTAAACGATAAGACGTGTTGTATAGATTGAGACTCAAGTAGGATAGATTGCAATAAACTGTCAAGGATCCATATGTTGGTACGTTTGTGTATTCAGGATGCACTCAGTTGTGGCATTAGCGCCTCGTCAGATGGATTAATCTCATACCGAAAGTCGGAAAAAGTAACCAAAATAGAATAGTTTATGAAGAAACAAAATTAAAATGGCGTGAGGTCTTATGAATAAGAAGTATGTCAATTCTGTGTGTATCAATAAAACAGTTAAAAGTGACCATTTTAGGCAGTTCAATTTATAATCACAGCACAAAATCTAAACATGAATCGATCAACCGTAAACAAGCATTGACTTAGTAGTCAATTTTTCAGGTTTCCATAAACCAGGCCAGACTTTTAGTAAACTCTGGCCTGGTGTATGGAAACCGGTGATAGGTAGACCATTAGACAGGGCTATGGGTAGGAAAACTCTCTTTGATTGAATATGTTGGCAGATAGTGGAGTGTGCTCACAGAATGAGCCACCAGAAACAGTCATCAACACTGGCAACAAACAACAACATTAGCATTATTGTTAAAGGCACAGGAACACAGGGTTACAATGGGCACTGATGCCAAAAGAGAGAGATATCCACGCCAACCAAACTTTGGATAACCCCCTCATCCATACCTGTCTCAAACTATCGACCAGATTAGCAAACAGCCCCGAGCGATCTGTATAACTGTCTCCTTAGAACATTGAACTTTGTCACCTTGGAACACGATTCTATTTGAACTATCTGTGATAACAAGCACAGTTAAAACTTTATGTTGCAATCTAACTGCTGGCGTCGGTCAATATTATCGTGTTATTGTGTATTGAAGTGCAGTTGGTTTAATGCAGTGGGAATCAAGAGGTACGTAAGGTAACATTCGAGTACTTCATATGTATGAGATGTGATGTTTGCATTGGGGGACACCATTATTCCAATGCTGATGAATATAATCCTACAACACACTTTTTCTGCCGAATTTAAAAAGGAGGAGGTTCTCAAATCGACTATATGTTGTTTTGGTATGTATGTTACGCGATAACTCCACCAATTGTAAACCGATTTTGATGATTCTTTTTTTGTTTGGTAGAGCACACTTCAGACGTGATCCCATATAAGTTTTATCGAAACTGATTGAGTGCTTTTGAGAAAATCAACAAAAACCAAATATGTACCCAGATCATTCTACCTCTAGGGAACATTTTTAAGGCAATTGATGTCGATTTTTAGTATATGTGTTTTGCACTGCGGTCTTTCTCACCTGACGGTAAGTGACGTTAAATCCGTTGTATGGTAAGTGGGCGTATCTAGAAGCCAGCAGCTAATGAGGAGATGGCTCTGCTACGTTTCATACCGGAACACAATAGTCATATTAACATCTTTGGCGGCAGAATTTTTACGTATGGTTTGCACTTGCCTTCAACTGCTGATGGTAAGTGACAATAAGGCAGTTGGACAAAAAGGTTGTTAACCAAGAAGCTTCAAACCATGGTAGTAGCTATCCGTTACCGTTGAATACCGTTAGGAATCGAACCTGAGTCTAACCGTGCAACCACTAAGCGATGAAGGCCGGTCAAATATGAATAGCAAACATTATTCAATAGCACTTTTGTTCATTACCCATGTAAACTAATAAAGAAAAAGGAATTTTTTCGGTAATTGAATTCTATAAATTATTTCCGGAAAAATTCTGGCGCCAAAAATATTGAAAGCAATTTCAATTTATGTAGATGTAGAGTAACAATTTCAGTCAAGTATAGAAGCTCGTTCGTCCATAGTACGTGTTCTTATGTCCCACCTGTGAACCTCTCGGCAGTAGGCGCTAAAATTTGGTTAGATGTAAATAAAAATGTCAGTGCGGTGCTAGAGTGCTAATCATTCTGTCTTGTTGACAGCCCGTGTTGACATTGTGACGGGTTTCCTCAATAATCTACGTTTAGCGTAACGCATTGCTTTAACTACAGTCCACGTTCATTATTAGGGGTTCCGAACCCAAATGGTAAAAACGGGACCCTTTTACTGAGACTCCGCTGTCCGTCCGTCACCAGGCTGTACTCATGAACCGTGGTAGTTAGACAGTGGAATTTTTCACAGATGATGTATTTCTGTTGCCACTAAAACAACAAATACTAAGAAGCAGAATAAAAATATGTTAAAGGGGGCTTCCATACAACGGACATGATTTTTTTTTGCCACAGAAGTAGTAGAAAATAAATGTAATCGCATATCATATAATGTACGTTACTGGCAATTCAACGAATCTTGCCATGTTTGTAAAACCAACATAATTTTGGTTCAGTTTTTAAAGACGGATTTTAATTTCTATAAACGATGCTTTGTTAGGTATAAATTAAGTAAGCAAAATAATAATGCTGCCCCAATTTCTTCAAAGATAAAACAGCTTCACTCAGTTTCAGAAATCAATTAAATGGTGATATTAAATTATGCGTACAAAATCTGTTTACCAAGTGTCAATAAAATATTAATCTGATAATGGTAAGTCCAAGTTCTTTCTCAACAGTTGTAGGTATAGAAGAAACAGTTTTACAATGTTTTCGACACGCGAAAAAACTTTTATTTAAACTAGGAAATTATCGTTAATTTATCTGCGCCTCTTATCTCTGCGTGTGTTTGTTTCAGAAACGCAAATTTTACTGGTTATAAATCGCATTTATTTGGACTTCGTATTTGTTTTCTTTGTGGTGGTTAATTATATGTACTACAACCGTGATATAATTATGGATTTTATATTTATATTTACTTACCTTATTTATTCCCGTGACTAAATATTATTTATATATCATATTTCTGATGTTTTAATTTGTCTTTGGAGATTTTCTGGTTGACGGTGGTTATTTATTGTTATGAATCTAACAGTATGTTTGTTCGTATGTCCTTCTTTCACGCAGCAAACGGAGTTTCGAGTTAAAGTAATATTTGCATATAGTTTATGAGCTAAATAAAGGATACTTTTAGGCATTCCTTTCCCAATAACCAACGGGATCCTATAACTAAGCCTCCATCGTCCACCCGTCATCTGTCAGCGGACTGTATCTCTCGATCCGTAATAGGTAGACAGTTAAATTTTCAAATAATGTTTATTTCTCTATTAGTGGAAGCGGATACGGTGAAATAAAATTGCCACCAACTAAAACGAGTAATGACTCGGTTATGATTAGAACTAATGGTTGCATTAGGTTAAGATTAACTAATGTTATGAAGGCAGTTAAATATAACTGAAATCATGTAGAGCTGTATTTCGTATTGAAACATTTCATAATAAACTGGGTTAATCGTATTCACAACGACGCTCTTGTTTTTGTGTCAATATAACATGGTGGAAGCCAAACGGATAGTATAATTGTACGAAAATCTATTACTACCAAGCAACAAAGTTCTTTTCGATCTAAGATAAACAATCGTAAACAAACAGAGAAACAAGACTGCCAGACTGTAGAGCCTTGACGTTTTCAAAGTATTCCTACGCTCTGAAAATATTTCTATTTTGAGTGCATTATAATTCGAATACTATAACTGAACGCAAGTTATGAAATAAGCATTTCTTAGCTGAGCGCATTAAGATTTGAAGATTTATTAGTTAAGTGTTTCGGATTTAAACTGGATTGAAATCCAGATGTACAAATATTTCGGTAACAAACAACTATTGAACTAAAAAATAGAAGGAAGCTAGAAGCGTGGTCCGTTATTTTTACTGTTAAACGTTCTAATTGGCTCCGATGCAGACGTTAACTTTACCTCTTAACCTGGCGAGAACTCATAGATATTTGGAAAACTAATAAGAATGTTCAAATATTTTTATTGCTACTTGTAGGTGTTTTACATTTCGTATATAAAATGTAACTCATGTCACTGTGATATTTTCCGAGCGAAGCCGTTTCCATAACCCGCTGAGCGACTTTAAATTTGTCGATCAGTCGTGCCGAGAATGTCTACGTTTCGGCTCCGTAAGTCACCACAGGTTGAAGACTTTCAGGCATTGTGGTATCGACGAAGACTTGACGTAGTTTCTCACATGCTGCCCACCCCAACTGTATCCTATCGGCTTCTCTCTCGAAATTGTTTCTGCCTAACTGTAAATTTTGAGAGTTGTTTCAGGCTCGTCGACGATTACTGGTCTCCAACGACGAAATCACTGAACATAAGCTTAGTTTCGTCCAGGTTCACACATTGACATACTAGGCTTAGACGTTCAGCCTCTTTTCAGGGGATCCAACATTTCCTGCAGGACCAGCGGGGCTTCTGCCACGATGACGATATCATCAGTGAAGCGAAGTGGGAGAGGTACTCGCCGTTAATATTGATTCCCCGGCCAGTCCAATCCAAACAAGTTATTACTGTATGCCCAACTCTGAAGACGGGCAACTTAGTAAGTTTAGTGTCACATTACCTACCCTTCGGCATCGCAACCAACTTATATATTCAGAAACAACTGTTTCTCCGTCGTTTGCGACATAAAGCTCCACCCTGCAGTTGTTACCGTGCACGTGGAACGAATCACCATAACGACACTGAATACCAGCACACAGCACGCTCGGTGGTACGTCAGACATGTGACAACAATATTTATTATGTTAATCGTACAGTTTTCAGTTAATTACCTATTGTCATTTATGGTAAAACGCTACTGTGTCTGGTGAAGTACCTATTCAAGGTGACGTACGTAAATTCAGGATTGCTACTCACTAAATACAAACATCCTACAACCTAAACTTAAACTTTGGCGGACGATATGTGTATCTTTAGTTTTCTAGGCAACAAGGATCAATATCCAATGACGTTAGCAAAGACATCCTCGGGACGTGAGGATTAGGATGCTTGAGCTTAGTTTATGCGCCCCCTCGATAGTGTACAGACGATTTTTAAACATAGATGAGATACCTCTCCGAATAGTGCTATAAGCTATATTTTGTAAAAATCGATTCAAAAGTTTGCTGCGTAAAGGGTTTTTAAAATTTTTAATTTAATTCACTTGCTACTTACAAAAGTACAGCTTACAAAAGAAGATAATTTACGAATTTAACTCATAAAATAGGCGGAACTTCTGTTAAATTTGAAGGTGGATCGAGTGAACCGGCTATTATTGGTCCCGAGATAAAGATTAGGGTCATCATCTTAAACATTTATAGCTAGCAATGGACATACCCAAAGGAAGTTTCAATTATATTTATATTTACTGCATTTTAAAGAGGAATCGTTTTATTTCAATCAAATTACTTTATTCAAAGAACATATGTTACGAAGCTTTTTGAGATTAATCTGTGAACTTAACTTTCGGAAAAGCTGTCTAACGTCAGAAACTCTACAGCTATCGGATCATTTATTTACTTATGTATACGTTGCAGTCACATAACCCGCTAGCTGTTTCACTAAACAGCTCCGTTAGTAAAACAGCTCATCGACGTTAAGCGATTTTTCATAATCGGTTTCCATTCATCAATGAATCAACCATTGACGATTTTGTAAAACAGCGTGAAATGAAACGTCAGATTGTAAAATTTTAGTTCTACATTTTATCGTTCATGACTTTGTATGGCAAAAATGGCGTCCACAGGAGGATGTAGTTCTTTCGTTCGTAGTCGAAAATAACCAAAATTTAAATCGAATCAGTGACTTAAGGTTTTTTATTTATAACGCTTTTTGTGATTGCAAATAATCCATTTCACAAACTTTCTCAACATGGGTAGCTGTTTTATTAAACGCCATGAAATTTCAATCCAGCTAGACATTGTACAGCTGTTTTACAGTTGTTAAAGGAGCTGTTTAGTAAAACAGCCAACGGTTATGTAAAACGGCTTATTAATCAATCCAACTGTGACATACACAACAAGTACATGACCGAGATATGTGTGCAGCTTAAGCGTGAAGACACACCTGTCTTTGCTGTTATGATCTACCCAGATCATCCGGAGTCTGGAAGGCTAGAATGCCATAAAAAAGTACCGATCGAGACACACCTGTCTACCCGCACCGTCAAGCACGTCAGGTCAGCAAGCAAATGGCCAGCATCCTCGGAGAACGTGCTGGCCGGTCAGAAAGAGGCGCGAATTACAGACAAACTCCATATATCTAAGAGAGAGACAGATTTGCTTCAGTACGCCTGCAGTTGTGCAAATCAAGAAACCCCGGTCCGTTCTAGATCATTCTAGGTCAGGAGTTCCCAACTAGAGGGGCGCGGAAAGCGTTTGCATTTTCTTTTTATCTGACTTGATGATCTCTTGCAAAAACAGAATCTAAAATCAACCAACTGGTACAGAGCATGCAATCTCAAGTGTCTCATTAGAACCTACTCTTATTTTATTAATTTTTTTGGACAAAAACATTTATTATTTTAATTTAAACTTTTAAAGTTGGTTTATAAGAGTTAAAATTTTAAGTACATATTGTGCGTTTTTTTATTTATTGAAAAAGTAAAGGTGGCATGAAAATATCATTAATGTTCTGTTCTAGGTAGATCAGAACAGCAAAGATAGGTGTGTCCCCACGCTAAGTCTCTTTGTTATAAACGTAATTATTAATCGCGTATTAAGCTTTCTTAATAAGACTATTCTTAGCATGTTTTAAATCAACTTCTAGAAAGATTTATTCGGTTTACCTAGGATTGTTGGTTGACAGAACGCCAAAAAAATCAATTAAAACGTTCTTTTTTTTTGCCAATATTTTTTTTCTGTGTCAGCCGAAACACTCCGCTGTTCAATACGTGTATTACAAATAGCGAGCTTTTCTTTAACGAATTTGTTATAATATTTACGCTTTGAAGGCAGGTTGGTGAGACTGTGGACGCTAGTTTATTGACATTGTTGTTTTTACAAAACATACGGAAATATCCGCTCCAAAACTTGCGGGAATATGGTGACCCTATTCCTAAACTGGGACCAAATGACACATTCTTAATTACGCCATTACGCCATTGTCGATGCATAACCCTGACTATGGTGTAGCATGTAATACAGTAGTGGCGTAGACGCGTTAGTCTCTCTAACATAGTGTGTGATAAGCGTTCATCACGTTATCGCACTGATAACACGATAAGAGGCATCGTGCACTTAGCCGCGTTATCTCGGGTCATGTAACTCCGGCACAAATAAAAAGTTGTAACTCACTGAACGCGTTTTTAGGGTACTCGTGTACGTTTAAAAATAGAACAGTCGGTCGTTAGTAATAAATGGATTTTTTATTGTGTCTATAAACAGTAATTAGCCTAAATTCTTCCCATATTCAGTACCGACCGTGTGTCATCATCCCATACCCCGCCCTGGATATAGTAGATGATGTTTTAAGTTTATAGTAATTTCAATATCTTTGATAGTGATCGGACGGCGGAGTTCGCCTACTACGCGTGGCGATTAGGCTAAACAATATATACAATATTTCGTAACAGATCGCTAATAAAGAAATGTTACGTGATTGACTTTTTCGAATAGCAATGACGAAATAACGATTTTTTGCTGTTTCCTTCCTTAGTCTAAGTTTTCACACTTTTCTTTCTCTTACTTCATTTTCTATATATACGGTAAATATATTTAACCATATGTTTATGTACGGTCGACAAAGTTTTCATCTGACCACCATTAAGAAAAATTTCGCATAAATATAAGAAAGCGTTGTTGTATTTGTAAAAGTCCCGCAAGTTGAATGCCACAATGATGTATTATAAAATGTCCCTAAAATATAACGAACTACTACAATGGATCCTAAAAAGGCATGAAATCTCATAAAAAAACCGTTTTCGTCTGTCCTTATTGAACTAAGGCGGGGCTGGCTTAGATCGCCAAATGCAAACGAATTGATTTTGAAACTGATCAGGCGGGAACTTTGTTGACAGTACATGCGCATAAAGTCAGCCATTGTTTTCCATCAATAAAAGTAATAAACCAGTGAGCAAAGTTGTTTCTGTACGTTTGTTAAACCAGTGTCTACTATGTATATATAACGGGTTTTATTGGTAACACGATTTAGGAAATCTTTTGAAGTATTTTTTAAAAATTACCTAAGTTACTGGGTCGAAAGGATATGATATTATTTTGTAGACTTAGATTTACGGAATCAGTTTCATTTGGAGTCGGATCAGTAACAATCAACCTATTAATTTTAATTGTATAATGTAGAGCCCCAATAATGAATTACACGTGGCTGTCGAATTTAATCCGAGTGTAAAGTTTCCAACATCGTTCCAAGAGCCCCCATCCAGTATCAGCTTGTGAAACACTCCTACGAAACTACAAGTTCGTGTTGCTAATACAAAAGTTGTTCAGATTCTGGACTGTACTTTACCTCCACCTTTTATATTATTCCAGACACGTGTAGAGTAAACAGGTTCTCTGAAAAAAGGAGAATATTCGGTATACATTATCGATTCTATTCTACCTGCTAGTTAAAGGGAGTTAGTGACATTTCGTAAGTATCGTTTTGGTACCCAATTAAATATTCCATACATTCAGATTCGTTTGGTCACAGCTGTAAAATTGGAAGGGTTGAAAGGAAATACAGACAGCATTCAACAGGATTAATTTGAATTTATGTTAAAGGATATCATCGTTTCGTTTAAATTAATTAAAATGTATGAGTGCACCTCTAGAGTACTGAAGGAATATGAGGTATGTCACAGGATTTTTTAAGAAAAAAAAACCTTTGGTAGTTATAGATAATTCAAAGCATATACCGTCTACTTTGCGTCGTGGTTTACAAGCCATTACACGGTGTATCGTGTGTTGTAAGATGGGATTACATTAGATCCATCATTTGTCCCGCTACATTTTGACCTCCATGTTGCTATCGTTGTTTGTGCGTCTTAAAATAGTTGAAAGCGTGACGTCATAGCAATAGTTGAGAGGATGCGTGTGCCATCTGTTAGCTGTTGAGCTTGAGTTCTGTCACAGAAGATACGAATATACGTATGGGTATCACGACTCCGTGAAGAGTATCCATTCCTACCAATATTATAATTGCGAAAATGAATTGGTTTGTCCTTGTTCATTTATTTGTCCAGGGAAAATTGAAGGGTCAAAATAGGCCACTAAAGGCCAGGCCACCAAAATAGGACTACTTTTTATGCCAATCTTACTTGTAGTTCCCGTGAAATATATTACATAGTTATAATAAATATAATATATATTACAGTATAATATAATTAGTCATAAATTTTTTATATATTTTACTATGTCAGGATATAGAGTTATGTAAGAGCTGGGTAATCTGACACAGGTTTTCTATACTTAAAAAAATTACCCAATCTTTATTTGTAACCGAATTTATAGTAAAAATAATCATTTTTTCACTTCTATTTTTCATATTCTGAAGTAGACGAAGTCGTGAACAAAATACTAGTGTGTATACACGCATAAAGACTTCCCTGTCTGACATATCAACGCCTAGCCCAAACCGCTTGAAATTTGTAAGCTCCATTTGATGTTGTAAAGTACCCAAATGATATGAAAATTTGTGGTATCTTTATAGGCAAACCACCTTGTCCTTGTATATACGAGTATATATAATGGATAAACAATATACAAAATATAGTGGATCAATAATAAAAGGAAATCAGAGGAGATCAGTAAGGAAAGAACAAAAGGCTGCTAAGGAATAATCTTCCCTCACGGTAAAACTTTTCAGGAATAAGTAGCAGCTCACTACACTGCATCAGAATCGGTAATACGAGTATACCAAGTCATACACACGCAAACGGACAGACAATACTAAGGCTTCAATACAAACTTACTGCACTAGGGACTTTATACGGCGGGGTTTTCAAAGAATTTATTTGACAGAAACTATAGGCTTCATTAGTTTCATTTTCAGAATTCGACTATTGTATTAAAACGATAACGAAGTAATATATGTATATGCCTTCGTAATCTAATCTTAACAAATATTAACGCAGGCTGAAGTAATCGGCCTGTTTAACGAGGGAACTACAATTTTAGGGTTCCGTACCGAGAGGATAAAAAACGACCTATCTACTCTTGTATATCATACCATCAGGTGATACTAAGGCCAAGTACAAACTCATTATGCATATAAATATAATTAAAATTCTTGTAGCATAATAAAAATATAATAATAAATAATAATAGCAGATTTAGATTATCGCTCCGATAAATAAAAACGGTAAAATCTATACACAATTTAACGAAAAAAATATATAGTATAAGTTAGACATAAACAAATTTGCATGCTATAGATAATGGATAAATAGGACTGAAGCAACTTAATATTTCTTTGTACCTTTGTACAAAAAACCTATTTTTTGCAAATAAAAATATTTTGATTTTGATAACATAAAAAAAGGATAGACTTTAGAGGTAAACATTGCACATTCCTAGTTCAAAAATGTTAAAAAGTGCAGTAACTTCCCCTCGGCGCGGGCGCAGCGCGGGCGTCCCGTCTGACGCGTTATTTCTGAACGATCGATGATCTGCGAGCTGCTAATCTCTGACAGCGTGTTTCATAAGAATACACGCATTAGTTTTATCTCCTAGCCGGTGCTAATGGGGTTACCGCTTCCGCTAGGGATATTCATTTGCGTCATCGTAGGATTCCACCACTTTTGACTGACTCTTTTTGGCTTTGACCTGAAGAAAATCCTTATATCTGAAGCCATAGAGAATCTAGTTTAAAGTCAGTCAGATATGTGCTTCATACGACGTGCGCTTACTTCTTAGGGTGTGAAATACGACATTGTAACGCGGTAATCGGATGAAGGCGCTGACATAAACTGATTATATTTTTATTACATTTACCAATTCTATTCTTGTCTACTAAAACACAAAGTAATGTATCTGAGAATCTTACATCTATAGTGATATATAATATAGTACGCTCGAAATGTCTTACGTGATAAAATAAAATCAGTAGACGAACCGTCACCGATATAGTTCGACGAGTCAGTGAGCTGAAATGGCATTGGCAAGCCACATCGCTCGAAGATCCGATAACCGATGAGGAGTAACAGTTCTTGAGTGGTGACGACGTACCGGGAAACGAGTACCGGGACGTCCCCCTACCGCAGATTTCATATACAAATGTCGGGATGTAGAAAACAAACGAATGATTACCTAGATCAAGCATGACTTGGAAAACATAAATAACCAAAGCGCATATTGCACTCTCTGGTGACGTCATGGAGATGCACTTCGTAGTTATTTCCGTGTCCGAGACGGCTTGTCTGTTGCTGGCAAGACAAACAAACAACTTTACCCAACACTCGCTCATTGACGCATGTTCGAAAAATAATTCATATTTATTTGTACACGAGAAAAAGTCCAATGCTAAAGAAATTTTAAATGCGAAACCAACGTGACCCTTATTCACAGATTGCCACGACGACAGAGCTTTTAAATTACTACGTTTGGTGGGTTGGGTGCGTAATCGCAGTATGATGTTGATTATAAGTACTAAGTAAGTCTCCACGAGTAAACATGGGCCTCCATAGTCTAGCGGATTCACGAGGGTGCATGCGGGACATACGCGAGGAATTTTATACTCAAAGTCAAATTATACGTTGTTATTAAAAGCAAATCATAAAATGTAATGACGTGGAATGTGTACAACTTTAAGCTACACAAAAGGTGGAATAATATTTCACAGTTTCATGTTGTCCCTTTCTGATACACTGTCATGAACATTAGTGTTGTCGCAGCTTACCTCGTCTCCCACCGTAAAATAAATAAATTTCTCTGATACTCGTACTGGGTTTGGTTGGTTGTAATAGGGTATTTTTCTGTGTCCGCCTGGCTTGCTACCATGTTCTAACACATCAGTGTAAATAGACATCGCGTGGTCACGCTTGCTATATTAAGGTCTTTTCACCACTCACCATCAGGTGATATGAAGGCCAAGTGCGATGCGAAACCATTCAACATTAAAAAAAACCTTATCAGATCCCTAAGACATTTTTTATCGGATTAAAATCCCTTAATCTTTTACAAATTTCCTCTGAATTCATTAATGAACCCTACATTCCATTCTATATTTAAAAAACAAAAGATGCTATCATCTAAACTACAAATAGAAACTCTTTCAAAACACGTGGAGTGCGTAATAACACGGTTGAATAGTTCGAGCCCTTCGCGAGACTTTTATAACGTGTGAATCATTACGGCATTCATAACATTACATACAATAAAAACATCGTTTCGGTACGAACAGAAACAAATGTGACAATAAATATACCGCGGCTGAGAACAAGTGATCAACAACAGTCGGGTCTAAAGTCTAAACGAACAATCTTAGTCTAATCTAAAGTTTGGACAACCATAGTCAGTCACATAGACGCTATCATTTTATAATATTACTTACTATCTTCTGCCCGCGACTCTGTATATGTAGGTTTAAGAAATTGATATCCAGCTCCAAAAAGAGCCATCGAATTCCTTCTTATAGTGTTGTGTGCTACTTGAAAAAACAGACAAACAAATAAAGCAATGATTTTGATTCACGGATACCTAAATTATACTAAATTGTAACCTTCCTGGAAACAACTAATATCTACAATGTACTGACACACTTTTTCAACATTTTTATAATCATTTATAAATAGATAAAACTCATTGACTCTCGTTACAAATGTTACTTTTTCATCGTTTTTATTTCTTCAGCTAAATAAATAAATAATAATAATTTATTTGTTATAAATGTGATACAAAAAAGGTGTTACATAAAAAATACATGCAAAAGTTAACATAAAATATATGCTAGTATATTTTTCATTTTCTTTATCAGCCAAAAATATCTACAGGTGATAATGAGCTTATCATATACCTCTAGATCGACGAAATGAACAAGATTTATATGGGATTGGTCATAATTACTACCATTAGGAGGCGGCTACCCTAATCCCTGGTATTGCGAGTATCTCTTAGTAGCGTTCATCGACAACTACGGGAAGGTTGTATTCTGAACCGGACTGCTGCATTATAAGAAATGCTGTAAGACTGTGTTTATTACGTTTTGTATATAGTCAAGAGCGCAACGGTCTAGCCATTAGACCAGGCAGGCTCTTATCCAAAGCCTTTATTGCTGACTGTGCCAAACAACCCCATGGTCGCTGCTGAGAGCTGAGAACGAAAAGTAATTTAATTGTCAAATGTGGACCCGTTGGGAATCAAATGAACTTTTTAAAGAACAAAAGATTCATAGACCTCTGCGAGCAACCAATTTGTTATGACGTAGAAGGTATGCAAACACCTGGACATATTTTGATACATTAGAGGTACAGTTGGTTTCAATCCAACAGAAATAAACAAAAACAAACAGAAACATCATAAATCTCAGCAACACAAACAATTACAACCGTGCAACTCTAGCTCACTTCAAAGTCTTCAAATTCTAGTGTACCTACTCAGCTTAGGAATTCTAACTTTAACATCGTCAAGGCTATGAAACGAACTTTGTTGAGAGTTACTGGCTAGATGTGATCGCGACAAATTCAACATGTCCGACCGAGGCCATCGCAACAAACGTTCAGATTTTAGCTGATTTAATATACAAATATCAAACAGTTGCTTGGATTCATTCGTAGACAAATCTACGTTCCAAACGTAACAATCACCTCAACAACAAAGCTTCGGTTTGAATAAAACATCCCACTACATCACATGTGACATTTATAAATTATCGACCCAACAAACAGCATCATCGTCCAGATAACGACTTCGGAAATAGCGCAAAACGAACATTATAACAAAACGCTATTATTTTAGCTTGTATTTACGTCGGCTTTTTATAAATAACTCTCTATCTTATACTCTGTGTTCATCCCGTCCGTCTGTCCATAGACTACACGCATTCCGACGCGATAAGGTGTCCGTGCTATTAACAGGGCTGCCGGTAAGTGACCACGTGAACGGGGAATGACTCAACAATAGATGGACTGTCTACTGAAAATACGATAGATATCAAGCAGCCTCCGTCATAATGGTTGGCAGACTTAGGTAACATGCATGGTGGTAGCTAGTCAGACGGACATAGAAATGGCCGTACCACCAACCTAACCGAGTACCAGTAGATACCCCTAATGGGAAGCGTACCCGTGGCCAGTAACAACCAAGTGCCGGAAGGGTTTCTTAATTCCTATTGAAGAATGGAACACATAAAAATCAATGGCGAGCTTTTATGAAAAAAACTATGGCAGCCCTATAAACAAACTCTATGACGTCATACGATGTAGCAGCGCGACAATATCCAGAGCGCATCAATATTTTTCTAGCTCGGCGATGGTTGCAAAGAGTAGAGAAGTTGATACAAAATTATATTTTGGATGAATTGTGTTTTATACCTCAAAGAACATTATAAAACTGCCAAGTAAGGTAGACAATTTTTTATTTCAGAAGTATGCGAAACATCAAATTACTAGAATTGTCAAAACCTTATTAGATTAAATTAGTTATTATTTCATTTTGAGCGTTATCTAATAAGGACTTGGACACTTGGATGAGTCAATCGTTATTATAAAATATCATTGAAATATAGATAAGAATTTTGGACCTCTGGTGACATCACGGGCCACGGTCGGGCTGGTTTTTATAGAGCAGTTTTTATTTTCAACCGACTTCAAAAAATGACAAGGTTCTCAATTCGACTATATGTTTTTGGGATGTGCGTTACGCGATAACTGCGCCAATTATGAATCGCTTTCGATGATTTTTTGGTAGAATATACTTCACAGGTCCCGTATAATTTTTATCGAAATTGATTCAGCGGTTTTTAGAAAACCAAATTTAATAATTTTATCTCTAAGGGTGAACATTTTAGGGGATAAATGCTGTAGACTGCAGGGTAAACCACTTTATAGGCAAACGTCATGTTTAGGTATCCGTCATTGATATCTCGCGTTTAAGGTAACTCTCTCAAAAAGTGCTGATTAAAGCTAGACAGATGGTCGATGGTAACCCTAAATGGACATGACGTCAGACACTTGTTGCATACAGCGTGTCAGTTGTGCTAGCTTCACGGCTACATAGACTATTGTAAAGAATAGTGTCGTTTGATCGAGATACTGGGTCACTGCCTATTGCCTACGACTTTGTTCATATAACGTCAGCACTATATGTGACTATCAAAGTACTTTTACGATTCGATGCTTTTTAGTGTAACAAGAGCAATATGGCTCGAGTTTATTAAAGCTAGTCGTCCTGCCTCAGCTTCGCATGGGTAAAGTTCAAATATGAAAGATGTTTAATAAATTTTATCTTAGAAATCATCTTACCCAACTGTAAAAAATGGATAAAAATCTACACGGTGTTTATTACGAAGAGAAAGTAAAATGTGTTGACGGGAATTCTGTTTAATAATATTTTAAGTAATCATCTTGAAACTTTAGACTTGTTATTCCGATGAATATGGGGGCTATATTCCAGGGGGTGTCGTAAAATGTCGACTGTGGGAAAATTGTAGGCGACAAATCGCGGTGAACTCAGAACGTCCCTCTCCTATATGAAGAAAGTTGAGTTTATCGCTGGCAAAGTTCAGATGTATTGCATATTTACCTGGTATTGTCACGAAACAGTTGCGAATGGCATTCGTGTTACGAATTATTTCGTAGATCGGGACGTGTATCGCTTGTAAAGCGGAAACGGGTGAACTCCGAGGACTTGAAATGAAGAGAATTCATTCTAGTACAAAATATATTTTTGCCATAATTAAATCATCGCCGCAACAATTATAAATGACTCATTCTAGTAATCACTAGTGTTTCTGTGAGCTCTAAGAGCCAGTCGGTTCTTTTTAAATATCGACGAAATTGAGGCATAAATAACACCTAGTACAGATTTATAGCCAAGACAATTGCACCACATAGAACATATTAATTTTAGTTTTAGCCTTATTAGTTAGTTTTGTAATGAGAAGATGGTTCCAGGTTCTCTATAAATATATATCCCTATTATTATTATCGCACCCAGATGTCAATGTCACCCGGCTTATGTCATTCACTCACGAATTCTAGTTACTACCATACATCGGGTGTTTGCTAGCTAAACAGCTAGACTTTATCGTCATTTTCGACTTTATTGATTTTTACTCTTTACTCCATAATTCAACTAAATTTTCAAATAATTAGAAGCCGCGTCGAATACGGATATCAGATATCCAGTACCCATTTTACCACTCCCGGACAAACTCTCATATCAAAAATCCCGGACGCCAAAAAATTACAAAAAATTCGTTTAACCTATGCATCAAGTTTCGTCTAGATCGGTTTAGAAATGCGACCTGTAGAGGAAAACATACAAAGACACAGAAAGTAGCTTTTGCCCTAGTAGTCGATAGGAAGATCTTTGTTCGCTTCGCTCCCTCGGTCAATTATATCCATACATATATACAACACAAAATTCAACCTAAATTGGGCGCGTCTGAAACGACAGTGTAACAATTTAATATTACAGTTGTCATGTCAGATCCAACTTAATTTTCATTTAAGTTCCATCACCCTCCATCAGTTGATATGACAGGGTACATGATTCCCGGGGAATCAGAGAAAGCGTTTGAAATCCATTAAAACTGATCAAGAATTCATAAACAACCCCGATCACGCCGAGGACGTTACAGGGTAATTGGATGACGATGTTGCCATGAATACACGAAAATACGCCTGAATAACCGATCCAAAAGATACAACCTTTTTTCCATTTTTGTTTTTATAGCGACCTCTTTAGAAATTGATTTTGAGATCCTACTTGCTGCTCTGAGTGTTTAAGATATTTTTAGCGTTCCTTACCTCGAAAGGTAAAAAGGAAATCTTACAGGATCACTTTGTCTGTCTGTCTTAATGTCTGCCAAGAACCTTTTTTCAGGCACGTGTGAAGCTATCGAGTTGAAATTAATATCGAATACTCAAGACTGCAATCCCTTAGAGCTGTGAAAAAATTAAACTTATATGTCAACTCAATAAAAATAAAGGTTTGTTTTAACCTCATTTTTATGTAATTTCCTTAGCAATCAAAAACTACAGGGTACTTTCCGTTGACCTACAATACTGAAATTTGGCAAGAAACAAGAAACGTCTAATGGCACAAGTACCTACTCCTACTTCCTACACGTATTTCTGAGAAAAAGGTATTGACAAATAGACAGGCGATCATACAAATGATCCGATAAGATTTCCTTTTTTCCTTTTGAGATATGGACTCCTAAAAACTAAACTTTAAAGGAATTATGTGATTTTCCGTCTTACTTGCCAACGAGGAACTCAGAAATACCGCTTCGTGACGCCAGACATTACTTAACATCGAATATAAATGTTACCGTGCGTGCTACGTAACATTACAAACAACTGAATGCAATGCTACTTGGCGGTACTAACGAGATTGTCACGTACATTCGTCTCTCAGAAGAGGAAAAAACGATGCTCACCAAAATATTGTGAAAAGGTGGGTTTTGTAATCACTGACGGGATATTGTAGTTAGTTTTGTAAATGATACTTTTGTTCTACTTTTGAGGGGAGAAAAATGAGGTCGCATGCATGTCATACCTATACATCTTGCGATACGGCAACACTTCATATCTCAATTAGAATAATTATTGTTTAATATTGCCTTCAGTGTGTTTCTTATTTAGAATAATATTTTTCTCGCTGGTGGTGACAAGTTGTTTGTTTCACTCGAAAGAAAATTTTTAGACCCCGCTGTCCGTCTGTCACCAGGCTGTATCTCATGAACCGTGATAGTTGGACAGTTGAAATTTTCACAGAGTATGTATTTCTGTTGCCGCTATAACAACAAATA
Organism: Carcina quercana; assembly: GCA_910589575.2. Taxonomy (NCBI): domain Eukaryota; kingdom Metazoa; phylum Arthropoda; class Insecta; order Lepidoptera; family Depressariidae; genus Carcina; species Carcina quercana. Next base: position 5,872,546 of record OU342440.2, on the reverse strand, counting down.
CTAAAAAGCAGAATAAAATAAATATTTTAGGTGACTCCCATACAACAAACGTGATTTTTTGCCGTTTTTATAGAGAATGGTACGTAACCCTTCGTGCGCGAGGCCGACTCGCACTTGGCCCGTTTTTGTTAAGGTCTCATGCTTCTAAATCTCTCACAGTAGTCTATAGAAGAGTCACTCGCTACGCTCGTGATTCAATTCTAGACTACTTCGCTACTTAATAAATAACTTTACTCAATTGTTGAACAAATAACAATTTATTGCTTTTATATATACATATATTGATAATAACATATTGAATTCACTTTCGAGGAAAAAAAATACTCGCGTATGCTCAATGTGAAAACGCAGTTGATAATGTTTTAGTATAACCCATACATACATTAAGTATTCGAAAAAATCTCACAATACTCAGTTCAATACCCTTTCGGATTTCTCCCACACCTCACAATCAGGACCCTGAAAAGTTTTATGCCCTTATGTTTGTAAGGAGCAAATAATTCGAATCCCGACGGGGAGCTGCTCAGCTCCCATTTTAGATTATGCCGGAGGAAATCGAAAAGGGTTGGTTGAGACCGCACGCATAAACTTGAAACTGTAGCAGTAAGAATAAACAGATGATAGAAGTTCCGGCGAATTACTGGGCGGGTGTCGTAAAAGTTATATATAACTATATTCATACAAAACAATTTATAAAGATTTTAGTAAACTCCGTCTGCGCTCAAATTCGAGCAGTGCCACAGGTCGGACACTTCAAACAAATGTCATGATATCGGTTCCTATCATGAATTGATGGATGGATGACGCGCATGGGAGTTATTCGCGTGTGCCACACAACCGGTCCTTCAGCGGGTCACTTTCTTGCTGGGAGAGGTGAGGTACCGCGTATGAGTGTGAGTCGGTGAACGTCTAAACTGTTCGTAGTTTATTATTATTATTTGAGGCAAGGAGGGATGGTTTATCAGGCCCAACCACTCTCGGCGACTTGGATAGGTCTATCATGACCCTATGTGATTAAAGCACTTCCCCGAGACCCACTCCGATCATAATATCGGACGATATCTCCAGGAGTGGAGACCCTAATGTCATCTGGAGTGACGATATGGACTCCAAGGTACATGATGGAGTGCATCGCAGTGACAGAGGATGTGGATAGGTGTCTTCTCTTCCTCTTTACAGAATCTGTAAACCTTAGTCTCCTATACGCTTAGTATAAATTATGTGGCAGTGCGCAAGTGTATGTATAAATGAGTCGCCCGCGACATGACTTGCAAATGAAATCGCTTTATCTTGAGACTTGTATGAGTACAATCTATGTAAATGTGCCCATGTAAAAAAACACGGCCATCTCAACCTATGTATGTATTTACAACATACTTACATGTACATATCACATCATACTATGGTCGCCACATCAACTGCTGTAATTATGACATTTCCCTTCATGTAAGGACCCTTTCTGGGGTCGGTCTTAGTGGACTAATTTTCTTCAGTATCCTTTGGGCTGCCGGAAATAACTGATGAGGTCCCATCCTCACTGCTAAATTTACCTACGCCTGCCTACGTGGGTTTTCAAATATCCACTATCAAGTACAAGTTCATAGATACAAATCGACATAGAACCGACATACAAGCTCTAAAAAAATTAATTTGCAGCATGCTTATTTGCAAAACTGTTCCCACAGCCTATTAAGAAAGACTAAACTGATTGATATGGCCGAATATCATGTTACTCCAACCTATCATATTGCAGTAGTGCAATATGAATCTGCAATATGAATTTCGGCTAATTTATAATTGCTAGGTCAATTTGAGAAAAATACCAATTAGTACCTTGGGGGATCACACACACTCATAGCAACATTTCACCGTAAAAAATAGGTCTAGGCCATTTCTATTGGAGTAATTTAGATTTCTATGATTACTACTGTCAGGCAAGGGATTGTTACGCTTGGGACATACGTAATTGAAAAAAGAAGGAGAAGTAATTGTGCGACCTTTCCGTTGTTCTACGTCCCGAAGAAGAGACAAGAATAGCATAGAAATTAGGCATGTGCTTGGAATTGACTTCGGGAATACTAAGTGAATAACGAACTTTAATAAACGCCTTATGAATTGTTTGAATTAACTCGATGAAACAGACGGCAAATTCCTACGTTGCAAAGTATAAAAAATATGTAAATAAAAATGTCGGTGAAATTCTCTTGACATACGCCAAGCATTTACAAGCGAGCGAAGCCCTCCATTGCGAGTAAAAATTAAAATATAGAACACCAAATCAATTATTATCAATTCCACTAAACATATACTGTCGTTACCAATATGTACGAGTATCTGTTGTCGTGTTTTTGTGTGTGTATTGTGTTGTGTGTGTTTTTATATAAAGGTTTGTCTGTGTCAATATTCATTTCCATACATATTAAACTAAGCAAATGTACAATGTACAGACGTTCTTCGCCCATTACGGATTACATTACATGTGCAAGTCCGACTCGAGTCCGTCTCGCTCTTGTCGTGGACGGTGAATTGACGTGGTGAATAATTTTACCACGTCAGTTATTTTCATGACTCTTTTCATTCACCAGGGCCACCTCGGCTTTATGCTGTCACTTTGTCGTGTAAGGATCGAAGAGAAGGCGGACCGACATACAGACACCCCAGGGATTTTAAGAAGATTAATTTTTTGGCAAACCCTAAAAAGAGCACATCAATTACAATCCTAAACTGAAAAAGAATTCCCCGACCCGATATTGGTCCCGCTATGGGATCTTTTTTTTTGTAGTTAGTTGCAGCTGAACAGATTTCAGATCACAGTAGATATCGCGGGTTGAATATAGTGTACTGATTCCTAGTGTAATGCCTTACTATAAAACATTCCTGATACATAATACAGATTTATCATATAACCAAATTATCTCACTGTTATTCTTCAAAGTGTAAACAGACATTTAGTTATATTCTGAACTGTCATTAGTGCCGATAGTCGGTCGGTCTTTTATACAGAAAGCTCATATATAATTTCAGCATTTCCTAACATTACAACTACTAAGCAGTACTAAGGTTTTTATTACTAAATACATCCCTCCTTTGTGTTCCCGCGTGACGTTTCAATGGAATATAATTTCCGCGATGCATCACACGCTACACTCGCTTCAGGTCGGAAACGTGTCTGGCCACTGTCTTGGTTTCTTTATCCTTTCTTTCATTTGATGTTTCGCTATTGTATTTTGATATTCTCTTCCGTTTAATTTATGTTGTTAAGACTAAAATCTATCTTGATATTCTACCGTGTTATACTTACTTTCTTACACCACTTCCTTTCTATAGTGCTTCTAATAATAGAATCATTAGGAATTTAATGGCCAAAACAATATCAATAACTTCGATTAAGGAGCCATCATAGCACTTCTTTAGATGTGAGCTCGTGTGCACCTCAATATATTTTTAAATTAATAGCTGAATTTAATTCAGTCATTTATTTAATTAATGTATTAAAATCATAATTAGGTCTGCTTACCTCAAAAGGAAAATGTTTACGTCACTTAATTGTCCAACTGTGAGAATTAAAAAAAATATCACATTAAAATAGCTTCTCCACGATTACAAACTTACATTTGCAGGTTGAAGCATAAATCGTGATGTAAAAAATTAAGTACAAAGCTAAATTTGTTCTTCAATCGGAGTTACATTTTCGTTATATCATTTTTCGGTACTTATTACCTTACTTACATAACGTATTATACTCGTATGTGTAAGTTAACAATGGCGCGCATCTATTTGTCAGGCGTTGGAGCTTTGTCCGCTTACGTATTATGTATGATTTGCAGTATGGCAATATTCTGTACGGAACCCTCGATGCGTGCGTGTTACTAAACTGTGGTCGTATTCATAAAATTTTGTGGTAATAATCGGTAATATAATTTAAATCAACTTTCAGAAACAGAAAACAGAAAAATATTTATTTAACTAAAATAAAATTTTCATTGTTATCATTTCATTACAAGAATAAAGAATAGTTTTCCCAAGACAAACGAGTAGAAAAATAATAAGGATCATAGTAAATTATCCTTTTAGTCTCAACTAACTCTATACCTCCAGACGGAATATGGATTGGAACAATTGCAACTCAATCGAAGAAAATAATGAAAAATGACGAAAATTATCATCATTACATCAAATTAATATAGGCCTCCTCCGTGGCCTAGTGGCTATAGAGTGGGACACACAATCTGGAGGTCTCGGGATTGATTCCTATCGGTACTTGGTTTTGGTTGGTGGTAGAGAATGTTGTATGTCCGCTTGGCTAGCTACCGTCATGTTACCTAAGTTACGTTAGCACATATATTACATAATGACAGGTAGAACAGCCAGCGACCTACTAGCTTGTCGCTTCTGATTAATAGCCGCACTATTACGGATAGCGCTCGTAAACATCCATGCAAGACTTTGTCACAACACAAAGAATTCGGGTTAGATTCCTTCAGTGCCCTTCAAGTTTTCATTAGCTAAGTTATTTGTAGACCCTCGAGCTTCGTATCCCATAGCTCCTCGGATACTTTAGCAATTACAAATAGTTTAGTGGTACTACAAAAATAGTCGTCCAATTTCGAGGAAAAGAGTCAGAAACAATAAAATAATGGCAGTTACTTTGTTTATCAAGAATGAATGAGGTATATTTTAAGATATGTGAGTTTATGTACGTGTGTGACAAATTGAGTCTTTATACACTCGAGTACAATAATATGTACCCGCTTTTGAATCATGTCACATTCACATTTAATTGGTATTTCCCTGAACACACTACATAGGAACAAGCAAGAGTGAATATGACATGGTACTAAAGTGGATACATATTTTTGTACTCGAGTGTACATCTGCCTCACAAAAACAATAGGTAACAATACAATATTTGTATATTATCAACACTAGGTCTTGTATGTACCATCGTATATTCTATATGCCATTGTAATAAAGTGGTCAACGTCTTGTCAAATCTTATCTACACGTATGACCGTCCTGCACTCAAGTCCATACCCATGCGATGCGGGGCTTCCGTGGGATTAAATGATAGATAAAAGTGCTATTTATAGCCTGGATACTTAGGTGACAATGTGACTATCCTTTCAGATGCAAGTGCAAGTTTGTGTACTGTAAAATGTTTAGTAAAAAGTGAACATCAGAATCAGGTGCAGGTGCAAGTTCACTGTTGAGCATTAGTTGCCCTCATAGACCGCATTGACGGACGGGCCTTGACGAATGCGGGGGTTGCACAAAGTATAGTTTGTGTGAACACTGTGGCACTGGCGGCCGACCCCGTGACCCATATACCATAGAGCGCCAAGAAAAGCGTAAAAATTAAAGCGTTAAGAGGGTATGCTGTTGTCAAAGCGCCCATACAAACGTAGTCCAGTCATATTTTGAGTATTAAGCTATGAAAATCTATTAAATTTTCAAGACACAATCTAGAAACAAATATCTGTGTCGGTAGTGAGTCAGATTTTCGTTTAAATATATACTTCCAGAGTTACAGGGCGTCAAAGTATTGTATTTTTCGGTAATAAAAAGCCCCAACTTTGAACCTGATTTACAAGAGTATGAATCAATTTAGAACAATTTGGAAAAACCACCGACATCTGAAATTTCATTAGTATACTATATTTAAAAAATGAGTACATAATATACTGTATCCTTCAAATGATCCCTGGACTACGAAACATCAAAATAACGGGTGGATAACATCGCGTAATATATGCTGTCTCACCGTACGCGCTCGTGTAGGATAGGGCTCGGAGAGGGACAGCTAAAAACAATGCAACCTTGAAACTGACCTCGTGGTCATACCAACATAGCCTCTTAAGACAAAAAACGCTACTTATACGCGTCTAAAGCGAAAAGAGAGATGAGGTGGTTTTGAAAGCTCATTGTTGGCATGCTTTATTGTTTACAAACGTAACCACGCGCGATCAACTGATAAAAGGTTTGATACCATGGCTACAGTTGGCAGTAGCTATGTACCAATTGTTCGACTCTACTCGTCACTTAAGTAATTTAATACTACAGTAATTGGGTAAGACAGAGTTGACATGTAGCTGGTACATAATAACCCTTCAAATAATGAATTTTAAAATAGGACTTTCTATGAGGCGATTTATTGCAATCACCATCCTTGGCAAGCTGATCGCCTAAGATGATGTTGATTCATAGGAAGGCATTACACACACTGCGACCGACTTTTCAAACTATTTATTTTATACATTTTGTGGTCACTTGCATAAGATGCTTAAAAAGAAATGAGTTAATTTGAAAATGTGTTTGTTTCTTCTTCCTTCACGTCGTAACAGACAGTCAGAATGACTTGCTTTTTTGTACAATGATAGTTGAAGCATTGATTATAGAATCACGTTCAACTTTCACGGAAGTCAATTCTGAAATCCACGCACACGAAGTCGCGGGAAAAATACTAGTGTTCAATACAATTCACACTCCCACTAACGCAGTCGTAGTGCGTTATTTTAGTCTGCTAAATAGCCGCCTCTTCAAACAATAATCTATTCTTATCAGGTGTCAGAAAATTAACGATTTCAAGCTCGTTAGCTCCTCGGACTATAAAACTGTCGTGTAAATTTAATCATGGCCGTAAACTAAAGCCAGGTGTAGCAGTAACGTTACCTTTACGACGTTTTTCTTCAGCGTGGTCTGTTTTTCTCCGTAATTTTCAACTAGCGTACATTTTTTGACATACCAACCTAATTTTATGAATCTGCGACGACTCAAAAACAATTTTATAAACATCACAAATATTTTCCCCTTCCCATATCTTGGCAGGAATTATCGGCATAATAGTGAATCCAAATAAAATTACAATGCATTGAAACGGCATAGCACGTCGTAATACCTTTCTAAAGCCGAGACTACTCGGATATTTATATACTTAATTAGCTATAATCATATTATAATGAATTCAATAATGAAATTGTTGAACAAAAACAGTTGTAACTGTTGATATTATGTGTCGATGTTTTAAAAGTGGATTTACGCAACTGATTTTCCTACCGTAATGAAGTACCGCATTCCAGCTAAATCCACTTGGTGGGTGAAACCAGTGGGGGCACGTGCCCGCGCATGTTCAAGAGGAGAAAACCTTTATCGATAACAAAACTGTGTAACAACAAGTTATTAAATGAATATAGAAAGGTCACAAATCAACCGTCCCCTCAATTTCCGCATTATATTCACAAGTTTATCCGCAAATTATGCGGATAGAGACGTCAATCCGGATAGAATTATTCGGGTGACGAAGCACCGTCTGAGTCAACTTGGTTAGAGCAGTCGATATGTGTAAGTAAGTCAGCGATGCGTGTACGGTTTGAGGGATAACTTTCTCGGTGTACCTACTATTCGGTGGGGCTTATACAGGACAGGACATGTAGTGTCCTTAAATTTAAATAATTACCGCGTTTAAAATGAACTGAGGAACCTACTTCAGCTGCCCTAAAGGTCTACAGTATTCATCCCCTAAAATGTACACCCCTACACGTAGAATTATCTGGGCATATATTTTTACCTCTGATCTACTAAACAAACAAAAAAGAATCTCGTAATATAAAAAAACAGGCGAATGTATAAACCCTTCATTTTTGGAAGTCGGAGAAAAACAAGTAACATTGTAAATCTTAAAAAATCTAAAGTATGAATGTAAATCGTGAGCCATTCCCGTAAATGTATATCTTTGTATATAAGGTGTAATCAATGTGCGATTAATATCGATTTTGACGTTCAAACGTTACGGATTCTACCTTATGTGTTATACGGTTAGTATGTGATACGGTTGCTTGATTAGACTAATTAACGCGTTTAAAAAAACGACTTCAATTGCCTTAAAATTTGATTTTTGTTGATTTTCTCGAAGCGCAATCAATCAATTACGATAAAAAAATTATGGGACCACCCAATGATCAAAATCGGTTCTCTATTGGTGGAGTTATCGTGAACATACATACAAAAAAACATACGTGGCGAAATGAGAACCTCCTCCTTATTTGAAGTCGGTTGAGTAGAGTCATAATTTTTTCGAAAATATTTCCGACTAAGCAATCCGGTTGGCCATTACTTTCTCCAAACCCCATTGAGGTCCTCAGGTTGCGGGCACCGCTGTTTCTGTCACCACCAAAGACGAGATAACCATCCCTATGTTTTAAATTAATCACTGTCACCAGCCTAATGAGACGAGACAAATCGCTTGACGTAACATTATCACGCGCTCACATTTACCGTCCGAATTCTCCGAATTCGCCACTTTACGATTATAATTTATTACTCCGAGTGGGCGGGGTCGTGACGGGTGTCACTGGTCCAGACAATTCTCACATCTTAGAACAATTATAGGTTGGTCTAGACTAGACTTACTCAAATAATTATCAGCGTTTAAAATATGAGCTTTTCATAATATTAAAACTGAACTTGTTTTTACAGGTTTTGTCTCTTAAAATATTTTTTTAAACTATAATGCGCAATGCTTAACAATTTTCTTCAACGAATTTAATTATGGAATACTATATGTCTGAATGTTCAAAATATTACATCATCATCATCAACCGAGAAACGACCCTGCCACTACTTGTACTTGGTCGTGACTCAAGCACTTTTGCTCCCCATCGGTTATCCGTACTTCGTGCGATGTTGTCTGCCCATTGCTACTTCAGCTCACTGACTAAAAAATTACGTCCCTTCATCATTATTTTACATGTGACTGTTAGTATAGTTTTGAAACGCCTTTTGATAGCCTTTGATTGAAACCATAAAAATGCAGTCCTTAAAATAATATGTTTGAAAAGGTTTTTTATTTTACGGATAAGGTCAGATAGGACAATATCTTTATACAATACTTTTTAAATCAGAAATTCCTCGAAAGTCTAGTAAGTCCACATGTTACGAACATTTTAGAGATTCAGTGAGCATTCAAGGCAAAGGCACTCACTTGTGATGCCCAGCGCGTTTCCGCCACCTAGTAAGGACGTCGATGTTTGATGCTATCAGTCAATTGTGTCACTGTCTCGTATCAACAAGTGTCGAGAGGTACAAGTTTTGAGAGGAGCAGATAGTATTGTGCCTACAGCTAAAGAGTTGAATTCTGTGCCGGCTTATGTGTTTCCCGAGCAATAAAATCTGGATATCATAAAGGCCACAATGAATAAATAGGCTATTTCTATCCAACTGTGAACCATCCTAGACCACATCGTCTCTTTACATAAAGTGACTTTGTGGTCAAACGGAAGCCTGTCTAATATTTCAACCAACTTCAAAAAAGGTTCTCAATTCGACTCTATGCTTTCTTAATGTATGTTACGTGAGAATTCCGCCAATTATGAATCGATTTTGATGATTCTTTTTTGTTTGATAGAACATATTTTAGAGGTGGTCCCATATAACTTTTATCGAAATTGATTGAGCACTTTTTGAGAAAATCAACAAAAACCAAATATGATAATTCTAGCTCTACGGATGATGTTGAACATTTTAGGGGATGATTGTTGCAGAATTTAAGGGCAGTTTAAGTCGGTTTCTATTTATTTCAGAACGCGCTAATTATCACTTACTTTAGCGGTATTCTATTTATATAACTTTTTATGACACGGAATATATTCACAGAAACGAATCGTCTAAAGCATTCGACTATCTTAGATATAGCTCATGACTTAGACCATCTTAAAGGTCATTGGTTCGACCTATTAACAATGCCACAGCGCTTTCTCACGAGGACGCTCGACACACTACGAATGCCTTTCCAAGCTACCAGTATCTTTGTTTTATTCAGCACTGCGGTTATCACGTCTTCACACGCTAAAAACTATAAATTTGCTGTCTTGTAATTTCTTATTTGATTTCTATCAAATATACTTATTTAAATTATTTATAGTAGGTTATTTGAAAGTCTTTGATTTTATCAATTATGTGTTAATAATTACCAGTTTCTGTAACCATAGCAATACGATTACCTACCTTCGCGATTCATCAGAAGTGGTTACAAAGCTTGTGTTTTATTTACGGAATCAATAATTTGTTACGTGTGTTGTTCTACCGTCCAGATAGATTTTAATCTTGTCATCAAATGGCATTGAAAATTTGTAAGCAAAAAATCGTCAGCCACTTCATTCCTGGACATGAGCCTCGCACAAATATCACCATGACGAATAGTGTGCGAATGCGAATAATCGCACTGCGGTTTAGTGGTACGTAGAATTTTACCCTTAGTCGCCTTTGACGACTACTGACTACGTACTGAAGCCGTAACCATGTGGACAGGGATTACATAGCGATATACAGGGAACTAAACACATAAAAGGGTCGAACCAGTAGTTACCGCGGGATAATATCTGAAATCTACGCGGACAATTCGCTGTCAAAAGCTAGTGAGACTATAAATTAGCTTTCGAACTTTATTGCTACAAGTCAACAGAGTTACGTGTCACGGTATTCGAAACAAAATGGTTACCATTCAACAGAGGTGGTTACAATCATGGCTCATTTATTCGGAAGCAGTAGGTTGGTACGTGCTGCTCTGTCGTCCGCTCGAATACAGATGAGATGGGTAGACTGTACAGTTAATACTTAAAATGTAGTGTCTGAGAACTTTATAACTTTTTTGGAGGTGTTACGTGAATTTTTAAACCGTGAAACTGTTTATGGGCCTCTTAAACCTTTGCGAATCGTTGCCCTGCTGATATTATTTATTTTTTATTTACTTTTAAATTACTCTTCGGTGTGTACACTAGAGAATACAGACGACTGGGACCACGAAGAAATGTTTGTGTTTATTGAATAGTTAAATATGACGGTCACTGTGTGGTCAGACGACCAATGGTCACAATTACTGAATTTATTCATTCGGATATGAAAATAATAATGTATTTCGTTCACCGATAATTATAACGCGGTACCATGTTACCGGAATAAAAATTATTCGGTGTGTGTAAAATGTATCCATACTAAATTTTATATGTGTGTTAAATTTCATTCCATTCATTAAGCCGTTTTTGCGTAATTGAACCTTTGAGTAATTGAACCGCAAACCGCCACAATTACACTTTTAGCTACATTTGCAAAGAATTTTATGCAACCGCGTTCTTTAAAAATATTTTCAATACAATGATTAAAAATTATTTGGTATAAGATTTTCTTTAGTCTTGTACTAGGAAGTACTTGTACGAGGAATTTCCATGTATATTATTAGCAAACTAAAATGACTTCATTGTTCCCAAATACTAGACAGTTTCATTTCTCATCAGTAGTTTGATCTCGTAAGTATATTAAGTGGCAAAATTAAAATTTCTTGAATCCTCTAACACCTTACTTGGATGTACCGTAATATTTTCACGATTCGTAGATACACAACTAAAACATACAGAGCTTCTATATTCCTAAATTGTGTTTTAAAACAACATTTAAATTTAAATATTGTTCTGGAACAACATTTTGAAATTGAGAACGGTCGTTTCTCCAGGATCCAGGATTTTAAAGTCTATAAGTTTGAACATTTGGGAATAATAGTTTAGATGAAACTTTGTACATTCAGAATACACCAGTACGCTCGCATCGATCATATTGCTTTCGACACTGAGGTATTTTGGACGAGAAGATACGCCGTAACTTCCCGAACGCTGCCCAGACCATTGGGATTCTTCGTTTGACCTCTTGTCAATGTTGGACCTACTGAGTTGAATAATCAATTACTATAGTCGCAACATGCACATTTGACATGAACTTCTACTTTTGAAACCTCTCTGTTGGGAAACACTGTTGAAGTAATTAATAATTGAATTCAGATCGGCCAAGAATTCTGCCATTATGACTATGTCATCGACAATCGAAGATTTAGCCGTTAATGGCTAATATTTTCCAATTCAGAAGCTTGAAATCATCATCTACTTTTGTTCACACCCATGCTGAGGTGAAGATTTTCGAAGATGTCCCTCTGTCTTATTCATGGTCAAGGACGCGCCATAATTTAAGTAACACAAATAAAAATTGTATCAGAGTCAACTCAAATTAATAGGGACTTAAAAGTTTATCAAACGAAGATCTTTGGTAGTTACTTTACAGAATAATAAGACAATACATCCAAAATATATTTTACAATACCATGTCAAATGTTGAAGTTTCAGTGAAGGCTAAATTTGAATGAAGATTTACATGGACAGACTACATTTCCACAATACGGAATACAATACAAACAACAATGGGACATGAGTTACCGACTGAAAATTTTTACGCTAATTTCCATGTAACGTATAAGACATGCATGTTCTGTTAACAATGACAAACTTAAGACCGAAATCTGCACTAGCTCGTTAACAGCTACTTACAAATAAATCAATTCATTTTAATTACAAACAACGTAAAAAATTAACAGAGTATTCGTTTAGCACTAGCCATCAAACCTAATGGGAGTTGTCAACTACAACTGATTGGTTAATTTATATAACAGGCATGCAAATCTACGGTTATGGAAACAAATCGGCTATACTTCGTTGAAGCTTTAATTGTTGCTGTGAGGGGAAACGTCGGCTTATGAATACGGTTTAGTGGCTTTAGAGTTAAACAGTGTGAGACTAAATAGTGACATAAATAAATAAATAAAATAGAACAATAATGTTCGTAAATAGACTCGAATTTATACAAGACTGTCAGGACCTCCTCTCAAGTACTGACGACTTGTGTTAGGAGGCCTAATTTTTCGTTACATAGCAATATATAATATCGATTTCAATTATTAACAGACACACATAAAACAAAAGTCAAGTCACGACAAAGCAAGGAAAAATCGACTTGAAAAATTGAGTCAAGATTAGTGTTTTTTATTTTATTTTGACAGTTATATCATTTTATGATGACTTTAAAAACAATCTACTTTACATATATCTATGTATCCATTTGGAATTTACAAGAAAACTAGGAGACCTACGAGTGCAAATAAGAATGGTTATTATGGACGACAAACATTACAAGTTTACTTGCTAACATATGTTAAATGCTCTACTGAGTAAAATATTAAAAACTGTAACTGATTCACTCTACAATAACTTAAAACCGATTAAGCCGTAGATATCATTGTGCCTCAGTGATGTGTTTAAGAGAAGCTAAGACGTCGCGAAAATTCGAAAAGACGGAAGTTCCATTACGGACGGAACTGTGTCGCTCCACTATGTCCTTAGCATTTTATGAAACCGGTTTTAAGATTTACGTTTCTAACCTAAAACTACGCGTTGTTTTCAACCGACTTCAAAAAAGGAGGTTCTCAATTCGATGCTTTTTAAAAAAAAATTAAGTGTGTTACGCGATAACTCCGCCAATAGTGAACCGATTTTGATAACTCTTTTTTTGTTACGTTATTAACATGATTACGTTAGCTAAATAATCCTAATATCATTACCCCTCCTTTGCTTCGTCGATGTCGGATAACATATGCATCTCACCTGAAACCCGAAGAATATGGAACAAATCTGTCCGCTAAAAACACCTTTTGTCACCCGCCATGACAAATCGTCCGTCTCGTGTTTTGGTTACAACAAGGCGACAAAGTGGTGACTTGATAAATTGCGCAAAGTTCCGCTCACATTTGTGTCACTCGGAAAATGTGGACGAGGTGTCCATCGCCAGGTGTCAGTGTGGATTTCCAGAAATACGGACGTTGTGGAGAGAGGAAAATCCGGGGTTAAATCAGCTAAAGATTTTAAAAATTTAAAATAGCACGTAAACTTTGCTAATTTTGAACACGGGGCAATGCTATATTCAACTATGCTGTTTATATTCACGGTTGAAATATAAATGACAACTCAAAATTACAACTTACAATTACAAATTACAATTGTTAAAGTATACTACGTCAACAAAGGAAAGGTAACTTGTTGTGACCTTGTTGTGTTCACACACTGTAAAATTTATAATTCATTTATCTTGAAAAATTTGTTTTACTCCCGTGAACATCTTCCTTTTTTGAGTGTGTGTGTGTGTAACCTTGGTACAAACCAAGGGCTACGATGTGTTATATTAAAGGTGTCTGCTACATTCAAGAGATTTAAACGTATCGTTTTTACGGAAGACACTTTTTTACCTATATTACCACCATAAAACAATCATCATACAACAATCGGAGACATCGTCCGATATATGATCGGAGTGGGCCTCGGGGAAGTGCTTTAACCACATAGGGGTCACAATAGATCTATCAAGGTCGCAGTGAATGGTTGGGCCCGGTGGACCACCCCCCTTGTCTCAAATAATAAAATAACCATAAAACAATACAGAGAACTATGTCAATACAGTCCTTAACATAACTGTCTGTATTGTAGTGTTAATTGTCGTAGTACTCTGGGGAATGTTCGTTGTGTTGAGTAAGACAGTTGTGCGCGAGTGTCTGTGTATCGTATCTCATTTCACGGTTGCTTATGACTAAGTTTCTTTTTGTCAGCCGCTGAAATGTTTACAAGATATTTGTGCTCTAAATTTAGAAATGAAATACTTCTGCGGCGAATACAATGCTACATACATACACATATACATTTATTTTTTATGTAGAATGGATTCTGCGCTTGGCCTTCATGGCAGTTGGATTATAAGCGAGCTCACGTAGAAGCCAAGTATAATTTATTTTAACTTGGTACTACTACGCGTTCCTGAGAAAAAGTGTGTTGAATTGTTGATAGACAGACAGACGTAGGTATGTCCTTTTGAGCTACGGGACCCAAAAAGTACCATGGAAATTGGATCTCTTAAGACGGAGACATCCCTCTTTTTCCGCCTTTTCTACCCTTTTGGAGGAAGTACTCATCCAATCAAAATCCCCGGCGGCAAAATTAATTTGCATGGTCGTATAACCTATATACAAAATTTAAGCACGATCGGTTATAAAATACGACCTGTAGAGTACCAACAAACTGACACCCGAAGAAAATTTGGCCAACGCCAGACTTGAAGCAGAGACGATTCGCTCGCTCGGTCAGCAAAATAAAACATAAACTGTAAGTCTGTACACTGTCTGTTTTATGAGTAAACTATTAAACGTTAGATCATTTTGGAAGACAACGGAGACGAAGTCGCGCGAAAAATCTTGTTCATTATCACAAACTAGCGGAAAGTCCTGGTCCTCACGTTGTCGTAGAGAAACAATATGAACACTTGAAAGATTATTATTGCGTATATATTAGAAATATTGTTCCAGTCCCTTATTATTTTCCTAAACAACTACATTAGACTCTTACAGAGGAAATCCACCTACCAGAATGATGATTGTTCCGAAAAAATACCAAACATCCGAACGAATCGGTGGCGGGACCAACGTAATTGTAGCGTGTGTTAATGCTCTACAGAATATACCTATAAAATAACATTCGCAAATGAATTATACGTAGGCGAAGAAGATATTTCTAAATGGGTATCAGGCATCCAGCGCCATTTTCTTAATAATAGGACTGTTTATTACTTGTTCAAAGAGCAGATTATACGGCATTAAGGCCGGGTGCTTGCCGGTCGTTTCCTAGAAATAATTTATTAGAAACAGTTTCTCTAAGGAGCAAGGAGTACACTCTCATTGTCAGCTTGGATACCATTTAGGTGTTATTAGAGCTATAATTAATATGGTTTGTTATGATGAATAATAAAATATTTTTATTTCCTAATATTTGTCTGAACTGTACTTACTGAGCCACCTGTTTTCAGCGGCTTCATAAGACAATCCAAACAGATTCATTGCACTCGAAAAAAATTAAAAGTAATAAAGAAAATATCTGACCACATGAATTCTTGGCCCGTTGCTGGTATGCTATTGTTTTATCTACATTCAGTTCATCCGGGTCGCCAGAATGCCAGTTGAATCGTCAATGTCCGGGAAAGTGCCAAAAATGTGCTCGCCGTGTCTGCCGCCCAGGTCGTTAAATGCAGTGTTTACAAAACATTGTCAGATTTACTGCGGACAGGAATCGTGTTTCTTTGCTTTTTTTTCTTAATCTTTATGGGTTCCATACCCGATGGGTAACCAACGGGACCCAATTACTAAGCTTCCGCTGTCCGTCCGTCTGTCTGTCAGCGGGCTTTATATCATGATCCCTAATAGGTAAACAGTTGAAATTTTCACTAAATGTGTATTTCTGTTGCCGCTATAATAACAAACAATAAAATTAATTGGCTTTTTTTATTGATTCTGATATACTTTGACAGACATACACCAGATTCAGATTATAAGGACTTAATTTTTGTCATCTTATGACAACACTAACAACATCTAGTTTTTAATAAACCATATTTATACATACACATACATATATGTACATTTAAGTCCAACCTAGGACGCCTCCTCTTAGAGAAACTTTATTGCAGTGTTAAGGAATTTGTAGGAGGGAGACAATATAGGAGGTAAAGCTTAGATATACTATGCATTATTATATAAAATTTAAGTACTGACATTTATAATTGTAATCTAATTATTAGCATGTATCTTTTATTTTATTATTTGTTTTTGTGTTACATTGTTCATGATTTAAATTAACTGAAACTGAAACATCACCATCATAATCAGCCTCTGCTGAACATATGCCTTCTCCATGGTGTGCCACAATGACCGGTCCCAAGCCACTTGGACAACCAAGATATATGACATCGTAAAACTGAAGATTCTTTTAATGGTTAGAAACCGTTAGTGCGCGAGTCCGACTTGCACCAGGCCGTTTTTTTTAAATCATACACTTATTCAAATAAATTTCCAGTAATCACAGCATATGTGTTTATAATGTAACTTGCTTCATTACAGAAACATCTCCGTGTCTGTCCAGTCTGTCGATGGACCCAAAAAGAAATTGGCCATGACTGACATTTACCTTTCTGCATAAATATATCCCTGATTATATTCTACCCAAACGAAATTATAACATTCGTCTTTTATAATGAAAAAAAAACCCGAAACATTCTCATTGTGGATGACGGAAAGGCTTACCCCGTCAGGCTTTTACATTAATGAATACGTAAGAAAGCCTCGAGGCAACATTGTTAGCAACAATACATGGGGCTTAATAAACGAATGCCTCTTAGGCCGCATGAAAGTGATGGGCTATGTTTGCCTATTTGTTAATTTGTGTTAGTGCTTTCTAGTCGTCTAATAATATTAATGGGAACGAGGTGCGCTTAATTGTATTGTTGGGGTATGTGAATCTTTTTTGTTAAATATGCTTGACCGCCTCCGTGGCCTAATGGCTAAATGATGGAGTAACAATCCAGAGGTCCCGGGTTCGATTCTCAGTACCTAACGGTACTCGGTTTGGTTGGTTGAATTTTTTAAGTCCGCCTGGCTAGCTACCAGCATGTTACCTAGTCTGCCGCCAAATAGCAGTGTTGACAGCACTATTGTATTCCGGTATGAAAGGTAGCAAAGCAAGTGCCGCATTAGGTTAAGTCTTCTGAAGGCAAACGCTTATCATTCGCCTTTTCGTCACTTACCATCAAGTGAGATGAAGGCCAAGGACAAACCCACCATACATTTTTAAAATACGACTTCGTTCGCTTGGTCTTCTGAAGAATCGAGATAAAAAGTAGTATAATTATGTACTGCCGTCCCTTCAACTATATATTTACAAAAGTCGTTATACCTCTCCGTACCGACGTTGAAGGACAAACATATAAAAATACGCATTTTCTCCTTTGATATATTTGTATTGATGGATATCACAGAAAAGAGTTGATATATTATAACCCTACGAAGAATGTCCATTTAGATGTGAATGAAGCTTTGCACGGACATCACACCGTCTTGTGTATTTGATTAAAGATATTCAGACAGTTCTATAATTTCTTTTCTCAGTTATTTTCTGCAGGACGTTTATCGAAAAGTATTGACGCCGAAAAGATTTGTAACAAATTACGACTTATCTTAGTGTACAGTCTCTCGTTAAATTAACAGATTTTCCTGTTGGAAACTTCGAATATAGAACGGGGAAATTGTATTTTTACAATCATTTTTCAGGATGACTCAAAATCTATGCAACAACAAAAAATATCCTCCTCACTTGATCTAGTGATCCCACTTTGTAATTTTGACCCCTCTACTTTCGCGCCTTTTTTCATCGGATGTTTGAATACCTAGAGTATTCCAAATCTTGGCTTAGCGAGTGATAAATATAAATGAGAAAACGCTACGAAAGCTGCAAAACACGTACACACCGAGAATATTCAAATAAGTATCTAAGTACCGTCAATCAGGTGTAACGATCGGCCGGCCGCATCGCAACAGCTGATCGAGCGTCAGCCATTTGTAAACATGCCTGGGTATTGCGAACTCGTAAAGGTGTCTCTGACGTCATCCGACGAGATGTTCACCTGGATTTGTTTCGTGGCCATCTGAATACCGACCGACACTAACATCCTACAAATTGTAAATACGTGAATGATGAACGTCATAAGTGTGTGGTTATTAGTACAATCTATAATAATAAATAACACGTCTCACGTATTTTCGGTTAGTTTAGCATTTGGTATGCTCTATCCACAGATTGGTGCGTGAAATAAAAACTGTATGGATGCGTGTTTTCAAAAGCCAGAGTTAAATATTTATTAAGCAAACACACGCATTGAAGTACCATGTTACTATTTAAAAGTATTATTTTTGTGCTGAAAATGACATGTAATTTGACGTTGAAGCCTGTCGAAGGGGACAATGTAAAAAATGCTATGCTTTTCCCTTATAATAAATAAAAAGTTATGTCACTGTCACTATCATATTTTTTCACTTGGAAAATAAACACGGCGTTAAAAACTGTTAGCCTGTTAGCTGTCAAGTCGCTAGAACGGCCGACCTAAACTATGTAAAAAATGTTTTGATTGTTATTAATGATAACAAAAACACTGAAAGTTTCGTTCGGATGTTTTTGGACACATTATTATTATTGACAGCCTGTAATGTGCCACTGCTGGCAAATGTCTCCCTCATATTCATACAGTTTCGCACATATCAAAGTAAAAACGATAACAAAATTAATTCTTCATTCTCCTAGCAAACTATACCCTATTTTGAGGGTGTTAGAAGCCGCCCGAAGGCCTCTGGCTAACTTGCTTTAAAAACAACTGTCAAAGACAACAACCGAGATTCACTGCATTGCGAATCACGGAATCATTTTACTTTTCTGACAATCAGGTGATTCAGCAATGCCCTAATCTCAAACCGGGACAGTATAACAAATTTACCATTCTATTCATTGATCTGACCAAGCCACAGACAGTGTAATATTTCATGAAATGGTAGCATTTCATGACATAATCGGGCACTTCATGATGCGGGCACGGTCCACGATATCAACACTACCCTTCACCGTCGTTGTGAACAAAACGGCACAAATGGCAAACATTGTTTTGAAATAATACTCTTAGAAGTAGATTGTCCATGGAGGCGGTTAAAACACGATAATCTTGGTATTTTCCGGTCCCGATCACAATAAACCATATACTATGAAAAATCCATTAAGAAAATTGTAAAGTGATAAGTGTTGCAGATGGTCGTCCCGTAGGATAGACGCGTCCTGCCGAACGCATTACATTAGAAATTGATCGATACTGCTATTACATCGTAGTATCATTTTCCTTAAGCTTTAAATATAGCTTCTTGGTAAAAAGGTTGAAGAACATTAAACTAGGTGTGAGAGACGAATATGTGAAGTTATTACATTGTAAGTTTGATGGCAGATTAACTTGTAACTCTTAAACATATAGTTCTAGGATTTCAATGATAAATTAATTAATCAGTAAATTTCATTAGTTTTTGTAACATGAGCCTTCATCACACCTTATAGTACGTGACGAACACAATAGGGCTGCTGTAGTCTAGCAGCATACTTGTTGATATGGTGGTAGCTCTATTGCCATAACTATTCCAAATTTCAAGTCGCTTTGCTGAGAAAATAAGCTGTGACAGACAGACGGGCAGACACGCAGACACCAAAGTGATTTTGTGTGATAAATATTCCGTTTTTTCCATCGGAGGTTTGGAACTCATAAAATCACCACATCTATCGACTACGAGTAAAATATCATCACTAACATTTGCAAAAGTCAACTGTTAGTGGTCGAGCCTTTCATAGAATTAAATGAATTGGAATTTGGTATTCAAGCATTGTGTGCGGATCCCCGTTGACTGATGGTGAATCAAGTGCTTATTCAAATCGACTGATAGATAATAATATCATGTGAATTATTGTTTCTGAGAAACCGCGTTAACACGCCCATTATCGTAAACATTGCACATTTACTATCGCACCATCAAACTCGCCACACTATTACAAACTGTGAACGACTTACGAAAACTAGAGACGGGAGCTGTGACAGTGACCGTCATCCATATTCTTAAAGTGCATCGTATTTTCTATGTCCGGCTGGAAAGATACCACCATCTGCTTAAATTTGCTGCCAAATGGCAGTGTTAATAGCACTGTTGTGTTCCGTCATGAAAGATAGCAGAGTCAGCGCCTGATCAACTTGAAGCTTCTGAGTGAGCTTTACATTCAACGGTCTTAAAGCCGCTTAAATTCACGTAAGATGAAGGCTAAGTCCAATCCACTATGCCACAAAATTTATAAACATACAAGGTCTAATACATCGTGTTATTAAATACTGGGTCAACCCCGAAAAAACTCACATAATAACATATTTTACATAAACTTTGACACGAATTACTTTGATATCAATTCAAGTTAAGAGGCAATGCTGTTGTCAAAGCGCCCATACAAACGTAGTTCAGTCATATTTTGAGTATTAAGCTATGAAAATCTATGAAATTTTCAAGACACAATCTAGAAACAAATATCTGTGTCGGTGGTGAGTCAGATTTTCGTTTAAATATATACTTCCAGAGTTACAGTACGTCAAAGTATTGTATTTTTCGGTAATAAAAAGCCCCAACTTTGAACCTGATTTACAAGAGTATGAATCAATTTAGAACAATTAGGAAAAACCACCGACATCTGAAATTTCATTAGTATACTGTATTAAAAAAATGGTTACATAATATACTGTATCCTTCAAATGATCCCTGGACTACGAAACATCCAAATAACGGGTGGATAACATCGCATAATGTATGCTGTCTCACCGTACGCGCTCGGGTAGGATAGGGCTCGGAGAGGGACAGCTACAAAACAATTTAACCTTGAAACCGACCACGTGGTCTTACCAACATAGCCTCTTAATATCGATTAGTAAGGGGTAGGAATCAATTTTTATTTCATTTAGTTTTGGTTTTCTAATCGTAGAAATGCGTTCGAAAAATTTATATTGCATTTTTCAAAAACTTCGCCTAATCGTGACCAGTTACGATGTCAATGCATGTATAATTCGGACCTATTGATTGGCTATAACAACTGGAACTCTATAGTATCAATAGCTATGCTAGAAGCTACACGCTACACGTTTTCCGGTATGTGATTGTCCCTTGCACATTCTACCTCTGCACCAGTTCTTTGTGTTTTATATCCTGGCCGTAGCAATTTTTATTTATTGACAAGTGGAGCTGAGGCAGTGTGTTTCTCTTTTCAAACCGGATGTATTACGATGGGCGGTAAATATGGGTTTCAGTAATATTCTTCAGATGGAGCAGTGTTTAATTGATATTTAGCCTAACTCTGTCTTATGATATTATAGATAATGTATGTCGATACGATAATATTTAGCCTTTCCACAGTTTGCGTAAGTCAATGCTTAAATGAATGATTTTCAGGAACCACATGTTTACGGATCGTGCTTCCACGAGGAAGTTTACAGTTTGATTGTATACTTTATTAAGAGGCTATGTTGGTAAGACCACGTGGCCGGTTTCAAGGTTAAATTGTTTTGTAGCTGTCCCTCTCCGAGCCCTATCCTACCCGAGCGCGTACGGTGAGACAGCATACATTATGCGATGTTATCCACCCGTTATTTGGATGTTTCGTAGTCCAGGGATCATTTGAAGGATACAGTATATTATGTAACCATTTTTTTTTGATACAGTATACTAATGAAATTTCAGATGTCGGTGGTTTTTCCAAATTGTTCTAAATTGATTAATACTCTTGTAAATCAGGTTCAAAGTTGGGGCTTTTCATTACCGAAAAATACAATACTTTGACGCCCTGTAACTCTGGAAGTATATATTTAAACGAAAATCTGACTCACCACCGACACAGATATTTGTTTCTAGATTGTGTCTTGAAAATTTCATAGATTTTCATAGCTTAATACTCAAAATATGACTGGACTACGTTTGTATGGGCGCTTTGACAACAGCATAGCCTCTTAATACCGGATTGAGATCAAAATTGACTTGATGGTCTTGTGTTGTGGACATATATCGTCTAAAATGTGTCGCGTATTAAACACTATGTCACCATTCAATGAATGCGCATACACTTTGTTAGGGATGCCGCGTGAACTCTCAAATTCTATGAAATATATTGATGTTTATAAAAGAACTCGTTTCTATAATATGACTGTAGAAGTCAGTCTATCACGTTGTCTATCACTTCACTAGCTCGGCAATGCTCTCGTGAACTGTCAGTCATTGACAGTCTGACACTGACATTTAGCATACCGAACCATATGCACACGAGACAGGGTGTGTAAGCTATACCGCATACAATACAATGATCCACACTCACGATCATGTGAGAAAACCGTAAGAAGGACAATAAAGCTATCAATATTATCCAATTAAAAATAAGCATTTCCGAATTCTAGATAACCCCGAGCGTTTTTTTTTAAAACAAAGTCTGTGCATTTTAGATATGGAAAAGTGAAATTCATGCTACAGAAAGAACATAGCTTCTAGTTGCTCCTAAATGAGTAAAGTTTTTCGAAAAGGTCTTGTCATTAACTTTTCAAATATAATCATTTCCGTGCCAGTATCTTTCAGAAGTACAATACACCACATCTTTTGACACAAAACAAAATGCCAGTGTGGACCTTCTCCCTTCGTTAATAAAGACGACAACATCTCACAAAGCGGAGTAACCTGTGCAGCTAGATGTATTGTCGTTCCCAATTTAATTCCCTGTCCACTTTTTATTGCTTCAGCGGGACGGTCCACTGACGTCAATTTTGTTTTATTTATAGGGTTCCTTATAGAACTTGAGGAAACGGGTAACTTTTTATAATCGACTGGAATACATCAGAAATATTCTCTTTTTTCGACGGTAGAATTCTTTTAAAAGAGAAGTCCAAAAAGTATTTTAAACAATTTTCTTAGAAAACTTATATAATTCTAACTGTAAAAATAAAGTTTTATATAATTTTGCATTATAGCTTGAGAGTTAAATTCAGGAATATTTTTTTTAGAAATAAGGTAACCACCTCCACAACTCACCTCACTCACATAATTCAGAATTGTGTTAGAAACCAGTGAGTTAGCGCCTCATTATCAAGTTTTCTGGGTATACACTTTCCATCCAACGACCTTATCGTCACTTATCTTAGGTTGAGATAAAAGCCAAAGTGCAAACCTAATCCTTATTTTAAATACATAAAATAGATAGACGCCAATAATCTCAAACATTTTTGGTTCAATGGAAAAAAAACTCTACACGGAACGCCTACCGCCATACTTCAACCGGTACTTGCCCGGATTTTTCTACAAAAAAATAATTTTTCCCTCGTCCGCCTCCTTGGACGTTCTCAACAGCGAAAGCGGTGCTAAATAAATAAATCTTCAAAGTGCTCGTTTATCCCAAGGAATTTCACACGAAATAATGAAAACATTTTCTTTTTTGGCACAACTTTTTGCTTTAGCAGATCAAAGCTAAGGATTGTAAAAGACGTCGCTGTTACAATCTTTTTTGCTTTTGTAAGGAATTCTAATTATGAAACGTTTGTTTCTGTTAAATTTCTGCGGTTTTAGGCGCTTATATACATAAATAAGTACCTATAAGGTTTCTTTTTGGGGACCCGTTAAGATTCCCAGATGGTCCAAGAATAGGTCACAAAATGCCAAAAATATGTCGAAAGGTACGAACCATTTGGTTATCTGTACGTCAACAATAATAGTCTCTTGCACAGGTTATATATCATGTTGGCATGCGGACCCTAAAACAATAAAATGAAAAGTAAAATTTACTCTAATATTGACTAATCTATCCCTAGACCACACAACCATGTAAGAACCGATTCCAAACCGAAGAAGCTACAACTTGGGTGTCTTTAAGTTGAGGGTCCACATCATCGCTTTCGGGTGAGATCTAACGATCCGCTGTCAAAGCGTCCAGTCGTTAGAAGCGTGATTGTGTGTGAGCGTCACAAAAATAATTAAAGTTCACTTGTGCACAGTCGGCCCAGAGTCTGCAAGGAGTCGATATACAAACTGCCTCTCCACCACTTCACTTATAAAACCTTGTAAGTTGAGTATACCTGAAAGCTTATCTAAACAATGATGCATCGCAAGTCGTCTTAGCATCTGTCTGGCAGTCCCACATTATGTTTACGCAACATCCGTAAAAGCAGGATTAAATAATCCTAGCAGCACAGCTTTCGAAATAGAAGTTATTTCACGTCCGAAATCTACTGGGAAACATGTTCTGAACAAAATGGACGGTCGTGGGCGGGCGGCTAATTAAAATTATTAAAGTTTAGTTTAGGAACGTTCTGGTTTCAGTGAATGCCCGACAAGCGCCAGATAGTCTTTCTGACACACGGTCATGACGCTCCGATGAGGCTCAGATAGAAACCTTAGATTAAGATGAGGTCATCTCTTTTTTACCGTACATAGGACGTTCTCACAAATATTGGTAAAACATGTCCTACTGTAGGCTTTTTATATTAGTTACTTGTATTTGTGTCATCATAGTCTTCTTCATCAGCACGCCTGGCTTTTCATCAGGGGGATTGTCATAATCACCACGCTTGACAGTCAGATTAGTGATCATAGTGTTGTTGTCACGCAGGTATGGTATTTGTATATTACTCAAAAAGTAATTTGTATTGCAATGCTCAATAAAATTTTACTGTACAGTGTTAATATAAGAAATAGATATGCAAAATCAATACAACACATAGACCAATCAAGTCTCTACTGATATTTACTCACTTACTCACTAAAATTTAAACAAAACGCCCTAAAATAAATGTGAACAATACAATTAGTTTACCAGACAACTGATTTTTTAAAATATAAGGTGCCTAATAATTTATACATAAATTTTTAAATCTATACAGCCCTTAGAGGAATTTTCGAATATATTTAAAAGCACTAATTGATGAGGAGAAAATATCTACACCTGAAAACTTTACATTATATTGCTTACATGCACGATCCGCAATATACTAAATGTCAGGATATTGCGGACATCCTAAAATCAAGTTTCAGGATTGGCTAAGGGACATAGTGACAGTTTAGTCGTCACTGGACTTTTCCGACTGAAGCAGAGACAAAATGAAAATTGCTCGCTGGTTACCCAACCCGTATGCATCTAGAAGTAAAACGTATGTTGGCAATAAAAGCCAGCCACACGCGCCAGCAGTAAACTACGGCCAGACAGACAGAAACATTGAGGATTTACCGTCAGCCACCGCCTCACGTGCTGCTTCTCTTCCCGCGCTCACTTACCTTGAATTTATTTCTATTGTCTTTCAAATGGCCCTTATGCATTTCAGGCAATACGGAATCGTTTATATTTTTCATGAGAAGTGGTTTTTATCAGGTTATATTACTACATACGTGTGGCCTTGCCTTTAAAATAGGATAATGTAATCCCATATTCATGTTAAACCCAATAAAATTACAGAGTTACACAGTTTGGTGGTTCTGACTGTCCCCTAGAAAAGATGGGTGGGGGGGGGGGGGGGGGGGGGAGTCTTTACCCCCTCCACCCTATTCCTTTATTCTAAACAAGTCTGGAGTCTCACGATAACTTTAGAGTTCGTAGGAATTTCATCCACCTTCATTGGATGCGTACCAAGTTACCATCCTGGCTAAAATATTAAAAAAACAGGAATAACAGTGGGAGCGGAGAGGATGTGGGAATGAATGTCCCCTGGAAAACACTCTTAGATAGCTTCTACGACAGGCGTGCTAAAATAAGACTTGATTATATACGAATAGAAAAGACGATGCCACATGGTAGAAACGAAATCATAACTAGAGCAGACTAAGTCCACTGTTGAAAATAAGCCTTCGCTTACTACCTTAGGGGCCGTCCATTAATCACGTGAGGCTTGAAAGGGGGGGGAGGGGTTTGACAAAAATCACGAAATGTCACAAGGGGGGAGGGGGGGGGGGGGGGTGTAGTAAGATATCACGTGTATTTATTTTTTCATTATTTTTTCAAACGCGCGATTTTTAAATCGAAAAGCGGCGTCTAGTGTGACCTTGACTCGCCGTTGCTAGACAACGAACGAAGTACCTTCTCACGCGCCGCCGACGACCGCCCGCTCGGCACGCCAATCGCCAGTTATTCTGTTGTTTTCTCGCCGAATACATGCGTAAACGGTTATAATACCTTAGTACGTTTTGCATTATTAAAACAATGTTTAAAGTAGGTGATCTGTATAAAGACCTTTTTGCAGAGTATAAGAAAGGAAAAAACCTAGTATCGCTCAGAAAGAATTTAATGAGTTGTGGGTGATTACACCATTCGTTTATTATTATTTTTATGCAAATCAAAAACAACCTGCAACCTTTCTGTCAGACATTTTTATCATGGTCCTTAATTTCAGAATAAAATAAGATTATACTTTATACATGTATTTAAGATAATATTCTAAAATATCCTAACTTAAAAAGGAGATCAAATATATGTGAAGCCAAGCTTCCAGGCTTGTGATTGGCTGACAGTTACATGTATTATAGTAAAATGACACAAAAATATATCATGACATATACGATACCAAATTAAAATATAAATTCAACACGCGCGCTTGCGCGCGCAAGACAATTCTAGTTCTAAGATTTTTTGTAGATACGAAAAATACACGTGATGTTGGATGGGGGGTGGGGGGGTAGTCTTAAACCTCACCATGTATCACCAAGGGGGAGGGGGGGTTAAAAAATGCTTAAAAAAAGATCACGTGATTAATGGACGGCCCCTTACCTATAGGTGCTTGAACGAGGTATTAACTTTCGAACTTTCCATAATCACTGTAGTTTATACGCTATAGAATACTCACACTGTCTCGTGGTGTCTATGTGTTGGTTCGTTAAAACGTCAGTGTCAAAGTTTCAAACACTGACACACTGTCACGAGTCGTGTGTGAGTGTGGACGTTTAGCTAGTACCGAGCACGTGGGTATTGTCGAGCCAGTGAAGTAAAATACAGTACAATGCATACACAATATACTATTGTTTATATGTACAGTACATGCTGACATTTTGGCTGTTTTATTCCCGCAATCCCGGAAAAATTGCCTTCAGTAGTACCATCGAATCAAAGACTTGAAAAATAACAGTGGTTTTATTTTTAATCATACAAAATATTCGACAGCTTAAAGGTTTTCACTCGTGACAAGCTGGCCGTGCTGCTCGTAGTTTCACGCGCTGTTGTTGATGTATTGTTGACTGTAGTCGCCTTCTAGTTATGTTTTTCACAATGTTATTCTGCTGTTTTTCTGTTCTAACGAGTAGTGACGAGAGAAAATCATCTTGTATCAAGCAGCGTATCAAGCACCAAGTATCAAGCAGCACCTTGAAAAAAATAATGAATACTGAAAAGAGCTTTAAATGCATTTGAAACTAATCCTATTACAGATAGTCTATTTGCTAAATAGAAATTCATAAATCACAATTTGAATTTATTTCTAAAAAGTTTATGATGGAATATTACAAATCCACTCTCTCTTGATAAATTTAAATATTTCATTATTGGTCGTTCCCTTATGTTTTGCAATAGCCTTGAAGTCTTGAAGCCTTGACGCCTTGACTTGTACGTAATAACGTAAGAGGTATTAATCTTCTCAAACAATGCATTCTGACTACAAATACACAGCTCTACTAGGAATCATATGTTTTAAATTGAATTTCCTGCGTGCAGCGATAGTCGAAATAAATTTAGCACCAGATGCTTTAAACTGGTACCGACTCAATAACTGTATCATAACTGTATGGCTTTCACTTTACACAACCAAAGGATTTCATGACCTGTAAAAATCCCTGAATATGAGACGTCATCATCAGACGCATAATAAGTATCCTGACTTGAGCCTCCCTGCCTTTTAGATCGCCACATTAGTAACAATTGAACTGTATACTTACTTATTTTATTGTACAGAATTGAAGTCATCGTAACATTATACCTTTTTAAATTGGGTGAAGGCCTGAAGGTGGGTAAAATACCGATGGAATGGGATTTTAGTTTATTATCTGAGCGAATTCAGGAGTTTAATGAAAAGCACTTGCATGAGAAGTTTATAAAATCAGATCTTAAGTGGTCATTTATTAATGAATAATTAACGCTTCAAAATTAACTAGAAACCGACTTCGAATGCCGTAATAGTCTACAGCATTCAACCCCTAAAATATTCACCCTTAAAGGTAGAATTATCTGGGTACATATTTGGTTTTTGTTGATTTCCTCAAAAAGCGCTATATCAATTTCGATAAAATTTATATGGGGTCACCGCTGAAGTATGTTTTACGTACTACAGGTCTAGCGCTTAACTGAGTCGGTTCCTGAGGCATGGTAGCGGCACGGGGTGTGTTTACGGAACGCCAAACGACGCGTCACAAATGTAATTATTACATTAGCCTTCAGGAACCGACTCAGTAAGCGCTAGACCTGTAAACAAAACAAGAATCATCAAAATCTATTCATAATTAGCAGAATTATCACGTAACATAAAAAAACTATACAGTCGAATTGAGAGCCTCATCCTTTTTGAAGCCTTATAATTTTTGAAGTCGGTCGAAAAATAAAATAGAATCCTTTGTAATAGAAAGGTGTGCTTGTGATACTTGAAATTGATTTGTACTTGTGTTTAATTAAAACCATTTCTGAGAGAAAGGGTCTGTCCTGAACTTATACACGAAGTAGGTAATCTTCTTACTAATTTTGAAACAACTCATTATATTTAATTTTGTGCGCAGGAAATTGAAGTTGGAACATTTAATTTGTAATAAAGCTGTGTATTAATAGCTGCAATGCTTTGTTTTGGGGCAATTAGTCCTGCTACATAAAACAAACGTGTTCATTACCAAAACACAATGTTCAATACCCGTGTTTAATACATTAAGGAATCGGTTTGTTTTCATGTGCGATTATACACAGTCGTTGTATTATTTATATTTATATATATGTATATTGGAAACGGTGATAAATATTCGTCACAGGTGGGATTCGTGGCCTGTATCTTTCGTCGACGGTACGGTACCGCATATAATCTGTATATTTATTTTAAATACTTATCTGATATACGAATATCAACGCCCCAGTCAAACCCCTTTATATAGAACCTTGGATAAATGTTGTAGTATTTATCCAATTTATCCAAGGCAAGCGACATCTATCGATCGTCGTTGTAAATGAATTACAGTTAAAATTATGGTTCGATAATTGAGCTTTTTAATTTTCCGATTTGGTTATTAATTTAACCTAATAATGTTGCTAGACTTTAATTGCATCATACATAGTCCACAGCATAATGAATCTAAGCCAATTAATAGAATTTTGAACGTTGTTGCAACTTTTGATCTTGAAATAGAATGCCCTTTCTGTCTCATGGGTGACGTCACAAGACGATGAACTAATTGGACACTATCGATATTTTATTGACATCTCTAACAGCCAAGCAATTCCTACACCACCATTTAATTATAATAAATATGATAGTAGCAATTCTCCATCCCTTGATGAAAACTCAAACCATGGTCAGTTGAAAAAATATATTGACAATGGCAATACCAAATCGTGCTTCGGCTGGAATGGGCGCTAATTGGTGCACAATTGCACAATCGACCGCATACTGAGATTTATCGACAATGACATATGTAATGAAGTCTTATTTAAATTCCAAAAGGGTAATGGTAAATCAATTCAATGCTCAAATGCATGAAGCTGAAAAGATGTTACTGTGACGAGCGGGCGATAATCTTTTTACCTTCATGCTTAAAGAATGTTGTTTTTAAGAAAGTGAGCTATAATAGCTCATATAGGTCATGACATTCTCACCGTTACTCTCTTTAATCAATCCTCTGCTTCACAGTTCAACGCTCTAAGCATAGATTTGAGTCTAGGTCTTATTTATCCATCCGAGACCCGCAATCGTCACATTGTGCGAGCGAAGTTATCAAGGTCGCAGAACAACATCATCCATTCGGAAAAAACTGGTTAAGTGCAAGTCTTACTCTCACACCAAGGGTTCCGTTTTTTATTTTATTTATATTATTATATGGATAATTAACATACTGAAAATCATAAATAATATGCACCGAACAATGTTCTAATGAATGCACCTAGATACCATTTTCATTTTAGTTTTGGTCCGCGTCACTAGATGGCGCCACTAGTACTACAAAAGGCGCAAGTGACTCCTCTCTCAAACAAAACAAACTGTATTTTGCAGTTAAATTCCATATCCGATGTGTGGCTTTCAACTTTCAACTGCAAAGTTAAGTTGTAATCACCAAAACACGTTTCTAGCAAGAGGCTTTAATTTTTAGTATTTTTTGTTTTCGTAGGCAATAGAAATACACATTATGTGAAAATTTCTATAGCTACCCGGATCGTGAGATATAGCCCGCAGACGGACGGACGGAATGTCCAGCGGAGTCTCAGAAACAAGGTCCCGTTTTATCTGCACAGAGAGTACTCGTACAAGACATTTGTTTATTTATTTTATACCTGCCTGGTTTCCTTTTTTACGTGGGTCACAACTACATAAGAGCCACAAACAAACAGAGCTACAGAGCACTAATTGGCCAATAAAACGTAACCGCACGGGACTGAGTCAAAAACAAAGGGACAATACTGTACCCGAAATTATAGTCCGTTGGCGAAACTAACAACGTAGTTCTGTTCCACCTCAGGATAAAAACAATTGGTGAGTCGACGAGCTTTCACGTCTCCTCTGTTAGTTTCCGTTAAGGGCGTGTGATAGAAATGAATGTAACGTTTAGAAGCTTCGTTTTGAGAACAAAAGTTGTTGTTCCGTCAACTCCGCAGAAGGTCAGGAATGAGTGATTTGACCCCTGAGCTCTCCAAAAGATGATGGTGATTAACTTATCTTAAATGATAAAAGTTTCATACTAAATGTATCTTGTATGTTATGTTTTTAAAAGATTATGGAAACAGAAACTTGGTATGAAAGCATTCTGAGTTGAATCCCGTCTTTTTATTTCAAAACCTCTAGTTTATGCAGTTATGCTTGATGCTTATAATAAATAAGGCGCGATGCTTGATAAAAGATAAAGCACGTAATATTCGTTTGGGATCGCATAATGTTTGTTTGCGAATGACTTTTCCTAAAAAATATTATATAAATATTGAATTAGCTAACTTACCAAAAATAAAGTTTCGAACATCAGTAACTGCAGTAGTCGAATTTAAAACTAATTTCAGTGTCTTAAAAGATGTCAAAAATCACACGAGCTTATATTTTGTTATTAACTTTGTAACTAGTTAACGATTAATTTGAAATATTCTCAACGACACCATTATGGCGTTCCAAAGTTATTCAAATATTTATTGAGGCTCGAACTCCGCAAACATTTTTCAAATCGGCAAGCGGCCTTAACGTACCCTGTCCTAATAAATTCATACAAGAACCGAATTCGACAGATACGGGTATAAAGCCCCGACCAAATATTCGCTCCTAGTTGGTGAAATTTGGACACACGCCAGCGAGCAACAGGTAAAACCCTCCCCATTCCCCCTTAGAAGGTGTTAGGTGCCCCCCTGTGGGGAGGAAGGTGAGTTAGTTTGGAACCCGTCAAGTTGAATTCGGATTATAATGAATGAGGATAAGCATAATATTGATATCACGTCGGAATGATTGAAGGCTTTGACATGTTTTACTTCGTTTGTGTATTTTTTGCCTTTAGGTGTTAATATAATTGTTTACCGGGAAACGTCTACCAGGCCGTACCTCTACTAGGTGGACAGACGACCTGGTAAGAGTCAAGGGGAGTCGCTGGATGCAGGTGGGTCGGGACCGGTCGATGTGGCGTACCATGAAGGAGGCCCATGTCCAGCAGTGGACGTTTCCTGGCTGATGATGGATATAATTGTTTAGAGATTAATAAATCATAATGGACCTTGTTACCGCAACATTGAATGCATGGATTCAAAAATGATCCCAAGAGAACACATAGCTGAGAAACAAAGTGTCATGTGCTCCAAATTTCAATCAAATACATTGCGACGTTTTAATCGTATTCAGTGGTGTTACGTAAATACTTCTCTAATAAATTAACTGACTTAGGCATACGAAGGATTTTCTTATAAACCCTTCGATAAGGTTTTAGATTCCGTTACATCTATCCACTGCAACAATAGGAACCTGCACTATTGCTCAATTGTACACTCGAGTACAAAAATATGTATCCACTTTTGAACCATGTCACATTAGCCCTTTCTTGTTCCTATGCAGTGTGTTGAAGGAAATGACAGTTAAAGGTGTATATGAAATGGTACAAAAGTTGATACATATTTTTGAGCTCGAGTGTACGTAGTACATATGTGCAATAAGTAGTCTGTGGCATAGCATTATTTTAATTGTGATCAAGAAACTAGTGTCTATAGGAAGCCTTTCCTCGTCCTTTTCATCACACATCTTCTTAAAGAAAGTAAGCTTGTCACAATACGTCTCCCCTTTCCCCCTTTGAGCATGCAATGATGTAATTTATGGACGGCCCCTTCCCAGTAAACATTTGGGGCATATTTCCGGCCTCGAACGAGCTTGTCGAACAAGACTGTTTAAAAAACCAACAGACGAAGTTTCCGTCCTTCCAGAAAAACATACCGACGTTTGTCTCTTAGTAACAGCGACAAACATCAAAATAAATAGAAGAAAAAATGCCACTCATTAAACCGCTGTAGAAATAAATTCTGCCCACGTATTTCCTTACGTTTCGGCAATGGGAGCTCTAATTTTCTCGGTGGCGTCAGCTAATTAAAATAAAACGCCGCCATGCTCTAGTTTATCACTCTGTTGTTTATATGTTTTGATATTCACGTTAGTTACTAGCTGTCACATTCAATATCAAATATTGACATTTTCGGGTTAACTTCGTGGTACGCGTATCGACTTCAGAATATGTTACCTTTGAAAAAAAAAATACTGGGACCGTCCATTGCCCGCCAGCTTCCTCTTATGCATCACCATCATCAACTATCATCAATGGTAAGTCATTGCACATATCAATTTTAAACCTAGGTATTTATAAGAAACTGACGATATCTGACAAAATCAACTTTGGAATCATATTTTGACGATAGTACCATCATCTACATAAATTTCTTCATAACTTTCTATATATTAATTTGTTGCTAAATATCAAGTCAAATCGTGTCATTTATAACATTCAAAGGCATACGCCGAATTATAAACTAATTATTTGCGCAACAACTTTGGCTCCACCTCGTATGTTGAAGTTTGCCCGACCAACAGGCAAAGTATGCTTGTGTGACTTGGCATCCCCCTAGCTAACCCCCCCCCCCCCCCCCCCCCCCCCCGCCCGCCCCTCTGGCAACAGGTCATTGAGGAGGCATGACTAAGTGAAATGTATTGAACAGAGTTTGCCTCCAGACAGTCCATTCTCGCTAGCGTGTTTGTATATTGACATGAGTCATAATGTCCTCTATTAATACGAGGGGCATACCGAAATGATCGGGAATATAAAACAATACATACAGGAAATAACTAAATTTATTTTTATTGCTTTTCGAAGTATTCTCCGTTGCAGTTAATGCACTTTTGCATTCGTTCGAACCAATTATTATAGCAGCAATTCCAGTCCGAAGTTGACATGGTCAAAATCGTCGATTTGTATGCTTCCACTGCTTCTTCTGGACCTTGAAACCGCTGACCACGCAATAAATCTTTGATTCTAGGGAATGTAAAGTAATCATTGGGACTCAGATCAGGGCTGTATGGAGGATGATCCATTAATTCAACGTTTTCCTGCTTCAAAAACTCGCTTGTTTTCTGAGCGGTGTGAGAGCTCGCATTATCGTGATGGAGGATTATGCGTCGTTTCGGGTTACCTCTACGGAGTTCGGATATCATCTGTGGCAAACAAACCGTTGTATACCAATCAGCGGTAACCGTTCTCCGTTCCTCTAAGGGAACTGTGACTACATGTCCTGTTTTCGCGACAAACGAAGCGACCATTTTCTTCGATACGCTGCGAGAGCGGACAACTTTTGTTGGCTTGATCTCACCTGCGAAGACCCAGACAGCCGACTGATGCTTTCTTTCTGGCTCATATGAATAGATCCATGATTCATCACCAGAGACAATGTTATAAACTGCTTTTGACTTTCCTCCGTTGAAGCGTTGCAGAGTAGACCGGCACCAATTGACACGAGCCGCCTTTTGCTCTTCGGACAAATTATGGGGCACCCAGCGGGAAACTAGCTTTCTCACTCCCAGTTCACCATGTAAAACAGTTTGTATCGCAGTCATACCTATCCCTAAAGTAGCCCGAATCTGCTCATATGTAATATGTCGGTCATCCTGTATCATTCGGCGCACAACAGCGACATTTTCTGGTGTAACCGCTGTTTTTGGCCGGCCTGTGGAAGGTACGGTGCCAAGAGAAGCACGTCCACGCCGGAATTCAGAATACCAGCGATATATTGTCGTCTGGCTAGGCGCTTCACTCTTGAATATAGATATAAGCTCAGCGAGACATTGTCCCTGAGATAATCCTCGTCGAAAGTTGTAAAAAATTATGGCACGGAAACTTTCTCTTGTAAGCTCCATTTTTTTATCGACCTATCAATTTCAAACTGATATTGTTCTTTAAAAAAAAATTTTTTTTTAATTCTGTCAATTGTATTCGATTTTCAACTAACCAGTGTTTATTCATCAAAAAGAGTTTTTAATCTAATTAAATCGAAAGTACTCGATTACCGATCTTTTCGGTATGCCCCTCGTATGTTAGATTTAAAGCCGGTATGGATAGATCTTACTCAATATTATATTAAGTTGATTTTAATATAAAATACAAGAATCTATAGAAATCTTATAATTTATTCGTAGTGTACAGATTTCGTGAGTTATTGTTAGATTGTATCGCAGTCTACAAGAATACAAGAATATCTCAGAAAATGTCAATTTCTGCAGAAAACTTTAAGGCGATCAATCTCCATCAAAGTTTCATACTAAATTTCTGTTGCCATAATCTTTTGCAATATATATAATATCTGTATTTGTGTAGTAACATTTAAAAATAGGACATCAGATTGTTATGTCGCGAAATGAGTATCCTTTACATTCAACTTCACAGTGAATCACAATTTTCATTTTAAACACTTTTTTCGATTATGGTTCAAAGCGCTATCTATGAATATAAAGTTGTAAAGTAATGATATTTATTTCGCGACACTATAATTTTGTCTCCTATTTTTAGGTAATTACATATCAAATCCAGCTATTCTATTTTAAAAGATTATGTCAACAGAAATTTAGTATGGAAGCATTAGGAGAGATTAGCGTTAACACTGGATTTATCTTTAGATGAACCGACTCCTACGTACGATTTATTAATATGACCAACTGATCTTTTGTCCATTGATGTGTGTAGATTTCGAATTATTGATATCTGAATACACATATGAATTGTAACACATGTAAAAGTCTTGCTTTACCGTACCGCTTTATTCATAAGTCTCTTAGCTTAGTATAACTTTTAATTATGTCAAAAATCTGATCCATTAAAAGACACTTTTCCTCAACTACGGCGGTCAGTGACAGGAAAAAGAAGTACTGTGTTTTAAGGGTCCTTCACAAGAAACCATGCAACGTTGTATTTTTCAATTATTCAAATATATTTAATTATAATTAAAATATTTCGTTTCAGTTTTAGTTTACTTACAATATTATTATGTATCTAAACATTTGAACTCTATGATTGCCACCTTAATTTTGTCAGAACTTATACTAACGATTCAAAAATTGTTACTGAAATGATATTAACCTATCATTAAATGTATAAAATAAATAATCGATATTATCTAAAATAATTGAAGTATAATAAAAAAAAGACGTAATTTTAATAAAATATTTCAATATTTTTCAAACGAATTTACAATACATTTAAATTTTCCTCTGTTTCTATTATTTTACTGAAACAGTTCACGCGTGTGGAGCACTTGAGGTATACACGAGTAAGAACGGGCACGTTAAGCCGCGAAATTTCTATTGAGTTCAGTAAGGATTAATTCCCAGTTCACTTCGCGGTTTTGTCTTCTGAATAGAACCATACCATGTCTTTTTAGGGCTGTCCTCGAATATAATTAAGGTTTTTTTTTAAAACATCAGGATACAGGCTACTCTATCCACTAAAAGCTTACTCTTATCGCCAACCTTTCCAATCGTAGATTATTTAGGTATAGACCGACTGTCGGGGCGCTAAAGCAGTACAGGCCTAAGATACCTGAGACTGAATTTTGGCACTACAGCTTTAAGCTTCATCATAATGTTAATACATCTAAATGAATAAACATAAATGGAAAAGTTTTGGAAAGAAAACACCCCTACAATTTGTTTCAAAAATTACTGTAATAAATTTATTTAGAAGTTAAAAAAGAACCAAGTGCGTGTGCGTGCGTGCGGATTCCGAACGATTTGAGTCATTTCACACTTCATGAGATGTAAAGGATTATGTAAATCGTGACGTCATCAATCACGACGGCGACAGACGGCGCTAAATCAAATGAAAATAATTCTGAAGTAATTTGGCAACATCAAGTGACGAAAATTCAACTTTCCGCTTGCTTCGGGAGAGAAGACTCCCTCCCTTCTTAGTAAATTTTCTTGTCATAGGAAGATCAATTAAGGGGACTACCCATACTAATATTATAATGAGTACGTATGTTTCTTTATTAGTTCGTTTGTCCTTCCTTCACGTCCGAACAGATAGGATGAGTATAATTTTTCCGACTGTCTGACCGACCATCTGATCGAATAAATGGAGATAATTTCAGAAGTCGACGTAGATGTTGTCGTGGATAAAGCTTATTTAGGTCATACGTAATAAAAATCGGGCACATTACCCTCATTTACATTCTTTGGTAGTCGGTTAAGAACAGAACAATATTAATAAGCTTTGACTAGTTGTTTCCTCATTAATATGACAAACCGGTCTACCGTCTCGGCACCTCAGTGCTCGTCTTGCGATCACGTAGATTAATGTGCTGAAAAGGGCTTTTCATAGGGCTCGCCGGGTCCAAGCTCGGGAACAATTAATTCTGGACGTCCTAGTTACAACATTACAGACTGACAGAGATTTACAGCTTTATTGGTAACCGCTGTCGTATGAAAGTGGGGCCGTGATTCGGCAAAATAAAGAATAGGTAGGAAAATAATGTTTACCGAAGTATGATAATTATCTTCCTGTAGGCTGCTGTGCTGATATATAACTTTAGTTTTAGTTCCTTATAACTTTACCCATAATAATACAAAGGCGACTGCGGGGATATTTAAACGGAAAAAAAGAAAGAAGAGTAATAATAAAGAAGTATAATAAGTAAGTCTAACAACATGAATAACTATATTTTAATCAAAACCTTTTGCCTGTGACTTCTACTGCGTAGACTGATCATTTGAACTTTTGTCGTGGCTACGAGCGTAATTTTCATCAAGCTCGGTTCAGAAGGTTACCGTGAAGGCATGATACGAAGCAGATGGCTAAGAAATCGCACTAGACGCTGCTGCCGTCTCCTGAGGTTCGATTCACTAATCACAAACATACTGCCAACTTCATTACGATGTCTCTAATTTCGTGGACAAGAACAAGACAACACACAGAACAAGAATTACAAGCCTGTATGCCCTTAGTGAATTGCTACCCTAACATTTTCCCAGACATGGGAGGACATGTGCCGATTTATTTCATGAAACAATAATAGCATCCCACACATAATGTAGTTAACCACGCATGGTAATGACCACAATTAAAATTTAAATAAAGTAATTTTAAGCATTTTATTTATTTATTCAATCATAGCGTAGAGTGGCACAGTGAATAAGACGCGGACTTTCAATCTGAGGGTTCCGGGTTCGAATCCAGTCGAGTACCTATGAGTTGTTTTTCAATTTAAGTACATTATCCGATTGCTTAACGGCGAAGTAAAACGGTGAGGAAGCCTGCACACGCCTGAGAAGAAATTCTAAGGTGTGTGTGAAGTCTACCAATCTGCACTGGGCCCGCGTGGTGTACTATGGCTCATACACTCTCTGTAGGAGAGTAGGCCTGATCCGTATATACGCCGTATATAGGCCGTTGATGATGATTCTAAAAAAGGTCTAAACACGGAGAGCTGTTTATTTTGTTAAATGCAACGCAATGACAATCCAGCTACACATTGTAGTTTTACATAACGGAGTCGTTTAATAAAACATCTAGTGGTTGTGTAAAACGGCTCATTAAGCAATCTGAGACAGAAACATACATACACTGGTTAGAAAAGCAATAATTCATAGACCTTTAACCACTCGTATCGTCTGAACACAACCATATGACATACTCCTAAGTATACCTATTCATATTGTTAATAATTCCTTTGATCCAGGGCCGTGTCTGTTGATAGATTAGACATTTACAATTCCTGGATCGTGAAACGCTTTATGAATTCCTGATTAATTTTTGGCGAATGTTCTAATAGGGACTATACGGAATCCTGGGACATAAACGGCCGTATCTTTTTATTGCGTTGACTTAGAAGTGTTTTTTTACACATGAAAGGGATTACCGACTTGAGTATTTGATAGTAATTTCAACTTGACACCTCGTTTTGTTTCTGAAAAATTTCAATTGTCTACCTACACAGACACCGGACCCTAACTGTGGGTCGGTTTTATTAACACTTGTGTCTTAATAACCTCTGTTATGAACCAGCTTCATAAACTACTATTAAAGTAACGTTGCCTGGGACCAAAGCTACTTGAAATTAATGGAACTTAATGATACATCTAGAAGGTTCCAAACTATAAACATCTCAACTCCCCAAGTAAATCGTGAAGGCCGTATACCTTGGTTAGTAAGCCCAACAAAGCTCTTTGTTCATACAGAGACAATGTGAAGTTGGTTGGCTTGGATGGGGTCTCAGTGGACTCAGTGCATTACTTCGAGTTGAATTAGTTCCAAGATCTTAGGATCAGGAATTCTTGATAATAGTGCAAGCGTGTGGGGAATGACTACAACTGTTTCTAGAAACTTAGCGACAAGGGAGCATATTGACTCAAGTCGGAATCACGTGCATTTTGCTACACAGTAGCTCATTTATTTGATACTAGATTTGCCCGCAACTTCATCTGCTTGAACTGCTGATATTTTTACACCGGAAAATTTTTCCGCGATAAAAACTATCCTGTTTTCCTGTACATGTTGTAGACTATGAGCGTGACAAATTTCACTAAGATTGGTTTAAATGTTTAGCCGTGAAAAGTCATCAAATAGATAAAGTGACTAAGTGCACAAACATTGTTTTTTTTAGCGATTTTTGTTTATTACATTGTAAGTTATAAAGTTAAATTAAAGCTTTAGAAGGATGACTCCATGTCATCCCGTGGTTATCTTAATTGACGAAGGGAAAAATTAAAGAAATAAGCATCAACAACAATCATCGTCACTTGCTATCATGTGAGATGAAGGTCAAGTGCAGCCTGTTGTGAATAAATAATCTATAAAAACATATACTCTTCATACTAATGGATAAAGAGCAATGAACGGGAGCGTACAACGAATTTATATTTTACGAGTTTACTCGCTCGCGGAAAAAGTAAATTATGTGCCCTCGGGGAAGGAAAGAGCGAAAATTAGGGGATGTTGAGAGACGGGGAAATATGGGGGGATCTGACGTAGGCGAGTCGATACCGGGCGCGACGCGACATGCGTGCCCCCTGGGGCATACTAGAAGTGTGTGATCTGTTTAAACGCAGACAAATAATTAAGTCTCGCACAACACTCCACTTAATACGTTCAGTCGTTCACTGTTCAGGTGACCCCAATGATGAGTCACGCAACCGCTTATATACAGTAGTTTATGTTAAATAATAATATTAATTTGTTAAAATACCAACCAATATACAATTAGAAGGTTTTTACGATCTGAATGCCTATCTTTATCAATTCAAACCCCCTCAAGCAAAAGTCCCCGACGACAAAAAATTCAAAAAATTATTTTAACCTATATACCAAGTTTTGTTCCAGTACCAGTACCAGATCGGTTAAGAAATGTGACCTGTAGAGGAAAACATACAAACACAAGGAAAGGAGCTTTTTGCCCTATTAGCTGAAACGGAGACCATTTCAGCTAATAGGGCAAAAAGCTACTTCAGCAGTTAACAATTATCGGCGGCGTTGATAAGCCGTGACCCCAAACTAGATACATACGAAGTTTTAATTTGGGGGGGGGGGGGGGGGGGGGGGGGGTCAAATCGTTTTGTTTGAGGATGTCCATTGTAATTGCCGAAATTCATCAAAATAGTTTGTGCTGTTGAGGCGCCAAGATTGAACAAACAAAATGAACAAACAAACTGTAATATTTACAATGTCAGTGTGAAATTAAAAATATTTGTACTTTAATATAAAAATAAGAAAATACTTTTATTTTTTATTCAATTTGCTAATTAATAAGTCTATAATTTATTTTAGATTAAACGTTCTAAAAAGAAAAATAATAGTCATAAAAAGAATAAATTAATTTGTAAATTACCTTTTGTTTTGTTAATGATCTTCGTGCTGTCAAACTTTACGCAGCTAATAAATTTGAGTGTTTTGAGTTATTAGTCCTCTCCACTGAACGTCAGACAAAAAGCAAGAATATTACTCAAAGCGTTTATCGATGTATGGTTTTGTCCCGCGACTTCAATTGCGAACTGAATTTCAGAAGGGAACTTCTTGTTCGATCGAGATAAAAACTGACATGTATCCTTCTGCAACACTTCAACTATCTTTGTAAAAATCAAATCTTTCCAACTCTCATTTAAGACTTGAAGGACAAAGAAGCTCACTTTAATAACTATATTTTTTAAATCAAATAAGAAAGGATCAGGTCTAGCGCTTAACTAAATTTAAGCTTAAGTTTAAGCAAAGACATTTAATATTAATAGACCGGACAAAGCAAACAAACATTTTGATCCTAAACTTATTACCAATTGGTAATAAGTTACTCCATCTATTGTCACATCACGTCACGCGGCCGTACAAGACATTTGACATACCATTGACTTTTGAGGTCAAAATGTTTATATGAAACGTTTCCCAATGACCGCTCTATAACCTATAACTATATTTAAATCTCTCTGAGTTTAAGTAAGCTAGACCTGTAGTTAGATATCGAATTCGCATCTTTACTTATCATCAGATGAGACGAAGATCATTCAAGGCACGTCATTGCTGCACTAAATATGCAAATCATTTTTGTTCGAAGGATTTTGATGACCTGCCGACTTAAAAAAAACAAGATGGTGGCCGGTGACTGTGCCAGACCTCTAACAAAAATATTCGAACCCCATTGCCAACTTTGAAAATTTTATTGTCTGAAGAGATTGTTTCAGAGATAAGGCCGCCTATCTGTACCATATTATTGTTCCTTATTATGTATTTTATTTGCTTATATTGTGTATTAGAACATGGAAAAGGTTCCAAAAAAATATCTTCGAAGATCAAAGACAATAGCAACCAAACTAGCGGATTGTTAAAAAATTGACTCACTCTCTTTGTGACTTTCCACCGGCAAGTTTGTTCCATATAAAGGGAAAATGACAGATTTATCCCTTAGGTGACAACGCGCGTACCAAGTGTAGAGAACAACCAAGATAACATTTTTGGTATAATTTCGAACACGTCATTCGTACTTTGTAAATATTATTCAGAAAATTCAAGCTAATAAAGTGTTTTGGCACAGTATACTAGAATATAACATTTTGTCTTACTTAACCCAAGCAGTAAGCAAATGTATCACTGTGTATCGCAAATTACCACACTTCGAAAGAATCACTCAAGTTTGGTTACCACAATAAGTCATTCACAATACTTTAAATACCACTGAAAACTGATATAAATTATCAAATCATCCATGCAAATGTTATTTTTTTGCATTTCCACGTATAGATACATATATTAGTCTGTGATTTCCACGACATTACCAGTCACAAATTGTCAATACGACATCTTAGTTTAGCATTTCATTCACAAACTATAAAGAGATCCTATGTACGGAGACCATAAGGAGACTTGAAATGTCAAACTTGATGGGTACACGTCACGTCAAGTAAGAAAAAATGCTATATACATACGATACGATATACCAAGATACCTAGGTACAATAATGTACCTTAATATTTAAATACTGTTCAAATTGGCAAAGTCAATGCTTCACCAGTAGATAAATCTATGAAAATCGTCACGACACGCTTGCCTTGAAAAGTGATGGTAAGTGGTATCTCATTAAGATGCTGTAACCAAAGAGATTGTTGTAGCTGTAGCAGGGAGATACTGCTGCCATCTCCTGAATATTTTTTCTAAACATTTAAATATTGTGAAATAAATTGTGAAATTTGTAAAATTATCAATTTTGGGACAGCTTGCTTGCACAGTCTATAATTTAAAGATATTGTAAAGTACATAGTACTGTGCAATTATTGACACTATACAAATTTAGACTGTTCCATAAAATAACCTGCAGCTGACATTAATCGCGTCCGGGGCCTAACAGCTACACGCTTGGACTTTTATAATCAGGAGGTCCCGGGTTCGATTCCCAAAGAGGGTACCAATCGGTACTCGAATGGGTTGGTGGTAAATA
The DNA here is from genome assembly GCA_910589575.2 of Carcina quercana. NCBI lineage: Eukaryota > Metazoa > Arthropoda > Insecta > Lepidoptera > Depressariidae > Carcina > Carcina quercana. The sequence goes on along the minus strand of OU342440.2, from coordinate 5,829,590 downwards.
CCCCCATGTTACCTAAGTCTGCCGCCAAACAGAATTTTTAATAGCACTGTTGTATTCCGGTATGAGAGGTAGCAGACTACGCCTCATTATCTTGTGCGCACGTTTACCATCAAACTAACGGCTTTATTGTCACTTACCATCAGGTGAGATGAAGGCCATCATACATTTTATTAAACGTAGCTAAAAGAAAAGATATTTTCTTCTTCGATATCTTCTTATGTCTTAGTTCGTTATATCAGAAACCTTAGTACCATGAAAAAAGACTACCGAAAATAGACTTCAATAAAGGTCTGTAAGCAAATAAGGGTTCATTTTATACGATCTTCAGGCTTCGAGTGAGAAAATATAAATTCCGCAGACAGGGTCGCTCAACGGGTGGAATGTCTGTGAGAAGGGAATATTGAAATTGTATATTGTACTGCATGTTTACAGTCTAACAAACATATAACACAGTCAAACATATTCCCACACAGACCACCACAAACGCCGCTTGCCATGCTGGTACTATATCACAGATTGAACATTTATATACGTTACAATTATTTAGGGTTCATTTCTCAAATTTCAAAAAGGAACCCTTATAAGATCACTTCACAAGGATCTTCGTTGCCATGGTTTCTGACCTCAGAAACAAACAAATTCATCAATATGGTGCTACCTTAATGATCCTGATAGATCAATCACGAAATAATTAGGTTTACGTTCCTCAAAGGAAAAAGGAATCGTTATGGGATCACTTTGTTGTCCGTCTGTGTCTCATTTTCAATCAAAACTTATGGGGTACTTGTTTACCATTTACCTAGAATCCTATAATTTGGAAGGAAGCAATGTCTATAGGAATACATCTAGAAAGTATAATGTTTTAATTATACTCGTATCTCAATAAAATACATTTTTTACGATTACAAACATACATTTGCCCATTATTATTTTATTACCATGTTAATTTTTAATATTACGTACGAAGCCCTCGGTGCACGATTCCGACGTGCACTTGGCCATATTTATGTATATCAACAAGTGAATAAAAAGTAAATTGTAAAAAAAAACTACTGCATATTTTTATGATTTTTATATACCCAGTGTCACTCCCACAGTAAATAGGAATCTAACGACTCCTCTGAAGCTAAAATCAATCCAGCCGTTCAGGCCGCAAAGCGTGCCAAACAAACAATACATACACACGAAAAACATAACCCTCCTGTGCGCAGTCGGGTAAAAAGTGGATGCTTTCTAACCTGCAAATATAAAACAAAAGTTAAGAGCACCCCATCCAATTCCGAAGTGACTGTAATTTAATCCAAAATTTGGAGGATGAATTTAACTCATCCTTCGGCAGCGAAATGAAATAATTTATTCGTAGGTACATCCTTTTGTTTTCCTTTCATTTTCAACGATCGCTTTTACGAAATGTGTTGAAAATACACAATTTTGCATTAAGAGTGTTGAGGCTAAGATCTGTGACGAGAGCTACGTGTATGAAGGTCGTATTTAATTCTCTTGCACATGCGAATGTACGTATCTGCACTCCATGTTTGACTGCTGTATGTTCTTTTGTTTGGGCCCATACCTAGAGGTACCCAGAGGGAATACTCTGACCGAGGGCTTGAGAATTATAGTTCACAGGCCATTATTCAATACCGCAGCATTAAGTCCCGGCGGGGAAAATTAGAAACATTTATTTTCAGATTTAAATTTTATCTATTTTGACATAATTGAGTGTCTACGTTCAAAAATGAAAATGAAACATATGAAATAAACATAAACTGACCTTGAGGTTAATAAACATAGTAATAAGATAAATTAAGCATAAAAGAGAAAATAAAATAAACAAGCATAAATATAAACACACATAAAATAATAGAAATATACAACAAATGTAATTTTAATAAAATTTTAATCAATATTATAATAGTATAGATACTAAAATATTATAATATATTTTTAAAGGCCTGAGCTGGTAGATCTGTTTAAGTTAACGATTTACTGAGTAATAATGACTACGGGGAATCCCATAAAGAAAATCATTTTGTTGTTGAAGTCACGATGAAGACAAGATGGCAATGTTCTAGAGTTGACTATTCCGATTTAGGATGATAGATAAATGGCGTTGTGACGGCGGTTGCCTTCGTCATATTCAAGGCAATGACGTAGTTTGTGACGAATGCGTGACGTACCTTGTCAACTTGTCATGTCAGTCAGCCGTCGCGTCTTTATCCGTTGCTATGTCGTCACAAAGGGAGGTAATGGGGTCTGCGTGACGATGCCATTGTTTTCAAAACACCCTTTGTATGTACATTATAATGCTATATTTGTGTTGAAATATTGCCTACGAATGCGTTGAGCTGCTATGATGATACTTTTATTTTATTTATTTTATTTTATTTTACAATTTTTGGGAAGACTAACAGTTTATAGTATATAAATAAATAATGTATCTTATGAGTAGCTATAAACTAATAATAAGTCTCCACATGTATAAATCTAGATAAATTATATAAGGTCTAATAAAAATACTACAGTAGTAAATAATCTAAAAAAGAAACAGAAATATAAGTTGAGTATCGGAATACGGGTACAGATTATATATACGAGTATATACTAAGTACAGGTTCAAATACAGACTACTATTATTACTAACTAATTGCTTAACTGCTAATTACAGAAGGAAAGAATTCGCGGGTCAGTAGTCGCTTTAGTACATATGTACTGGTATTAAATATATCCACATCGTGTCGCTGCAGCACTTTATTAAATTCATTGACGCTACGTATCAGAAATGAATTTTTTCTATATTTGGTACTTGCTCGTGTTGCATACAATATGGGTCGCTGCCTAAATTGTAATAAATCAGTTCGGAAGCTGATTTTGGATAGCATCTCTGGACAGTCAACATTCCCTTTGACAACATTTGAAAGATAGATCCGAAAACATGTATGGTATGAATTATATATATGTTTCCTTTTACCCTTTTGAGGTACGGAATCCTAAAAACCGTCCAAGTGGGGACAGACTCGCGCACCGAGGGCTCCGTACAGAATATCTTGCCCGGTTTTTTCTTAGTGAAACTTCTCGTCATTATATCTAAAGTCGATGCAAACAATGTCGCATGCTAGTCAGCTATGCATTATTCAGTACGCACCAACTGTACATATATATATTTCTTCCGGTAAGTATATTCAATCCGCTGAGTTGTAAATCCCTGACGGAAGCAGATACGATGTAGGTCAATGAGTCCATTGTTTACTCTCATCCCGACACCTTCACACCTCCTGCGTTCGATGGAATCCTAGTACCTCTCCACGCTGAATGCTTGATAAAATTAAGGACGCTTGAGTAGAACATGAACGTGATTGATAACCTTGCTTCTATGGAATCCACTTAACTCTCGATATTGAATTAGAATTAAGCACCTAATCATGTCGGGCTTTTATTTGCAAGCAATAAAAGTATTTAATATTTAAAAATTCGATTATCTGGTGAAAACTGGCATGGAATCCTTTTCTGGAACCATTTCATTGCATTTTTGCATCATGACACTGGTCAATAAATTGTTGTAAGTCCTATTCCATCCCATAAGCTACCTGCTTAGTTTCGTTCATCACGATTGATCATGTAAACAATCCCACTTTCGCATTTCGCACTTCATCTGAGTGGGCTTTACTATTCGATCGGGATAAAAATTTGCCTATACCTCTTCCTAACCCTTAAACAATCCCTTTATAAATCCCTTATAAAATCCAGTCATACTGACTCTCCGTTACAATGTGAAAAAATGAAAAATAAAGGAATAAACACAAATACGGATCAGTGTGATGATGACTGACTCACTAATGAACACTGTTGCGTCTTTAGCCTCCGTGAATCTCATCATACATTTTATAAATTTATTCTATTTAGTACCAATAATCGTAATAATTAATCAGCCACCCAAATTTTACCCCTCTCATCGACAATTTCCCCATAATTAGAAAACTTGCCAAGCCACTTCGCTAATTCTTTCGTTGTCGGGATCGTCTTCGTACAAGATAAAAGGGAGACTCAGTTTATGTTGCGATCTTTTATAAGAGAAAGTTTTTTCATAACCGATACTTAGCAGGCGAACCCCTATGTTGTAACGCCGAGGTACATAGACTTCGTTCACAGAGTTTTATTCTGGCTTTTGATATTCCTAGAAATCTTGTTATAAGTTTAATTTATAAATAAAGAAATTTGTAGCCGTACTTTCAAAGTTTTTGCATTTTTATGTGAAAATAAAAATAGCTAAGTAGAAACAAATTTTGTTTATATGTATAATCGTACAGCACGTATCTATATATCTATCTACGTATGTATATGTATCTAAATATGACTTTTAATGACGAATTTTGGATAAATAATACCACGTTGGTTGGCTATCAAATCAATTTATCAATACTAATATTGTAAATGAAAAAGTCTGTTTGTCTTTTCGTCCCGTCATAATGAAGGGTCAGAAAAGTCTACTTTTAATCCCGATTGAGCAAACAGTTCCTGGCTGAAGTTGCGGACAAATATGTATTAGCTGATTGCTGAATAAACTTTTTTTATTATTGTAGTTATCCATAAATTAGTTACGGTAAAGGAACTACGAAAACCTTGCACACATTATCCAAATATTTTTTAACAAAGGTCCGTCGTCGTCTACCCTCTCCCATATTATTTGCCAGGCACATAGATAGAGTTATAGCATAGGTTCACACGTGTAAACCCTTCATACCCGACTTTAGAATATTATTATCCTATGTTGGGGTGACATAGGGGTGGGTGACATGGAGGCGATACATTTACCTATGTATCAACATGAGCGAACTGACTGATCCTCATGAATATTTTTCAATAAGTTACCAGATTCAATTAAAACTAAAAAACTTGTTACATACATAATGCTATTTATTATAGCACAACTTATTTTTGTAAATAGATAAGAATAATAAGATTAAATTTATTTATAACAATGTACAAATATTTTTCTTAAATCTAACTGGGCTAGAATATCTGATCTAGTTACACTCTAAAGCGTTTGCAGCTAAACTAAGTTTAAAAACTTGTATTTTAGCATACAGTGCCTCACCCATTAGAAAAGCAGACGGAACGTCTAGCCGCCAGTACTAAATGTATCAATTTACATGCAATAAGCAAAACAACTTATTCTAAGTTAACAGCACTGTAGAAGTGAATAATTAACCTAATGTTGACTTGTATGCTTAGTTCAATTCAATTTAATTCTTTATTCAATAACAATTACATTGTGCTTCAAATTTTTAAAGCTAAGTCACATTACAGATGCTTAAAAAATTAAGAAATAAAGTTATAGTAATAACCATAGATTAACTTAAATTCTAACCGTAAAAATTCGTCAATATTGTAACCACACTTTTCCAAAAGATGATGTTTCAATTTTTGTTTAAAAAGTTTTAGACAATTTATGTTTTTAAAAACATTTGGGCATCCTGTGAAACAGCTTTACTGTCTGGTATCTGGCACAGTGCTCAACAACTGTGAGCGTGGGGCGGATCACACATTTTTAGATCCATTCTCCTTGTTGAAATTAATGATTTCACATTTATATTTTAGCATTATCTAATTGTCTTCCTGACCTTATCCCACTCGAAGCAGGGTCGGCACAACATGTTTTCTTCTTTCACTCATCAACTGTCATCTCAGTACTCACACCTTTCACCCTCATAGCATTCTTCACGCAGTTATATTTTATATCTGACATAATTTGCTTTTTATAATCTGACATTGCTCGCCAAACTTTGCGAGAATTTTCTTTAGCTATGTATTTTATTGTAATACCATTTTAGGACTATATATTTGTAATATACATATTATATGATTTGATGATATGAAAAAGATCTTTAGTCGCGCCGATCTGTGTAAGAGACTTATGAATGATATTTAAAACACATTAACTAAAATATCTCAGAAAAATCTTTTAACCTCTGAAATTATTTGACTGTTACGATTACCGCCAAGTTTTAGTATACAGTTACACTTTAATCAAAATTGAATTATTAGATATCTAAATTCAGGATACATTGCCAATTAAATTGTGCTTCATTAAAAATCAAATCAAATAAAAGTTTCCCTATGAATAAAGTTTAAATGTAATCCTACCCAAGTTCTTTGTTAGCTTTTCGATCACGGCTCGGAAGTAGAATCCACAAGTACAGTTCTGACCGCAAAACAAACATTTTGGACAAATTGAATGCAAAATAAGAGTTCAAGTCAAAGGAAAAGTTACTACTGCTTAAAATAGACTATTTTATGTGTACTTCTTTTACCTAAACCATTGGCTCCCAACCTTTCTTGGTCAGAGACGAGTAGGAATTTTTATAGGTGAAAAATAAAATTCCGATCATAACTTTCAGCGAAACAATATCGTGATCTGCACCAGCTTGTGTTAAGTGATTTTGAAATAACACCTGTTGTTTCGTACACCACTGGTGGTCCACGGATAACCGATTGAGGATCACTGATCTAGCCATACCACGATCCATTTTTATCGTACCCACTACAGATTGAAAATATAAGCAACCTTCGGAAAGCGCTGTGCTCGGCGTCTCTCGTTATCTGATCTCTGAATAAATTCAAAAATGAACGAGATTTTTTAAATTTGTATATTAGTAATATGCTTACTACCTTGAGCCAACTATTTCATTTGACTTCAGGCGTTACAACAGCAGACAAACAATCCTTGTTAAGCTTTACAGAGTGTATCTAACGGTGTTCGCGTAAGTGTATATAATTAAGGCAATGAAGAATTCTCTTGTTTCAGATAATGTCGAAGTTAAGTGCAAGTGTTAGTGCCAAAGTGTAGTGCCGATGTGACACAATGGGGTGCACCCCTAGCATGCTCTTGGATCACAAGAGTCGCCGTCGAGACAGCACCGGCTCCCAAGAAGCAGCTCTGGCTAAGGTTGCCCCCACTCCCCTCTGTCAGAACAAGGCTGTCCAGGCAGCCAGAGCCCCCAGGGCTTCCCTAGAGTCCGATGGCTTCAGCATACAACTGTCCAGCAAGAAGGACAGCTATGTGTCGCAGATGGGCAACAATTTTGCGACACAGCTTCATATTAAAAGGATATCGGGTAAGTTTTGTTGTCGAATAAAGTCTTTATACCTTTCCTCGTGATCTACTTAAACACAGTTTACATTTAAAGTCTCTCAGATTTGTGGAAGCTTCTAATTGGCTATCCCTTACCTGTTTCTTCTATTTTATGTAGCTGAAAGTTGTAACTCGACTATGTAACCTCGAACTATGTAATAAACAGTAAAATAGTACTGGTATCAGCTTTAATTAGTCAGAATTTTGTCTTAACCGCAGCAGCGTGTTGCGATACCATAGTACTGTCGTCATATACAGCCTGCGGTAGTCCACTGCTGAACACAGGCCTCTCCCGAAGTGCACCACAGAATTCGGTCCTCTGGCTCTTCGCATCCATTCAGGTCCGGCTGCCCTACATAGCCGGGGCCCGTCCTACACTACACAGCCATACTACCTACTGCTATACAATTTAGGATTGCGATTTGACAAAAACGGTTGGTAAGCTATGAGACTCAAGCAATGCACACATAGATGATGTACTTTAAAAAATAGGGTTTACACTTGCCCTTCGTCTCAACCGATGCTAAGTGACGACAAGGGCGTCGGATGGTAAGCTTGCGCACCCAGGAAGCAACAAGCAACCATGCAGATAGAACATTACCTACCACTCTATTTTTATATCCTCTTGTAATTGAACCCGGAACCTTCAAATTACTACTCGTAGTTTAGCCACGGAGGAAGTTAAAGTTTATTAAATGAAATTTCATTTGATGGCTTTCTTGGCGTCGTAGTTTTAAAGCCAGATATACAAATACATATATTATATGTATTTCCTTTATATCTATACAATTTTGTACCAAGTCACAGTCACTATGACTCTATAATATTGAATGAATGAAGATAAATATTACATTTAAAAGTTAATTTGAAATGGTACATACAACGTTGCACAGATATAAAACAGTGACTGTACACATGTATAAATCATCGCCAGCTGACTTATCAAAATGAGAGATATACTTTATTGAGTAGAGGGATGATGACTACAAATGTACTGTTTCTAATTTAAACATTGTCACATAGATTTGTTTTTTCACTTGTCCCTGGGAAGGGATTCGAACTTTAATAGTGCACGTATGATCTCCACAGCTGATCGTAAAGCATGTTTGCCAACTTTATTTGCAGGTCTATGATTTTGTTTCTTCTTTTTACTCGATTTCCTTGGTTTTAAAAAGCCACCCTCAGTGAGACACTCTCCTTTTTCTGTCTTCCTCTTTCTTTCCTCTGCAATTCGTTTAAGTTCTGTCTCTCTCATTACATTGGCAATAATTTGATTCACTGATGACTTGAGAGCGTTAACATTTTCACACTCCTCTGCACCGTCTTCAAACGGACAATATTCTAGTTTGGTATACAGAGCTACAAAGTTGAGGATACGTTTCATATCGCTGACGGACAAATTGTGAGGTGCATTGTAATCGTTCCATTTTGGTTTGAGCATAGCTTCAGTGGTAGTGCGAGTTGTTGTTTTCCCTCTATATTTGAGTTTAATTGTATCACGATCGTCTGTTTCAACTATTTTATTTGCAGCAACGACGAAGAATGTTACTATCTGAAACAGAAATAATATTATACACGACATTAGCTGTGTCATCAGCGACTTTAGAACCACAACTTCTTTTCCAGTTATGTTCTGTTACAAAACATCATCGGCTGAGTCTCTATGTAGCACCGACTGAGATCACCAAATGGCCTACTGAGTGAGGCTAGGCAATCTTTTTTATGCTAATAGGCTTGTACTTAACCTTTATCTCACCTGGTGGTTTATAAGATAGATGTAAAGTGCGCTCGTCAAGAATCTCAAGCTTATTAGGCTCAGGATCTGCTACCGTTGAAACTGGAGCACAAAAGTGCTATAGATCATAGACCTCCTCATAAGTAGGCCTTTCATGTAGTGTGTGATATTTTGATCGGATAATGCCACGAGCTTGTGAATGCTAAATATATTTCATGTAGTACAACGTGAATGTTACTGCCAGTAAATTTACAAATGTGTTGGATCTGAATCTGTTAACTTCACTGAAAAGCAGTGTAAAATTTTGCAAATTAATTATTGTAATCAAAAGGTTCATTTCATGCCGTAATTAAAACCATCTGCAACAAAAGCGGTGGCAGCTGTACAGCCATATTAATATGGAAAGATATTTTTGACTATGTACAAGGAATGTAGTTATTGTATATAATCTTTCGAAATAATATTTTCAAAAATGTGTACGAATTAAAATGTAGACGTATACTTTATTTAATTTTTCTTTTAAAACATAGGTAGTGATAGTGACAGAGACCAGAAACCTTTCATACCGGAAAGCTGTTTTGGCGGAGACTTAGGTAGCAACGTGATAGCTAGCCAGACGGACACAATACAAATACCGATATTATGAAATCGTTGAATCCGGGACCTCTGGATTGTTTATTGTATAAGTTTTGGTAATCGACACAGCTAACAGTACAGAAAATGTTATCAGTACAGTACCTCATTAGATTCAGACTTTTAGGTGTACACGCTTCTATCCTATCGTTTTATACCGCCATAAATACTTAGTTATTTATCATCAGACAAACTAGAGGCCAAGTGCAAGCCATTGTATATAAAAAAAGCTTTATAACATTCAACAAAATTGTTGCATGCGATTTCGTTTGTCGCGCCGCGCGTAGGAATCAAAATAAATATTTACTTACAGCTACCAATAACTTTATAGCATTTATCGTCATTTTGAAATACAATCTTCTATAACACTCATAAAGTCATCCTGAAATATGGCTATTATTTAGCATACGTGTATATACGTTTGCCTAAGAAATAATTAGATTATAAGTAGTGTGGTAACCAATCAATCAATTTTGTGCTTCATCACAATGAAATAAAATTGATTCGTTACACTAAATTGAATTGAATTTGGTTTGGAAATTAAAATTTTGACTTCATTTAATTCTCTAGAAGAAATAATGTTTGTTAAAAATTACGAGTAAGACCTCCAATTGTACGTTTTTGTTGTATTTAAAACTATGGTAATAAACCCAGCGAATTGTATGTGAAGAATGTTTGAGGCTGTGAAAGCTGTTTGTTACAGATGCAATAGCGGGATTTCATTATACAACTTGTAATTGATACGAATAACTCAATTACTGAACTGAGTACACACACATTGAACATAGTTGATGAGAGTAGATAGATGCCCTTTACACTTTAGAGTTACGCTTTAGGTGGAAGTTTACAATACGCGTAAATAAACTTAAATAAGTTACTAAATAGCATTCTAATTTAAGAGTTTTGCATTTATTTTCATTGAATAAAAACTTGCTCTGGAGTAAATGTAAGCTATTTAACGACGATGTTATCGAGAATTTTACAAATCCATTCAATCTAAAAATATAGATGCAATTATGCAATCCAATGATGTAAAAAAGAACAAAGACTAACTCTATTGTGACAACAACAAAATCCATATATTCAGATAATATAGACTTCTCAGTTGACTTTTGTATTTCTGCTGCTTATCCTTTTGATTCTTTTTGAATATTTTGTTAGCAACTTTAGAAGCAAACTCATTGATTTTTTCATCTTTGATGTGTTTGCAATCCTTCGTTGTAGAGAAGCCATCAGGGCATTTGTAATATTGTTTTCCATTCTTCTGCACCGGCAACTGCATTGCCTGTTGGATGTCCCATTGCGACGCATGCGCCGGTAGCTTGACATGCCGCCATATTATTACGTCATCATTAAAGAACCACCTCCGCCGTACTTTGGTTTTACTTTCTGCTTTTACTAGAGGTATAGTTAGGGTCATTAAAAATAGCTGAAATGCATTGATTTTTATTCAGTTTTTAATGCGCAGAATGTTTACACTGATGCGTCATATTACCTTTAAATATGAGCCTCCCTTGGGTCACCAAATCAAAAGTATTTTTCCCATTGATTTTGCCATAAGATTTGTTATAATCCATCGTGGAATCACCACATTTGATTTGTCGCTGCAGTAATTTACGTAGATAGATTTATTTTTATTTTACCTAGTTCCCGTCTAGTGAAGTCTACCCACAGCTGTTGAGTTTCTTTCACCTTATCTTCTCTGCAGAAGACAGAGGTGGACAATTCATTCCCGTCAAAAATATTCGCAATAAATTTATTTTGAACTCTAAACGTATCTTCTTCTCGCATAGGAAGATTACTGTTGTGTGTACCTACGTCGGATCTGTTGCTTTACTTACATAAAACAAAATCGTCATTAATCTCACAGTTAACTGGCAGCAGTCCATGCAGGCGACGGTTAACCCATACGATAGCATAATGCAATAACCTCAACATCTGAATAATTATTGTGTATCGTATCCCATGCGTATAAATCAATGAAATTACTACGATGACTGCGTGTGATTGCGACTATTTGTTACTGCGGGCAATGACAGATTTTTCAGACTTTAATATACTTATTTACTCAATATGGTTCTTTTTAAATAATAGTTGGGGTTGTACTTCTCTCATGAAATGGTGTCTAGTGTTATTCTATCTAGCTCTGACACACATAGCAACAGGTGCATGTATGAGACGCGTAATTTCTATTCCGTCCACTTTTCCAATATAACATTGGTTCATAACCTTCATTCAAGTCACGCTTTCGATGGCCGAAATGATTCGTCCCATTGTTTGTCGTAGAGCCATGACATTCCCTCCATAATTGGGTCCTCTAATAATTGTAAGGGAAAAAATATATTTAATTAAAAAGCAAGATTTTTAATTTCTCCCTTTCCTCAAATTTCCCCACTCCCTGGAAACAGGCGAACATTATTCCACTGCCCAAAACTTCTAATCCCACATGCTTCTCTCAGTTTCGACCGATTTCCATTCTTCCATTCCTCTCCAAAGTCCTTGAGCACATTGTCCACAAGCAGCTAGCGAACTACCTTACTTTAAATAGTTTACTTTCTCCTTTCCAATCTGGTTTTCGCCCTGGTCATAGTACTGTCACTGCTCTTCTCAAAGTCACTGATGACATCCGTTTTGCGATGGAAAACAGATCGCTAACGGTGCTCATACTTCTCGACTTCAGCAGCGCTTTTAACTCTGTTGACTTTGATGTTCTCCTCGCTATTCTTCGTTCTCTCAACGTTTCCTCTTCGGTAACCAACTGGTTTAGTTCATATCTCCGTGGTCGCTCGCAACGTGTTCGCACTGAGGAGTCTGTCTCCGATTGGTGTGACCTAACTGCGGGTGTACCTCAAGGTGGTGTTCTCTCTCCTCTTCTATTTTCGATCTTCATAAACACGGTAACTCCGTTGCTTTCCTCTAACTTCCATCTCTATGCTGATGATTTGCAACTTTATCGCCATTTCACTGTTTCTGATTACGTCAACACAATCGCTGAAATAAATGCCGATTTGCTAAGAATTAGTTCCTGGGCCGAATCTCACGGGCTATTAGTTAATCCAAATAAGTCACAAGCCATGATTATCGGGAGTAGATACATGTGCAACTCACTTGACCTATCCCTTGTCCCCCCTGTGCTGTATAACGATACTCCAATTGCTTTCACTCAGACAGCTAAAAATCTAGGTGTCTTCCTTAGCTGCAATCTTTCTTGGGTGGAGCATGTCAATGAGATCAGCAAGAAAATTCACTTTGCTGTTCACTCTCTCAAGCGCTTTCAATGGTTCCTACCATTGAAAACTAAGATTTCTCTAGCCCAAACATTATTGCTCCCTATTCTTGACTATGCTGATTCTTGCTTCTTGGACGTCACCGAAGAGCTATTAAACAAACTTGAGCGACTTCAGAATCTTTGCTTACGCTTCATCTTCGGGTTGCGAAAATATGACCACGTGTCAGTTTTTCGCGCTCAGCTCAAGTGGCTCCCTATCCGCCTTCGTAGAAATGCTCATATCCTTTCCCTTCTGTACAATATCCTAAATAACCCTTCTTATCCTAGCTACCTAAGTGAGCGATTTACATACTCGCATCCTGTTGACCAACCTTGTCGAGCTCACATTAGGACAATCCTATCCATCCCTTCCCATCACTCCGATTTCCTTTCCTACTCATTCACGGTTCATGCAGCCAGATTGTGGAACTCGTTGCCTCACACTGCACGCGACAGCAAAACTGTTTCCGCCTTTAAGAAAAACGTCAAGGAACATTTTCTATCACTATAAGATTATATATATTTATAGTATGTAAAGTATGTATGTATTATTATTGATATATATTAGTTTGTTTTGTATCTCGTATTTATGTAATCGTTTATTATGGTTTATTATATTTATCATATCGTACACGCCTAACTGCCCTCCTCCTTTCTTCAATATTTCTCCTTAACCTAGGACTGCTGTAAGAAATTTCTTTTAGAAATAAGCTGTTCCTTTTGTATATATTTTTTTCTGTTTTTGTGTTATGTAAATATTTTCTGTGTACAATAAACTGTTTAAATAAAATTAAATAAATAAACAAGATTCATAATATTAATTTAATGGTCAATTTACGTTTTCTATGTCTAGCTGGCTACCACCATAATCTAAGTCTGAGGCGTGAATTATTTAGAAAAAATATTTTTTATGAGTTTGTTTCGAAACTAGCTAGCTCTTCTGCAATGGTACTTTATATTTTAAATTAATAATTAACATTTATTTATATAAATGATTAAAACTTTTTTGGTTCACTGTGTATTTATTTGAAAAAGCCCTATCAACCCTGCTTGCAAAAGAATCAGCAGCAGCAGCTGTAAAAGTCCTCTGTTAGAAATGAACTTTCCTCCTATGTTTGCCTTAATCACCAAGCCTTGCGGGTTAACGAAAGCAATAAGATGTTATTGTTACATATCCTTACTAAAAAATTTCTTTGACGCCTGTTACGACACCCACAAGATAAAATGTGGTGATTTTATTCTAAAGCCAAGTAAAATGACAACTGAACTACACTACCCAATAGTACATACAAACAAATGGTAGAAATAAAAGTTGTTTTTTCCGCAGCGACCGACGTACGATTTACGGATAAGATGTCGGCTTCTTTCGAGAGCTAACTTTTATTTCATATGTTCTTTTCTTTGTTTCTCTCTTGTTTAGTGGATCTACGATTAAAATGAGAGGATTGAAGTGAGGTAGTTGACTTAATTAGAAAATAAACTTATCTGAATTATTTGTAAAATATTAGAATCATATTTGATACAGAAAGATTCTATAAAGAGTTGAAATATACAACCTTTTGAGAACAGAACGTGGTAAGATAATCTTCAATTGACAACTGAACTGACAGCTCCTTCGTTCAATCACGCCTCATTACTTGAACTATCTTAATTGCTCATCGATAGTTACAGGCGTTCGTCGTCATTATCGACAAATTCATAGACAATCATTTAATGCCAAACTGTCTCTTGTAAACTTCGAATGATGAAGCTCAAGTAGGTAAGTGGCAATCAAAGTGTTATCTAAAAGTGAAGTCTAGCCAAAGCACTACCAACTTTCGTTATTCGCTCATACTATCTGAATACATATGCAAATAAATATGAAATTTATTAGGAGAATTGAACAAAATACATTTTCACAACACGAAAGAAGTGTTCATTTACCACCAACCAATAGATAGGTCCAGGAATCGAACATGTGACCTTCCTTATGCCAATAACTTTTAAAAGTTCATTTGGTACTTAAAATTTAAACCTGTAATGTGCTATTTGAAAATTAATTTTATCGAAAAGATTGGTGTCATTTCAAAGATATTTGTGTCAACTGACGAGTAGAAATTTTATACAGACAACAATTTCTAAAAGCATCGAATAAATAACAAATAAAATTATTAAATCCCGTCTTCAGATTTGTTAGAATTTGCCACAATATTAATTCATTCGTCCTTTTTCATTTACATTTAATTTAACTCATTTGGGGGCTACGTCTCAGTAATAGAAACGCAGCGGGGGCCATTGAGGAAAATGTCCAATCATTATTGAGTTACGTACGTCTAAAGAATTGGGCTGTTAAGCCTTCCCTAATAAACAGAGCTTGGGGACCGAAACAGGTAATTTGTAGACGGACAAAATTCTTCCAAAAATGTTATTTCATTTTCTTTTCCGACTTTCACCTGAATTTTGTGACGATGTGTTCAACAACTGTGATACTTACGTTATATCAGTAAGAACACATATCAGTGATTTTTGATCAATATTTGACATTAATAATCTCAAATTTCTCCTACATATAATACTCGCACAATAATTTTGCCCCTCTGAAGTTAGTCACAAAAGACCGCGAAGTATCAATTATTCACGTTTAAGTGGGAATCAAGGCAAGTTTGCGGGTGGAAAGAAATATCGTAGTGTTTTATGTCATCTAGGGATAGTTATTATCGAAAATAATAGACACACATTCCGTCTATACATGTTTGAAATTGCAGAGAGCTAACTTCAGAGGGGCAAACTTATTGTGCGAGTACTATACGATTAATTATTTATTTACTTTATTTATGACACCACTTAAAAACACAAATATACATGCGGTGCCATGAAACTAATTTTAAATAAATCTACTAAATCTTAAATGAGTTCAAACTATATCCAAAGGTGATCTAAAACTCATATTTCGGACACCAAACCAAACTCTCACTATAAAGCTCTTAAAAACACAGTTATGATGAAATTTTGATTTGATTGAAGCTTTTTCTCAAGTCAATTTGCTTTATTTTAATAATTTTTTTCATGTGTTTTGAGTTTTGAGTCCAACGTGTCCAACTCTAAACATGTCGATCAGCGAACCTATTGCGGGTGACCATGATGATTTTATACAAAACACTTCACAACTTGACAGAAAACGTTCACTATCCAGGCAGGAACCTAACAGCTTTCAGAAACACAAACTATCATTCAATACGACTACTATCGGTAAATACTCAAATTTCAATTAAAAGTTTCATTCGTCGTTCATTATTTTAGCCACATTTTGAGTTAGTTTATTAATTTAGTTAATATTATCAACTTATGCGTAACAAATTTCTAATTTTACTTGGCAAACAAACTAAGTTATGTGGTCGGGTAAGTGAACCTTATTTCAAGGTAATAAATATCAGTACGTTTCTTTCCATGATTCGGAATCGGTACGGAACTCTAAAAATAAGTAAAAACTACTTCCATTATGCTAAGCTCGTTGTGACTATCTATGAAGAGAATAATTTTTCCGAAAGAACAATTGTCCACCAAACAAACAATATTATCTTGGGCTATGCCTAAATTCTTTTTACGGACTATTTTAATTTTTAAACAACACAAAGGCCATATCTTTGCTAAAACATTTACTTATAATCCCTCAGAGCTGATAATTATTTACGCAGCCACAATTTTGTTTTGTTTCTTTAATACCATTTTCACAATACAATTTCGTTTTTAAATTCTGGCCCAGTGGATCACGAGCACTTAACAACCTTTAACAATTCTGTCAACAATAAAATCCAGATGAGCACGAAAAGTCAAAGCATCCCGTAAAAATAAAATTTTAAAGTACATCCACCCGTTCGCAATTTGTAACTGAAACAGCTGTTCTTATTATACAAAGAAGATTTTATGTTGTTTATATTTTTGCACCCCTCGGACGTCCTGTGATACCTGCTACAGATGGGACGATTTATCAGAACAACACAACTAAGAAATTGTAGTGCGGTTGGACAACTTTTTCGGTTGGGTGGGAAGAACATACAACATTACTCGACAGACATTCGTGAAGGTAGCCAACCAACCCAATATTTTAGACTCTTTGGTGTCGTAACTATCTCGTCTTTACGTTAGGAAAAAAATCTGGGCAGCAGCATCTACTTACGCACGAATAACATATTGCCGCAATCACCAGCCCGCGTGGCAAGCGTGATTATTATGGCTTTTCTCATGGAAAGTCCAGCATGCGATCTTTGAAGGAAGCTCAAGACATGCCCAACCAGCGGCCTTTGTAGTTTTGCTGTTGTAAACAATTTTTAGGATTCCGTAGTTGAACAAGCAACCCTAACAGTTTGTCTCTGTCCATCTGTCTGTAAGCGGCTTAACTCAGACACTTACTATACTAGAGAGCTGTAATTTGGTACGGGTATACATATTAGTCTCGTCAACAAATTGGTAGAATGAAATCTGGAAAAATATTGTTTTTGTGTAGCTCTAGCTCCCTGTGTAAACTTTAAAGTGATAATTTTTGACAGAGTCCAATCTATCAGCTAAATTGTTTCTATTAAAACTGAAGTTAGTATGAAATCTAAGTTGACTTTACAAGTTAAGGAGTAATATTTATAAAATATAAAATATACTTGGAAAGATTAATTGTTATAAAACCAGTAGTATATATAAGTTTATTAACTATGTAAAATTATGGAAAAGAAAAAAAATGCTGTGACGGGTAACTACAGAACCCTACACTGCGCTTTTTGTAAAGTTGTGCTCTGTTGGTAAACATATATTTTATCGGGTCTAGTTATTCGAACAACCGCACCCGACAAATTTTGTCGTCTGTAGCTAGCTAAAGCGGATTGTTTGTCCTTTGTAATAGAAGGACCAATCTCAGGAATTAGAGTGGCCATCCATCCTGTTTTTCTCGGACCGTACTCTACTCGTCCCTTCAAGTTTTCAAGGGTTTCAGAAAATACCCCAAGGTAAATCGCTCAAATATATTCAATTCGTATAACGAAGGGTCAACCTTTGAAAGATTTGTTTTGTTTGGTTGAAATAGGGAATCAGTTGTTATGGATCAAACCGTGCATGACAATTAGATTGAATTTGGAAATGGAACCTGCTTGTCATAATTTTAACTATAAAATTAAAATAAATTACTATATGGACACGTACTTTAGGAAAATTTATTTTTTCATTCGCTCGAAAACAAAGTTAGGTGTAGGCTTGCTTTACGTTATTTTATTACATAACATGATTAAGCTCAATCACCATTTTATTGCAGATCAACCTTGTTGACCATCTCCAATGTTATATATATAATAGCTTGACCTTGGTTGCCATGTGCGACACACACCCACGGGTTGACATGGGTCGATACCATTATGAAGCCTATACCATCACCTTCTCACACAAACCCGAACTTATGCACATTATAAATGCAAAAGTAAGTTTAGTTGTTTGATCTTTTTCACGTCATCGTAAATTAATTTGTTTTTTGGATGAGGATAGTTAAAGGACCGGAAAAATTTTTGAAGTCCTCACAGACGAAGTCATCGACAAAAGCTAGTATTATAAATATGGTGGCAACTTTGGCTCTGTCTGTTTGTTGTATACTCACGGCAAACCCGTTCATGATGAGGTCCGTCACACACGCAGCATAGCTTAGAAGACAATGGAAGTTGACTATTTTTTATCTGGGCAAATAAGTAGTTTTAGCGGGATTATTTAATTTTATGAAGTCCAGACGGTGAGGACGCGAGCAAAAGCTCATATGGGATATAACCATATATGTATTAACCATATATGTATAAAAAGCCATCTTCTACTTGGAACTTTTATGTGGAAAACGGAAACAAGGTGGGCAATACCTGCGATATAAAGACGTCCTCAAACGCCACCTTAACGCTTGCTGTATACCGACCGACAGTTGGGAGAAGCTCGCATCCCAGAGGCCGGAATGGCGCTCTACTGTGCAGAAAAGGGTTGACCAATACGAGCAGATGCGATTGCAAGACCTGGATGTGAAGCGCCAAACAAGGAAAACCCGGCCTAAGCTCTCCTACACGTACACGTACAACTCGGCTGGACAGCTACACTGCGCTCCGTGTGGGCGCGTCTTTAAATCCAAGTTTGGGTTCGCGAGCCACGTCAGAGCGCACCACAACCTGGACTTGGATAATTGAGGGAGTCGCCGTCGCCGGACACGGCGAGGAGGACTATATATTAACCATATATAGGATGATATAATGTCTTGTTCTTAGATAAATTTTTCACAATATTTCATGATTTGGGTAAAATAAAAAAATATTTATAATAATTTATTTCATATTTTATTTTAATTTATCATATTTTATAAAAACTATGGGTCTTGTTACATAATTGTTATTTCGGTAGAAAGTCTGGTAATAAGGCGCGATAAATAAAACACTTGTAACGGATCGACAGCTATATTCCGACTGACGTACATGGCGGTCACTGCCGCGAACACCAGTAAAACTTATGTCTACCCACTAATACTAACATCCCTCCACCAATAAATTCAAAAATATACATGTTTATATTTTCAATAAGTTGCCATTACCACCAACCACGTTTGTAATCTATTTTTCTTCGTGGTCTAAAGGTGTGCGTGGAAGGTGGTGCAACGTCTTCTACATGTTCTGGACTTTCACTTGACTGTGCTACGTTAGGGAGCTCCTCAGTTGTAAGACCCTGAGCCTCATTAGCTCCATCTGAACATTCCGAGGTTGGAGCCTCCCCAGTTTTCAGATCAACAGTCTCAACAGCCTCATCTGATTGGTCTGTGCCTATTGATTCAAGAGGATCTAAAAGATCACCAACTACAACCGAGTCCACTCCAGGCTCCTCATTCTCTACACCGGTATCCACAGCGGCCGTCGGAGCCTCCGGACGTGTGACACACAAATGATCTTCCCCAGCAAGCAAAT
Organism: Carcina quercana; assembly: GCA_910589575.2. Classification (NCBI taxonomy): domain Eukaryota; kingdom Metazoa; phylum Arthropoda; class Insecta; order Lepidoptera; family Depressariidae; genus Carcina; species Carcina quercana. The sequence continues at coordinate 5,809,884 of OU342440.2, read as the reverse complement.
CCGCATCTCCCTCTGGTAATAGAATAGGGGGCAACTCCAAGTCATCCTCGATCGAAGAAGCTGGCACATCAACTGTTTGGTCATCCGACCGCTGATAATTGTCTGGACCCGAAGATACTACTTCCTCCCTCTTAAATTCATAAATTTGATTCTTATGACGTTTAACAATACGATTATCGTCCATTATCTGTACTAAATACGTCGACCTTCCCAGCTTTTTTACAATTTCACCTTTTCTCCAATATGAATTTTGATTGTAATTAATTTTTACAAGCACCGTATCTCCGATGACACAGTTAAAGTTCCTCGTACCGCGATAGTATTTAGTCTGTAAAGACTGATTACGACTAACCACTTCTGCAATCGTTGCGTCGGATGATGACGATGACGACAACGGATTCATTAAATCCAATCTACAACGTAAGTTCCTACCAAACAAAACCTGTGCAGGAGATCGGTCAGTGGTTGAGTGCACAGAATTTCTATAATTAAATAGAAATTCGTTTAGTTTAACAGTAACATCTCTCAAATTGGTCCCTGATAGCAAAATTGATTTTATAGCCTTTTTTACAATCTTCACATAACTCTCGGCCTGGCCGTTACTGGGTGGATGGTACGTGGGGGACGTGAGGTGAGTTATTCCGTTGCGTGTACAAAAACTTTCAAACTCATGAGACACAAAGGACGTTCCATTATCACTGCAGATAGTATTAAACAATCCGAATCTAGACATGAGTTCACACAACTTCTCTATAATTACTCTAGACCCGTACCCACTACTGACATCGAAAACTTCAACCCATTTCGAGTACGCATCTACCGCTACCAAGTAAACCTTATTATTAATGGGACCTAACAGATCTATGTGTACTCTGTACCACGGCTCCGGCGGGAAGGGCCAGGGCGTGAGTGGTGCGCGGGGCGGGGCGGGGCGCAGCTGTGCGCACACGTCGCACGCGGATACCGCACGCTCGATGCTGGTCGGCAGGCCGGGCCACCAGAAGCGTGAGCGAGCCTCGGCCTTCATTTTAACTATACCTAAATGTCCTCTATGTAATTCATCGATCACTTTCTTTTGCAACGCCTCTGGTACTACTAGCCGACTGCCTCTCATTACACATCCATTTTCAATTGCTAATTGAAGCCTGCATTCATAAAAAGGTTTAACACAAGAAGCTAAAATTGTTTTATGTGGCCAGCCGTCTCGTATGAACGTTGTTATCTGTGATAACACCCTGTCAGCTGCTGTGGCCTGACGCACGTCGGACACCGACACCGGCACCGCCGCGTCTGCTTGCCATACAAAATGTAAGTAGGTAGCTACCTCTGCGCGCCGATCAGCTGTTTCGTTACTGCACCGAGCGCGCTCACTATTCATGTTATTTATGTTTATAGCCGCCTCCGTGCTCGATGGCATGGAGCGACTGAGAAAATCCGCCGCATTATGAGCGCTACTCACATATTCAATTACGTAATTATACGCCGCCAAAAATAATGCATATCTCTGCAGCCTATTAGCCGACACTTGCGGTACTCCTTTACTAGGTCGGAAAATAGATAATAAAGGTTTATGATCGGTTCTCAATATAAACGGCTCCGCTCGCCCGTAAATATATTGATGAAATTTGCGGATTCCAAAAATAATAGCGGTAGCCTCTTTCTGAATTTGACTGTATTGCTTTTCAGCCGAATTAAGTGACCTCGATGCGTAAGAAATAGGTCTTTCAACGCCGTCATCTTCGATTTGCGAAAGAATAGCTCCTAAACCGAACGGTGACGCATCCACTGTCACAATTATTTTTGCATTCGAATTAAAATGCGCGAGCGACCTTTCTGACGATAACTCTTTTTTTATCATATTAAACGCCTCTTCGTGCTCCTGAGACCATAGCCACTTTTGATTTTTCTTCAATAAAGAATGTAAGGGAGACAGAATAGTGGACGCGCTATTGACAAAAGCCCTATAATAATTCACTAAACCTAAAAACGACTTCAGTTCAGTTACATTCTCGGGTCTTTTTGCTTGTATGATCGCCTCAACCTTTTCTGGCGATTTGTGCAGGCCATTTTTATCTATCACGTATCCTAAATATGACACAGAGTCTTGAAAATAGCTGCACTTATCATTCCTTAACACAAAGCCTGCCCCTTCTAATCTATTAAAAACCTCACTGAGTCGGTCTAAATGCTCCTTTTTTGTTTTCCCAGTAATTAGAATATCGTCCAGGAACTGTAACACCCCGTCTATTCCCGATAGCACGCTTTCAAGTGTGCGCTGAAAGATAGCTGGTGCGCTCGACAGACCAAACACGAGACGGTTGAACTTGTAAAGACCCTTGTGTGTATTTATACAAGTTAACATTTTTGAGTCTTTATGTAATACCAGCTGATTGTAAGCACTAGACAGGTCTAACTTAGTGAACTGTACCCCGCCATGCAACTTTGAAAACAACTCTTCAATCCGAGGAAGTGGATATTTATCAACTACAAGTTGTTTGTTCAGTGAGACAGAGTAATCCGCGCATAACCGCATACTACCATCGTGTTTGAGCACCGGCACCACAGGGCTCGCGTACTCGGAATGCGTCACTGGCTCAATAATACCTTCTCTTACTAACCGATCTAACTCTTGTTCTACTTTGGGTCGAAGGGCGAACGGCACCGGCCGTGCTTTGAAAAAAATGGGATTCGAGTCTGGCTTTAATTTTAATTTTATTTCTGATCCCTTGTAACATCCTAATGACCCAGAAAATAGCTTAGAATACTTTTCTACGAGTTCACTATGATCAAATCCCAATTCACAACTATTAACTTGACCTATTTCTAAATTAAATTTTGCCATAAAATCACGCCCGAGCAGCGGTGGACCACCTCGTTCTACTACAAAAACATCAAGTGTTTTCTTTTTGTTTTTGTAAACAAATGGCAGCGATATAATGCCCAATGTTCTAAACGTGCCGCCGTCGTAACTTTGTAAAGTTTTTGTACATTCACGCAGCGGATAACTTGAAAAATAACAACCGTATGTTTTATCTGAGATCACGGTAACGGCCGAGCCAGAGTCTAATTCAAACTGTAACTGCACATCACCCACGGACACCGACTCCCGCATCGGCTCGCCGTTCACTGATCGAATATTAAACAATAAACGCTTACCATCATCACCTACATCATCCGAGCAACACTGCAGGAAGTGCTGATTAACAACACTTTTGTTACACACGCGCACTAAATGCCCTTTTTCGCCACATTTGCGACATGAATAACTTTTGAAGCGACACAGACAAGCCCCGTGGCCACTGTATCCGCACACCGAACACTTCCCATGAGGGCCGCTGCCCGCCGGCCGCGACGAACACGCCGACGCCGGGGGCGCTCGCCCGCGCGCCTGGCGCGCCGGACCTGGTGAGCCGGCGCGGGCCGCCACTCTGTGCACGTCCAGCGGGACCTGTGTAGCGGCGCCCGCAGCCGGCGCCTGCCTCGCGCCCTCTCTGGCGCAGCGCACGCTCTCCGCCAGCTGCAGCGCTCTCTCCAGTGTGAGCCCTTCCATGGGCTCGCCGTACAGACGATCACGCTCGGGCCCGCTCGTCAGACCCAGCACGAACCGGTCCCGCAGCTGCTCGCCGAGTGCGCCCGCCGCGAACCCGCAGTCCATGGCCAGGCCGCGCACACGAGCCGCCCACTGCGCCGGTGCTTCGCCTGCCTGCTGCACCGCGCTATGGAACTTGTGTCGTTCCGCAAAACCGCATTTCTTGACATTGAAATGTCCATCCAACAAGGCCGTGACCTCGACAAAGGTCAGCGTCCCGACGTCTTTGGGAAGTGCTAAATCCCGAACCAGCCGATAAGTAGTTTCTGATAAACTACTTAGCAAAATAGCCCGTCGTTTCGCGCCACTTGTATCGCTTTCTTCCGTGATATCATTTGCTAGGAACCATTGTTCCAACCGTCCGCAGTACAAAGTCCACTCGTGAACTTCGTGGTTGAAAACACTAATAGCACCTACGGACACTTTAGACATCGCGAATTTATATCGTAATAACCACAACGCGTGGTATATAACTCGTCGCCACTGTTATTTCGGTAGAAAGTCTGGTAATAAGGCGCGATAAATAAAACACTTGTAACGGATCGACAGCTATATTCCGACTGACGTACATGGCGGTCACTGCCGCGAACACCAGTAAAACTTATGTCTACCCACTAATACTAACATATGAATAATAACTAATAAATGAATAATAAAATAAATTAAGGATCATTTATACAAATCTGCAAAAACACCGTCAGAGAGGTGATACTACAGAACGATGAAGTTCGTTTCTTTTTGTGAGAACTCGTTAGTAGCAAATTGTTGTTTGCTTTGTGCCGATTCGTGATTAGCTTCGTTCCCTGACATTTAACTTTCTTTGTTGGTTTTCCTGTAAAGTTGATAACTGTCATCGATACTTCAGAATTTATACGTAGTTAGCTACGTGGCAAAATGAATGAAAATGTCGCCAAGTTTTATTTAAAATTATTCTACTTGCGACACGGGAATCAATATCCGTACCTAAAAAATAAAAAGTAACCCATATAGGATCACTTGGTTGTCCGTCAGTCTGTGTGTACTACACGAGAAACGCGTAGAAATTTCAAATTGAAAATAATATCAAAGACTCTAGTCAACAGTCCCTTGGATCTGTGAAAAAATTTAAATCAAAGTTACAGCCGCAGCAGCATATTTTGACGATTTCACTTGAAACGGTTGACAACGGTTATAATCCGTTTTTCGAGATATTTGACTTTCCCATTGTCACTTTAGCTTAGTGACACGTCGAGGTATGACATTCGCTAATACATCTACATAAACCAACCAACCAACTAATTCTACACTTGGTTAGGCAAGTTTGTCTCGCCATGGTGGAGCCACTTTATCAAGGAGACAATGACCAGCAGTGGACATGCAGATGATGATAATGACCATGCATTAACAATAATTTGATTTTGAGGTAGATTGTCATAATCTGTCGTTCGGGTTTCGCTATCAACGGCTGTCCTTATCGGAATGACGCACGGGTCTGTGCTCTTCCCACCATCGCCGTCACCAGCCAGCTTAGCTCTAAATAACTACAATAACACTACATTATAATACCCCGTCGTAAATAATATGAGGCTATTACCTGGACTCTTTGGAAATGATAATAAAACGAAATGAATCATAAATCATCAGAACTTTTATTCATTTTTAGGGATCCGTACAAAAATGGTCCATACTACTAAACCTGCGTTGCCTGTCTGTCTGTCCGTTCGTCCTACTTTAAATGATGTAATTCGTGCTACACGTGCACACGTCGGACACTTCGAAGAAATGTCGTGATATCGGCTCACATCGAACGGGACGTTTGTATACATGCGCATGTCTGAGAAGTCCGTGCCGTCTCGTAAGTAGTCGAAGTACGTAATGGTCATTTTCTGCGCCAGTCTCTTAAGGGGAAAGTGAGGTATCTCGGATCGGCGGGAGGCGGTGAACGTCCGTTCTGAACGTGGATTGATTGACTGTCGTTGATTTTTTTGTCAATACGTAGCTCATTTCCATGCCTGAATTCGACTCATACTTTTCTATAATTTTGTTTTATTTACTAACAATACATTACAATTAATACACGAGACAGATCACACAACCATAAATTTAAAAAATATGTATAGAAAACATTTCGGAACAGACTGTATTCTAGATAATTTAAAAATAATACGAGATACTAAATAAAAAAACAATGGCACATGTTTGCTTTAGACTTGGAAAGCTTATTTTTGAAGTACCTTTTATAAAAATAAAACACGAAACTTTTTAATTTAAAGTAGGAAGAAAAACCTATGAAAATTAACTCAAAACTGTTAAACCGCAGTTTATGGCTTTAGAATGTATCCACCCTACATTTGTATTACACGGGGACAGGTGATACTCGTAGCAGTACGACGTCACACATACATAGATACCGCTGCTCATATCATTAATTCATTCACATTCAAGATACTGGGAAACTTTATTCTAAAGCCGAGGCCACACTGCCACAGAGATGTAAACGTGAGTAATATAGACTATTTTATTGATAAAATATATATTCTCTTTTGCATCCTAAGCCCTTATTAATTGCTTACAAAATTTATTGTCAAACCTTGTGATTTGGGATTGTTTAAAAATATAGTCTGCTTTAATAGCGATTACATCACAATCTCAAATTCATTTATACTAATATCTGTACATTTGTTACCGAATTCTGAAACGGTTTTTCATGTTTGAGGTAAACATATAGTTTTGTATGAAATAATTATTGCCATGTTATATACGAGATGGAATAGGCAAGCTCCACTCCTCCACTTATTAACATGAGTAAGCTATTTAGACGAACATGGAATACATTCTCATTTTGTAGAAAGTTGAATGTTATCGAAATTTTATTTTAAATGTCAATACAGGACATTGATAGCAAACAGTTCGACCACGTTTTTTGATTTAGTGTAAATTGCTCAGACTATTTTAAAAACAAAAAACAATTAAGGCGCCACTGGCAATAGTGTTACAGTAATATCAAGTCAGAACAAAACAAATGTAAATATCAGAACTGAAACGAAAGCGAAAACCGTACGTAAAAATTAAATCGTGCGGATACCAAACCTTGGTCATCCGCCAAAAAATAGTGACGTTCCGCTTGCTCACGGCGCGCCGCATCCGATAAAATACGAGTATTAAGATCGAACACACGTAAACCGGGAAGCACAGCACACGGATTCAACGGAAAACAATTTATGACATTCGATTACCCTGACACGATTATTATCGAATCGCGCACCGTGATGTCATACGCTATCTAATCGGCTTAGCCATGTTAACTCGTAAACAACGTGTAAATCTACTTTTCACTTCGTCGACCGGTAAAATATAACGAAGGTTATATTTAAGGACGCGTCGATATCATTGTTGTTTTGTCGGAAAATCGTAGTTTATTTCAACAATAATCAGAATATAACGATAATTTTAAAATGAATCAAAAGATCGCCAGTTTTATAATTGCTTAACTTATCTAGTTAAGGTGATATAAATCTATTATATTATTGGTATGTAGATATTATTATAACAATAATGTGTTTTGTTATGTATGGTATTTTATTTATATATTTATTTTGTAGCACTATAATATACCTATACTACCTACCTATAAAATTTACTACTAAAATTTACTATAAAATTTCTTTCGTTTCGGATTTTCAGATTAGGTGTAAATTGTAAGTATCCGAGATTCGGATTTTAAGTGAATTGCCATCAGTCGTATCTTGTAATAGATGTCATGATTCTTTTATTCTTCTACTTTAAGTTATGCCTGGCAGAGTTCCTTTGTAACAATAATGCCACCTACATCAATGATGTGATACACGTATGTGTTGTTTGTTTGTTTATGTTTGCGCGTGCAAATAAGAGTACTTGTTTTTTGTCCTTCTCACTATTTAAGGTTTTCTCTTCGCAAAAAAACTTTACAAAAGCTAATTTACTACACACACAATTTCTGTAATAAAAAAAATATTTATCCGAGGTTTACTGTATATGAATAATAAATGTATGGAACTGGATATGGAAGTATGGATATTTTTGGTATAGGCTCATTAAGATCTTTTATTGGATACCACACTCAATCAAAATATTTAAATCTTTATCTTTTTTTTAGAACTTTATGCCTCCTACACTACAAGTTTTTTAAATTTTACTAGACGCCATATAGCTTATAATCTGCATAAAAACATTATAATTCCTTGTCAAAATACAATGACAGTTTTCGGAGATATGATGAACATGATATGCTGACATATGGACATACATAGAAAGGTTGCTTAATTCATAATCCTACTGGTCTCGCCATAGTATGGTAAAAATTAAATAAAACAATAAGAAATTAATGAAAATTTTTAAAATAGTAGTGATCCGCACACCATCAATAAGTTCTTAGCATGTTGTTAACGAAGTTTCTGATGTAATAAGCGATTTATAATATACGTACACTACTGTTAAAAAGCAATTAGGCCTCTGAATATTTGTCCTTCATCACCTGACACGACACTTATGGAATGGCAAGAGGTGATCCTATTTTAAAGCTGGGATCACAAGATTAAATGTCGTCTTAAAAGGTATGTTGTTAGATAAATACAAATAAAAGAAAAATGACGAGGTGGTCATCAATCTACCTGACGAACGTACTAATGGCAAACTCGCTTGAAGAAAGCCCATTTGACTTCAATTTTCGAGCATGATGAGCCTTATTTCTTTCACTGTACTTGCTTTTAATAATAATTTGGCATAAACATTTATTAAGTAACTTTTTACATAAATAAATGGTTGAAAGAGGAACAATCAAACTTATTATCGCACTATTTGAAACGCATTGCTGAAGTCGTTGCACATTACATACTGAGTCATACTATATATAGATAGTATAGTGTAACACATACAACCCTAGCTTTACATTACCTCTATACATAACAGAATTATGTGTGTACACATTATATTAATAATCAAGTCTGCGTGGTGTCGGCATGTGTACACGCTTATCAGTCGACCTCCGGGCTTGTGCATACGTAGAACGCTTGAAGCGACTCTATTATAACATTCAAACACAATTAACACATAAATAAATATGAACTAAAGTCGTGATATTTTAAATTAGCCCTTATAACTATTACGATGTAAAGTAAAATGTAATGCCTCGGCGGTGAATATAAATCTGCAAAGTGAGGTTGTGGAACTGTGAATTGACAATAATATGAAAAATGATATTGCAGAAAGTGCATTTGTAACTGGCCTATTTATTTACTAGTGCTAAAGTTATGTGTTAACATTGACATAAAATCATCAATAAATAAGTTATTACTGATGTTGAAGCTAATCGATCTTCTTAGCCAATGTCTGTCACCGTTGATTTACATCTGGTGAGATTGTGGTCACGGGTTAATCTATCGCGAATGAATAAATGATTATAGTTTCATTTAAACAATTTAGACCTGACTAATAAATTACCTGAGGTGTCCCGAATATTTTTTGAAGTCACTTTATCCAAATAAAAAGAATATTAACTTCATGCCCATGATTGTTTCTGACAAACTGCAAAATCATAAACTATTAATTGAGAAGTAAAAACACGAACACACCTTCGCGTTTATAAATAATAATGATTCGTCGAAGTAATTTATAGTTCATTTATGATCATGTAAACGGAAGTTTATCTAATAGTCAGTATGTAGCGAAATTCTATAGTCAGTCGTGCGCATGCGTTTCACAAACCGCTACCGTTTTGTTTACCGCGCCATATCATATGACAGGCGATAACGTGTTGCCTACTCGACCGCATCGCTACTCGTCTGACAGTTGATAAACTACAACGTGTTTCGGAACGGATTCCCGGGACACGCGTTCGAATTTTGAAAACGGATTAATTTATCGACAAAAAATATCGTATTGCGCGCGACACTATAGTTGCTTGTTTACGGACGATTTCCTTGATTCCAGTTAATGCTGCTCAAATCTGACTTGTACATCTCTAAATCGTGGTCGCGTGAACAGTGAACTAGTGACAGATATAAACGTTTTGTATTTTATTTTTAGATTACAACACTCGATTAGTATAAAACATGTGTTATGAAACGTTGATATTTAAAGTGATTGGAAAGAAGTGAAATGTGCGACATGTGGATTTAGTTGATGCTGAAAGATGCGGAAATCTATGATAATGGAAGTTGACAAGGATGACACGAAAAGAGAGTTTACAGGTAACCTTTTGTTCTAAAAGGCTTCGTTTGTGCCTCATTTGCCGAAATTATTAAAAAGTTTGCTGGGATTATGCGTTCCAAGAATTTTTTATTAAAAGTTGCATGAAAATTAATTATAAATTAATTTTTAATTACAGTTTAAGTAACACTCAACTTACGATTAGGATTATATTAAGCTAGAATAAAAGACCAAATAATTTACGAAAAATTCAAATCCACTTTTGAACATGAACCTCCCTCATCGATGGCTATATCTGACTTTCTACGTCAGAATTAGCCATAATCATCATGCATGATTGTAAATTGGTAATCGCAGTAAGATATCATTCATACACAATGTATTCCGTTACTTGTATTTTACGACACCCATGAGAATGTGAGTGAGACGGTGATGACGTTTTTAAAGTTTTCTTATATTTAGTTCAAATCAGCTGCATAAGCTCCACTGTTGGACATGAGGCTCCCTCATAGAACACCACGTTGGACTTTTCATGGGGAGACTTGCCGTAAACATCACGCCTGTCAGATGGGTTTGTGACCGCAGTAAGATGTGTTGAATATGCTTTCCCTACGCCACCCACGGATGACATGTGATGGTGGTTTTTATTATAGAGCCGAGACAGTTTCAATTTAATTAATCTTATATAACTTGAACCCTGACACAGATGCTACCAACTTCATAATTTTATAATTTCAAAACTTCGCATAAAACTAATTAGGTCGAGCTTTCTGAGTGAGAATTCTTACATATGATTGTGGACATCTGCATTGTTTTTATTTGAAGTTCAAGTGATTCAGAAATAGTTAATAATAGTTACATGAACCTACTCATAATTATTTTATGCATCAGTTCGATCTATTCGCATTGATCAACCGCAACCGCATTTAGTAATTTTTCGTTAAAATTTATTTGTTACTTTAAGAATGTTGCCGCCTATTTTAATTTAGAAAACTTGATGTAAAACAATACTAGCCACTGAACTGAAACTATACATTTTCCCTATGTTTTCCTTCTGTTAATAATAATTTATAGAAATTAAATACATATCCAGTTACATTACGCAAATGCAAAGTTATTTTCTATAATTATTTTAATATTAATTAAATCAAACACAACCTGTTGTTTTTGGAGTAGTTGTCGTTCTCAGGCTGGTGATGACATATCGTCAGTTCAAATATTATTAGAAAAGTAATTTTAGTCAAGTGGTGAAAAAATGCTAAATAAAAATTGGGCGCGGTCCGTCACCCGTCGATATAGACCCGTTCAAATACATATAAAGGATTTATCGGCATTTGAGTCTCGTAAAATTATGTTTTATGTCTTTTAAACTTAATCTATTAACCTTTTTTACCGTTCGGGTAGCTGCAATTTTTCGCATTTCGGAAACATGTATTCCTTTAAAACTAAATTATAAAAAAGTGGAAAATTTTTATATGGTTTAATATCTAATGACACGTTCCACGAATGTATTGAGCGAAGCCTTGTCTTGCACACTGATAATTTTAAAAGTTCATTATCAAATAAAAGTGATTTAGTTACCATTTTTGTATATTTCGGTTTATTTATTTGTACAAAATCATATAAAACGCACGAAACAGCTAAGAGTTTACGTTGAAAACAAAGATGGCGTCATTAAAATGACACTTGACGCTGTCACTTACTACAAAAATAACGACTTTGTACAATTCAAATAAATGCAAAAATGTAATTCTAGTGTTTTTCTATACATCTATAGATTATTACTTGATTTATATTGATAGTGTAAAAGTGCAGACCGAATTAGAAACATTTTATCTACCCAACGTAATTTTGTGCCACATACCCTATTACGTAAGAACTCGCGGCCGGCCGCTAGTATCGGGATCGTCATATCACATGATTCATAAACACATCTTCCCTACGATATTATTTAGTAAATATTTTGAAATACGCTCCCAACTGTAGCATGATGTTGCCTACAACAGAATATTATGAAAATAACTTACGGGAATAGTTCGGTATACATACGCTCTGTTGCCTTAAATTCTAGACCGGAAACTTTTCGACAAGCAATTCACCGAAAATTCCATTTAGGTAAAGCTTGGGAAGAATTTATGGAGTGAGCGTTGATCGAGTGTCTATTAAATTTTTCTCTCGGCATGACTTTACCTGCGGGGAAATTCCTTCCTTAGTGGAAGGGAACGATGTTCTGAATTGTTGGAGTGTAGCCCAAACGAATTATTATCTATTCTATGTCCAAACTGTTTGAGCTGCGTATTGATGTCAATCAGTGATGATAGCCTTTTATACACTTTATATTACTTATGTACGTTCACTTTTTGTATGATAGGTTTTGCACTTGACTTTTATGTCACCTGACGGTAAGTGACGATATGGCCGTTGGGTGGTAAGCTTGCGAACCAGAAGCCGCAACCTAAGGAGGCGCTGGCTCTGCTACCTTTCATAGCGGAACACAACAGTGCTATTAACACTGCTGTTTGGCGGCAGAATTGGGTAACATACCACCAACCAAACCGAGCACCGATAGATACCCACTGGGAATCGAACCCGGGACCTCCTAACTACAAGTCATTCATATTGTGTGTAAACAAATGAAGCATGTATATTTTAACCTACTTCTAACTGTCGTATTAATTTAAAACTTTGCAACTATATGTAAAAGAGATGAGAATTCAATAATTGGGTACCATCGTGCGTGACCTTAGAGCCAGGAGCCGATAGAACTCTTCAATGGGTTATAGTAAACCGCTCCTTTAGCTCATTTTGTATGTTTTGAGTCAGGAGGACATTTTTACACATGTGTTGTATCACAATGTATATGTGCATGTTTATCACTATATCGCAGTAAAGCTATGTCCATATATAGATGCCCGATTCCGATTGGTCTATGTACTATACTACGCACTCTCGGTTATCAGTCACCTCTGTAGGTGGCTAAGCATGAGTTAGGGAAAAATCAATAAAATGTGTTTACTCGTACCTTACAGCCCAGATAACATTCTCGGATTACTGTATCTAGCTACTAGCTATCTCTACGTCATAAGTAGTTAGAAGATACTTAATAAATGGTCTAAATGGTTTAAACCGCTTCAGAGCTGGTACACTCGGGTAAAATAATATGTATCCACTGTTGAACCATGTCACATTCACTCTTGCTTTGCATGTAATTATGTATTCTGATGAAATAAATAATAATAATAATAAAAGTTTTTTAATTACCATTTGTTAATATTTTGGTTTAAGTAGTTCTTTTGTACAAAAATTAAAAACGTACGAAATAGGCAACACTCAACAATAAAATAAATAATACAGTAGTTTTATTAAATTAGTAGTATAAGTTATAAACTAATTATACATTTTTAAAGAAAGGTTAGTTGTGTTTATGTGGAAGGTGAGGGGGGGGGGGGGTTTGATGATGGTATTGAGTACCCAAACATCATCATCAACGGCCTATATACGTCCCCACTGCTCAGGTGCTCAGGCCTACCCTCATACAGAGAGTGTACCCAAACATGCTCAACATTAATTACTCCACAAAACTACAACTCATCAGACTACTCCTACACAACTAGAATGAAACGTTTGTAGAAAAACTTCGCAAAACTGCCTGCTGCGCTGAGACTTTAATCACTGCGCTGCAAAAATACCCATACCATTCATACAACACGACATAGCTGAGTTCCGTGAGTGTTCTAATGAAACCTCATTGGATGTGCTTTTCAACTGCATTAGATGGGAAAAAGTGGATGTGCGTATGTTTGTGTGATTCTTTTTTTACTCCCGATGGGTGAGATGGGGTTCCTATCACATGAGCATCCCTGGTTAGGTGACTGAGGTTATTTGTCAATAGACTTCAAAAAGGAGGAGGTTTACAAATTGACTTTTTTTTCGACTGGGTGAACCGATTTCAATGATTCTTTTTTATATATATTGGAAAGCTTACGTGCTTTCCGTGTGGTCCCATTTTAATTTGCTCCAGTTCTGACAATGGCAAAACCATGTAAGTCTTACATTTGCTGTAGACTTTTAGAGCAGTTGAAGTCGGTTTCTTAGTTCTTTTTGAAAGCGTAACTTATTTATTGAACTTACAAACTTATTTTTACGTTGATTCAGTAGTACGGAATCGTCTACTGTCGTTAATCTAATATAAATGAATTCTATGATTTTTATCGCTCTAAGCAATCTGTTTCGATTTGTATGTGAATTTCCCGACGTTGAAAAATGTATCTGAATAGCCTGAATGAAACCTTATTTTTATTTGAAAATTATATACCAACATACGTTTTAGAAATCCATAAACGAAAACACAGGTCGGACACTTTAAACATATGCCGTGATATCGGTTCCCATACACCGAACGGGACGTTTGTACAAACACGCATGTGCGTGCGTACGTCCGTTCTGCACGCAGTACTATATTAATTCTGTGACGAAAGCATGCATGGTATAGTCAACAAACTTTAAAATTTAATCAGTATTTCTATACTATCTGCGGAGGCAGTCACGGGCCAGTGCTAGTTTAATATACCTACAATTTCTTGCTCTGTTTTTTGAATGGCACAGGTCGAGGTGGTATGCAGGTGCTAGTTGCAGGAAATGCATTTCAAATGCAAATTACCCCCATTCAGCCGTTGCGCAAGTTGCAGGTGAAACATCACGTTAAATTCGAAAAGTATAATTCTGAATAAATGTTTTATGATGTTATTTCTTATGACACGAAAGCATTTTGAATTTCCTACGATTTAAAATAATTTATCTAAGAAAAATAACGAATAAGTACTAATTACGGTATCCTTAACTATTATTATTGGGGAGCTGGATTAGTGCGTGACAATAAAATGTCTGTTTCATATCGATCAGATTGGCGGTCGGCCATCTTTTCATTGAACGCTAAAAATAAGGTCACTTTAAATAATTCTATTACCACGAACATTGCCCTTTTACTATGCAAGGTTACGCTACATTGTGACCAAAAACCCAAGTTCTTAAATGAACGACCTACTTTTACAGATACTGCTACATAGCCCCCTTGATAAGCCATTGACTCCAGAGCGCAATATACTCTTTAGGCTTCCGAGCATCCGATAAAGAAGTCTGTATATATGTCTCTAATGACTGATCTTCTTAGAAACTACCTATGCTATCGATTTAAATATCGAGCTCTTGACCACAAAGATCCGTTGCTATATACCAATTTGTCAAAAGATTTTCTAAAATAGAAAACACACCTAATTTGTTATAATTTTGTCACGCGGTCTAATTAAGCCAGGATTTCGGCGGGCCTCGTGCAAGAAATAATAAGAAAATATATGAGAAACCTTACACAAAGGACGCCAAGAAAATGATTTGCTCCGTTAATTAAACTTGTCATTGTGTTCTGAAGGTTGTAACAAGAAAATTGTTGAATTATGATAAATATTCGATCCAGTACAATGAGATGAATTGCAATTGTATCTGAGGCATTAGTCAATCTATCGCCTTGATAATTAAATATCAATGTTACTGTCAATTGATTTTAAAAGCTTTTATTTAACTTGCAATGTTTGTATGTATGTATGTATGTAAGTATGTATGTATGTATGTATGTATGTATGTATGTTCGGGTCAAATCTTGCAAGCTGAATTAGAAGCACTTCCTCTTATCCTAGGGAGTCGAAATTTTGCACGTTGGTTCAGTTCCGATGACAATGCGTTTTTCTGGTACCAGCGAGCTGGTCTGATGCTGGAGTCAGGAGGAATAAAGAGAAACTCTTCAATAGGCACCTCGAATTCGGGCTCATCTCAAAATCAGAATACCAGGCTGACATAAGTGCAAGGGAGCGTGCTATATCGTTTCTATATATCGTATCGTAGCGCAGGTTAATTCCTAACAAACTACTTAAAATCATTTGAAGTACCAGGTTAGCAGAAACAGAAGTAGTTTTGATTTAGCTCACATGACATATTACTACAGACGCGCGGTTTATTCTACTAAAGAGAACGCGTAGCTTCTGTCACTTCTTTTTTTTTTAAATCTAAATAGATTCATTAACTTTAGACTTTAGTTGAAGTGTTTTAGATTCAAAATGCTATTTGTCTCTTTTTGGCCCAAGGGAATGAAAGAGTAACCACATAATCAAAACAAGTCGTGATTGTGCATTATATCAGTACCTAGTCTGTGCAAAGTCTGTGATTATATCCTCTGTGTAAATGCTGAATGTCATGCATAAATGCACAAAAATACAGCTAAAAAGCGTGTGTTTATGTTAGTTTGGCAATGGTTTTCTAAATAAATTTAAGACAAGATAGTGTCACTCAATTGAGGCTGGACAAGGCAGCGTATGCAATAATCATCGGCTGCAGAAGTCCACTGTTGGACATGAGTCTCCCTGTTATGGCGCGCCCACACATGCACAGTGATAGGGCCGAGCCACTTGCATCCAGTGACTACTCGCGAGCTTAACTAGGTCATCGGTCCTGGTCTGATGCTGGAGCCAGGAGAAATAAAGAAGAACTTTTCAATGGTCCCTCAAATACGGGCTCATCTTAATTCCAGAATACCACGTTGACATAAGTGCACCGGAGCGTGCAATATCGTTTTTGTAGCGCAGGTTAATTTCCTACCAAACTATTGAAAAATCATTGGAACTACCAGGTTATCAGAACCAGAAGAAGTTAATGACATATTCCGCGCGGGTTTGAGTAAAACTTATATTTTGAAATGAGAACGCTCAACTTCTGACACTTCTGTTTTTAGGGTTCCGCAGTAAAACTACGAACCCTTTTAATTTCGCTCTGTTAGCCGGTCCGTCTGTCAGTCCGCGGCTTTGCTTAGAGACCCTTACTACTAGAAAGGTGTAATTTAGTACGGGTATACATATTAATCACGCCGACAAAGTAGTAGAATAAAATCTTGCAAAACATATTTTTAAGGGTGGCTCCCATACACGTAACTTGGGAATAATATATATAGTTTTTCTAATACTTGTGCTCAGAAAGTGATACGTTTTGTAGCTGTTTGGCGTGCTAAAAGTTCGTGATTTCAGAAGCTTGTCTTAAAAACGCTAGGCAAACGTGCGTTTTTCTTATTAACTAGTTATAAAGCCAAAAGCACTGGTACTTTTTTTTCTTATTAACTGAAGGAATGTTTTTCATTCAAAAATCAATACTAGTATTTTTGCCGAGTCACTGGGCAGTATTTGCAACACACTCTTGGCCACAATCTCAATAATAGACTACCAGGTTAACATAAGTGTCAGAGAGCGTGTAAGACAACTGTTCCGCACTAACCTCCGAAAAAAGATCGGGGTCTGTTTAATTAGATACTTTTTGCTGCATTCACATGCTCCAAGAGGATTGGCTTCAGTTCGAGTGTTTTTGAAAAAAGAACGCGGGCCTTCGCTTTATAAATATACATATTTAAATTCGAATGTTGATAATGATTTCATTTAATTTTATGGGGATGACAGAGACCTTATGCCAAGGTATTATATATCTATTTCTCTCTCTTTGAAGTTGTAGTTAGACTCCATCTTAGGTATGCGGTCCTGGTACTTTCGTCTTCATATCAACCGATGTTAAGTGATTAAAGTCAACAAATGGAAGCGTTCTCACCTAGAAACGTTACTTAGGTATGCTTTCTGTGCTAACCGGAACACAATCATCTTCATCATAATTTTACTATTGTTATATTTTTTCGCAAATGTATTATTAAAAAATGACGTTCGAAACTAGTTTCTCGTTTCCCACCCGTATATCTTTTAAACTATTGCTTTTAAAAATCTGAATACTTCACAATAGTATGTACACTGAACTTATAAGAAAAACTATCAAGACTAAGCTGGCTTTGCAGGTGAATGGGTAATAGTCGACTAAATTATAAAATAGACTTCGAGGTGCCATAATGAAAGTTCCGTACAAATTCCAATCAAAATTACTTTACATCGTCCTGGGTGGGCCTAACTTGCACTTCAATGCTTTTTAAAATTGAAATAGATTCAGTAACTTAACTAGACTTTTTAGTCTTAAGAAACACGTCGATAACTAAAAAATAAAAAATAAATTAATATAAAAAAAATTTCATAAAGAAGCTTTTATTTAAATGCTCTAAAAAGAAGAAAATAAACTTTAAATTAAATCAAACCCATCAATTGATTACATTGAACAATTTATATGCTATAAAAGCTTGTCGCGTGATTTTAATTGTATTGATGTCGATGTGGCGTACCATGAAGGAGGCCTATGTGTCGATGAACTAGAATACAAGAATTATGTAAACTGATCTAGAGAAAAAGTATGTATTGTATAAAATAGATAAATCTACATACATCTACACTAGTAAATCACGCGACAAGCTTTTATACTCGTAGCATATAAATTGTTCAATGTAATCAATTGACTTTTTTAGTCTTAAGAAACACGTCGATAACTAAAAAATAAAAAATAAATTAATATAAAAAAAATTTCATAAAGAAGCTTTTATTCAAATGCTCTAAAAAGAAGAAAATAAACTTTAAATTAAATCAAACCCATCAATTGATTACATTGAACAATTTATATGCTACGAGTATAAAAGCTTGTCGCGTGATTTACTAGTGTAGATGTATGTAGATTTATCTATTTTATACAATACATACTTTTTCTCTAGATCAGTTTACATAATTCTTGTATTCTAGTTCATCGACACATAGGCCTCCTTCATGGTACGCCACATCGACATCAATACAATTAAAATCACGCGACAAGCTTTTATAGCATATAAATTGTTCAATGTAATCAATTGATGGGTTTGATTTAATTTAAAGTTTATTTTCTTCTTTTTAGAGCATTTAAATAAAAGCTTCTTTATGAAATTTTTTTTATATTAATTTATTTAATCTACTGTCGCAATTATACTCAACTCAACTGAGCTAATAGGTTGCTGTGTTTTTTTCCCTTTGAAACAAAATCACGCATGTCTTACTGTGATCATTTACGATTAAGGGAAGTCTCGTGGGACAGACAGTAGCTTCCAAACGACTTACCAAACCATTTCGAACAGACTTGGAAATTGAAATTTTATGGCAACGAAATAGAAAACTCAAAATATCACTTTCACGTTTATAATATTACTATGACTTCGTAAGCTTTGTTTATTTGTGTTTATATCTAACATGAACGACACAACCAATCATGATGAAATTTGGTACGCAACTATGACTTGAAGCTTTAATTTTATTCCTGCAGGGATCTTGCGGGATAATTTCTGGATGCAAAAGTTTTCTAAATTCATTGTAACCACAGAACAAGTTAAGACTATTTTAAGCTTCTCTTGAGATTTAATCTAAGTTTGGTCTTCGAAGTGAGTTTCATAAGCTTAGATTAAAGATGATTAAAACTTAGATTGAACAATGATCTGTCTACTAAATTTTTGTGAACGATCATACTTGTTAATATTGCGACGCGACGAAATTAAAAAAGCGGCCAAGTGCGAGTCGGACTCGCGCACCAAAGGTTACGAATCATGGAAAGATACGTGCACATATTATAACTCTAAAATAAAGTTTATTTTCCAAACCACGTTGGTTTGTAAAGGTTTGGGGGTGATGCGTCAAAAACGACCTATAAAAGAACATCGCTTTGATATCCTTTAAAAAGATATACGGGAAAATTATATTTTAGGGTAAACAAATGACGCAATTTCATTTGAAGCCAAACTTAACTTAATAGTGACTACACTTTTCAATTTCAGTTTCATTTCATTTCCTGCCTTCCATTAAATTTTTGGCTGCCTAAAAATATTATATAGTATTAAATTTCAATTGCACCACCTTTTTGCGTTTCATTTAAATTACCTTATATTAAATTAAATTACCTTTATAATTTACTAAAGAGAAATGCATTCACACAGCGGTGAATTAGTATCATTTGTGGGTCCGTTGGTCTGAGTGCATCGTGCCACCCACGTGTGTTGTCTGCGACTCGACTTTGTCAGCGTTAACTTCAAACATTTTTCGAATCCCTCGGAAACCACTCAAGTCCATAATGTGACAGATACGCCCAATCGTTCTTTTTTTAAATTTCTTTGCAGTTATCCATTAGTTTCAGAAAACAAGACGTACTTTTCTAGAGACATTACATATTCATATTTCGATTATGTACGCGGCTATGCATTGAACCGCCTAAAGGGGTCACTTTCAATCATTGTATTCATCGAATCTGCGCAGAATCTAAATATTTATCCATTATGTCGTCTGTAATGTTGTCTGTAAACTGTAAACCAGCAAAGGTAACAAATAGTCCGGCTTGGTTTTAGGAATTATTTTGTAATTGCGGAGAAATTTAGAAAAGAGCGCTTGGGGGCGCCACTGGCGCTCTATGTTACGAGTATCTAAAATGGGTATAAAATTTGCATGTATTTTCACATGCCATAGTCTACATGAATAGCAAGTTTTATCACGGTTTGTTGGGCCGTTGAGACTCCAAGACATGATAACATACTCATTTTAGTATTTATAATCGTAGTTTCGTTATACTTTTATATATTAATACGTGAAAATTGCGCGGACGGAGAAGTATGAAATTTCGCTCACTTTCGAGCTTATAAGAAGGAGAGCAGAATGCTTTTTTATTTTATTTAAAACTAGCTTCTGCCCGCGACTTTGTCCGCGTGTACTTCAGGATTTATTCTACTTGTTCGATAGGCATAGAAGGCATCTATCTCCATTTCCAGCATAAGGTACAAAATAGTGTTTATTCTGTTACGTAGTCTAATAGTTTAAAGAAACAAAAGAAATTTCTATATCTGACGTAGTACATTCAAATAGTCTTCACACTAATATTATAAACGCGAAAGTTTGTATATACGAATTTACATATTCTATGGTCGGTTGCTAGGCAACGCGTTTTTGTTATGCCAAAATGCCCATGTAATCCCACTAATATTATAAGTGTAATTTTGTACAATTTACACAAATCTGTCTTTTTAAACTATAGCCTATATGTTATTCTGATCTATAAGGTATATTATTGTAAAGTTTCATTCAAATCCATTCAGTAGTTTTTCCGTGAAAGCGTCACAAACATCCAAACATCTAAACATCCAAACATCCAAACTTTCACACTTATAATATTAGTAGGATTATTATGGTCGAATTTCGACTCAATAACTAGTACTTTTTAATAAATAATCTGTTGTTGGGACTCCTTGAAAAATATTTTCTAATAACACGATAATCTAGGTAGCGGAGTTACTACCGAAGATATATTTATATATACGAAGTATGTTATATATTTTTTGCTAAGATCCAGATTTGGGTCGTAAGTGAATTCCACCCTGAACTATAGAAAATGATGGGCGTATGTTGAAAAAAACTAGCTCACACCAATCCTTGATAAACTAAAAGATCTCTCAGCGTGTAACTATCCGACGTTCTTACACGTGTACGGTAAATTAACAGTTAAAGAGAGCCTAAGACCCACAGTCAAGATATGCTCTATATACAATGCTACAGAGTTGATTATAACGAAGTTATTTTCATGAGAAGACAGTACTACACTGTACCGACGACATTATTTCGCGGAGGCCTCATAACAGCTACGGCAAATACAATCGAGAGGCAATGCAACCAAGGAGACTTAATCACTTTATCTCCGGTGACGTCACCTCGCATGTTGATAACCGAATGATGAAGGATCTTCAGTTTTTGCTGTGAACGTGCGCGCGCGATGTTGTAATGCAACTGATTTTCTTGTGATATTTTTAGGTTTCTTTGAGGATGTTAATTATGAGCGCTCAGTGAGCAATGCGTGCGAGGGCTAGAGCTAAGCGTTTGGGTAAGTCATGTATCCTTTTTTATATTAATAACGGATATGTTTTTAGTGATGAAATACAGTATAGTGATTTTATTCAATTTTTAAAAAGAATGCTATAGGTATTTGTTGTCGTTTTTGTTAAGTGTATGTTCTGAGTTTTGTTATGTACAATATATAGGTACAATGTGATTTACAAAACAATTGAAGTAGTTTTTTGTCGAGAAGTTTTTATAATAATGTTTATAGGGTTCCGTACCTCAAAATCTAGAAAAATATTTTTAAGGGGGGCTCTCATACACGTACATGGGGATGAAATATTTTTTTCGCGTCTACCGTGTGGGGTATAGTTGAATAGGTCATATTAAGCTTTAAACCGATAATATGTGTCCATGTCGAGCCCCCAACCGATGAAAATTTCATTCAAAATTACTTTTTATAAACCCAGTTCAACAACAGAGCCGTTCCGTTTCCGACAGATTATGTAGTAACGTAGAAATCAACATACTGATTAAAATATTGCTGTTTTGTTTTTTCATTTGGTGGTTTACATGTGCGAGAACAGCATAGACTTAAAGATGTAGGTTTCTACCAAATTATATTTTATCTATTTAGTGGAGTTGAACATGCTTTTAAGAGGGTATGCTGGTGCCAAAGCGCCCATACAAACGTACTCCACTCATATTTTGAGTATTAAGCTATGAAAATCTATGAATTTTTCAAGACACAGTCTAGAAACAAATATCTGTGTCGGTGGTGAGTCAGATTTTCGTTTAAATATATACTTCCAGAGTTACAGGGCGTCAAAGTATTGTATTTTTCGGTAATAAAAAGCCCCAACTTTGAACCCGTTTTACAAGAGTATGAATCAATTTAGAACAATTTGGAAAAACCACCGACATCTGAAATTTTATTAATATACTGTATTGAAAAAATGGCTACATAATATACTGTATCCTTCAAATGATCACTGGACTACGAAACATCCAAATAACGGGTGGATAACTTCGCGTAGTGTATGCTGTCTCACCGTACGCGCTCGGGTAGGATAGGGACAGCTACAAAACAATGCAACTTTGAACGCGGCCACGTTCTCTGAACAGACAATCCTCTTAAGGACATCTGGTGGTGACGATAAAATTTGTGCCTGGTTAAGTGAATGAAATCACATTATGTATAAAGAACAAAATCTTTACGGCATTATTATCTATTCTATTAAACTTATTTAACGTAAATGCGTCAAATAACCTTGTTAATAGTCTCCGAGGCACATTCCCCGGTGATTTAGGTGATTTACTTGCCAGTGTCCCCGTCGTAAATCTGTCCAGCGGCGACTAGGTACTAGTGCGACTGCCACAATAAATATACTCGCCTGAATATGGACTTAGCTCGACGCGTGTGTTCAAGGCTTTGGCTACATGGTCAGAGCTGATAAAGTGAAAAAGATACGATACGATTTATGAATGTACCGAAGTAACCATCTCCGTGGCCTAGTGGTCTCACGCTTGGACTTAAATCCGGAAGTACCGAGTTTAAATCACTGAGGTATTCGGGTTGGCTAGTTATTGAATTTTCTGGCTGAAAATCACAACTTGGGAATCTTCAAAAGAAGAGTAAATAGGCACCTTCTAGACCAACACATAACATCGTCGACCTCATCGTCAGGTGAGACTGAGGTCAAGTGTTGGTCTATCTTCAATTTTAAAAAAAAGACACCGCTATGTCAATAGCTCTTTAATGTTGTGCCGACGTTGGTGGTATCCAGGCCGCCACCTATCCATTTAAACGATCCCAAAGTCAACTTAGAACATGATGTAAAAAAAATTAATATTTAATTTCATAAGACGAATTTTTCCATATATCAAGTCTTTTATGTTTACGTTGATCCTGATTAATTTATTTCTGCTGTGCTCACTTGGAAAATTTGCCAAAATGGTATATTTTTGAGTTGATAAACATCATAGCAACCATTTCGCCCATATGGAACAGCGCCCAGGCCAATGGACAGAGGAAGAAATAGTCAATTACCTAATTTGCGACTTATAGTGACCTAGACCCAGTCATTATTTATCATCAACTGCCTTCTACAATTGGCTCGGAGGTCAGCAACGAATCGTTTGCAAATTTAGAATCATTGCTTAAAATAGATAATCTCGCGAATGTCAACAACTCCAGGCAAACGACGTACTCTGGACATCTTTGTCTTTATACAAACGTAATGCAGTCTGATTAGTACAAATGAAATGGTTGTTGGTTTGTACTTCTTACAAGGATCAAACGGTGTAGCATATTGTAACATAACATATTGACGAAATTTTTGAGTGACAACAGACGAAGTACACAGCTTGGAATAATACATTGAATTTGTGCTACTGAAACCCAACAAAGTAGAAACTTCATGTGTGTTTTCTCGCTTAATGCGCCCATATCCTCTTTCAACTGCATTCAATGCGATATCATTGAACGTACCCGAGTCGAATTACAGGAGCCTCGAGCATTCCATTCCATACCGTGCCTGTCTGCATTGAACTGCACGTGCATATTTTCGAGCTCACCTAAATTGAATACAAAATGAAATATTGTTTTTTATTGATATTCTGTTTAGTTTAATAAAGACTAGTGAACTTTGAACAATTCCCGGTGTATGAGTGACAATGATTTCGTTGTTTTATTCCGATTAAAATACATGTAAATATGTTTCCGGTGTAAGTATTACAATAGCATACCTGTGCAGTACGTTACGTTATATTACGAAATCTTTTTGATGTCAAATTTTAAATGCGGAATCACATCAAATCTTTCCAAACAAACTGTAAAAAACAACTTGAATTTTTTATTAAGAAAATTTGAATTTCCGATAACATTGGAATACTACGGAATGAAACACTATACTAGCGTTTTCCCGGATACTTCGTCTACGTGGACTTCAGAAATCTACCTACAGAAACACTTTACTGGGATAAAAATAGCCATTATCCCTTTCCATGTCATCGCCTACAATATGCGTGTAAAATTTTATGACAATAATTATCGCGTTAGATATAAATAAATACTTTTGAATAGTTTATCAAAACGGGAACATAACGAAGTATTTCAAAATCGACACATAGTCATTGAAATTCCTAAAAAAAGTACATCTTCTGAAATTGAATATAGAATTTTGAAGAATAAATTTGTGAGATATGATTGTGTGTTTTGCATAGAAATTGAGGGAGGAATTAAATATTTAGTTCCTTAGACCCTTCAAAATTAGTTTAGATAGGTTTAGTAAATTTAATTTCGTAAATAGAGCATCATATTTTCAAGGTCGGTTGGCATCGGTCTAAACGATCCGTGCGGAATTTCGGCGTTTCAATCTGTTTAGAAAACGCCTAAAATTTCAAAAGTCGCTTACATTTTCTGAATACAATATATTTCACGCTTTGCAAAATTCTTGTAACATCAAAAGAAAATTAGAAATATTTGGAATTTTTTTGGACGAGTCACTAAACTTGAAAAATGTTTCTTAACTATATGTCCAAATAAATTGGGTCATAAACGCATATTTTACATGGACTAATGTTTTACGAAATAAACTAATTTTAGAGTCAACATTTTTAAGATCTTTCTTTTACTAAGTTGCAAATACAACGGCGAATATAATAAAATTGATTTAATAACGAATTGCGCTATTTTATTTAAAATTCTTTTATCGTTTTGTGTGCAACACAATTACATTTGCAACCATATGAAATGTGTGAACAATTGAACATGCTGGAGTGAACGTAACGGACTTACTATCAACAGCTTTTGCGCTGAAAATAATAACATAACTATTACTGACAAGTCTTATATCAATCTATAAATACCGATATCGGTTTATCGTTGTGATATGCGATTTAAATCATGTGTTTACTCACAATCACAAAAGCATGTGACTTTGAAGTAAATCGCATATAAAACATGAGCCATACTAATCTTTCATTTGTCAAAATATGATTGTTGACAAAAAAATATTCCAGAGACTATGTGTCAATCAATTTTCTGTAACTTATTTTTTTATGTGATTAATACTTTTCTTAACATTCGATAACTAAGTGCAAGCATTCTATCAGCGAATAAAACCCTAGTATAAACGTAGAATATCTAGTTATACCGATATTGTCTATGGTTTTCGGTCCCTGCTTGACGTATAACATAGATTTATGTATCGAGAGCGGCGTCGGCGCACTTCGCCTCACCCAGACGACAGCTAAGTATGGACATGACCCCCGATAAATTGATGAGCGATAGTCGCGTGCCCTGAATACTCACCGACCATACCTACACATACACATTGATCCGAGTGATTAATTTATGTATGTAAAACGTAGATGAGACTACAGTGATGGGCAGGGTCTTTTTTAAAAAATGGTTATAATATGGATGGACTGTGTCACACGGTGTCACACGTAAATTAAATAACTATGTCTTTATATTCGTATGAAATATGTTTTGAGTAGCTTTTTACGTTCATTTTATTAGAGATCCTCTTGACCAGTTTAGTGAATAACTTAAACTGTTCATGCACTATCCACCAAAATCAAATATGACATGGAGAAAATCATATCACTGACTCAATTGAGATTCTAAGAAAAGAAGAGGCAAAATCTGAAATCACAGAAAAATATTGTAAAGAAGAGCCTTAAGCTACACTATATATATACTGTCTTTTGAAATTGGTTAAGAAACGGGCCGCTGCGCTGTCATTACGTAAGATTTGGTCAAGGCAGATCGTGTTAACACTGGCGTTCTAATTGAATCCAGCTCGAATACAAGTTTAGATATCGGACAGTAAAACACTAAATTGGAAGCGATTAACACGCCTCCCCATATCGGAACCAGTTTGTCGATTACTGGTTTAAATTCTACCGCGATTAGAAACCAGACCGAAAACTCTAAGCGTTCATGTAGTCACTCACCATACCTGTACGTATGCACCGCACTAATGTATAGAGTAAATATTTGAAAGAGTATTAAGATTACGAGAGTTCGTGACAAAATATATATTAGTTTAAAGTAATTACGATGTGTGAGGTATTAAACACCAGTGTAGCTATGTGACATTAACGCTTATTACACGAATCCAATGTGACATGCAATGCTCTTCTGAACTCAAGTGTCACATGTGATTAAGTGAATTGTGCGTCTATTTATAGTGGATGAATTGTGATTTAACTGACTACTTTACGAATACATTAACACGATATTACGAAGAATTGTTTAATCTTGTTTTTATTGATATGCTTTTTGAACAAAAAATTGAATTGAAACCTGACCTGCATTACATAGGACAACGTTGTACTAGACAACGCGCGCGTGTATATTCCCATTTCAGTTGTCCTCTAATTTTTTAATTATATAGGTTTGCATGCATTTGACCTTATAAGTGTAACAGTAAGCGTGCGCAACCTGAAGCCTTAAGCCAGGGTTTCTTAAGGTGCGGTCCACGGACCCCTTAGGGGTTCGTAGCATGTGTATCAGGGGTCCGCAATAGGTCAGTTTGTAAATATATTTTGAACGTCGCCAACGCAACGCCATGCGACATGCCTTGTCGAAGACAGTCCAGTCACAACAGCACCCTTCTCATTAACTTAGTAATAAGTGCAATGAAAGTTCAAATAAAAGTATTTTTTAAATATATAAGTAAGGCTTTTTTTATTACCAAATAATTTTTTTACAGTGGTCCGTGGAATTCCGAGTGTTTAAATTCCGAAAGGGGTCCGTGACTGCAAAATGTTTAGGAAACCCTGCCTTAAGCTAATGAGGCGCTACGGAGGCGGAACGCAACAGTGCTATTAACACTACTGTTTCGCGGCAGACTTAGGTAACATGGTGGTAGCTAGCCAGGCGGAAATAGAAAATGCCCTACCTCAAACCAAAACCGAGTACCGAGAGATACCCCCACTGGGAATCGAACCCTGGACCTCCGTATTGTAAGTCAAAGCGTGTAGCCATTAGGCCATAAATGATTGCAAAAACAATAGTAAGACTTCGGGAGCTACACAGCTCTACACAGCTACAGATAAAAGACTACTAATGCATAAAAATATGCTCTCGAAAATGCACTTATTTTAAAATGAATTGTTATAGAAGCTTTGCTAGTTTTCCCGACTAATTTAAACTGGAATTTAACTGCGTCTAAGTAGTAGGGTTATCGGGTTATCGGATTACGAGCTAGTTCAGTTCGCTGCGTTCGTTCACAGTTAAAGTTATTTGCAAAGTTGAACGAGCCGCGGTGAATGCAGAAAAGCTTTCAGTTTTCATGAACTCTCGTGTAAAACTTTGTTTTGAATTCAATATTCGGGCGCAAAATTTGTATACTGGTTAAATATGGGTTTCACAGTATTGATTTCTCTACTTGTTTCCAAAGCTAGGATAGAGTAATCCCGAAGCCTTGATGTTAGGTTAGCACAAGAACAAAAATATTTATATTCACTTATGATTGACATTTTCGTCAACCCTCCATAGGAACAACAAAGTGTGAATGACAGTATTATGTGACATAGTAGAAAAGTGAATACAATCAATTTTTTTACTCAAATGTACTGTAGATTCTAAAGAGATTATATGGTTTTGGATTCGTTATCACAATATAATTTCATACAAGTTCTTATGAGTTCATCTGTGTTGACTTACCGAAGAATACCCTTTAGCGGGATATAAAAGGAGCCTACGTCCCTGTCCAGATTTTGTGTGTGCGAAATTTCTTTTAGATCGGGTCACCCATTTATTTAAGAGACGATAAGATTTGCAGATTCTGTAAAGAGGAAGAGGAGACACCTATCCACATCCTCTGTCACTGCGATGCACTCCATCACAGTAGACAAAAGTACCTTGGAGGCCATATCGTCACACCAGACGATATTAAGGCCTCCACCCCTGGAGACATCGTCCGATATATGATCGGAGTGGGCCTCGGGGAAGTGCTTTAACCACATAGGGGTCACAATAGATCTATCAAGGTCGCAGTGAATGGTTGGGCCCGGTGGACCACCCCCCTTGTCTCAAATAATAACACCCATTTATTTGTGAATAGGTCATAAAAACAAAAAGACAGTGAAACAAAGGGAAAAAGTAACTTTCGAATTTGCCGTTTCATTCAGAAGGGTATCGACCGATTTTTGTTACGGTGCGTACAGACTGGTGAAACGTAACATGAAATGTATTAATGCAATATCACAAAAGGCAACGGTATCACTTTGTAACAATTTCTCATAGTTTACAGGTCTTGTGCGCGCGAAATGTGCATTACACGAGCACGCTACGAGCATTACAAGCCGGGCGCGGGGCGCTCCGTGATGTTTTTGGAACGACCGCAAAGGGTCGCGTACTGTGCGCGGAGGATTAGCGTTGTGAATGCGCGGTCAGAGCGTGCAGGTCCACGCTTGCAACGAACATGCAATGAAAGGAAGAATGATACAATTCATGTTACGTTTCACCAGTCTGTACGCGCCCTTACTCATTATAATGGGACGCAACTAATTTTTAGAGTTCCGAATCCAAACATTTTTGTTTTTTGCTTGACACACAGGGTTTCAATAAAGGGATGTGTTACTCGTATACCATGCTTTGTAGAGCAGTAAACAGTAGCAGAAAGGCAGACGATACTGCCAATCCAAGGCCCTGGCTAAATTATATTTTACGACGCCCACTGGCATACAGAGTTCCTCCTTTTCTAAAGACGGGAAAAGTAGATATTACATACATTAGGTAAGTAAGTATCTATTAATACTAACGTCACGATTGTCGTGTGGCCATCTCCGCGAGCCGCACGATAAATGGTCGTGTGACGCATTCATTAGTGCGGAGGTACAAATTATCTACAGAAATAACTTGCGAAAAATACGCCACAGGGCTCCACACTGAAGTCTAACCTAACGTAGAATAGAAGAACCCTGCTGCAATAACTTGACTCCTATTACAAAGTGCGCTGTGAACGTATTAATTGACGTTTTTGGACGAGTACATGTGTACCATACGGTCCTATCATCACTAAAATTGAAAGCAAAGTTTCAGCCAATTATAAACATAAAAATGATACTTTTCTACCACTGATTTTTGTGACACATTTGCTAGTCCCCAATTGATTTAAACCCAAATGCCATTCAAAATGATTAAAACATCAGATGGAAACTTAGCTTATAAAATATGACATATTTATTTATTATTTTTCTCCGTCACCGGGTATAATACTAGTAGTTCGCTTACGGCTTTGCCCACATGGAAATCCTTTTCTTAGTGGTCTCTACATCACCAAAGCGATCGATGAAAAATCAATATTCGAATTGTCTACCCGAAGTGACTCCAGCTTGATATATTTATCAGACTTTTTAGACCTATAGAGATTACCAATACCTATAGTTATTAAACAAATTTTAAAATTTTAATTTTAGATAACAGTCTTTCATCTACTTCCTCTAATGTTAGAGACATTTCTATGGTTACATAGCATACTTCTGTGAGTGTCCTACAAATGGTTTCGTCAAATTATCTACTAGTTAGTGATATATGCCTTCTTAGTATAGGTAGTGACACTGAGAGTGGTTCATATTTAAAAAAATATGGTTCTGGATCCGAATTGGTTTGGCTTGCACAATGCAGGGCGGAATGTTTACTATGGTCTGGTCAACCCAGGTATGAATACTAATTCTATTTGCATGTTCGACAACAAGTGTAAGTTTTCCATTTATTCTAACTTTTATAGAATTTGTCTCAATCTATAAGGGAGCGAAATTCCGTCTATGGTATTTCCCTTGTATGTACGAGTACTTTCTCAAAGAATAGACGTGGTCACAGAATCGTGGGTGAATATACATTCTATATCAATTTAGCTAAAGGCCAAGCTTTATTTAAATTAATTTTTGCTTTGTTCGTTACCTGTACTATTTGAGGAATAGACCAAAAGTAGTAGGAAAATTTAAAAAAATTGCTGCAGATTCTGTAGGTACTTACTATTTATCAACTAATCGACCGAAAAGACATTCGTCATACTCTTAAGTATTGTCATTCGTACCTTTATGGACAGATTATTGCAAGTGGAATAATTCTATCGATACTGGATACTCGTCATTTTAACGATGACATTTCGTATAATAAAATGTGCCGAGCAAGTCAAACATTCAATACGTATGCAGTAACTTATAACTTCGACTTATTTAACACAAGTGTCCCTTCAGCGAGGCGTACGCTAAGCGAGAGGTTTTTTTTGTGAAAAATTAAGCTCCAAACAGTTTTTAGTCAATAATGTTCACATAATATAGCATAATATAGGCGTGAATTTATAGCAAGTTGTACCTTTGCTTTTTGTAACTTACATTAATTATATTTATGAGAACC
The DNA here is from genome assembly GCA_910589575.2 of Carcina quercana. NCBI lineage: Eukaryota > Metazoa > Arthropoda > Insecta > Lepidoptera > Depressariidae > Carcina > Carcina quercana. Next base: position 5,778,962 of record OU342440.2, on the reverse strand, counting down.
TGTTATTAGCCTCCTAAAATTTAGTGTAAATTAACTATTTTTATATTTGTGCTGATGGTTTTCCTAAAATAAATAATAATATTTTTTAAAGGAGATTACCATAGCTTCTATAAACACAACTATATTTCAGTAAATTGAGAGTTACAGACAATAATAACACCGGCACACATTCATTTACTAAGAGCTGTCACTCTACTGTCACTGTCCGAAGGCAAAGTGCGGGGGCAGCGCGGGGAGTGTCGACGTCGGCCGCGCGCCCCCATGCACAGGAGACTCGTAGTCCCCATACACAAATACTGTATGTGCACGAAGCAACAATAACAATTAGCGCCATCTGTGCCGTAGATAAGAACTACAAGCCGCCTTTGTGTAAAGCTGAGCTGTGGTTTGACTTTTTCTAACAGTCGTCCATCCTGAAATATAATACGTCCCTGTATTATTATCACTATGCCCAACTAGGACTAAATACTTGGTGAATTTATTTAACTCATAGTCTCAGTCAAGAATCAAGCCGGAGCTAGCTCGTTCAACTGGTGGTTTCAGTCAAGAATCAAGCCGGAGCTAGCTCATTCAACTGGTGGTTTCATTCAAGAATCAAGCCTAAGCTGGCTCATTCAACTCATGGTTTTAGTCCAGAATCTAGCCGGAGCTGGCTCATTCCAGTCATAGTTTTAGTCAAGAATCAAGCCGGAGCTGGCTCATTCAACTCATGGTTTTAGTCAAGAATCAAGCCGGAGCTGGCTCATTCAACTCATGGTTTTAGTCAAGAATCTAGCCGGAGCTGGCTCATCCAACTCATAGTTTTAGTCAAGAATCTAGCCGGAGCTGGCTCATTCAACTCATGGTTTTAGTCAAGAATCAAGCCGGAGCTGGCTCATTCAATAAATCATTATTGCACAAATTAAAGGAAACAGCATTGAATCTTAGCCAATTGTATTTCTGTACCAATAAAACTTTAAGAGAAATTCAATTATTAATTCAATAATTATTCAATTAATAAAACAACAATACAATAAATCAGATATAAATGACATTGTCTCTTGCCAAATTTACTATAGTATATAACAAACAGTAATTCAATTAATGACAAGAAAAAGTGGTCTCATGCTTTACCGACTGAGCAAGACGGGCTTGTATGAGGTTTCAAATCACAATGATCAGATGCAGCGTCAGTTAGATATTGCAATAAACTATTAGTATCTCGACACGCGGCGCCCCGAGCACCAGACATCAACAAAGGGTCATTTAATGTAAAAATTATGACATCTGTTATAACATGGTCAGGCTGCATACAACTTTTACCTAATGCAAGTTTCTTATAGTAAAAGTCTTGTACATTTTCGTCATTTTCACGATTAACAGTGACAAAATCATAAAGGTTTGAGGCAATACCACGTCCTTCCGGGAAATTTATCATAAGCTTTTCTTTCCACTGTACCCAGTTAAATTCTATGTCTTGTTGGGCATTAAACCACATGAGAGCATTACCAGACAGCTTTGACGTCATTTGATAGATTAGGAATCGTTCATCCCAACAAAATATTTTCGCTAGTGACTCTAGTCGTTTCAACCATGATGCCGCTGACATGTGATCACTTGACATAATGCCAGTGAAGACGGGTATATTATTTGAACCAGTAAACAACTTGTTTGTCTGACCTTCACTCGGAGCACAAATAAAGGGTCCCATTGAACTAGGCCCCCGTATAGGGCCCGTCCCATGCAATGCCAACCCTGACGTTGCGGCTGACACCGATTCTGGTGCGGTGAGTAACTCCGTTCCCAGCGTGACGACTGACGGCTTTTGCACGACCGCGAACTCTTTGGTGACGATTGAAGCTGATTCATGCGAAACAATTGACGCTTGCCCTGGCGTCAATTCACATATCCGCGTTGTATTGCTAAGCTGGCTGTTAGCAACAGGCACTGACGTCGCCGACGGTGTCACAACACAAGAACTGGATGCATTTGCAACGACTTGTTGCATTAATTCTTCTAAGTTACGAGTATCAAGCCGCAATTCCAACGCGTTTGTGTTAAGTTTTTGTCTTTTCGACAAGGATTCTCGCGAACTATCGTTTTCTCTTTGTTTCTTACGAAAACGTAATTGGTGGGAACTCGATCGATCATGGCGCGAACGAGATCGAACATGATGGCGCGAACGAGATCTTGAACATCTTTCCATCGTTTTAAAGTATAATTGCGTCGGGTTATCCACTAACGGGATGGCTTAGCAAGCCCTGTGCCACTTCTGATCTATAAACACAACTATATTTCAGTAAATTGAGAGTTACAGACAATAATAACACCGGCACACATTCATTTACTAAGAGCTGTCACTCTACTGTCACTGTCCGAAGGCAAAGTGCGGGGGCAGCGCGGGGAGTGTCGACGTCGGCCGCGCGCCCCCATGCACAGGAGACTCGTAGTCCCCATACACAAATACTGTATGTGCACGAAGCAACAATAACAATTAGCGCCATCTGTGCCGTAGATAAGAACTACAAGCCGCCTTTGTGTAAAGCTGAGCTGTGGTTTGACTTTTTCTAACACTACATTCGCACGTGTTTTAACCCAGCGTGCAGCGCCGCATATTTACAGCTAAAATTTATGTTAGTTGTAACTAAATGCGGTACTAAAGATATCTTTTTTCCCTAAAAGTTTCAACCCAAATGGTTCCACTCGATGAATTTACAATGTATATTTATCTCATTCTGTCTTATGTAAATTCAATGATATTAGAGAGGCTAAAATATAGTTACTTGGATCGTGATTCATATAATCAATATGTTCCATTTAAATCATTTTCCTAGTGTAGTCAAAACAGTGTCTGCATTGTAAGATGTGTGTTGTAAATAGAGATCACTAGAGCACCGAACAGTACTTATTGCCGTTGTTTATGGTAGTTTTTTTCTGGATGGTGACCTCCAAACTTCATCAAGTTTTGAATATGACACAGCATAAAAGTTATCGCTTACTAATCGTCTCTGCGTCATATCAGCAAAGACAATTACATCACACCTCAAATGGGTAGATTCGCTTGATACGGCGTTGATAAGTTATTTAGAGCAGTGTAAATCCCCAATAACTTGCCACTTAATATTTATTTCTTACTATGTGTATATATATATATCGTAATGTTATTATTGTTTGTGCTACGTATGATTATCTGTCACAGTTTCGAGTTCCAATTTATTTGTAGTTCCTATGAGTTTATGGAAACTAGTAGAATATCAGAACTCAAAAATGCAGAGTATTTCGTGAACGATAAATAACACTACAGCACTCGCACGCTACGTTTGCCCCTCTGAAGTTAGGCTCCCATAATTTCGAGCAAGTACAGTCGGAATGTATGTGTATTATTTTCGATAGTAACTATCCCTTGATGACATACAACACTAGGATACTTTCCTCCCGCTCACTTGCCTTACCTCCCATTTATACGTTAATAACTGTTACTTAGCAGCCATTTGTAGCTAACTTCAGAGGGAAAAGCATAGTATGCGAGTACTGTAACAATAATAGTCCTAAGGTTTATAATAAATACCATAATTATTAAGTGAAAAGTTTCTAATAATTTCGGTTTTGACAGTAAACTGCCCTAAGTAGCCCAACAATAATTGTTAGAAATCTAAAACTCCAAACTTGAATTTTCAGGTAATCGTTAGCAAGCTTCTATTAAAATTGGCTTCATTTAAGTTTGACCTTTAACTTTAAACAATCAAATAAACAGAAACGATAATTATTCAATCAATGTCTTTCCGAACTTATGCTAAACTTGGAAGTTATTGAATGGAATGGCAAATAATTCGAATCTGCTAATGATTATAATTCAAAATAATTTATGGCACAACTGGCTGAAGTAATTCCACTTCAGCCAGTTGCCAAGTGAATAAACGAATATCTTTTTTTAATTACTTAAATTCAAATAGATAGCTCATACATTTCTGTATGTACTATGACCACTTTAAACACATATTTGTCGAGTTTTTCTCAACTCAAAAAATTATTGGTTCGTTCAAGCGGAGTGAAAAAAGATTATTTCAAGCAACGCGAAAAGTGATCCATAATTAAGACTTACAAAAAAACCCAATAGAAAATGTCATAACCAGTAAGCCCTCTTCACCGTCCGGGGATTCCCATCAATCACCCCATTATTACAGCTAATGCTAGATCAATGAGACCTACCTACTGCCCACCCATCAATCAATAATCGGCTCTAGTGAACCCGCGCTGTTGTTCATCACAGAGTATACTTGTAGCTAGGTATGGAAAAGTGCTAATATAGCTCTATATGACAAATAAGCTTTTGATTCTTTTGTTACTTTTTACCTTCCAAAAATCACTATATGTCAACCTTTTATCGGGATTTTAAAAAATCGGCCAAATGCGAGTCGGACTCGCGCACGAAGGGTTCCGTAACATTATCTATAAAAATGGGGAAAAAATCATGTCTGTTGTATGGCCCCCTTAAATATTTTTATTTCAATTTAATATTTTTAAAGTCAATATGTAACTTAATATTCTGTGAATATTACAAGGTCTACCTGTTGCCGTTATCAACATCGAGCAAAAACTAACAAAAAATCACGTTTGTTGTATGGGAACCCCCTTAAATATTTATCTTATTCTGGTTTTTAGTGTTTTTTATTATAGCGGCAACAGAAATACATACTCTGTGAAAATTTCAACTTTCTAACTATCTCGGTTCATAAGATACAGCCTGGTGACAGACGGACAGCGAAGTCTCAGTAATAGGGTCCCATTTTTACCCTTTGGGTACAGAACCCTAAAAACACATCATGTCTCCTCAACAAAATGCTACTTGCATGCCAAAATATGTTATAAAGATCGGTCCAGTTGTTTATTCGTGAAAAGGCAACAAACATACAGAATGTCATAGTCACTTTCGAATTTATAATATTGCTGTAGCGCAGCGTTTCTTACCCCTAGGAAATCAAGCGCAATTTTCAAAAACCCAATATAAGTAAAGCAATAAATGTTTGACCATTTAATTAAGTACTCCAAATAAAATACGTATTTTGTTTTCGTTATTATAAATGCGTTAGTATTATAATGATTTTTAATGAAACGAGATCAGAGATGAGACTGCGGACCCCCATACATATACTCTCGGACCGCTAGGGGTCCGGGGACACAGGTTAAGAAACACTGTTTCATATTGTGTTTCCGTTAAATTAGAAGTTTAGTGAACATACTCGTACTGAACTCAAGTCTGGTTGTTATTTGTTGTTATGTTGGAGTTTATTTTCGTAAGACAGGACAGTAATTTTTTAAATATTATATATATAAAAGATATGTATTAAGAAGATATAGAAGATGTATTAAGATAATATGTATTACGAACAACACGTGAAATTGGTTCTCAGATATATTTGTATGACCTTTTGGCTGTTCGAAATTTATGATTTTCGATTGTCGAATGACATTAAAATCGAAAACCTTTTACAGCGTATAGTGTTTATTGAATCATGCACCAATGTTTTGGGGCTATAGTAATCGACTACAGTAGAAAGTATATATGTACTTGGGATTTTTATGTAAACTTTAAAAAAAAAAGCTATTTAAGAAAATTCCTGCTTTTAACCGGAGCTTTTGAAGCGAGGATTTGTTAAACTCTAGATAAAACTTGAAGAATTAAACCAGACCCCCTATCAGATCATACTTTTAAGAAAAACTTTGAGACGTGAGATTTGTAGACGTGGAAAAATACATTTGAATATTGAGGATATTACCATTGATAACATGGACGATCCAAATGCTTCACTCGATACAATTAAATCCCAAAATAACCTCCAATATTGGCATCTGTGGATTTTTTAAACAAACTTTATTTACAGTTATGTTTGACACGGCCAAGCCACATACATATTTACTACTAGATTCCAGATAGATTCCAGAGTTAGGGCGTTTAGAATTAGAAGCTTGGCTCTACATAAGATCTGATAAGTTTTTGACAGTGCGAGCCATATGGTCTTGTCTGAACAATAGTTTATATTAAAATATTTTTTTATGTATTTCTTTTTTGTGAAATGTTTTAAAAAATACAATTCAATACGAGAGAAACGACGTTGCATACCTATCTAAAATACTCAAAATGTCAGGGACATCAGATGCCTGTATTAAAGATCAGAGCTAATCTCTATAAAACACGATACTAACATTAACAGAATAACCATTGCTGCCATTAACTGCTTAAAACAATGGATACGGCTCTATGATGTAATGTGCCGTAAAAAGTAAGTGACAATCAATTTTTGACACTCATTCACTCGTTAAGATTATTTGAACATCTGACGAGAGTATGTTGCGTGGAAGATTATTTTCATATTCAAATGCATAATAAGAGTATATTGAACAAACCACTTAGGCTTCAAACTTATTTGCAGAACTGAAGAGAAATTTCTCTTGAAGTGACACGGAACGCCCGGGACTGTGGATGTCAAATATTCGTTCAAATATATAAGTAGTTGTATAAATATGGTCCTTTTTGATCGTTATACAAGTATTTGAGTCCGTGTAACTGAAGCTAAATATATATTTTGACAAAAATCTCGCAAACTACGGACACAGACATTCGTTTAAGAATTTTGGTTAAGATGTACAGAAGGAAGTTGTATGTCTTATTTATATTTCTATTGACTTTTTTTAAATTACGATCCTATGGCTTGTGTCACATAAACTACGCTTGTATGAATTGCGCTATATACACCCTGTATCTTTATACATCTTAAAATTTTCCTTAATATGCCACATGCCGTGTGAAAAAGGAGTTATAGACAAGACTGAGGTTAGATGACGTTTGAAAACATCCCACTATTTAATATATTTAAAAAAAAATTTTTATTTTTTGTTTTACTATATTAGTACCATAAATGCGAAAGTGAATTTGTTTGTCCCTCCTTCCCGTCATAAAAGAGGGTTAGAATGACTTGATTTTTTGTATAGGTATAGTAGTTAAAGAGCCGGAAAATTACAGACAACTTTGTATCCCGTTTAAGCTTGTTTTTCCCGTAGGATTTTAAATTAAAGCCGGTGTTAAGAACCTACTTTTCTTGGCACATGAACGCGTTTTGACGTGTGTATTGTAGCTTTAAAACAACCTTACAACTCGTGATCTTTTACTATAAACGATATAACACAAGGCAACCCTCCTACAATTACCACTGGACCAGTTTTGATGAAATATCACTCTCCCTACTAGTTGATATTTTAACCATATTTGTGTGATAGTTGTGATCTTAACATTTCGAATGGAACATCTTGATTCAAGGACCAATCTGATATCTCTACATACAGATTATCTCAACAATGTACAAAAAACTAGATAGGATTGGAAAATAGTGTCAGTGATCTTTTCCTACTAAAATTATAAAGATGAAAAGGAAAAGAAAAGGAAAACTCCAATCATACATACAAGGCTCAACGGATTTTGATATAAAACGTATTTCCTACTGTTTTCTTTCAACTTTACGAACCTGTTTGACTAAAGGTGACAAAATTCAAATGTTCTCTAGTTAAAGACAAGTACAGTCAGCATCGTATGTATCAATTCTACTTTTTATCACGTCACACTCGCTCTGACTTGACATTAGTAACTGTATCAGGGGAAATGTCATTTATAAGTTAATATGACATGGTACAAAATTGTGTAGATACATATGGCGGTGACTGTACATCGTCTAATGTACATGGACGCTTGTTTTATAATTTTCGATTTGGAATAGTTTTTACCACCAAGTTTTAACTACTATTTTATGGGGTTCAGGTTTTTACGAATAGCGAGCGTGAATATTGCTCGGAATAAGGCCCGATCCCCTCCAAAATTTTTGCGATAGAAACACCGGTAGTCTTAATATGGCTTACTCCATTGCCGATACCAATAAATCATTTCACAAGAGATACCAGCCTCCGGCGATAGATAATAGGGTGGTGATTAATTACGCCCACCTGGCAAGACCGGTCGCGCTCAAGCGATGCTTTGTACTCTATTTTAATGTTCGTCTGGAAATTTATATAGAGTTTAAAACAAATACAAGTCTCATTGTGTAAAAAAGCTACCGTGTACATCAGATCAACTCATGAGTGTTGAATAAAGCAAGCTATAGTGTTGGTAGTATGTAAAAACGCTGAGATAGCCGGGGGGAAATAAAATTATTTGTTGAATAAAATCTTGTAGGGTCCTTTTGGGATGTCTTGGGTAAAAATTTACAATAATTAAATTCGGGAAGGCTTTTACAGCGTAGTTTAGAGCGTTGTCTACAAAATTAGCCCTAGTAATCGATGAAAGTCCCTCTGTTTCATGATTTGTGGCACGCAGCACAATTACCAATAGAAGGCTTGTGCCTGAACTTACCAAACATAAGCTATTACAAGCTTATGCGACGGAACATGTTTGTTATACTTATGACCACTTCAAATTACACAGAAGTTGGGATAACATTCTGTTTACAAGCATGAAACTAAGTAAAACAAAACATTCTAATTTTCAATTTCTGAGACACGCGCTTTATTGTCTTTCCTGTTGTTTCTGATGTGTTCTCCACTAGCTATCCTTCCGTTGTCTGTGGTTAGATTCAATATTCGAAACAATCAAATCAATCCGAATATGTTCTACCCAACACTACTAACTGATATAGGCATAGACTTGTCTATAGCTGTGTTCGTATCACGGTATATATCAGGTATAATTACAATAACCTATACGAGATATCATCTATCGGGCAGGTCGTGATAGAAGTATTAAGTCGACAGGCTTCGTATCGGGCCGTTGTGTTATGTGATAAGTCGCAGCCTTGCGCTAATTTCACGTGACTGTTATGTGCGACCACGTTGTCGAGACTGTTCTTACGTATATTATGTCGCGTCTACACTCTCAGCGTATTGATTGAAATACAGAAACACTTCATTATGGGCAACTTCGAGATTGGGTGTTCTGTTTTTGACATACTAATACAAATCCATGTTGCTAATACCTTGTACTTCTACCATGTGCGTGCCGTGTTGCTTGCACCTTGTACTTGTACCATGTGCGTGCCGTGTTGCTGGCATCTTTTACTCGTACCATGTGCGCTCCATGATGCTTGTACCGGTAGATTTTATGGGTGTAAATCTCGGAGCCCTTTCGGGCTAGGACGACATGGTCAAATTCACAAGGTCACGGAAGTATAATATAAAAAATGTAATACACGATGGACAATTTTTTAAATTTGGAATTAGACTTTATCCCTAATAACTTTTTACAACTCTAAAATATGCTACTTGCATTACTTGCAAATGATACTTAAATGTAGATATGTTCCAGAGTAGTAGTTTTGGGGCGTGACTTCTTTTGCCTAGACTTCGGATATTACCTCCGGTCATGTCATTATCATACAAAGAATGTGTAACGTTACCACGGAGACAGAAAATTATGATCCGATGTGCTTGGTTTAGATTGTATCCACACTTTAGCATTCAACGAGAAGATAGAAAAAGAAACACTTACCAATTTTTGTCTAGGGATATAATGTAGCATGTCTACAGACTATAGTCTATGTCTATATGACTATATTATATGTCTATATGACTATAGTCTATGTCTATATGACTATAGTCTATATAGATGTTTATGTCAAATTTCATCCCGATTGGTTGCGATGTAGTCGTGCCAAGTTGTAGTATACAAACAAAATAACAATCGCGTTTTAACATTTGTTAAGTATATTGTTGTGATAATGTACAGCGGTAATAAAAATTACGTTTGTTCTACGTGCATATCATAATGTAATGATTCAGATATTAGCACAATAAACACAATCGATTTTCGATAGTGCATCGATAAAGGATGGACTTCCCTACTATTAAAGTGCCGTGCCTTATTCAAATTTATGGTCGACGGAATTTTTAATCGTGACGTTTAATCACAAAAATAAAACACTTGTATAAAATTAAGGTAATTTACGATAACATCGCAGTTACGTTGTGGACTTTATACTAGTGTAGCAAGCGTATAAATAAATAAGTATTAAAAGAGTGTTAAACTTTATCATAATTTTGCAGTTCCACTCAAAATAATTACACAGTTTACCGTTTTTGTAGCACGCAATAAGTCTTGTAAAGATTGGTTCGTAAAAATTACACTGTACCGAATTTTTACAGGACGCTATAAAACAATCGGGTACAGACGTTCTAAAATTAAGTGTTTTTCCGCTGTAGTTGCTCATTTCATTTACAGTTGTATTTGAGCAATAACCATAGATATAAAGGAGACAATAGTGATATATATGCCACTGGTTTCGTGCAAAGTGATAGTAAAGATACAATTGTATGGACATGGTATGGCCGGGCGAGGAAAGAGACGGAAGGGAAATAAGACGGACATGGGTTTACGGACTCAGTTGATGAATGCTAATAATGGTAAGTTTTAGGTGATATTAGGAAATAATTATGACGAAACTTTTATGTTCTTGAAAAAAAAAATGTATCTGTGGTTTAGTGGCAACACACTTGTTTTCACAATCTGGCGGTACATGGTTCGATTACCAGCGGGGTATCTATCAGTATTCGGTTTGTTTGGTGGTACGACATTTTTTATGTCCTCCTGGCTAGCTACGACCATGTTACCTAATGTCTGCCGCCAAGGTATGAAAGGTAGCAGAGCCAGCGCTGGATGCGCTTTTCCGTCGAACGGCACTATCGTCACTTTCCATCAGTCGAGATGAACGCCAAGAGCAAACCCAAGGAAGGACGGAAGGAATTATGGCAAAAAAAGGTTGAAGGGAAACCGATTACTAAGATACGAATTTTGGGTTGGTAATATGTCACTTCTTACTTCGTCTTCACTTCCTATAATCCCATTTGTATGGAGCGTGTACGAGAGTGAGCGGTTTGCCCCGGTTCGCGGCTCTACCCGCCGCGAAAGGGATTTATTCGTATGTTTACTTATGTATGTACATATGAAAATGTAAGTGTTATAACGGTCAAATCAAATTGAAAAAGTCTAGTACAAGCGTCAAAGTCAGTCTTAACTGGTTATATTATCATTTGGTTTTAAAACGAGATATTTCTTAGAAACTTCAGAAAAACTAATTTAGCCGGAAAAGCAAATTATTCTGTCATTGGTAGTGGTATTGATTAAAATTATATTTGTTTTTTAAAGCTCAGCGTAGGTTCTATACAAATTTTTTGCGACTATTAAATAGCCTTCTTTCGAATCCAAACCAAATTTCTAATGTCTGAAATAAAATAAAAATCTGTATCAATAGACGTTTATAAAGATTGAGAAAGTTCACGGAACGTCATCTCTACACGAAAAAATTTCATTTCACTAATCTTGAGACTGACTCAGTCTTAAGTCCAATATTTTTACATGTTTCATGTTGACAAAAATTAAGTCCTAAACTCAAACCATTGGTTAGCCTCTACGTTACCACAGTAAACGAAAAAGCTATTTCTGTACACTGGTCCTTAGTTCCTACCTTTGTTACCACCTCCAATTTACGAGACGACCTCTAATTGTGGTCTCGATGCCTGTATGTGGAACTTTTAATTAAGCGCTCTGAGGAAGAACTCCTTAATTGGTACGTCTCTGAAGATACACCTACAATTAGAGCTCTCTCACTTGTATTGCCTTTCCTATGCATTTAATGTAAGATTGAAAATATAGTATTTTACTGAATTCCCTGTGACAGATGAACAAACAGTGCAGTCTTAATGATGTGTGATGTGTCTTAGTGATGTGATAACTATCATGAGTTTGAAAGTTGAAGAAGGGGTCACTTTACCGTTAACAGACGTAAATTAGTGCGCAAAATTCGGCATCATCGTAAACAATCAACAACTGAGATGTACAATCTCTGAAACGTGATATCTGCCCAACATTGCATGCTCGATTCACATAATAAGCGGTTTAATGTACCGCAGTGACAGAATAATGAGATTTCTTACATTATACAGCTTATACAGACTTTTTATTGGCTTTAATTCACCGTAATATCTGATTTCGGCTGTATGATTCACAAAGCTCTTATATAATTTTCTATAAGAGTACATACGATTCACTGATACTGTAATGGGATTCATAATAATATCTGTTTTATGCATTCGGCCAATTTACCAGATGTGAACCAAGAACATATTAATATCGGCTAAAGCTCGAAATGTTTGTACCACTACATGTTGCCATCAAACTACAGCTAAAATTTGAAAGAACCCGCAAATTTTTCGATATGTTATTGTCACTGGGTTTGTTAGGCTGTAGCACACTCAGCTTCATAGGTGCTCGTAATAGAGCCACCACGACTAAGGAAAAATTTGTTTAGAAAAACATAGCAGCATCTACCTATGTACCAACATCTTATTGCGTTCAACAAATCTGCCTGCCAAGTAGGACGTGGTGACCTACGAGGGAGACAGATTATGAAGGACAGATCCTCGCTAATTTGAGGCTTATAACTTCCTTCATAGATAAATGTTTTCTCTTACCACCAGTTACGAGTAAAGTTAGTGGACAGCGAGATGCCAATTTTTAAGCAAAGTTACATATTTCTTTGGCAACTTTCTAAGTTTATCGATCAAGTACTGCCTACACAAGTACCTGTTACAAGACCAAAACTCATAGATTGCGTGTAATTACTAGCTGCCCGGCAACATTGATTGATGTCAGCATTTAATTAAAGACATAACACAAGCTATCGTCATTAATCATGATCTGGGCCGTTGGAGCCGGTGCCGGGCAAAATAGCTGCTCGAAATGTTAATGAACAGCTTAGAGTTACTTCAAAATTTTGTGAAATTTCATTATTAGACGGCCGTTGATTCTGTGGCGTTCCAAATTTGAAGTAACTGGCTGGTGACTTTTAGCTAGATTTCGTGACTCAAACCAGTCTGTATTATACGGACTAAGTCGGAATGAATGCATAGCTTGAGCCTTGAAGTTATAAAAGTAACTGTAATTGTTACGAGATACTGCTACAAGTCTCAATTTACCGAATTCATCTTTTATTTTAACAAGAACGACATACATAGGTATTGCATAGGTATATGAAATAGTAGTCTACAATATACATCTAAAACCCTGAATTTGCAGGTGGAAGTTTTATTTATTTTATTGAAGATAGACCAACACTTGATCTATCTTGGTCCGGGGTTTTCAACAAATCAAGTACAGAAATATCTGTCAGAAAAGCATTCACTTCAAAGCTGATCTCTAATAGATCGGTTTATATGACATGTCTATGGCACTAGAAAATGGATTGATGTATGAAATTTCTATAGAACTGGTTTTTTAAAGTTAGAAGTTTATTGCTTGTAGTTCGATTCCTAGCGGGGGTACTTATTGGTACTCGGTTTAATTAGTGGTATCCTTTGGATCCAAAGTCCACCTGGCTAGCAAGTACCGTGTTAGTCTGCCACTAAAAAGCAGTGTTAACATCACTTTTGTGTTCAAGTATTAAAGGTGGCAGAGGCAGCGCCTCACTATATTGAGGCTTCTAGGTGAGCATGCTTCCGATCCAAATGCCTTATCGTTACTTACCTTCAAGTGAGATGCAGATTTACTATACTTTTTGTTTCTAAACTTGGCAAAAGGTTTCCTTCAAGGAAGTTGTACCTTTTTTAAATCGTTTGAGTTTATCTCACATGCTTAATCCACCGGGAGCAACTGGACTGTTTCACAAAAGGCTTAATAGACTGGTTAGAAACGCAATTCGATAAAGCGAACCCGCCAGCACCGTCGACAGAGATAGAAATACAGGAGGGTCTTATAAGAACTGCTCAAAAAAGAACCGGCATTGTTGTTGAATTTAGAAATTGTTATTTTACATTGTCCCTATACCAAATCCGGCCAAATTTAAAATAAACTAGCAAGCTATTGCTTGAATATAAAAGACGGATTAATGAAAATAGTTTAATGTATAATTGGCGCTGTGGTTCGTTCAGTCATGTTAAATTTCAAGTGATGTTGGAAATCACAAGCAAATTACACTCATGTATTGTACCTGAGACGAAATCGGTTTTTTTTTAAATCTTGCAATGTATTGTTTTCTTACGGGACAGAGAGAGAGAGAGAGAGAGAAAGAAGAAAGAGAGAGATGATTTAATGGAACAGACAACCACAAAATCATACCAATTCGTAAAACTCAAATATATTATTATCTCCTTTATCGCCCATCATTTTTTACGGAATCAACTTAACTCTCAACACATTATGTCTTACATAATCGAAGCACGTGATATCTGGAGGTCGTCAACCTTCTTCGTAAAGATTAAGCTTCAAATATCCCTTCCAGTCGGCACAGACTCATGGCAATGCGATCGTCCTACATTCGCTCCCCTTCGATCAACCGTCTCGACTTGGCTTGGCGACCATTACCTAACCGGCCGCTCGGCAAACTTCCCGCGATCTTCAACGACGGAATCTTTTTTTTATTATCGCAACGTAAACACGCAGATTCTTGCGAAAGAGTTTTTATGACGCCGGATTTGTTTTTCCTAATAGACCTTTTGTCCTGTCATCGATTTCGATATTTGATCTATAGATTCCAAGTTTAAATTTATTGTGCTCGTAAAATCTGCGTTTCGCTTTCGTTCGTTATTCGATTTTGTGCTCTGATTTTGTTTTGTGTTTTTATTCGATATTTAACGACAGCGACACCTAATTTAATTATAATGGATTCAAGTGAAAGCGATGTTTTAATTAGGCAAAAGACAAACCCGGTTTAAACTTCGGTTATGAATTCGTTGGTTGTTGGTTTTGTGCGTGAAGTTGTTTTCTAGTGTTTGTGTTGTAAGTGTCAGGTGAAGACATGTTGTTGGAAAATGTTGGCGGGTGAAGAGGCCAGCATCGAGATTGTGCAGAAATGGCTGCAGCGACGCGGCAGTGATGAGGTGGAGACAGGTGACCGTCTCTTAATAATCGCTTAGGTTGTGGTTTTTCAAGACAACTCGAAACTTTTTTGTGTATGAATATAGTTAGTCGAACTTTTAAAATAAATGTAATCCACATATGATTACATTTAGATTTCTCAACTGTACTAACTAACAATCAGATTATCTAGTATAAATCAACCATGTAAGATTATTTCAACTAGACTGTGATTCGATTCAAACGTCCTTTAAATTGACTGAAGTCGCCTTAATGTATCTTTTCTTACACCTCAAAAGCTTTTTAGCAGATTTGAGTTTTTTTTTAGAACTATGAAACAATGGATGTATAACCATTGTACCTTTATAATTGAGGGTTTGATTGACTGGGATGTTTCCGTTCAAGCCTGTGGCTATTCATTATCAAACTTTTTCAAACTTGTACTTTACGGCTAAAAGATTTGAATGATTAGGCGTAAAATAAGTTTTAACGAAATGAAGTGGAAAAAGGACCATTTTAAAAATAAATATCCTCAAGCTAAACGAAAAACCGGTTTTGTTTTCCAATTTACAAATAGGGCTCAGTGAAATTATTTATTTGTTGTGTGTGTAACAAAAAGCTTTTTACTAACAATAATTCAGTACTGAACAGTCCTTTTAAACCTCACACTAGAGGCACAGGAGATATGAACATATAAATACAAAGGTTACTAAAATCACAATCCTCCTTTTGGCTTCGCTGGCTTCAAAAACTTAGAACGAATTGGTTTCCTATTAGGTATTAACTTTATTAGTTCTGCATATTTTTAGCCTATTATATATTGAAAACATGGATTTCTCGGTATACTGGAAAACAGCATGTGACGTAGGGTTGGAAAATAGAGAAATGTAAAAGTAACACTTTTTGAACTTACCACTTTGGATTTACTTCGACTTATTGTGAGATGGTTCGGGAAAGTGAAAAATGAGCATACATACATACACATTTGCTAAGACACTGGCTTATTCGGCTTCATCGGGACTTACAACTGCCCTTCATTCTGATCAGACTCTGTTGTCTCGGCTATAGTTTTATACCTTATACATACATTTTGGTGCTGGGTCTTGCATGATGGTTACATATTTTCATATAATATTCAGGAAAATATTTTTAAATATACAATTGTTACATACAAGATCTTACTAGTATGATTGGTGAAATAAAATGACAATTTAATTTATTTTCGAACAATTTAATGTATTGTTGACTGTGCGTGCAGTTTACAACTTTGTAATTAGCAGAATATTCTTAATTATAATCTGCATCTTGATCTGATTTAATTTATATTTAAAATTTTAAAATATTATTTTTTTTTAAAAATATTTTTTTAACAACGATATACAAAATTTATAAATTAAGTAAATTTATTCGTGGACTATCAATTATTAAACAGATTCCAAAAAGTGCACGTGTGACCACTGTTTTTTGTCCTTTATCATTAAAACCCACTTACCTAGCTTATCAATGACAATAAACATCCCATGGATTTAATTAAACCTTCCCGAAAACCCACTTATTCATTGGCGAAAACTGGTTCAAAATCAGTACAGTATATTAAATACGAATACGCTGAACAGACGTGGTATCTCGATTTTATAACATGTTTGTAAAGATAGACATAAACTGTATACCCCTAGCTTGGAACCCTAGATATTCTATGACCGTAGATATAATCCGGAATAAGGAAATCCGCAGACGAACTTAGGTCACTGACATAGTTCGACGAGTCGCAATTGGCAGGCCAGTTCTCGAGTGGCGACCACGTCCCGAGAAACGTTTACCATGCCGTCCCCCGACTAGATGGACCGACCTAGTATAGGTCGCGGGGAGTCGCTGGATGCAAGTGGCTCAGGACCGTCCTGCTTTGTATCCCCATGAGAATGTTGGTGACGCCGTATAGTATAGTGAGGTTGGTTTTGTTTATGTTGTCGCAGGCAGCTCGAGCGGGTCGCCCGGCGCGCGCGCAGGTCGCCGCTCGTCGCTGGCGCTCACGCCCGAGGACGAGCCGCTAGTCGACATCGCCGTAAGTATTGCTGCATATTGACTTTATTACTGCCTTCGTCGTGTAGACAGACACATAAACCGGAGGTTTCGTGTTCGATTCCCGGTACTCAGTTTGAATCGTACCAGCGTACTGTTATCTGTCCACCTGATCATTTACCACTGTGTTAAATAAGTTTACCACCATATATGATGTATACGCTCAATAGAAGAAAAAAACTGCGGGATATGACATGCTTACTTACCCTTTACTTATATATTTTATCTGATCGAATTTGTTTTTATTAATTTTTATGACCAAATGTCCTTGAATTCTATGCGCAGATTACTTAAAACGCCACCGTTCACCTTCGTTTTTAAATACCATATTTTTAGGCTAACGGGAAATACATTACTGGAGTGAATTTATTAATGTCAGCTCTTTATGAAAAATGAAAATATTTTATGAAAAATCCATAGCCAAGTCCAAGCATTGGTTAGAGTATAACTTGACGTTGAAGCTTACCACGTAAAGCTATACTCGTCGCTCTTATAACTAATGTCACTTGAAAAAGGAAGCAACTTTATTTTAGGATAGACATCCGATGACAAGGTTCTCATCTATTTATGCTCTATGTGCACAAAACTGTCTATGTGTATGCAGCTACTTGTTTTGTTGTAAAAGAAATTTCATAAAAAGCTTAACGTAAAACTTGCCTTCCTTTTGCATATCCAATCTCCGTCACTCAGTGAGTAAAGTGTAACCTTCCAAGAAACTCAAGGCCCCGTCAACTTTGATAAATTGTGGACCACAGTAAAATAATAAACATCTACACTTCAAAGCATTGTTAGAAGGAGTGAAGGAACTTTTGAAGGCTATGGCTACTCAATTACCAATAAGATAAAAGGGCTTTGAATAAGCCTTCGAGCTTTCACACCTCTTTGTTATTGCGGAATGAAGTGGCTTTTGTAAATCTTCTTTAATTTAGTTGAAATCGTTTGCGATATTTATGAAATAGCTATGTTAAGGCAAGTGTTGTAGCTCAGCTTGGGTTCTGTATAATTAAACAACTCAATTTGGTACGCTCATAGCGTGATTGGTTGTCAACAAAATAATTTAATTTAAATTAACAAGGAACTTCTACTTAAAATCTGTTATTGTAAAACCCATTTTCCTCTAGAAACATTGTATACGTTGTTATTATTGTTCTCGAAGCATTAACCTACGTATAATTAAGTCACTGAAGAATTTATACGGGACAATATAATTTTCGCCCGTCGCTCAATATTTCGTGACGCATTCGAACTCTTTGAAAAACTATTTAATTTCTGCGTCAAAAACATTATAACATGCCCAATATTTCGTTGACGAGATTGAATTGACGATGTTGGATGAAGTTTTCACAGTAGATGCAGTACTGAAATTTAAGCACTGCTGATTGTAGCATCTACACTGGTATCAAAAGTGTAATATATAGTCTGTTTACCGTACAGGTTTATGTGTATATGCACTAAAAATAAATCTTAAGTAAATGTGACAGTGGCTATACTCGTACTCGTATTATCTTTGCGAGCTGAAATACAATGCTGTTACATATTAACACTATTTATTAATACAGGATAATAATCACCAAACCTGGTAGGAGACTTTGTGGATGCAGTAAGATATTGTTTTACTTAGGTAGATGAGTTTTCCAGAGTTCCATCTCCTGAATAATAATAATAATTTTTATTCAGAAGGCATAAAAATATACAACAATAATGAATAAATAAAAAGATACAAACAAAAAATTGAAATAAATCTAAATACTAAAAAACATAGTCTAAAAACTAACCAAATTTCGCTTAGTCGCCTTTTTCGAGACCCGCGGCATGACATGGAGTTGTCCTGTTCTGATCTTACCATACGGCAAACGACGCTAGATAGTATTTAAATTACACTCTTATTTAAAGAAAATAATTATAATCGAAGATAGACAATTTAACATACCAAGACCAAGAATACCAAATATATACTCCGACCGGAATATAAACTGCCACCATGTTATTTAGGCTACGGAAAAGGAAATGGTGGTATATGCTGTAGAAGATGCGCAGTTTGGATCTTCACTGAGGAAGTTGTTACCGATAACGACCCAAGTCATTTAATTATCATTTTCCTCACCAATTAAAACTCGATTCCCACGAATACACACCAAATCAAAACACAAAGCCCTGCCGTCCACAAAATTTTCGATATAATATCTTGCTTTATCTGTCGCATCAAGTCATGCCGATATCGTTAATTTGTTATTGAGTTGGTGTCTGGCAGCAGATTATCTATACACGCAGGCAGACTCAAATGATCAAATATAAATATTCTACACTAGCGAAGCTAGAAAAATATTTACGAATGTACTTATAGGCGCGAGAGAAATCCGATCAGTTTCCAAATACGGTTCCATTACTGCCTAAAAGCAATTCGACTTTATGTTTGAATACGAGTATGATTGGATGATACGATAAAATTTTGGTTTCGAAAAATACATTTCAAACCCGTTTCCATGCGTCTGCAGTTTGATGTCTTGTTTTTGCTTTTACCACTTGTTGTCTTTTCCCTAATCTAATTTTTGACTGACTGACTATAGTCCGAATATGTAGTGAAGATATCTTCAACCATCACTTCATTCGAAACCCGTAACTATTACTTACAAATGACGTTCGGTTAAGAAACATATCGGGTAAAGAGAAAATGAATTCAATTCAGACTCGCGTAGTAGCCCAGGGATCATGAAAAACAACCAAAGAAAATCCGTTTACAATTCGAATTTCAGGTTCATACAAATTGCAACAAATCTGAAAGCATTTCGAAACAAAAACGAAACTAAACAAAGTTCGTCGGGGCCCTGGTCATGTCCGCAGGAGTTGCTATCAGTACCCTGCACGTGTCCCGTGGGTGCCGTTAAGGGAGCAGCACCCTTTGGCTCTCAAAACACTAATAAAAATATTATGCGATGAATTAATATAAAATTATATTTTCTTTTCGAATTATTGCTTATTTTCTTCAAAACCACTGCTTGAATTCAAATGGGGCTTTCAATGGTAGGTGTCTAGGTACTACCACTAAAACACTTGGCCTCTCATCGTCTCACCCACATCTCAATCGAAGATAAGTGACCAGACAATGGCACGCGTCGTTGAAGAATAAAATGCCTTTTCACCTCTTGACTCACGATTTAGGCACCCGAACCCTTATCCTTGTTCACTATGTATGTATGTATTTTATTCAGTGGACGTGTAAATTTTAAAATGATATTTTTATTTTTTTCTAATGTACTTGATGCTGTTGGTCCTGCGACCATTACAGCTTCACCCGCACAATTGGCGAGCGCGGATAGCGATCAGCCGGATAAGATTTTACGAGGGACTAGCTATGCGCGCTCGCTTGGGCTCGAGTTCGGCTTTGGGCTGTCACTGTACATATAAATAATATATATAACATAAATTGACATTAACTCTAATTTTTGTTGTATATAACTATGAATTGTGTTTGTAAGTCTAAAAATTTACAGAGTAATTAAGTATTCTATTATTTTGCCAGAACTCGTACTAAACTGAAATCATTTCGTTGATATTTGTATCATTTTCTAATAATTATTCCAAACTTATTCATAAATATTGATTTTACGGTTCACAAAATATA
This sequence comes from Carcina quercana, assembly GCA_910589575.2. Lineage (NCBI taxonomy): Eukaryota > Metazoa > Arthropoda > Insecta > Lepidoptera > Depressariidae > Carcina > Carcina quercana. Next base: position 5,758,395 of record OU342440.2, on the reverse strand, counting down.
CGTGGCAATCAAAACAAAGTATGCCTCCCATGAAAATTGCTAACTTTCCGGCTTCGCTTGTGATATATGTAGACACGTGTGTAAACTTAATTAAGGTTCGATGTAGGCGCATGTTTGAGTTATGAATCGGTAATAAATAAATATTGGCTGGCTCGGAACTCGATTCGATAAAACATAAAAAATCTACAAAGATTCACCTCGAATTCAAATCAACGGAATTGGTGCGTACATAATTCACGAAACTCCTATTTACGTAGGTAAATTCTTTCGCAGATGTTATCAAAGATCTTTTCAGCGAAACGTTTGCCAATATACATAAGCCTTCACAAATGTTTGTCATGTACTATACACCATTATTAAATCAACCACGTATAAATATTCTGGTATATAGTAAAAAAGACAGACAGATCCTTTTAATGAGTACATACATGGTGGTACATAATCAACACATGGTAATTTCAGTACTTGTAGTAGTAAAATCTAGTAATAAAATATTTCCAAGTTCTAGTCACACTCACACACGCAGTGTTTTCCGTGTTAAATTTTTTAACTTTTTATATTTCTCTTATTGGTTGTTATAGCGGACATAGTATAATATACATTCTGTGGAAACTTACATATGTCTACATATTATGGTTCACAAGAAACAGACCTCTGACAGACAGACAGCAAAGCCATAGTAATGGGACCTCGTTGTGTTGAGCACCTTTTTGGTACGGAAACCTGAAACGCAAAATTGTATCTTTGTATTTATTTTATTATGTGTGTATTTGAGACGATGACGTCATCTTAAACAAAGCTCGTACAATAATATTCCATCTAAGTACCATTCATAAGCTTTCGTATTTATACAGAAAACTGTGCAAACTAGACATGTTATTATCATAAACAAATGCGGATATTGCTGATTTTCATAATGTTTTATGGAAGCTACGAAATCGAAATCATACTGTTGACTCGCACTCGCTCCAAAATACCTGTAATCAGTGCGACACTGATTGATAAAGATACAAACAACAGAACCTTATCAAGTTATCAAAGATATCATATTTAATCATGCATAACTATAATTACTACCTTAGTACATTACAAAACGTCGAACTGCGCTGTCGCTCTTTGCAAAATTCAGTTTAAATAATGTCTGTGTAACATTTGTGTTTATTTTACGAAACATCACAGGAAATTATGAATAATTAGTATATACAGTTTCTCAAGGTGTTAAATTATACAGTGACAATAATAAAGTGTACGCTTAATTGAGGAACGTAATCATATGGGAGGTACAGTTGAGTGACAGCTGTATTGAACGTTTGGGGAAAAAAACTTGATGTTATTCTCATTGCCTTGTATGGAGTGTACAATCGCAGGTATTTTTGAGAGTGCGCAAGTTCTGACTTTTAAAGACGGTTTTCTGCAAAGCTGTTTTATACGTTAAACATATGGTCAAATCGCAAAATGTAATTGGAGCTCAGGCACGTGTATTCTCAGATAAAAGTGTTCATAAAGGTATCGCGTACTCGTGTGAAGTGTCAACGTCATTAAATTACAATATCCAGGCGTGATTTATCACCTCTATCCATCACATCAGGAACAAATCGAGTGTTCTTATCAAGTAATCAGTGTAGCGATGTGGACAATAAAGTATCGATTTACCTTGATTCCCAGTCATCAACACTGATTTACTACTTACCGTCGAGATATAAAAAGAATCCATAAAGCAATCGACGGCTAATATCGGATAATGAGGAGATTAGTGTTCACTTCCTCTAAATAATCTTCTTATTGGACTTTAGTTAAATTATATCGCCAATATGGACAACAAAAATCCAGTGCTCGATTCGAGGTGCGAAAAAGAGAAAAACCCAGGGTGTTGGGCTAAGTTCAAGAGCTTGTTCGAGGAGAGAGGCTTCGATTTAGAATACGAATACAACGACAGGCGATCGATCAACAACGTACTAGAAACTCAGAATGACTTTGAAGGATACAGACGTATCGAAGATCGAAAGGCTTCTGTCGCTCGTAATGCAAAGAGCAACAATGTATCGGAATCTTCGGATAGCCTTGACGGCGAACTGTCGGGAGTGATCAACTTTTACGAACAATTCGCGACTTTGGATGACGCAAAAGATGATGGAGTTGATTTGTGGAAGCAGAGATCGTCAGCGATGATGCGAAATCGTGTGTCTATACGACCGAGTTTGTACCTCACTAATATTGCTGAGGAGACTTCGAGTATAGGGGAGGAGATAGAAGAGCTAGAAGAGGTATGTTGATTATTGTAAAATAAAGAGCATTGAGAAATTTAATTGTCGGAATCGTTCAGTTAATACGAGTATTAGAGTGACTTAAGTTACAACTTTTACGAATTTTAACAGATAAGTGTTGATCGTGATAGCAATCGCCATGATAATCATGGTGGCCCTGAGAGCGGTGTGGTTGGATTCACAGTGTTTGGTAGCTCTGGTTTAGTTGGTGTTAGGGGTGATTCCAGTTTTTACGTGATATATGAATCAATTGACGAACAAATGTTGGTAGAACTATTGTCTTCCGACAAGCAAAGACAACCTCAGTCCCTCACGACACAAAAGCTCGCTTGCACCGTACAGGAGGCGCATTCCCTACGGACATATCCTTAAATACGCACTGCTAGGGGATGTATTTGCTAACGTCACTCAATATTGATACTTGTTTCCTAGGATACTAGATACATCGGCTGCCAAGTTTGAGGTTGTATGATGTTTTTCCTTAGTCAATAGCATTCCTGCTGATTTCTCAGCTGCTATCAAATGATATGACGTTCAAATGCAAAGGCAAATTTGTAACAAATATTTAAAGACACTGAAATACGAGTAGTTCGTTTTTCCGTACCGTAACAAGTATTGGATCTGTCAATCTAGCGACGATAAGCCGATTTAAAACATAACTACAAATAGCAATAACAACTTGTAGCCGCAATAGCAGACGGCTTACTCCTACCAATTTGCAAAACAAGACTTTCTCACTAATTGGATTGGCATTGACATCGGGTGGGCTTTGAAAAATATACCTTTACTGCGAACCAGATGAATACTTAAATTGTGAGCACTTGGAATCAAAGCGGACTTTATCAGGAGCAAAGTAAGGTTTGGATTTGTTTAGGGTTTGTTAAAAGTACTAATGTGATCTGTGGTTGTTTGTTGGAGTGTTGTGATGTAGGCTGTACGTGCTAACATCGCGGACTCAACTAATTCAGTGCGTCGACATGTATTAATTGAATAGTAGTCTCGTTAGAGCTAGGACTTGTTAATCTTGTATGTTATTCTGGTATATAGACATGGTTGTGGTACTGGTTCGTAATTAAATACCGTGTACTGTATAGAGTTCTACACTTTGTAAAAGATGGGCTTGGGGATGGTAAACTTCGGTACAATGGCGGGTATTCAAATTGGACTCACAATCTGAAGGTCTCAGGTTCGATTGACATCAACAGCCTTTATACGTCCCCACTGCAGGGGCCCTTCTCTCCTACAGAGAGTGTATGGGTCATAGTCTACCACGCGGGCCCAGTGCGGATTGGCGGACTTCACATGCCTGTTCAAGGCATGCAGGTTTCCTCACGATGTTTTCCTTCACCGTTACGCAATCGTATAATGTACTTGAATTTAAAAACAACTCATAGGTACACGGCTGGATTAGAACCCGAACCCTCAGATTAGGAGTCCCGCGCGTTATCCATTGCGCCACCGACGCTTCAGGTTCGATTCCCATTACTTAAAGATTGAAATGTTCTACAGAAAACAGAAAGGCAGACGATGCACTAAAATGCTTTATTCCGAAAAATCAGAGCCCTTATAAAATCTCTGGTGTGTGTCTGTATGTCACAGCTGATTATATCAGCAACATCTATGTTATTGATGGGTTATGGAGTAAACTCTTTGAAAATAGTTGTATTCAGTCATACTGAACCATAGGACTATATGTAACGAAACCGCGTTCAAATCTCTAATATAATGGACTGTAATTCTGATATATTGGAACGAACTCACCACCCGACACTCGACTATTTCGCAATCCCAATCATATCTCGATGGTAGATGAACGAACACCCATCCATTCTAGTGAACAATACCAGCCGAACAAAAGCTCTGACCTGCACGGCTATCACAATGGATGCAATCTATAAGCTAGCTCAATAGTACGCTTGAAACTAGATGAAACGAGGCTTTAATGTTCCGAGCGGTAAGCCAACACTACACAGGTATCCCAAGCCTATTGAAGATAGCCAATATTGCTGAAGGAAGACTTCATTTTAATTTAAAAAATAATAAGAACTGTAGCAAAAACAGTATTCAAAATATTTTGAAAAAATAAAAAAATAAACATGCTGTATTTTTATGATACCGATCGAAAATATTTTATATAGCGGGCTATCTCTTTAACTTCGTTTGAAAAAATCAGTCCCCTTTCTTATCAAATGTCAACTTATACTTTATGGCGTGTATACATCGAATTATTATTTCCTTCCTTTCTAGAACATAAATAAATACGTTTGTCGCTGTGATTATACTCGAGACGTACGAGTAGTAAGACCGAAATCACTAGATAGATAAAACAATATTTTAATACCCACATTGACGTCGATGTACAGACGTAAATCACTAACCAAATATTACATGACAGATGCATGATGATAGACTGCTATTTTGAACCATTGCGGAGGCGGAGATCAGATAACGTAACAACAGTTTAAAGACTATAATTAAAATGAACGTAGGCAGTTTAGAATAGTTGAAGACTGTCCATCAGAATATTTAGAGACTGTAAAATATGATCAATAATTTGGATGCACATATCCCAAAACCAGTCAAGTGTTGGGAGTTGCTGTCGCCATATCTTGTCTATAAGACCAGCCTGTGTAGCATGAGGCGCGTGAGAGCGGTGAGAATCAGATCGGTCGCCTTTTCAGCGTCAGTGGATATTCAAAGTGTTTTTAAATATCCGTTTCAATGTTCTATACGTACTATGGAAAAACAGTTTCCTTATTGGCTCACTGTCGTGTATGTAAAACAACGCCTCTGATTAGCTCAGTTTAAAAAATTGTACAAACGAAGTTATGTGGTCGACAAAGTGACTTATATTGCAGGGTAATAATATCTACCAGTTTCTTTCGAAGGTTATCAAAATTTAAAAATATAAAAACAAGTTGATGGAAATCAAAAGATTAAGACAAGTCGATGACCTGTTTTAGCCCCTTAGAACTGTTAAGTGCTATGTTGGAAATATTAACATTCAATAAGGTTGACAATTATCGTAAGACTCTTAAATATTTTATTCTGATGATTTTCGTACTAAAAATAAAGACGCTCCCTGTTTACTCCTCTGTTTATTTAGAACATGTTCCTAAGAGATTTCTTCTTAAGATAAACTGATCCCTTCTGTATTTGTTCGAAAAATTTCACAATTTCTTACATTTTTCATATCACAATAAGCTCTATGAAATCAGACATGTTATCAATTATTAAATTATTGTGATTAAAATCAAGGTCAATATTGTCGATTCGAATAGCAGGTAGTATTTATACCTCGAGCTCGATTTATATCACACAATTTATATGAAGACCATACTATTTTCCTAGTCATTGTGACCTAGGTTGTATTTCACTTACGTGGTTTTTATTGTTGTTTTTTGCGACTAGACAAACTATATTTATCAAATTATTAGCATTCATAATCAAAGAAATCACAGAATAGTTACACAGACTATAAGTATTTGCATGTCCTACTTTTTCTTCTTTAGATTTAGGAATTAAACGTGCTGAATTCTTATTGTTACAATTTCCTTATTGTGTCGAAAAAGTGTATCTGTAAAATCGACGTTATCTCAAAGTTGACATTTTCTGGACACTTTGTCCAATGAACTCAGACACACACATGCTCACATGTATTAGCTTTATAAAATCATTTCGTTACTCAAACCGTTACATACACTTTATAATCCAGTGAAGCTAGTGCATAATTTGAGTAAAAGTATTCGCACGAGTTGAGATTAGCCACTTTTAAGTCCAACAAATTGCTATGCGGGTAATCTGACCGTCTAGACTAGACGAACCCTTTAAACGCCCGAAGTTGGGGTTGTTGACGTGTAAAAATCATCCTAAAATTAAATTAATATGTGTGTACAGTCAGTATCGTTAACTTACGATTTAATTTCATCCACAAATCACTCTTATTTGACATCTAAACAGAGTTTATGAACGTAATTATTAATTTAAAGTATAAATATGAAGTTGAATGTATTCATTTCAGGAATGGACGAAGTACAGTCAACATAAAAATTATACTGCTGCTTGTTTGTGGAACACTCGTACAAGGTTTTGTTTTCCGTTTAAAGTTTCCGTACCTAGAGGGTCCTAATGAATGGATCTCTGTTTTGTGTATATTTATTCTGTAAATAATCATTTTGTACAGTAAATAAGTTTCTATATACTTGATAGTTAAATAAATTCTCATAAAAAAGTCAATCGCATATTATAAAAAGTGGAACTTGAAACCAATTTCTAGGATCTCTCCCTGTCCCACAATACGCAATCCTGGTTCTCAATTGTAATATTTGTCTATGGTGAGATTTACGTGGTATTTAATCTCGCGGCGCCGTCTACGTGATTCGAATGGGATTGTCTAAACAAATCCGCGGGGAGCGCGATAAATTGAAATTTATTTGCCGACGGATCGCTCCACCAGCACGCGGTCCTGACGTCCGACCAGCTTTAGATTTACGAGAATAACACCGTAAATAACGTGCCTACGAAAAATCCACAGTCCCCGTTGCAGATTGTTGCTAAACACAGATGTTTGCGCCCTCCAGTGCTTGACATATTTATGTATCTTCTAGTGATCTTCTGCGAACTTTTCCCGCGTCTTCGTCCGCAGAATTTACGAATGTTGCTTTGGTTTTAGTTGTAGGAAGATTTTTTTGAAAATACTGATTATGTAGCCGCAAACGAGACGTTTAAATTTCGACTATTAAGGTTTTATGAAAATATAGTCTCTAATATTAATGTATATTTTTGACAAAAATCACACCTGTAGCTATATATCGATGTGGTCTGCAATTGTACAAATTGGGCTACAAGATGTCTGTTCTCTCTTATAATTTGGCTCATAAATAGGGTCGTTAACATAAAATTATATTGTGGGTAAATTGTGTTCTATATAATTTTAGAAACTACCCAAAACTGGTCAAGTGTGAGAACAGAGATGAAAAGAGACGTAAAGTTTTTTTTTTTAATCAGGTTCATTTTCTGATGGAGGACAGACACACACACGAGTGAGATTATAAGGGTTCAGTTTTTACAACGGATGTTCGGAACCCTAAAAATAACATATAATTTTTTATTTAAATTCTTGTCTAAAAGTTAGAAATATTAGAAAAATATACTTACTCGAAAATCTAGTTACTGGCAAAAAGCTTATTATGAACATTTCGTTAACGTTATCTAAGTACGGCTAAGACGCATAAAAAAAGAGATAACTCAAACGCTAAAGCGCTCGACATTTTAACCATATTTAATACTCCAATACCGCAGTTATGTCACAAAACCCACCAATCACCGATATACACTTGCAATAAATAGAACTACTTTTAAACTACTGGTGTTTAATTTATTTATAGCATTTTAATCAAAACATCTTAGAAGGAGGAGTTATGTCAATCATTATTATCATCATTATCATCATCAGCCGGGAAAAGTCCACTGCTGAACTTAGGCTTCCCCCAGGCGACTCTCCACGACCTTTACCAGGTCGTCGGTCCGTCTAGTAAGGGGGACGGATGGCCAGGTGTGCATTCCGAACAATACAACAAATAAAAGGCATACCCTGATTGTGCATTCAAGGCGTGCACATTCAATTACGTATTCATAAGTTATGACTTTCAATGTAGAATGCAATGCGCCTGATGCCGCTTTCTGAACATAGAATAAATGAATAAATTAAAGTTGTGGTTGTAAAAATAGCGTAGTCAATACCTGTCACATTCCAAGCTTGCTTTTTCAAGTCAAATACTACAAAAAATATGCTCGGTTGGTATTTTTATAATGCAATGCTTGGAAACAATATTTAATTTCAGATCTCACTACCTCCTTTTCACATAATTTTTTGGCAATGGGTACTAAGTGAAAAATAATTACTAAAAATAAGTTGTCTTTGATTGCTAGCAACCAACCAATAGGTTGGCGGCAGACTAGAGATATATATTTGTAACATATCTAAGGTCACCTCCACTGGCTTAAACGTTATATAAATATGTACATATATACTATGTATAAAAATATCTTCTTAAAATACATAAAAATTATGCCTTTGGATATATAGCTAGTCTATTTCAATTATTTTCTGCTCTGCAATCCCGTGTAAAGTGTGCGATCCTGAAGACCGCGACTGTCCTGCAAACTCATGTCACGTGAATACAAAGCAAGGGGCCGCTCTACTCTGTCAGTTTCATAAATTATAACAAAGACCCCATAAATACTTTAGTATATTGCAGTGATGTAATTTGTAATGTTTTTTTCTTCTTCAAATTCTAGGGTAGACACGTGAGCATAATATATTACAAAGTTTGTATAATTGCTCTAAAAACATTATCAAACTATTATATTTGAGTTTTATACTGTCTGTATTTTAAAACATTTGAATGCGTTACCTCCATTTATGACCGAGTCGAAAATTTACACATTTACTAAGCCAGGTCGCATTTCTCAACCGATCTGGATGAAACTTGGTATATAGGTTAAACAAATTTTTAGAATTTTTTGTCGTCGGGGATTTTTGATTGGAGGGGTACTTACTCCAAAAAGTGATAAAAGGAGTACTGGATATCTCGGCCATATGATACCCGATTTCGATGCGGTTGCTTATTATTTGAAAGTTGAATAATTATAGTGTAGAGACAAAATAAAAAAATCAGGAAAAAAAAGTAAAGTAGGAAAAGTAGGAAAAAGTAAAAAAAAATCCAAAAGCCTATGATTCGTAGTAACTAGAAATAGTGAGTAATAATAATGAAATATTAAGCTAAGAGTATTGGGAGGGTGAATTCATAAAGAAAGGGGTTTTACAGAGCACTCTAGGTGGCGCACCTACACCTTAGTGATAAATCTAGGTGTTGTTTCTGCCTCAATTTCTTAGATATTTAAAAAGTGGGGCAAAGAATGTGCTCGCGAGGTCTACAGCTCACTGAGCCACTAGTTTATTATTACATTTATGTTTGTAATACATATAAGTAACTATAAAAAACAACCGTTACTTACAATTACACAAAGCTCCAAATCACAAAACGCAATTAACTGAAGGTACGAAAGTTTACCGGATGAACACGAAAAGTTTAAAACGATGTCCTTAACTTAATTGTATCCCGGAAAACCTGTCCGAAAAATTCCACGTGAACAAATGTTAATTTCCTAAATAGTCGACGTGAGTAAGTCGGCGGGAGGGGGAAGACGTCGTTCGAGATCCGGGTTTTTTCCACGGAATTTTCATTTAGTCGGAACCGGAAGACATCCTTAATAAAGTGATTAGAACTGACTCGAGTGTAGGGTTGAAAGGAACTAATCAACGAAGGTTGATCTGCTTCGAATTCCAAAAAATGTTGGTTTGGCATCCTGATCGATTTTAATTATGACATTAATAATGACTGGAAGAAATCTCTCTTAGCGATAAGGCCGCCTTTTTGTATTCTTTTGTCTTTCCTTTTTTTGCTTTGTTGTTTGTGTGTGCAATAAAGTTGACGTTTTATATTATCGTTTATTAATTAATTTACTCGCCTATTGTTTGGTTATGCATGCAAGCATTTTCATATTAATTTTTTTGTAAAGTCTACATTTTTAACCGAAACGAAACAAGACTAAAAATAAAACATAAATAATTGAATTTAATATTACCTAATAAACTTATTGGCTTCTGACTTTTTAGACTTGGGCATCAAAGAAAAATTCCAAGGATGGCATGGTAGCAGCGTCTGTTTAACGTTGTATCACCCTGTGATCATAGTTACATGTCAAATAATTGTTTTAGTTGGTAGGTATGTACGAATAAGTATATTACCCAGTTGACGTATACAGTTTAATATCGGAAGTGTAGGAGTTAGGAAAAACAAAATAAGGCATTCAACTGTGATGAGTTGCATGACGTCATCGCTGGACTATTAGGGGCGCGAGCGCGCATTCTACGTCACAAGGCATTTTGTAACGAAGGTGCGAGCGTAACTAAGGTCCCTTTGTATATTGAAAGGGTCTTTTAGCAAAATAATCGCATTGCACAGGTACGCCGCCGCCGTCGTGTAGATGTGTGTCCACCGGAACCGTCACATGCGATGGTGTATTATTGCGTGCGTAATGATGTCGGGTGCGGGTAGTCAGAGCTGCGTAAATTGTCCTTCGGCTCCTGGAATACAATTACAGCCCGATAGGTAAACAAGAAACCTGAGTCATTTGTGGTTCTGTTGTATCCGTACTGGGTTTCATACACCTACTAATATTACACACACATACACCTATTATTAAATAATACCTAGACCCTAAAATAATTCCCTTATCAATACATATAATAAAACAGTAAAACAGTGTGTCTGTACATTGAGTAGATATGTCTACCTAAAACTAATTGAGGGCGATGTAAAAATAGTAACAGAATAGGAATCTACGATTTTTAAATTTGTTGTCTGTCTGTTTGTCTGTCTCTTTGTACACGCTAATCTCCGGAACTACTGAACGGGTTTGAATGAAACTTTTTGTTGTTCTATAGCTATTGAGTCTGGGCATCTACTAGGCTATAATTTATTCTGAAGATCGGAATACTGACATCACTGAATAATGGTCCCAAATTGACTACAATCATAAACACAGACCACGGCGCTGTAATAAGCGACGTCGCTTTAATAACCTAATACCACCTTATTCAAATCAAATCAAATAATCAAAACGAAGATGGCAAATTTCATTTCACACATATTTTATATGTCAGAAAATTAGCAAGGATTCCGTAATAGTAATTACTGAAATGGAATTACGGTTATTTCGCTAGGTAATTTACGGTTATTTCGATAATTTTTTTACTGTGCCCAAATCTGAGCATAAAACTGATTTCACTCATTTAATTCCATTCGTCGTAGGTCTCTAGAGACGAGTAGAACTCAAATGAGTAACGTTTATTAATAAATCTAGTACTTAAGGAGCAGCTCAACGATAAGGAGATCTCTAGCGAGATTGCCTTAAGTTCTAGATTAAGCAGCTAAATGCTGCTTAAAAAGGACCCTGTGCACCCCGATATGTATCTACAAGAAGAAATTTGTATGAAACCATATTTCAATGTCATTCCACATCCATCCACCGAGCCGATATGAAAGTCATTGTCTAGGTCACTACCGGAACCCTATTTTAATTAGTCCATAATTGAATTATGCCGAAGTAATGGGTGTGTATTAATTAACGGAACTTAATGGACTCGAATGTCAGTCCCATCGTCGCTTTAACTTATAAAGGTTGTCCATTACAGGCAACAATGCTACCTGCCCGCCCGTGGTACCCATTCAAGTGGAAATGAAAATTTCTGCATATTCAATCTCGTATAAGCTCATGCATGTTGTTTACTTTTTCATGTACAAAGAACCGAAATAGATAAAAATATATTAATGCAGAAAGGCCAACGAACATGAACCGGAACATATAGGTCTCCCCGTAGTATGTCGTAACACATAATATCATCTAATGTTATGCATAAAGGCATCCATTACGATTACTCGTATTTTGCTGGTATTAGACGAACTTATGTCCTACTCAAAATTAGTTTCAATCCAATAGTAACCAACCGTAAACAAACTACATAACCATCTCCGTGGCCTAATGGATAAATGTTGGACTGACAATTCGGAGATCCCAGGTTCGATTCCTACCTATCGCTGGTTTGGTTAGTAGTGGGCCATTTTTTATGTCCGCCTGGCTAGCTTTTTACCTAAGTCTGCCGCCAAACAGAAGCGTTAATAGCACTCTTGTGTAACGGTATGAAAGGTAACAGATCGAGCGCCGCATTAGGTTGAGGCTTCTGGGGCCAATGCCAAGAGCAAACCCAATATCATTAAATAAACTCCTAAACAGGATTATGATACTTAAGAGCTTGAGGTTGTAAATGTTTTTGTAAGAAAGAATTTGTATACTGTATTAGTGAGTATCGTGAAGCTAAGTTGTATGTCTAAGTAGTATCATTTTAAAGTCATCGCATTATATACTCATTCTAGTGTCATCGTCTACTACAGCATAAATCTATTGCTGGACGTTGCTGTTATATAAATTGCTATACCTCTAAACACTAGTTATTGGTAGGTGGATATGGTTCTTGAGTACCATCTATTAAGTGTCCCAAAAGTAACCGTGTGTAAAAGTACCTATTATTCACATTGACGGAATAGAATACATAAGTGGGAGGCTCCACAAGGCCTCGCATTACCGTGGATCAGGTAAACATCAAAGCAGCTTATATTGCAAATTTGAAAAAGGTGACCGGTTGTTTGCCGGCGTTCGGTCCCCTTTGAAAAACACGCCATATGAATAATGTATCCGACACTTTCCATGCATCACTCGATATCACAGTGTCGGGGAATAGATAGACAATGAAGTGTATTAAAATGCCCTCGGGATATTAAAAAGACTGATAGTCTTTAGCGGAATACGCCGCAACAATGGTTTGGACTTTTTACGTGCGTGACACACCAAGCTGAAAAGTCGCCTTTTATGACACCCGCGGAATGACGTTGAAAGGTCTTATTCTAAAATTGAAAACACTCCATTATAACCACTAACAAAGTCATAAGTGAACAAGAGTTTAGAAGCTTTATAACAATACATAAAGCTAAGTTACTAACCGCGTTATTTTGGATATGCGAGTATGTACGTATAACTCAACTTGGAATAAACTTTCTTTTTGTTGTCAAACTAGAAAAGTTAGTCGTTCTTGGGATTGACACACCCTGAAGGCGTATCCATTCTTCCAATGATATAAGAGAAAGGGTTGTGTCCGCTGGGCCCTATCAGTCAATGTGATCAGGAAAGATTCGTCTCAGCCACAATCAATTTGATCATCTGTACACCCAGTAAAGGATTTCCTAGCCACCTGTCAAATCCATAATAGTTCATGCACACAAAAGCTCCATTCCAAGCGAGCCTTTTGTTTAGTTCGATCGAGCTTTGTAAATGGAAGTGCCATCTTGTTGGTATTCGAAACGACACGGTACATGGTACTGCACTCGTGGACGTGATTGATTGACGCGTCGAATGCAGAGGCTTTGCATTTCGTTTTACACGCGATTCAGGCCTTTCCAGTGAACTAAGCATTTAAGTATACTGTGTAGATTTCATTCTTGATGTGTTGATTGCATTCTTGTCAAGTATTTACGGGGGGAAAATTTTACATGCAATTTTTGGAAAATAATGTCGATACCAGATGCGAGAAGGTTTTATCATTTAAAAGATTTATTACTAGCCGCGAGCATTCCCAGCATGATAGACTGATTGTTGTGGCAATATATCATACTAATATTATAACGAAAGCTAGTTTGTTTCTTTTTTACAAGTCTTGTGAACCGACTTCAAAAAAGTAGGAGGTATGTTTTTTTTAAATAAATGTTTGTTTCCTCAGAACTTTTGACTGGGTGAACCGATTTGGATGATTCTTTTTTATTTGAAAGGTGTTACTTCCCGTGTGGTCCCATTTCAATTTGGTCCAGTTCTTACAACGGCATCCATGAGAAAATGATATAAACCGTAAATTTGCCTTTTACAGTTTGTGACTAAATCTGAAGTCATGAAATGTATTTTTTAAATAGCGGAAAATTGAAAGATTATTTACTCTATAATAACCACTTCTTCTACTTCCATAGCTATCTACGGATGGCTGTGAAATTTCAATAAATATATTTTAAATCCCTAGCATCTGAATCCCGATAAAAAATACTCATTCAGGCTTGAAAACCGAGTGAGTACTTGCAGTTCGCATAAGGTCCGCATTGCCGGGCCCGGAACGGGGGCGGGCGTTACCGACTCTCCCACGGGAATGCTTTCCGGGATCCTGTAATGCGACCTCATTCCTCCAAGGATAGGAAGCGGACACGCGATGTGAGGAAACCGCGAACATTATATCTCCCGGGATTCCTTAGTCAACCCGGAAAGGATGTTTATCACGGAATAAAATTATTGACTATTGTTTATTGCTCCCGGTACAAACATTAGATTACAGCTAACGTAATCAGATTTGGTTTATCTTTTCGATTATTATTAACGGAGCCAGCTTTACAGTTTATCGCGTTAAATATAACTCAAAATTTGACCAAAAGATTTGATGGAAAATAATAGGTCCGTAACAATTTACTACGTCTTACAAAGCAGAAAATCAGACCTACATATTTGATTGACAACAATGGAGCCTGACTTATAAGATTTCGCTCCTTATCATAAATCTTTATTTGAAGCAGTAAAACGTGCGCTCATGAATAAAGAAATTGCTATTACATTATTTATTCTTTTTGGCATTTATTAGAAAGGACCATCTATCAAACGTCAGCATGGCGTCGGTTATCGCAGACCTTTGATTTGATTGACGTCAATGTTTTACAATGAAAGCAGACTTCACCATCATAGCTGCAAATCATCATCAACAGCCCATATACGTCCCCACTGCAGGGGCTCAACTAGTTACAAAACATGGTTACAAACGCGGACGAAGGGTGATAGATAGATGTACGGTGTTGATTCGTTTCAAAACATTGAAGCGTTTGGTAATAAAATAACGGTTTATGATAGGCTTTTTGTCTTTTTACGTTGATGTAATACGCATAAAACTCGTTACGTATCATCTTATACGTGTGAACAAACTAGAAATTTCACTTACTTTTAATGACATGCTGTTGAATCGAAAAATCGAAAGGGACTAGCATAGCTACGAGTCAGAAAGTGCGAGGGTGTAGCTACACAGCTGATTGTGTGTGTGTGTAATAAATGTATACATACTTTAACAAACAGTATAAAATATTTTCTTTTACCACTGAAAATTATACTTTTGGTAATGCTCTATGTTCAATCACCTTGTATTGGGTGCACGAAATATCAAACTTGCGCGCCATTTTCTATATTTTTGTATCGTATCTGTCACTAAAAATGTGTGGAAAATAATTTAACGATATAAATAATACATGTTTTTTTTTCTTCTCACAAACGTGTTTAAATACGTCGTATGAAACTCGTGAGCTCTGCTCATTACACTCGGCTGAATTTTGCCTATGGCTCGCGCTGCAACCCAAAGCCTCTTGTATGATATTATATTGTTGATGTATATTACACCGAGGTGTCTCTCTTTGCAGAACAGGTCGCCGCCGCCCGCGTACATCCCTTCTGCGCTGTTCTACTCGCCGCCGGAACCTCTAGAGGTAATTACTATAGAATTACTCATTGTATAAGATCGTAGACTTCTAGAACCAAACGGTTTGGTGGTTTGGACGTGAAAATAGTTGAGGAAGACCAGTGTGCACTTTTATGCCGCCTCTACTAATTTCCCCGCCTCCGTCGCCTAATGACTAGGTCCCGGGTTCGATTCCCAGTGGGGGTACCTATCGGTATTCGGTTTGGTTGGTGGTAGGCCATTTTCTATGTCCGCCTGGCTAGCTACCACCATGTTACCTCAGTCTGTTGCCAAACAACATTGTTAATAGCACTGTTGTGTTCCGGTATGAAAGGTAGCAGAGTCAGAGGCTCATTAGCTCGAGGCATCTGGATGCGCACGCTTCCCTTCCAACGGCTTTATCATCATATCATATGTATGATAGGCTGCATGCTCTCTTGTACGTACGTATACAGACGAAGCAATGTGAGAGTAACGAAACTGTATTTTTTCATCATCTTGAAATGAAGAGCAATGTCTTTACTAAACAAAAAATTTAACATATAAAATTACAGCCTTAGAAAGACTAGCACCGTAAACGCCGCAGAAAACCATTTCCCGCGTCACATCTAAATCACTGCAACAAAAAAGTCTCAGGGGTCGTCCCTTCGAAAAGGCGAAAAGGTAGAAGGAACGAAATTAGGCAACCATCACACAATTTCATTAACCTGCGGTGTAATTAGGTTAGCTTGCGCATCTTCCTGGAGATAATTTACTGATTTAATTTTAGGGGAATCGCTTGTAAAACGGGATTACAGTCCCTCTGAAAGCGTCAGCCTTTGAAAGGTTCTAGTAATCAGGTTTCACACGCACCGAACGAGATTTGCGTTTGGAGCGCCTGGATCCTATTTCTTACCAACATTTAATATTTATAGAGTAAGGACTAGAGAGTAAGTGCTCTATAACAACGCAGTTCAACAGTGATTTAAAATCCTAAGCGGCCAAGGCCATCTACGGATCTAATCCGGCCATCTTATATTATAGTCTGGTGATAGGTCGTAAGTTTTTTAGTAATGTATTAATTAATGCCTTTCATGGAATTCAATGCGATCTTTGTAGCAATATATACTCAACTTAGAAAGGTAAAGCATCATCGGCCATTAATCTTTTTCGTCGAGGTTTTTCATATACAAAATTGACGCAAGTCACGGAAGATAATAATTCTTTTTAGTTTATTTCACAGTGACAGTAGTAAAGTCTCTTGACAATTGACATTAAAGCTAACTTTCTTACATTAAATTTAGTTTCTCTTTCTCCTTTACTGCTCTCCTTAAAGTCTCTCATGCCATTAACTCCGCACTGAAAGACAGATTGATGACGGTGCTTTCACTACTCGACTTCAGCAGTGTTTTTTCACCCTGTAGACCTTGATGTCCTCCTCGCTGTGCTTCGTTTTCAGGAAGTTTCTTCTTCGGTGACTGGTTCAGCTCTTACGATCAAAATCGCTCACAACGAACGTGTAAATTAACGAATTTGTCTCCGTTTAGATGCTATCTAATTGCGAATATACCATAAGATGGCGTCCTCTATTTCCAACCGCCTTCAAAAAAGGAGGAGGTTTTCAATTTGATTGTATGTTTTTATGTATGTTACGCGATAACTCCGCCAATTATGAACCGATTTTGATGATTTTTTGTTTGTTTGGTAGAACATACTTCAGGAGTGTTCCCATATAAATTTTTATCGAAATCGATTGAGCGCTTTTTTGAGAAAATCAACAAAAACCAAATATGTACCCAGATCATACTCCCTCTAAGGGTGAACATTTTTGAGTCAATTGAAGTCGGTTTTTTGACGCGTTAATTATTAGTCTGATGGAATACGATAACTTCGTGGCTTTCCTGTAACTTAGATTCGCTACGAATCAGTAACTGGACTGAGTCTTACGGGTTGTTGGTAAATCCCAAAAATTGCTAGCTATGATGATTGACGTCCGATACAGGATTATATATTTATGTGTGTGAAAATAAATATAGTGTGTGATAGGTAACAGTTGTTGTCCCCCACAGCTGCTATGCGTATTCCCGGAGCGAGGGTCGCGCGTGTGCGCGGCGGCGTGCGGGGCGGCGGAGCGCGCGGGCGGGGAGGCGCGCGCAGTGCGCGGGGCGCGGGAGGCGCTGGACGCGCTGCGCAGGGACGCAGACTCCCGCGCACCAAACGTCGTAGTCATCGATGCGCGACAGCCGCAGGCCCTCGACGCTGCCCTGCTGGCCAGGTAGTACACTCTTCATCTTTGGTCGTCATGACTAGCTTTTTAACCCCTAACGCGCAAAGAGGAGTATGTCTGTTGCATATCAGCCGGTAAATTTCCACTACTGGATATAGGCCATGGTATGCCATATAGACCAATCCCAAACCACTTCCATACAGCGACTCAGGGACATACCAGCGGGTAAGTCGTCGGTCCATCTAGCAGGGGAACGGCCCGGTAGACGTTTACCGGTACGAGGTGTTACTTAGGAGTGTGTTGTCGCCCCGTACGTGGTCTATATATTACATTACAGACAGAAGTAGACAGATAGCATCCAAAACATACTCACCTTTAAAGTAGAACAGATATTCAAACAGCATGCCAAGCGAGCTTTTAAAAATAAACGCATTATGATGCACCTCGCTTCTAACTCCCTACTTTGATTTCCCAGTCAAAACATGTCTGTTAAGCCTGCAAATTTCAACACAGCGTTCCTAACATCAATGCATCAACCGAAAAATCTCAGTAAGTAGTAAGTAAACTCGGTCGAGTGCTATAACCAGGTCCATTTGTGTGGGTCCGTCCATTGGCTACGTCACACTTCTACTAGCTGGCCTGACAGTAACTAGACCACGCACCGACATGGCCATACTGCACTGAATGCATGATGCACTCTCTTGCACATAATGCATTCAACGTGCATTTTATTGCGTAAAAACAGTGATGCAAAGTTTGTTGATGTCTTGAATTTCGATTTAATTATTGTTGTGGTCATTGGATTCTTTTGAAAAAAGGCCGAAAAATCTACATGTTGGCAAATTTCGTAGTTGAATCAATTTTGAAGCTTAGTTTTGAAGTATGAAATGTGTAATCAACAGTATGTGACGTAATCATTATTACTATAGGTACTGCCAAAATGAAAAACGTAACAACCTATCGTCTTCCTAAATGAAATTGTCGAACAGCTGAGCATTTCTACCTCTATACAGCAATTAAAGCGCTGACCGTTTAAGCTGTGCAGAGGTCGACGCCCCGTGGCTCCTTAAACCTTTAATAGGACGAGCGATTGACTTTTAATCAAAGAGCAAGGAAAAGCACTTCTCCCTTTCAAGTTTTCTACATAATCCGCCAGCTCTGTATAAGACGAAAGTTCGAACAATAGTCAATTTCGGAGCTTTGTGGATTCTCGCTGACGCGTCGAACGTCAAGCATCCTTAATTTCTATTGATCCGGAGTTTTGAACAAGAACCCCATTGTTAGAGAAATTCCATTGCATACTAATGAAAATATTCCAATATAATCTTCATATTTAATGAGTCGCGTGACATTTTCTGACGCAAATACGAAAATGTCGTTGATGCTAAGTTATTTTTACTGCTTCGGAATATTTTTACATAACTTTACCTGCCTTAATTCTGTGATACCATTTTTAATGTTTCGAATACTTTTGACAGGTAACATTCCTTATTTTCGAACAGAAACGTCAAATTAAAATTATTAATTTAATTAATTCTCTAATAATAGGAGCACGCAGGGATTTCAAACTCGCTTCCCTTAAGGCGATTCACATCCATCAAAGTTTCATACTAAATTTCTGTTGCCATAATCTTTAAAATATAATATATTTATATATTATATATATTTATATTTAATATAAAATATAATTTTTGTAGTAACTATCTAAAAATAGGACATCGGATTGTGATGTCGCGAAATGAGCATCATCAACTTCACAGTGAATCACAATTTTCATTTTAAACACATTTTTTTCGATTATTGTTTAAAGCGCCATCTAGAGACCATTAGCTGCGTAACGGCTATTGTAGCTAACAATAAAGTTGTAAATTAATGATATTTATTTCGCGACACTATAATTTCGTCTCCTATTTTAGGTAATTACTTATCAGAGCCAGCTTTTCTATTTTAAAAGATTATGGCGACAGAAATTTAGTATGGAAGCATTAGGAGAGGGATAACGTTAATTTATTAATTAATGTGCTTGTTCTACCTTTATAATATCATGTAACAATACACTCTCATAACTCTGCTATTATATTACAACGTTCCTATACGGTGTGTGTGCGTGTGTGTGTTGGTGTTCGGTATTCACTCAGTTCATTCCATCAAATTAAATTCCTTTGCACGGAGTTCTCTGAAGGCTTTATTTACATACCTGAACGTGAACCGAAAGCAATTTGGTGAATGTTTTAGTTGACATTGATTTTTGGGCTTAATTATTGTTATTTTTGAGTTTGGTATGTGCTTGAGGCGCAGGTAAAGAAAGTAGTGAGAATTTTTCGACACTAGCGAGATTCTAACCTGCTTCTCTCGCCAGTCCTGAATTACCAACTAAGCTATCGTCGAAATTTGCATTCGTTTTCAATATGGTAATTATTGTTAGCTCCATAGTGGTAAATGTCCACTATTTAATCGGGTCCAATGACCATATTATTACGTCGTTCTCAAGAACCTAAGCCAGCCTAATACCAGAGTTACACAAATATACCATTTTTTTTCTTCGAGGGGAAATCTTGTAAAGTTACCCGACTCCTTAGGAGAGAAGCCGGGTTATGTGAAATTTTATACAGTAAAAACCCCTCGGTGGTCATCCTCCGCGCAAGTCAAAGAGCCCTGGGATCTCCTAGGAACACACCAGAGCTCCTCTAGCGCTTCGCAAGCACTACACCCAGTTCCGTTGGATACCGATAGCCTGATTATTATCAGTCCGAAGCTTCTTGAGTCCGATGATGATTTTTGTGACAATCTATTGCCGAGAGGCCTAGTGGATTATAGTAGGCGTTCGGCGACCGAATGTTTTTGTTCATTTAGTACCAACCAGGGAGCACGTGTGGGTTGAGGACTTCCACGGACGCGAACAACTTTGCTTTGAGTCCGATGATGTTTAGACATATATACATATAGAAGTGCGTATAACATATTTTCTATCAGAATAATTTATTGTAGAAATAAGTGGAACAATTGCCTTGGGTGATATAAGTAGGATCTCCATTTCTCAAATATAAACGAAGATGTATGAAATAATAAAAAATACCGCTAATTTGACATGTAACATGTGTATATGCCAACGATTCTTCTACATAGCTAAATTAACAAAAATAAAATAAAATTGTCAAGGTAAATTCATACGAAAATATTATACAATACTCATACTGCCCACTCAATACTCATGACTGTAAGAGAACACCATTAATTTAATGCGCTGTTTTCTTTTCCGAGGCTAAAACACATCGTCGATCCGTTGCGATAAAAAATGGTCAACGGTATCGAAGATTTACGTTCATAGCCTGTCTACAACTTACAAGTAAACGGCCATTAGGGCCCTCGTTACTACAATTGTATAGCCACTTGTTGTATACTAAAGCCACCAGTTGTATACCAAGAGAGAGAGAGAGAGAGAGTCCCAAGAGAGTACCGCGCAATTCTCAAACCACTAAGTGCATTGTTCCATTGGTACCGCCACATATCTAACCTGTAATGGCTCGGGAACGTAGCCTTGTGAGGTGACCTGGTCGGTATAATACCCCTCGTCTTTATTTACGTTGTATAATGGTTCATTATATATCTTTCTACCTAGTCTGATCTGTGACTATAATTGACTGGAGGCTTCTGTCATCCAACGGCCATGAAGTCACTTATCGTCATTCTACATAATATACAAGGTTCTATTAAGTGCGTTCCTTTCGAAGAGTGAATAGTATGTGGATCATGTTAAAAAAATGGTAGAAAAATAACACGAAAAACCGGTCAAGTGCGAGTCACATTCGCACACCGAGGCTCCGTAGAGAATGTGAAAAATTATGTCTATCTATAGGATCATTAGATAAATCCCGCTGGCTAATAGTCTCGTCGGTTACGCTCCGGGTATGGAACCCTTTAAAAACTAGAAATATATTGACGCACACTCTACTAAGATTACTACGCAGTTTTGTTGCAGTAGCAAGGATGGAAGGATGGGTATTCGATGATATGAATTTTTTGTATGACTGCTTTTTTTAAAAGTCATACAAAAAATGAAGAATCGTGTATGTATGTAGTGTAGCATGTAGAATTGTTTTTTAATGGATTACAAATACTTTTACATGCCATACATTTGCCCCTGAAAAGGGATTCACTTAATTTAATGGATATCCATAACCGGGAACCATGGAACCTTATAGAAATGACTTCTATGTATAGAATATTAACATTTATTTATGTTTTAAAACAAAAAATTTGAGTATCTTCCGAATTACCGAAGGCTTATTTATTACCCATAGCCCCAGCGACAGTCCCTTGAATGAAAAAGGATATAAAACTTGTAACAGTGACTAGTGAGAAGTTGTGTTTTGTTTGGCACACGAGCACGTCGGCAGTTATGAAACTAGCCCGTCTACGTCACTAAACTAGATTTATGAAACTCCTTCGCTCGGAGTCGTTTATATTACTTATTTTGTCAAGCGCGAGCTCAAATTTATTTGAAAATATAACGTTGAAGTGAAAACTTGCAGCGCGGGAAATTTAATCATCGGGTCTTCGTCGTCCCTCGTGTTTGCAGCAGAAAAATATTGTGGATAGTATCACGTATCTACTAACGTTTTAAGCAGCAGACAGTATTATACATAAACCTGTGTGGTCTCGGCTTTAGAATGGAGCCAACCCTGTCATCCCGAAGGTCTATGTTTTTGTGTGCCTGGAGATCTGATCATCTGTCTTAATACATAATCTTCACCATTCTTCACCTAAAATAAATTAATAATTAATGCAAATTTAAGATGTATATCGTTTTCTCATGGATGCCATTCTCAGTACTTGACCAAAATGAATTGGGACCACACGGGAAGCACCAGCTATCAAATAAAAAATAACCATCTGAATCGGTTCACCCAGTCGAAAGTTTTGAGGTAACAAACATATATAAAAATACAGTTGAAATGAGAACCTTCTCCTTTTTTAAGTTGGTTGAAAATAGTCTTCATTGCATTTCAATGCTTCATATACGTGGCCAATCTCTAAAGTATATCATTAGTTAGTTAGACAGTAACTATAAGTCACATTTGTAATCCAGTCGGTATTTCGGCGCACAATCAGATACATCAATTATTCAACGACATTTGCATGCAACGTCAAATATGGCTAAGCTTTCAGCTTCTCAGACAAACTCCGCGCGGCTACATTGAAATCAACTTACATATGCAAACTAGCTAAACAGATTTACACAAAAACAAAATAATCTAAAAGCTTTTCAATTTATATTCCTTTATGACTGAGGCAATTATGATAAGTGCTCCTTCTTTTCTTTCATACAGAGTTTTTACGGTTTTTTTCTTCTTCAGCGTTCCTAACTGCGGTATGCTGCTTTAATGCTGCTATAATGGAAACAAATAATTAGAATTTATGTTTACGTTTTCTCTAATAACCGTTTACGCTATATCGCTAAGTGAGAATCATGTTGCTGCAGTTGTAGCGGACTTGGGCTTTTGATTACATGCTTGAATTAACAACCCGTAGGTCCCAGGTTCGATTACCAGTGGGGTTGCCTAACGGTACTCGGTTTGGTTAGTGGTAGACCATTTCCTATGTTCCCCTAGCTAGCTACCACCATGTTACCTAAGTCTACCGCCAAACAGCAGTGGTAATATCACTGTTGTGTTCCGGTATGAAAGGTATCAGAGCCACCTTATTGACTCGAGGCTTCTGGGAGCGCACGCTTTCCATCCAACGGCCTTATCGTTGTTGTATATATATAAAGTTGATATCCTTTTAAACTGACAAATATGCTGCTGATCTGTCTCCTGATCGTCTGTTTAGAATTTTCCGATGTGATGATGAAAAAAAGCGAAGTATATCCCAAGCTTTATATAAAGTGAGAACTGCGTGCCCTATTCGGAGAGCTCGCCCGCTAAGCGGATATTGAATCTCACATTCCGCGCTAAATAAACTACGACCTTAGCAAGATTGCGTCGTTGAGAGACCTGACATAACGAGGCTCTAGTTACGTGTCTGCAGATGGCTGCAGCGAGCGATAATTATAATCACTTAGGTCTGTCTACAACTCATCTCCTCGCTTATCAAACATTCGTATTAATTAGTTTAACATGCTATTTTGGTAGTGATAGTTGTGATTCGCTGTATATGTACGATACGTACAACAAATAGCTAGCTTTATAAACGTGTGGTCTCGACTTTAGAATAAGACACTTGTATTTTGTGTGATTAAATTAATTTGCCGTTAGCAAATGTTTATATCACGGATTCCGTCTTATTTCTTCAAAATGTGTAGGTATTACGACACTAGTATATTGAGCTCAATTTCTAGACAAACAAGCCTACTACTAACATATGAGTGAGTTTTAAGTTTATAGACTGTGTTTGTGTGGGTTGAAGTACAATGAGTTGCTTCAGGAATAGGTTGCTCTCAGCTGTTCTTTGCTATAAATGAAATGAAAAGAGAATTAAGAGTGAGTGCCAATTTCTGTAAGTTGATGACCTTACCCTCTACATACTATGAGTTGACTGTTTTTTTTAAAAGACTAATATTACACTATTTGCATCAATGTCTGACATGAGAGCAAGAATTCTCCGAAAAACAATGTTCTGTGTCTGGCAAGGTATCGCACAGCATTCAAACATGGGATCATTTAGTATGGGAGATTGGCACCAAAATTTAAACAAAAGTACCGGTCTATCTAAAAAAACGCTGACAAACCTTTTGATTTATAATATTATTTCAACATTTAAATTTTATATTTTAATATATCATCATATTTTAACATCATATATGTCAAAGATAGCAACTAAAATTGTTCCTTAAACAAATTGTCGTCAAGGTCCATCTTTACTCTTAAACTTTACTTTTACGTAA
The DNA here is from genome assembly GCA_910589575.2 of Carcina quercana. Lineage (NCBI taxonomy): Eukaryota > Metazoa > Arthropoda > Insecta > Lepidoptera > Depressariidae > Carcina > Carcina quercana. The sequence goes on along the minus strand of OU342440.2, from coordinate 5,733,886 downwards.
ATTTTCCATTCAATTTCGTCTGCCGTTTGCCGAGAACGGCCAACTGCCAAAGGCACTCATCTGGTTGTACAAGATGAGATAGGCAGTAAAAGCAATTCAATCCACACTCTTAGTTGCTTGTGACAGAAATTTTAAAATCACAGAAGTACTACCTGAAACGTTCCATAAATAAAATCTTCCTAGAAAAATTTATATTCAACATGAAAACATAATGTTCATATTTTAAGAAACCAGACACTCAATTAGCAAGAAATTTTCTTCCCTTTGAGGAAATATGTAGCTGAAGCTCCTCGCGATCTCATTTCGTCGTAACTCAAAGGAAGCTCTCAAACTACACTCACTGGAGGCTGTATTTAGCATCGGTTACATGGTAACTCCAACCCTACAGAGTCATAAGAAAGTCCACATTTCCTTTTCATAGAGTAAGACATAATTACTATGACAAATGTCAAGCATATACGCTATGTATGTTTATTTTCCGAAAAGTATTTTTGAGGTTACCATCCAAAATGATAAAAAGGAAAGTTTTGTATAAAAGCATGGCAGGAAGTTAAAGATCTGGGGTTTTCGAACTTTCGTTCTTTTTGCCACTTAACTCCTCCAACTGCAACTGCTGCGTAGCTAGGATCCAACAGTGGTACTTAAAACGAATCTAATGAAGCTAGGACCGTCCAAGGAGTAATGACTCTACGGGTACCTTGTGTCCCAGGACACGTTTATCGATTCCACAGAGGGCCGTCCTAATTCTGCGATATCCTGTCTAGTAGACAGTTCCTATCTACCCTCATTCTGAGGACATTAGCCGCAGATTGCACCTTAGGAAGATGTAAGATAACTTGGAACTAATTAAATACGTGAATAGTTTCTGCAAACTATCAAGTAGATTGATAATCAAGGTACTTACACCGAATATCGGTCTACACACTTGTTGGACAAACTTATAAAGTCAGTATCTCCTGTTATGGTAGGGAACTTTTACTAAATGGTTTGTCAGATCAATTATAATTAATTCCAAACATTTTTTAGAAATCTTCATAAGAATATAATGTTCTAATTCGCCTATATTCAACGATGATGTTTCATCACTCATCAACACCATCATCATCGATAGTCGTAAAATTCTACAGCTGAACACGATGAGTAGGGCTTTTCAATAATATGCTTAAACAATTTGTCACTATTATCATTTACCATAGTTATGGATCTCAGGGATTTTCACAGATCTTACTTAAGGCAGTCTTCAGTGAACGAGAGTTGTCTGTACAAGTTAATATTTTGTGAGCAATAATGGTGGTCTCACGATGTTTTCCTTCACGAGAGCTGTCTGTACAAGTTAATATTTTGTGAGCAATAATGGTGGTCTCACGATGTTTTCCTTCACGAGAGCTGTCTGTACAAGTTAATATTTTGTGAGCAATAATGGTGGTATCACGATGTTTTCCTTCACGAGAGCTGTCTGTACAAGTTAATATTTTGTGAGCAATAATGGTGGTATCACGATGTTTTCCTTCACGAGAGCTGTCTGTACAAGTTAATATTTTGTTAGCAATAATGGTGGTCTCACGATGTTTTCCTTCACCAAGGTAAGGAAACCTGCATTTCTTGAACAGGCATGTGAAGTCCGCCAATCTGCACTGGGCCCGCGTGGTGGACTTATGACGCATACACTCTCTGTAGGAGAGTAGGCCTGAGCCCCTGCTGTGGGGACGTATATAGGCTGTTGATGATGAATGCTGGTCTACTCCAGGGATTCCCTACAGTTCCGTGAAAAATTTATCAGTCATTACACAATTTTCAGAATTACTAAAAATTCAGTGGCCTTAAAATTTTAGAAACTACTCAATCATGCGGATGTTGATCCCAGGTTGAAGCTAATAAGTAATATTTAGCAAAACTGACAACCCAAATACCTATTTACGTGAAGTTTAACCGCGTCTTTTCACTTAAAACGGGGCACATGAGTGCGAGTTAAGTTAGTTTAATTTTATTGCGGTCCTCAGTCCGGGACCGTTCCCCGTCTTACAATAAGCACCTGAAATTAATATTTCACAAGGCCTGACGTACCGGACCCACAGGCCCTTATGGCGGGCTTAATTAATCATCCCGTAACGTCGTGTGGGGATTACGGGAAGGTATACTGAACTGGAACTGGAACTGTATTCAAGTCACCCTTTTGTGTGATATTTTAACCGCTGAGCTTTTGATTACTTACAGGTTTGTCCCCGTTAGAGGTATTTGATCATAATGAGTATTCAATTCCGAGTGAATTCTACCAGAATTTGATTTACTATACTAACATTTTGCAACCAGTGGGCAAACCACACAACCGGCTCATAGTTTGTTATTACTGACTTTATTTATCGTAAATCTTTAAGAAATAAAGGAAAGTTCAGTAATTTGTACTTGTAATATACGAATGTATCAAACTAACCTTAATTTAAATAAATTAAAGCATATAAACTTTATATTTATCTTAAAAATGAAGGCTGTCCTTAGAAGCCATGTTTGTTGTCTCACCTTGTTAGCCAATCCCCTTGCCACATTACGAGCATCAGTACACAGGAAGTGTTCCGACTCGCGCGTCCTTAGTGGACTGCGGCTCGCTGTAGATGTGATTCTCGCATGCTCGTCTCTCTTGACTTATCGTATCATGAAAGTTAAAAAGCTATATTAGCCGTATTGCTCTATAATCTGCATATTTTAACTTTAATATTCTATCCTCTTTTAAGCCATGGTAGCTTAGTTGGCTAGAGTTTGTCCTTAAACAATCGAGGTCTCGGTTCGTTCCTGGCTCGTACCAATTTGTTATTTGGAATTTACGTACGAATGATAAAAATCATTATAATGATCGTCTTTTGCTTTGTTAAAAAGTAAATCTACTTATTTGTCAAATCACCGTATAGAAAGTTCGACGTGGCTATTAATGATGGAGAGTCATGTCACTAAGACAAGGAATAAGGGTTAAATTTCTCTTTAATTTCTTTGTACACAGTGCGTTTGCACTTGGCCTTAATTTTGAAACAGTTATTTTTAGTTTTTATTTATAATTTTACTTTTAAATATATTAATAATATATTAATAAGTTATTGTTAGAAGGATGTTAGTTTTAGAAAAAGGGGTTGACTCATAAAATTACATACTAACGGAAATACGCTCAGAATTCTCCCATACAAATTTCTGCTACCATAATCTTTAAAAAACTTCACTAAGGACACCTAGCCGATGTATCTGCTGACGCATTCGATATTGATCCTTGTCACCTAGGAAACTAGATACATCGCCAGCAAAGACATCCGTGGGCCGTGACCTTGCAAGGATGTTTGTCCTTAGTGAAAAAAATTCCTGTTCTGTGTCGCAAATACTTAACAATAATCATACAGGTCTAACGCAGAACTGAGACTGTTCCTGAGGTACGGGAGAGGTACGGGATGGCGTACGACTGAAGTTATCCGTCGCTCCTCATACCTCAGGAGGAGACTCAGTTATGAATCAATCAACTCACGCTTTTCTTCTGTTCGTTACAGGGCCATAAGAGGAACAAAGAACACTCAACACATAATTCTCATAGCAGTCGTCAAGAAAAGGTAAGTTCGTTTAACTTTTGATGCTTGCATAGCATTACTTACTAGCTTCGTCTGCGTGAAGTCAAGAATTTATCCTACAGGAACTTCTAGTTGGAACGGGATAAACGTAGCCCATATCCTTTTCCGAACCGGCATGGATAGCTGTGGTAACTTCCTTCATATGCAGTCAATAAATTATATAAATAAATAAATTAGGAAGCAAATTTGAACAATGTTGTTCATAATCTGTCATGTAGAAAAGGCTGAACGTATTGGATAAAATTGGTTGGTAGATAGATCAAGCACTGGGTTTACACATCGGTTTCCTGGACTCTGTATTCTGACTAGATAGGCACATACTCGTACTTACTATGAATTACTCTGTGTCGTGTATACCCAGAGCAGGGCTCAGGTGTCATCCCTACGTATGCTTACATATTGTACCTGAGTATTTTGTTGTTTATGCTAACAGAAATCTTGATTTAATATTGTTAAACTCCAACGAAATCTGGGAAAATGAGTAAATATCCTCAGAACTCACGAGCTCAAACTTAGGCTAAAACGATTTGAATAAAATACGTTCGCATTATTTACTTTCATATTTTTCCTTTCATACGCTTACTGTCAAAACTCTAAGCCCCACCTTTATTTGAAGTTAGAAGATTTACTTAACAACTTTTAGTATACGCCCTTTGAAAATTCAAGAAAGAAAGTTGGGAGTTTGGAACTTTAAAAGCTAAAGGAACATTTTGTAAGGAAATCTATAATTGGGCCTCGAGTGCTCCGGAAAAGTTTTCAGCGTTGTATTGAAAAAGTGCGTCACTTACTTCATAAAACTCATACGTGAGTCTTTGTTAGCCAAGTTGTTGTTCTTTTGGTTGGAGAACCTTCTGACATAAAAAAAATTTGTGACATAATCAAAGAAAGAAAACACTTTTATATGCCGTAAGTATGTAGCCTAGATAATAAAATTGGTAATTATAATTTTTTAAAAAGCGTCTAAATACAAACAAACATCCTCTCAACCTAAATGCATACACTGTCTCCGTTCCGTCGCGGGTAAAAATACTTTTAATTAAAAATTAAATACAATTACAATATAGGTGCATTCAAAACATGTCATCTTTACGTTGTATGTGTGTTTCACCTTTTTTAGGGTTCCGTACACAAAGGGTAAAAACGGGACCCTATTACTGAGACTTCGCTGTCCGTCCATCTCATGAACCGTGAGAGTTGATATTTTCACATATGCTGTATTTCTGTTGCCGCTGTAACAACCAATACTAAAAACCATAATAAAATAAATATTTAAGGGGGCTCCCATACAACAAACGTGATATTTTTGTGTCTAAAATTTTAAATTACAAAATAATTAATTCAGTCTTTAATTTATTAAAGTTATTATAGTTTAATAAAGTTATAAATAAAATTTATTTGATCTTGATTTAAAAACAATTATGATATTCGTACATTATTACTTGACTTTTTAAATAGTGTACAAGTGTGGGCCGAATTTGAAACACCCCGTTAGCTGTAGACTTTTAGTTCAGTTGAAGTCGGTTTCTTAGTTCTTTTTGAACGCGTTAGCTACGAGTATATGCTTTCTATTTGTTTTGTTTCTAAACTTACTATCAAACCATACCTAAGACAATAGGAAAATAGATTTAACTTTCAAAATTATATAGTATTCAAGCTCTATAATGTCATGACGTCATTCTCATTTAAATGGGTATACTGTCTTGGAAAGTAGAAAAGTAATTTGTCAAGATGTTTCGTTTTCAGCAAGACAGTTGTATTTAAACGTAATGAGAATTTCTTTTTCATCGGGCGGCTACGAAAAATATTAAGTTATTCCAAATTTAACTTTAATCGGCTTTTTTTGGTTACCGAATCAACTGACGCGTTCAGAACTTTGTTTAGTATGTCTGGATGTGATTCATGACAATTTAAACAAAGTGTTTTTTTAAAACGTATTCCTACATTTTGTGGTAGAGATGGAGATGGGTAAAGTTGAGCAAAGAATTGAATTGCAACTTTCCTCATACCGATAAACGAGCGGCCATGTAGGCAATTATGAAGTTGCCTCTTTGTGTGGTTGTTGTCGCAACAACTGCCAACTCAGTTAATATTCGAGGGCGAGTTATGACGTCACAACGTATTGTTGCCTGTCTCGGCTGTGGAGCTATGTTGTCTGTAGACATCCTCAACCCTCAACGTACGTAGGTAGGTAGGTTATATACGAATTGAGTTGGAAACACTTAAGGCGACTGCGCGTATTATTAACATCCAACTTCATAGTGAATCACAATTTAAATTTTTACACACTTTTTATTACCTATTTTAGTTCAAAACGCCACCTGCTGCGCGCGCGCTGCGCCTTAGCTGCGTAGCGGCTTTTGTAACTGACTTTAAAGTTGTACGATAATGATATTCATATCCCGACATTACGTATTATTCGATGTTCTATTTTTATGCAATTACTTATCCACCTATTTAATTTTAAAAGATTATGGTAAAATTATTTTTGTATGGAAGCATTCTAAGCCAATTCCCGTTAAAGCTAATTAGTCTCGTGTCTCAGCATATGCTGTGATACGCTTTGGAATTTTTGGGTTGTACAATAGGTACATTTCTAAAAAAACGTTCATACACAAGCCTTTTTGGTATAGAGACAGCTAAAGGATTGGATAAAGACATAGGCTATTTTTATCCCGATCGGCAATAATATCCGGCCAAGTGCAAGTCTTACTGGCCCATCGAGAGTTTTGAACCTTGGAAGCAAACGAAGAAACACATATAGTTAATTTTTTCGATGGCGTATTGTTTGTAAAGGTTTATTCTGCCAATTCCTTATACAATATTCAACGTCTCACATATTCTGACTATCGATAGGAATTCGGATACGCTGAAGCACAAAATAGACCCGGGGTTGTCCCACGTCACAACATCCGGATTGAATCAACGAGAGCAGGCGGCAACTCGATAAATGGATTATCGGCTCAACTGAGCTTCGCCACGGGCCTCTAGTGCTCGCGCTGAGCTGGGTTCCGTAGCACAGACAGGCAGAGGTGTTTAGTCGAGAATCTGTCCGTCTCAATTATTGTCACGAGTGCAGAAATTCTTGCTTTTCGACAACAACAATCAACAACAATTTAAAGTAAATTCAATAATAAAAAACTAGAAGCTAAACGAATAATAATTATGCAAATATCTTACACTTGTAAGATAATCCATTCATCTAGAATTCTAGTTCAATTTTTATTCTATGTCTGTAATTATGCCCAGTACTTACGGCTATTCTCAAACAACGTGTAACGCCAGTTAGTGTTACATTTCTTTTGCAGTTTGCAGGGTATAAATACTGGGCTGAAGGGACCATGTAGTAAATTGTATGATCTATACAAGAACGTAGTATTTATATATAGATAGATAGGTAGACACAGGCGGTCATGCCGTGTCATATACTTCAATTTATATTTACGACTGCACGTAAAAATGTACCCGACAGCTTTTACAAATATTACTAGACTGTCGTGTAGCTTGATCGTGATGCAAATTACATTTTCGTAATGCATTTATCGACTTCGATCAAACATTATAGGGGGGCTTTTATAGTAATTAAATAAAATCCAACCTTAAATACTTATTACTATACTTTGTGTTTAGTATGAAACGAAATATTTTCCTTTCGAATGAAACGTCTCACAAAACTGGATATGATGGTTTTTTTACTTAAATGAATTTATAGGAGGTCTGCAGATGAGAAAGTGTGAATGAAACTATCGCAACTTTTCAAATACGTATATAAAATGTTTTCATTAATTTGTTTATACATGTATATTGTAAAAACAAATTTCTTCAAGTCAAGTCATCTGTTAAACATGAGTCTTCTTTATATCATCACTGTGGACGAGTTTTAGCATGACATTTGCCATCACACCTACCTTGGCAGCCAACTGGATGCCATATCGTAACACACAGCTAGGAATTGCTTCTTGTCTCTTAAATGTATACTTAGTCATTGAAAGACATAGATTGAGATTGTACACAACTCTAAATCTGAAACCTAAAATTCAATAGTGTAATTTTTCTATACATTCCCTTTCGTATTATGATTGAAATTATTAAATGATTAAAATCAATGTTCCGTGATTGTCTGCATACATACCAGCCCTAAGCGCTAACTTCAAATTGAGCATATCAATGTTGGTGCAAACTCTATGAAAGAAGTTTCAACGTAGGTCAAACGGTGAGTGTAGTGCAAAGAATTTTAATAGCGACGTTGCTTGCGACAGCATTGTGTACTCACCCAAAACCTCAAAAAGGTATTTGTAGTCCCGAGGAGCTCCAAAACACAGCCAAGTATTATCGGCACTTTCCGTATCTCGACATCGGTTTATGATCAGATTTTAATACAGCGAACCATAAAAACGAATCCGCCCTACAGGCTCACATCAAAAAGTTATTATTTGGCGCGTAAAGCCGTGACGCAAAACAAGAAACACGCTTGGGCTTTTTGACGGCCCATAAAGACGATTTTTTATGTGTGCACGGGTGGATTCGTGTTTGATTATGTCGGTCATCCCATCACTTGTGAAGCATATTTGAGCAGGCGCTAAGCTAAACAAGATTGCTCGTTAAACTACACCATGTGGTAAGTAACTAATGTTTTGTTATGCATAAAGGGTATATAAAACAGCTGTCTAATGGTAGCGACTTCCTCCTGCTTCTTGCACCCTCAGGAGTTACATTTTCTACGTTGTATATAGAAAATAACTGCAAATACCAAGTTCTACGCCTGGGATAGAATAAGTTCTAAGTAGCATTTCGTTTTTATATTTACAGGTTTCGAAGCGTCCTATTTTCTTATTTCTATCTGTTGTTTTGTTTGTTATATAGCCTCGGCAAACGAACGTCCTATTTTCCGAAATCACAAGGTTAGATCACACAGCACAAGCGTCCCATAAATTCAAAATCATAAAAATCTTGAAAGTTAGTGAAAACGGTTTGATTTTTCCGCTAAACGTTTATTTCAAAAAAGGAAACCGAAGAAAATAGTTTATGTTTCAGTCTGCACTTCTGTCCTTTAAGTATATGCGCGTTGAAATTGAGCAATGTCTATTGAATCATAATTTTCGTCATTATCAACTATGGTTATTCGCATAGAATTAGGAAAGGAAACATCCAATGCCCCCATTTCTTTTTTCTAACTGTTCTCTAACGACTTAGCTGGTAATATTCTGCTTTATTATCCTGTAAATACATGCTCAGTGAGTGTGCCTTGTCGTAAAAATAAGTGTACTTTTACGTAACTGCTGTAGCAGGAAATATACAAAAATATTGGCAATTTCGTGGACATGTTTAAAGGAAATAAGAGAGGAAATGGCTCAATCCCGCCCTGCGATATTTACATCTGTTCTAATACACTGTTGTTTTACTATATCTACTCGTATTTAACTGATGTTCTTCAATAAAAGTGAGTAAGACTCACTCGAACGCACAAATACATATGTATATTTGGTTGGTTGGGTTGGACAACATTTGAAAATTGGAAGATGATCCAATTTGAAAATCATTTCGAAACTTCGACTTCGAGCTCCAATGAACCTGAGAAAATTTGTTTCAGAAATTTTTATCACTAGTTATTTTGGAGAAAATTATGGTTTTGTAAAAACTCTCAGTTGACGTTATGCATGTGGCTCCATAGCAAATATATCGTTGCCTTGCAAGTTAGCGTTGCAAGAAAAAAGTACAGTACCAGTCTGTCACTTGAAAGTTGAGTAGTAGTAGTTTAATTCTCCCGAATGGGAAGGCAAAGGAACAAAGTCATACAGCCTACTCTGAACATATCTTTTCTTCAGTTTTTTCAATAAAATGTATAATGTGTACATTTTATCGCTTGTTTTGACGATTCTGGACGAGAATTTCAAAGGCTGGCCTGGTTTCAACATAATTCGAAAGATGCCGAATGTACTCGACATGGTAAACCTTTCGACCGCGTCGAAACCCTCGCAATTTTGCGTAATTGATACTATAAAACCGTCCTTGACACTTTTTGCACTATCATCAACAGCCTATATATGTCCCCACTGGAGGGGCTCAGGCCTACTCTATTTGCACTACTGTATTTGCACTATATCACACCATTATAACACAAAAAACACACATAACTGTATTATTAACGAATTACGAAAAATTGCAATGAACCACCATTATTCAAGTTCGCGCCAAGAATCTTGAAAGGTGACTGACAGATCTGACTGTCATTTTCGCTGAAAAATATCGTTTGGTTTTTATCAAAGTCATGAATGAAAATGTTATGATTTCAGTAAATAAAAAAATACGGATCCATTTATTTGTCATTTTCTTTCCAAAAACCAAATAACATCTGTAACTATATCTTTTGAAAGGATATTATGTAAAAGACATGTTCCACGGATGTATGGAGCCCCGGCTGGGGATTTGTACTTTGTAAAGTACTAATTTTAAAGTCAAAACCTATTAAAAGAAAAAAGTTTTAACTAATACAAATTTTGTCTAGTTTATCTGAACAAAAACAGTATATACTCACAAAACAGGCAACACTTAAGAGGGAACGGCAGGTAAAAAGTTTCATACAAAAAGGCATAGCGTTTTGCTACCCCTCAACCTCCACCATTTGTGACGATTTTTGGACACATGCAAGATCTTACCGAAAACGAAGTCCGTTGGTTTTGCTTTTTTCAATATTTTGTGTATTTAGTATATTGTGTGAGGTGTCGTGAAATTACAGCTTTTTAACTGACATCAAAAAAGGAGGTTATCAATGCTACCTGTATTTATGTAATATTTCCAGAACTGCCCAGTTTTCATATATGTTAGTCTATACCATCAATTTCTAAAGTGTATGTTTGTCCTCGCATATATCCGGAACTACAAGTTCGATTTAAATAATCCCTTTTTTTACCTAGGTATTGTTAAACTTAGGGAAGACTGCAAGTTTCATCAAAATCGGTTCAGTAGTTTTTGAGACTGGGAATGTTAAGTGTGTATTAGTTAAATGCTTGTTACCTCAGAACTTTTGACTGGGTGAACCGATTTGAATGATTCTTTCTTATTTGAAAGCTGATGCTTTCCGTGTGGGCCTATTTCAATTTGGTCCAGTTCTTAGAATTGAATCCATGAGAAAACGATATACATCTTAAATTTTCCTTAATAAAATAGACTTTTAGGGCAGTTGAAGTCGGTTTCTAGTCCTTTTTGAACGCTTTAAATTGTTAGTCCTTAGACTCTAGCACTCTAGGTACTAAAACACCTCTAGGTCACCTAGAGTATCGTTGGAAGACGAACGTTCGGATATGGTGAAACTAAAAGGTTTCTTTGTTGACTGTAGAACCCTAAAATGGCAACGCCATAATTTGTATTGTATTTATATGTGATAGGTACTTACTAGTCAATTATATCAAATACAACCACAGTATGTCGAGAATAAACCAATATGCGAACAATAATTTCTCAAAACGTAAAAAAAGGGTTGACGCACGCTCACGTCAAGTTTATTATAATTTTGAAAAATACACTCTAGCCAAGGCGGAGGGGTAGCGACTATGCGCGGCGTGGCAGAGGCCACTTTGGGAGGTTATGCAGCGTTATTTGTGTGAGTGAAAGCATGTGAAAGGCTGTATGTGTGCGTACCGAATCGCGACCGCAATAACATATTGAAATACCTACTTTTCTACGGAGAGTTTGCTTCCGTTCAGTCTTAACCAAAAATTAAAGATGGCGTCAATGAAATGATAGTTACCGTTACAAAAAAGAATGATGTTATACAAACACAATTCTACCGAAAATACAAGGTGCAGGCCGAATTCGAAACGTAACTAACATTTATAGTTTTTAGAGAGAATTCGCCGAATGTTTTATCCGAAATGTATTTAAAATAGCTTATGTTTTGGAGTTCTCAATACTTCATACGTCAAATAGCTTATCACCATCCATCACCACCACCACCACCATCAATCTTTACGAACTTGACTCAATTTGAAATTTATTTTAAATTATAAAAAAATTATAATAGTAATAAGACTACTATTACCGGAATAAAACATCGCTTACTTTTTTACTAATTCTAAATTGCTTTGTTTAGGAATGGTTCAATACGCCATGCGAGAAAGTTTACATATAGTCCGTGTGTCTATCGACGACAGTGTTTGAAGTATTACTCATTATATGAACAATAATTATCTTTTACTACACTATCATCTGGAATTAGTTTCAAATGAACGCAAGTCTCCGGTGGCCATGTTCTAAAAGACCTTAATGAAGGTTCGAGCGTCCGGGACAGAATTTAATATATCTTAAGTAAAATTTAATTTTAAAGCTCATCACTTCGAAAGAAAATTGCTTAGTGCGTAGGTGCATTGCTGCCGCAAAAGTCTTGACTCGTAATATCGAGGAAGTGTTAGCTAACCATATAATTTGGCTTATAAGTGCACTAGCGACCGAACTCATTCGTAACAACCGAAGACATTATTAACGCGAAACATAGCAGACAACATTTTAATCCTAAAGTCGTTGCAAGATAATCCGTATTTATTAAATACCGACAATTTCTTTTGCAATTTTTTCAAGTAAAATAAATGTACTATTATTGTTTCTTCTTCTTTTTAAAAAATCCACGGGCCGATATGGCGTGATCTCGCACTTCAGCACATGACATTTAGTTTAAAATTTAAACAAACAAAAAGCAATAGTAATATTTTATTTTTTAAATTTTACATTAAATAATAAATTCAGGCAACGAGCACTTGGGTACCTGCCTTTATATATACCTTAGGATCTTCCCTTTCTAGAGTGTGATAAGAATAACCTACTTTGTATGTATTGAGGGCAGTGTTATCTATACTAATATGCATATCTATATACGTATACAACAAATATAAAAATGCAAAATTCCTTCTTTTTTAGTTTTTCCTTTAAATCATAACATGAGTCAGAAACCATAGTTTTTTTTTGTGAAGAGACATTTCAAAAGTCCGAGATATAAGCTATGTACATTTTATTCCGATTGAACAAACAGTTACCGTAATATAAATCCTGAAGTCCACGCAGACTACGTTGCGGTCTAGTATACTAGTCTTTTATAAAGTTTTCGTGGAGTGGTAATGTGTGGAATGACCTATTTCCCGCTTCGAGATCGTGCCTGCGAGCCTGCGTGTGGCGACTGGCGACATAGGCGAGCCGGTGAGTATGTGTAACGAAGTTTGACCGCAAATTGAGTACGCCCGCGAACTCCCTCCCACTCTACCTTTCACACAAAACTCAGTAGTTTAGCAATTATTGGTTCGCAGGAAAACTTTCTTCTGAGCTGAACACTTTTCTCAGTATAGTAGATTCATAGTATGTTTATTGTCGTCAAAACAGATAAGTTACATTTTGGATTAAAAAATTGACTTAATGATTCTGATATTAAGTCTTTAAAAAAGGAAAAACTATTTCTACTATTTTTCTTTAAAAATATTCTTAATATGATTGTTTACGTCTAGAATGAACTAATTTGACACTTATACGATAATTTAGAGCTAAGTTTGATCTTTAATCACAATCAGTTAAGCTAAGTAAAGCTCAAAGCACCCACAAATGTAAGTAGATGTTAAACGGGATAAATACGAGTAAAGAACAAACAGTTGCCGTCGCCGGACATCTCAATACGCTACGCTGCGCTAAGCTGCACAAACTGAGAAAAAAGTAAATATTTGTTCTTTTATTTCTAGATTCTAGAAGTTTTCAAATGAACGTTACGAAACATTCCTCTCTCCGACGTTGATAAGATTTCTGAAACCTTTTTTATTAAACTTCATAAACAACTTTTCGAATAAAAAAATTGCAGAAACTCAGAAGGAGATACATTCAAAAGGCGAAGTTGGCAAGAATTTCGCATTTTTATGAGTTTGCTTTCGATTAGTGACTGAGACTAGAAAGTTTATGATACTTTGAATAGGTTTCTTTGCCAATCAATTTTTCGATTTGAAATGATCAATGTGTTTATATTGTATAAAGGACGTAATAACGACATTTTGATGAGAATCGAGGCTTTTCCTGTTGTTTCCATAGGATGGTCCAGATGACACTTTAATTCTTATTGGACTACCCAACATAAGAGTTTTTAAGATGAAAACCAACCAGTGACATATATGCACGAGTATATAACAAATGTATATTCACATAATGAAACGTTTAAATGCAAAATAAATACATATGATAATGTATTAAATGAGCTGCTTTTTACTAAGTAAATATAGCCTACCAGTATACACATAGGTAATATACGAATCGTCTGACAAACGAACAATTGCGTGACAACAAATCTTATTGTGTAAATTGCAAGGTCGATGACCGACCTCACGAACCCTAGTGTCAGCGTTGTTGAGCCGCCATGGTCCTCTGACATGGCTCATATAGCTACTACCTGTCGTACAGATAGTAACCGGTATCAACAGCTTAACTAGCCTTCCGAAGCACGGAATCATCTTGCTTTTCAGGCAATTAAGTGATATTGTATTTATCTATCGAAAAATGGCCTTTATTCAAAGACAGCTTTCCAGAGCTGCCGAACGTAACTGTCACTCGTTATTTTGGGAAAAGCCCCCGGTAATATTTCATACCTGTTGCTTCGAATAAGCGCCACGTTTTTCACTAAAATACGGCCAATAAAACGGACTTGTTTTTCGCTACGTTCAACTTGGCCAGTTTAATATAAGAAAATTGCCTCCCGCAGCCCCGTGTCGTATTTCTATATTTACCAGCGATGTTCCAGAACAGTTATTATGCTCTCGGATAATAACGAATAGACGTTTACGGTCAGATGGGATTTTGTTACAGAATAACACTGCTTATTAATGACCAGGCACGTTGTTGCTACTGTTATTTTTCTTGCCTAGGTAGTTGTTTGTCTTTTATATCTTTTTATAAACGTTATATATTCAAAACAGAATCTTTACAAATAATTTTGGCTTCACTTAAGGGAGGGAGGGATGGAAGAGAAAGGGCGAAAAACTATATATTTTCAGATAACATTTCCCTCTTGCGCCTGAGTATTATTTGGTATGTCTTTAAAATTTAATTTAATTTTGGTCACTATATCTATACATTATATGAGCGTAACAGGCTTTGAAACAAAAGAACTCAATTTCCAGTTCCCTTTCAATTTAGTCCTGGCACGATTTCTCTTAGCGCCAACACTCTGCTGCAAGTTATAAAATAATGGAAAACTCAGGTCAAGAGCTTCTCATTCATCTAGCTCCCCACATGAAAACCCATTTATCCGTGTCACATAAAGAGCCAAGACAGTTGCCCTTACCAACTTAGATTTCTTAAATATATTTCTCGCCGCCGCCTCATACCTCTAGTCACATTTTTCTCGTTACCCCCTCCATATTCAGGGTCGTAAAGATGACCAGTAAACGAGTGCCTTTCCCGCGTTATGTGTAGTCTCCCCGTAAACTGTACTTTATGTCAAAATAAAATGTTATGTGCCCATGATCTGGTTGACGACGCGCGGAGAACCTTTCCTGACTTTTTAGGTATAAAATATACTTTTACCTCTAGAGTTAAGAGGCTATGCTGTTGTCAAAGCGCCCATACAAACGTAGTCCAGTCATATTTTGAGTATTAAGCTATGAAAATCTATGAAATTTTCAAGACACAATCTAGAAACAAATATCTGTGTCGGTGGTGAGTCAGATTTTCGTTTAAATATACACTTCCAGAGTTACAGGGCGTCAAAGTATTGTATTTTTCGGTAATAAAAAGCCCCAACTTTGAACCTGATTTACAAGAGTATGAATCAATTTAGAACAATTTGGAAAAACCACCGACATCTGAAATTTCATTAGTATACTGTATTAAAAAAATGGTTACATAATATACTGTATCCTTCAAATGATCCCTGGACTACGAAACATCCAAATAACGGGTGGATAACATCGCATAATGTATGCTGTCTCACCGTACGCGCTCGGGTAGGATAGGGCTCGGAGAGGGACAGCTACAAAACAATTTAACCTTGAAACAGACCACGTGGTCTTACCAACATAGCCCCTTAAAAGTATTTGTAAAGTTTTTTGGTTCGTGTTAGGGCGCGTTTTCTATGTCTGCCTGGATAGTTACCACCATGTTAACAAAGTAAATGGGCAAGTCACATCGCTCGAAAAACCGATAACCGTTGGGGAATAAAGGTTCTCGAGAGGCGACCATGTACCGGGAAGCGTATACCGGGCCGTCCCCCTACTAGAAGCAGGATGCAGGTGCAGGTGGCTCGGGACCGGTCAATGTGGCATTCCATGAAGGAAGCCTATGTCCAGCAGTGGACGTTTCCCAGCTGCTGCTGATGATAACAATGTAAATATAGATAGTTATAGTAAGTTTTTATTGGTGTAAAATAAAGTTATATGGTATTGTATATATGTATGTAAATAATAAAATAAAAGTCTTACATTTTCTCATGTTACATAAAGCAAAAAGATCGTAATTAATCGATCGTAGTATGATGAGACAGGACTCCACAGTAAATTGTTGTATTTGACTACAAAGTTGGTTCAATGTTATGATATATTGGTATAATAGTATATTGTTAAAGTCATAACATAATCAACTGCATTAGTCCACTACTTGACATACTAGTAAGCCTCCACAAGTATAGGAATATGTCTGAAAAGTATACTTTTTAAATTATATCTCATTAAAATCTTACAATTACAAACTGTTCCAGCGCCTGTCGGTTTATCCATAGAGCTAACAATTTTGTTAAATTAAGCTCATTAATTTTTGTCGAACATTTATGATTTTCAGTATGTTAATTATTCATATTCTGTGCGCGAGTCTGACTCGCATTTGGCCGGGTTTTTTAAGACAACCACGGGCTGACATGAGATGGTCATATAATAAAGTCGAGACAGCACGACTAGTTTTTGCTTTAGGTAATATAATAGCACTTTCCTCCCAACAAGGGACTTGACTAATGTGCCTGAAAACAATATCAACTCTCACGCACAATTTGAAAGTCTAAAACGTTCCCTAACTAAAAGTGGTACGTTTACACCTAATTTCCCCTTGAGGGATCCTTGGAACTGTTACTCAGAAAAGAAATAGCTAACAATATCCTCCTGTCGCCCTCGACCGTCCCTATAACGAAGCCAGCCTTTACAGCCCATAAAGGGTCCGGACCGGGCCTTTAGCCCGCGGACAGTAAAAGGTAGTTCACTTTCTGCCAATGTAGTTACAAGGGTGCACAATAAATAAATACCTACTCTACAGACAGACCTACGGGCCCTTTCATCTTTTGTACGCTTTGTGGGACTGTTGATTTTAAATGTGCGTATTTTGTTTCCAATTATACTACGTAATTTGTAATCTAATTTATATATATTTAAGTATAGAATACATTGATGATGGAATTATTTTAAAAAATACTTATGAATTGATCACAGTTTGTGTCCATACTAATATTATAAATGCAAAAGTGTGTTTGTTTGTTGGGTTGTCTTCCTTTACGTCGTTATGGAAAATGAGAACCACTTGGTTTTCAGCAAAGGGATAGTTGAAATGTCGGGAGGCTATTTTTAAATCCAACCCCGAAAGCTAGTAGTGGGAGAAACTTTATGTTTGTATATCAGTGAAATTAATTTACCAGGAATCTAATTTGATCTATTATTAATCAATTATTACGGTAATGGGCTATATTTTACTAGGTAACCTGCATATCCATGGGTACCTCCGTATGACAACTCGGTCGATGGTAATAATAATAATAGGAAAGATGCAACCAAATTAGATTGGGTTGAATTGTATTTTATAGCATAACGGACATTTAAAGAAATCCCACCAAAATAAAAATACGTAATAATTTTGATTTTTTAAGGATTTTGTAAGGACTAAATTTCTCAAAAAGTTAGTTCCTTGAATAGAAAAACGCTTATTACATTTAGTTTTTTCATTGCATTTTGAACATTTTATTCTAGGTGTATATAACGCATAAAAACATTATTTTACGAGATAACTCAAAATATCGAACAAGCTACATACATTTTAACGCTCTAAAAACACGTGTGACGTCACAATGTCACCCGTTTCACATGGACTATCGAATGAGACAAAAATATTTTTACATGCATCTTCCCGTTAAGAGGCTATGTTGGTAAGACCACGTGGTCGGTTTCAAGGTTAAATTGTTTTGTAGCTGTCTCTCTCCGAGCCCTATCCTACCCGAGCGCGTACGGTGAGACAGCATACATTATGCGATGTTATCCACCTGTTATTTGGATGTTTCGTAGTCCAGGGATCATTTGAAGGATACAGTATATTATGTAACCATTTTTTTAATACAGTATACTAATGAAATTTCAGATGTCGGTGGTTTTTCCAAATTGTTCTAAATTGATTCATACTCTTGTAAATCAGGTTCAAAGTTGGGGCTTTTTAATACCGAAAAATACAATACTTTGACGCCCTGTAACTCTGGAAGTATATATTTAAACGAAAATCTGACTCACCACCGACACAGATATTTGTTTCTAGATTGTGTCTTGAAAATTTCATAGATTTTCATAGCTTAATACTCAAAATATGACTGGACTACGTTTGTATGGGCGCTTTGACAACAGCATACCCTCTTGGTAGCTGTAACGGACACCATGCAACATGTCTAGCTACGGCTTTAGCGCGTAAATCCCTTACCGTGACCTATGTATTATCTTAGCATTTACACAATTAAGATTAGCATGGACCTAGAGGTAGAACAGTAGTCCTTACATTCATTATAATAGATACCACTATTACTAATTTCTATCATAGGCATATTTTGCAAACCAATTCCAAATTCAAATTCATTTCTGAGCTTCATCTCAATGAGCTTCAACAGCTAAGCCTAGGTTTATGTCAACTACTCGTATAAGAAAGATATTTACTGCGAGTATTACGATGTCAATCACTGACTTTATAAACCACCTCTTGTATCATCACGAGACTCATCATTCATCTTGATTTGATCATCATGATGATTTGAAGTAATAAATCAGGAATATCATACACTCTGGCTTGTTATATTTATTTATACAGCATTGAAAACTTTGGCACTTCCTACTCATATATATTTGATACTCGTATACAACGTAATTTAATTGAACGTGTGACGTGACCTTATTTACTGAGCGAGTTACAGTTATTAATTAAATTGTTGTATCGTATAACGTGCCATTCATTATAAACCTCAGTTCAGTGTTTACGGTTTTTGTATTTAAAAATAGGTAATTACGAGTTTAATAAATTACAAAAAAACAACTTAAAAAACTATTATTAAAAAGTCTACAATCCTAGCTTTGACTAACTACAGCACAATAAAAACGATGTTTGCTAATTTGTGATGGGTCCTAAAGTTTACATCTTTATACAATGACGTGAGGAACATGGTATTAAGTACTAAATTTGTCTAAAGGCCTAAGTTCTATATATCAAACTTTTTTGACGTGAAAACGTCTTATAAATCTATGAACGCCGGCTGCACGCACGAAAAAGAGTCATTCCGCCTGAGCCGAGAGTGCAAGCGAGAGCGCGAAACAAGCGATAGAGAGGCACGATCCGCATAAGAGTTCCTCTTGTAACTCATCTTTTGTTATGACGTTATCACGCAAAATTATTTTTCGTAAACCGACTTTACAAATAACCAATTTTTTATACTCAATAAGGATTAATAATATCATATCCTATATTAAAATGAAATCGTAAATTTCTAACTAGATTTAGATTACTAGCTAATACAACTCCCCTCTCCTCCAAGTACAATAATAATCTTATACAGCGATTTAGTGATAAACAACCCTCTGTTTTAATAAGCTACTTATTTAATGAAGACTGTGTAAGTACAGATTCAAGTTTATATATAATTAAGGAAAATTGTAATACTTGAAACGTGAGGAGGCCTATCCACTAATTGATTGAATTATCGTTGAAAGGCTTCATATTTCGTGCGTTTATTCTAAGGAGTCTGATCCATTGTGTTTTACTAAAAATATCAGGGCGACCGAGCTTTGCTCGTAGTTCTTAAAAAACAAAACAAAAACTGTAGACCCAGGACACAGACCATAAAGAGTGGAACAATTACACTTCATCACAGCAGTTAAGCTGTAGAGTGCGAAATTAGTGACCACATTTTGCGTAAAATGTAGCGAAAGAAAAACTTAACTGAGTACTGAAGTTCGCCTGCTTACAGTAACTGCTATCTCGCACTTAGACTACGACGCCGTAGTAAGAAGCTGTCTGTCATGTCATTTTGAAAGGTAGTGCCTACGATTTTACATTAAGTGATTAAGTGACTTCTACTTCTTATAGGTGAAACTGAACATCTCCATACTTTCAAATTATACAGCCACAGGTTCAGTGAAGTATGTAAGATGTAGAAGAATGTATATTTGTATCAGTCGCCCTGTATATTTTTACCAAATGAACATATTCATTGATTCGCTTGCCGCTTGGCCAGTTCTTCGCCAATTATGTACAATTTTGTAATCAAGCTTTCGTACTATACTCTAAGACTTAACTTATTGTTATTATTAATTAATTTTGAGATGTAGCAGCTTAACTTTTAATTTTTATTAACTAAAGTGCCGTTTGTTATCGTCATCCTGTGAGTGTCGATAAAGGCGACTAAAGGAAAAGTATTCAGGATATGGTCAGCATCGTCTACCTGTATAAAAACAACATCTTACTGTGATCACCAATCTGCCTGATAATCGTGGTGATTATGGCAAATCCCCTAATGGAAAAACCCACGTGGCGATCTATGGAAGAAGGTCGTGTCCAGCAGTAGACTTATGCAGCTAATTATATATGTATATATTTGTTATATATTTCTTCTGTTAATTTTATACACCGGTAGCAGTCGTTTGCCTGTAGAAGTCCTCCCCTAAAACGCCCTTATTATTTCTTCTACCTTGTGTTGAAGATATCAAAGATATGTTTAAACAACGTCGGGAAAATTATGAATCTCAGCGGGCAGATAAATACTGGCCACCACATCACACACAACCAGTAATGGGTATCCTAAGCTAAGCTTGCATCCATTATCCGATGAGCTCGATCCGGACTTAACTCTTCGCGTTAAAAGCTACAGATAAACTTTTACAGTCCAGTTTAACGTCTGGTTATCTACAAAATGGCCGCACGTCTATGTAAGTACATTCACGAGCATTAAAGTTTTATAACTTAAAGCCTTAACTCGAGCAGTTATTCTAATTTCCCGCGGGTATTACGCAGCGAGAATAAAATGGCTTTGCTAATTATTTCACGTTCCGTACCTGCTTTAATTATATGTGCTTCTATTCTAGGAGTTGGTCTCGTATAGTTCAATTCTTTTGAATAAGCCAAAAAATTGTATAATAGAGTTCTTTACTGCTTCGTAATTTAGCTTTACTCGTTGTTTTTATTTGCAAAAAGTGACTTCGTTTGCGTTAAGTTCATAAATCATCCCATGCGGACGCTTTATTGGGATAAAACTGGGGAAAACTACTTAACAATAACGCCTCACTACTTTACAATACCGCCTCACTACTTTACAATACCGCCTCACTACTTTACAATGACGCCTTACTGCTTTACAATAACGCCTCACCACTTTACATTACCGTCTCACCTATTTATAATACAGCCTCATGTATTTATTGCTCTCTAAACTCTCCTTAACCGACAAGACTTCATTTATAATTTACAAGCTCTTACCCAAAAATTCGTCTGCATGCATTTCAGGAATTATTTTACGGCCACACTTAACAGGGATAAAACTAGCCTACGTCCCTCTCCATGCTACCCACTAGGCTACGTGCGTGCCATTAATCTTGATTTATTGTACGACTGAAGCATCAAGAAGTCAAACTAACTTTCACGCGAATAATATGTAACAATACTAAATCTGTGCAAATATGACGTCAATCACTTGCTCGAATTCTGCGTGAATGGAGAACAAACCTTAACCTCACTTTCTTATCTAGAATTATTGGTGTGATATCCAGTAAATAGCTACAATATCGATGGAATGATAACGTAGGCGGACTGATTCGCGCATCCATTAATCTGATCTATCGGAATAAGTCCGCCCACTCGGCCACCTCCGCAGGAAATCTAGACAAAAACCGGGGCCGCTGCAATCTCTTCTGGAATTACAAAAATAACTGCAAAAATAATTAATAGGGCCCGGGAACGCTAACTTGATCGGTTGACGTAAATTATACTTTGTTTTAATTGCTTTTCTCGTGTAAATTACGTAAACTAAACTATCAGTTCCTTAATAATGATAATTGGATTTTAGATCTAAATAAATACTTTTCAAGTATATTTCATGTATGTTTTTTTGTAAATGCTTCATTTTAATGAGTTATATGCTGTTTTAATTTTGTTAGTAACGTTATCATTCCACCACCACGTACCGGGAAACTTCTACTACGCCGCCCCCCTACTAGATGGACCGACGATCTGGTTAGAGTCGCAGGGAGTCACTGGATGCGGGTGACTCGGGACCGGTAGATGTGGCGTACCATGAGGGAGGCCTATGTCTAGCAATGGACGTTTCCCGGCTGATAATAATGTTATCATTCAAATTCAAACGATATCTGGCATAAATCGCTAAATGGCAAGTCAATTTGTTCCTCATTGTTAATATACAAAATGTGAACAAAATCATTATACATCATAGCATACATTGCTATTATAGTTATTATCATAGAATAGAAAGTGATGTGATGTGTGATTATTTATGTTATATTTTATAAAAAAACATATCTTTGTTTTATAATATGACAAACTATAACTACGTCACTGTATAAAATTGTAGAACATTCGGTATTAGAACAATAATTTGATACGATTAATAAGAGATCTTCAGATACGCCGAGCGTGTTATCCTCGACCCGAAATTTAAAGAAATTACTGTAAGTAATTAAACAGATTACAATCTAATTAGATTGCATAGGCCTCTACTACTAAGTCGTTTTTCGGGAAGCAGGTTAGTAATTATAGACTAGTTCCGTGTGTTATCTTTATTCAATAAAACAACCCGTCTTCAGAAGGAACATTTCAAGGAGTGGTCGACATTATTTTCTACCTCAATAATATCTTACTGTGATCACAAATTCGCTTGCTAACCTTGCTAACAGTGAGTTGGTAATGCGGACATGTCATAGCGTACCATAGGTCCAACTGGATCAACATTGACCGTTATCAATTTGTTAATTACTTGAGAGATTTTAATATCGCCAGTAGTAATATTAAATGTATTCGATTAATACGATCCTTTGTGTCTATACGTAAAAGAAGAAATAAAACGCTGTCATCTGGATGTAACGTCTCATACGCTGACAGCCATGAAATATCTTTGACTGGATTTTTGCCGTAGCACAGAGCGTTCCGCCCAGTGGGCCGGAAAGCCTGTCCTGGGCGGTCAAGCCCGCACGACGGGCGGCGGCGGCTGTGGGCTGCCTACTCCCTCGATAATTGTTTTCTGGAGCATTTCCTCCGCAACGTGACTCGTCTTGAGCTATTAACCACTATCAGTCCAGTGACGTAGGCTGTAATGATTTGTCCTATTAGCGTATTGAAGCAACTAGCTTCGTATTTGTCATCGGCAAGGTTACTGTGGTTCTTCTATAATAAATGTTATTATTTACTACTATGTACTTAATTAACTATACACTGATAATTAATTCCACTTGTTTAATTAATTCAAACCCAAGCTTAGCCGAACCTGGTGAAAAAAAACGTTTATTTTTCTGAAACTTATACATAATTTTACTTACGGCGGTTAGTGACGATTAGACCGTTGGATTTGAAGCGTGCTCGACTAGAAGCTTCAAGTTAATGAGACGCGGACTCTGTTATCATATATGCAACACAACAGTGCTATGAACACTGCTGTTTGGTGACAGACTGAAGATAAAGTGGTGGTGGCTAGCCAAACGGACATAGAGCCACGAACCAAACCAAGTATAAGATATACAGACTATGCTCTTGGAATCGATCCCGCTACCTCCGGATTGTTCGACTTACTTGTGCCTACATGTAATATCGAAACAAAAATGTTTATCTCGTTTACAACCTTTCTATATATACAGTACGTGGAGGCTCTCCTTTTAAGTATGGATAATTCAAATATAAAAATATATTTTTAACAAACAATACTAGTTTAAGGCTGCGCTGGCAAGAAGTACTCTCGTATCGAAGACGTGAGTCACATAGAAAGGACATGCGGAGAGATCAAGTACATTGCGTGTAGTAAAAGACATTGCATTATGCAAGAAATAGTAAAGCACGCAATGAACTTTGATGCTTGCGCTATGCCCGGGGCATGTCCTTTATTTGTGGATCACTCCTAAAACAGATTTTCTGGCAGAACCGTATTGACACAGATTAGATCTTTAGATTGCGTAACGTAAATTTACATAGCTTTATTATGCCGTTAGCCGAATAAACAAGCTCAGCCACTCAGCGAGCTTGAAACAAACTATATGCTCGGAATTTACCAACGTAACGAAATCCGGAATGATGAAATTCGCAGCGGAATTAAGATCGCCGCCATAGTTCGACAAGTCAGTATTTGCAACTGGCAGGCCACATCGCTCTAAGAACGGATAAATAATAGGGATAACGAGTTCTCGAGTGGCGATTATGTACCGGAAACCGTGTACCGAGCCGACACCCAATTAGATGGACCGACGACCTGGTATTGGTGAGGTATAGGTTAGAGAGTCAATGGATGCCAGCCCTCGGGACAGGTAACTGTGAGGTACAATGGGGAAGTCCTATGATCAGAAGTGGTCCCGGCTGATGGTGATGAAAACGTATCGTATATATTTTTAGCCGGCTAAATCTAAGCATGGCCGAAATTCAGATTTTAGCCGTAGCATACTCCGGTGAATTTTTAATGAAAAACTTTAGTGAACTAACTTTACTGAGAACAGACGTAACCGTTTCATTATGCTTACTACTTTTCTTATTCTTTTTTATTTATGATGGGTTTGCACTTGGCCTTCATCTCACCTGTAGGCCGTCGGACGGTAAGCGTCACCCATAAGGTGCCCATAAGCCTCAATATATTGAGGCACTGGCTCAACTACCTTTCATACAGGACCACAACAGTGCTATTAACACAGATGTTAGATGGCAGACTTAGTTGACATGGTGGTAGCTAGCCAGGTGGATATAGAAACTGCCTCCCTCCCCTACCACCAACCAAACCGAGTACCGATAGAACCCGCGACTCGAGCCTTAGGTTAAATTTAACTTACCTAATTATTTAATCTGAGACATCAAAATAACAGTGCAAAATCACGAAAGGAAATGATGAATCGATGACGTATAATGCCCGGACTTTTCGCGCACCAATGACGTCAGCTCACTAATAATTTCACCAACAATTGTGCCACAGACAATAGCGTAGGTAGACTCCAATTAAAATGTATTCAGCTAAAGAATCGCTTTATATACGAGTATACTACAAGTAAGGCAGATAGACGATTCGATAAATACGAGTCGTCGTTTTATATTTTCTTTCCACCCTGCTCGACAGCGAGTGTTTGTGTTGTGTGCTTGTTTGTTTCATCTCAATAGGTCCCGAGCCACTAGAAAGATTTTCATAAATAACAGTAAAACGTTATTTGTGAAAAACAGTCATGAGATACGTCTGATACATAAAGCTTTTCCGGTAATATTTGAAGCTTAGGTTATGTTCCTTAAGCGTCATATACTCATATTACCGGACGGTGAGCATGCTAAGCGTCTAACGGCATTATCGTCACTTACTGTCAAGTGAGATTCAAACCAATTAAATATTTAAATATTATTTTAAAAGCTTCGGAGCATTAGGCAATTTGAAACCCGTCTTCTTCTATAAGTAATGTATGATGGCTTTGCACTTGGCCTTAATCTTACCTGATGGTCAGTGACGATAGGGCCATTGGACGGTAAGCGTGCTCACCCAAAAGTCTGAACCTAATGAGGCGCTGGCTCTGATACCTTTCATACCGGAACACAACAGTGCTGTTTACGCGCCAGCCTTTGATAGCATCGAGTAGCTAGTCAGGCGGACATAGAAAATTCCTAAACACCAACCAATTTTTAGGGTTCCGTAGTCAAACAAGGAACCCTTATAGTTTCGCTCTATCTGTCCGCGACTTAGCTCAGAGACTCTTAGTACTAGAGAGCTATAATTTAGTACAGGTATACATATTAATCACACTGACACAGCGGTAGAATAAAATCTTGAAATATTTTAAGGGTGGCTCCATATACATGAAACTTAGGGATGAATATATTTTTTCACGTCCACGCCATTGTGTGAGGCATCGTTGAGTAGGTCTTTCA
The DNA here is from genome assembly GCA_910589575.2 of Carcina quercana. Classification (NCBI taxonomy): domain Eukaryota; kingdom Metazoa; phylum Arthropoda; class Insecta; order Lepidoptera; family Depressariidae; genus Carcina; species Carcina quercana. Next base: position 5,707,943 of record OU342440.2, on the reverse strand, counting down.
AAAATATTGAGCGTCTAGGAACACCACGCACTTGGCTGCTTTTTTAAGTTAAGCTTTTGCCATGCTTTTAAGCTTTGTATTGATCGAAAAGTGTTTTCTAATATTTTGTAAAGTACTACGCCAAGGCTGTGGCTTATTTTAATAATACTTATTTTTAAAATAAACTACATGAGCTTTCTAAACACGTAATATGGATTGTCATAAATCTACAATAGGTTTGCGTGATCATCCAGCAACCTTAATGAGGCAGTAGATATCATGACTGTTCAGTGAATACTATCGGAAATGCTGTTCAGTCGAGATGCGGGTGACAAGGACAGAGCGATAGTTAACGATACACGTTATCGCCTGCGTAAACTCATGGTAGATGCACTGGCCTCGACACAATAGTGTTGTTTTTAAATTCTGCCGCTAAGGGCTGGCGCGCACGGGATACTTTTGTCAGCGTGACGTTAAAGTGTTTGTCATTGTCACGTCACGTTTCCAAAGTTGAGTTCGCTAAAAAGTTAACAGTGCGCGCTAGATCTAACCAGAATGGATGCCTAAACTAAAGTCGAACAACAAAAATCTACCTGCTTAAATTTGTTAACCATCTCATTTTCCTCATAAATCCCAAGTTAGTTTATAACAAGTACCGGCTCTCTTTTCTCGGAATAGACAAGCGACTAAACCCTCAAGCTATAGATAACCTTTTGTGGGATAATGTGGTAGGAAAAGTTATGAAATATTCCTCAAACAGAATATTATCTCCTGTATATGTGTTCTGCATGTGGTTTCGAATTTAGAATAGGATATTGTGTCCAACGGGTTTCTTGAATTGTAACTAATACATAAGAGTACATACCACCGACATCTCGCGCGATCACCGACCCTCTTGACAAGCTGGGCGATTGGAACAAATCTTCCCATTGACATTCTTTGTGGCGATCTTTATGTATACATTTGCAGGTTGTATCGTTGTTAGTTTTTATTGTTCTTTTGTATTGGAAAAATACAAATCTGGTAACAAAAGATAACAAAGAATGTTATCTTTTGTGTTGTGTTTAAGTAAAACAGCGAAGCTACCGTCACTTACCGGTTACCGGTACTTACGAGTACGTCAGGGTTCAATGAAGACCAAGTGCAAAAACGAAATTACACGTATCGCGAAAGTATGGAGCCATGGCCTGTTCTTGTACATTATTAAATAAAAGTGATTTAGTTACCATTTTTGCATATTTTGGATTAGTTTATTTGTACAAAAACATATAAAACCCACGCAACAGGAAGACTTAACGTTGAAAACAAAGACTCCAACACGACTTCACTGTCCTTAGTAAATGGTCGCACGATGTTGGTCTGGTCCTAAACGCCAGTAAAACGAAGCTTATGTACATAAGCTCGAGCCAGAACCGAATAGGCCAAATTCCACACCTAACAGCACACGAACATAGTTGTCTCCATAACCCAGGCCCAGTAAGAGCCTGTAATTGTCCACCCATTGAAGTAGTTGAAGCCCATACGTACCTTGGTATGGTTATTGACGACCGTATGAGCTGGAAGCCTCACATTAATAAAGTATGTGACAAACTGAGAGCGCTTCTGGCTAAATTCTCATTAACCAAAACCAAGGTACCGTATTCTATACGACTACTCATGTATAAATCACTGGGTGAGTCAATCATATCGTACGGCCTAAGTAGCTATGGACGCACTTATAAAACCCATATTGACCAAATCCAAAAAATTCAAGCTCGAATCATAAAAACAATAGTGCCATATAAAATAAAAGAAGAACTCAAGACAAACTATGCCGGACTGTTTTCGTATTGCAAAGTAATGAACATTCACAATAATATTAAATTTGTATTACTAGCGGAAAATATCCTAAACAAAGATCTCCAGATACCTATAAATCATTGCCATTCAACCAGAAGTAAAACCAAAAAAATCCTGCAGATACCAACATGTAACAATAATTATGGGAAAAGAACCTTAGAATATATTATACCCAGCCTATTAAATGAACTTCCACTAAACCTAAGAGAGCAAATTAATACAAAAACTTATAAATTTATTCTAAAAAAACATTTCACACAAAACTTCTAAAAACAAACAAACAAAAATGACCATCCTGTACACAGCACAGACACACACAAACGTACACTCTACACTCACTACACACACCAGTCACACACACTCGGCGAACAATGAAGTGTTTTGGTGTTGTGGGATGAAGGTATTTGTTAAAATACCCTCATCTTACAATACTAAAGCACTGCATTGGAATGCGATGGAATGTGATTATTGTAAAATAAAATAGACGAGTCACATGGTGTACAGACAAACCTTTTCTAGGATTAAGTACACTGTAAGCAAATTTTGTAAAAATGTATGTTTAATTAATAAAAAAAAAAAAAAATGCGTCAATAAAATTACATTTGACGCTATCACTTAGTACAAAAAGAATGATTTTGTACAATTAACATAAATGCAAAAATGTAATTCTAGTTTTTCCAATACACATTTAGGTAATAACTTAATTTTTAAATAGTGTACAAGTGCAGGCAGAATTGAGAAACAGCTCTTTTATAGCTATAAAAGAGCTACGACATACACACTGAAATAACCTTTGAAGCTAATCCTGAGACCGTCTCAGCACAGGCGTTTCAGTATGTCCAGCTCATAATTCAATACGATAATTTGCTTGATAGAGGCAGACGGTATTGATTTTGAGATTTCCAATAGCGGTGAGTGGAATACGAATACGGAGCAAGCTTTCATTGAGATTATTACCTAGGTCGCTAGAATCTAGCGTTATTCATCATCAGCCGGGAAACGTCCACTGCTGGACATAGGCCTCCCTCATGGTACGCCACATCGACCGGTCCCGAGCCACCTGCATCCAGCGACTCCCCGCGACTCTAACCAGGTCGTCGATCCATCTAGTAGGGGGACGGCCTGGTAGACGTTTCCCGGTACGTGGTCGCCACTCGAGAACCTTTACTCCCCACCGGTTATCGGTTCTTCGAGCGATGTGGCCTGCCCATTGCCACTTCAGCTCACTGACTCGTCGAGCTATGTCGGTGACCTTCGTTCGTCTACGGATTTCCTCATTCCGGACCTTATCACGTAGAGAAATTCCGAGCAATGCTCGTTCCATTGCTCGCTGAGTGACTTTGAGCTTGTTTATTCGGCCCACAGTAAAAGACCACGTTTCGGTTCCGTATGTCATCACTGGCAACACGCACTGATCAAAGACGTTATTACGAGGACTAATAAGTTTATGTTTGCTCGCGACTGTCTCCGCATAGACTTAAAAAATTATCCCACGAGCACTACTTGCTCGATCAGGGTTAAAAGTAACCTATGTCCTTTTCCGACTTGTCTATCCCTATATATAACAAATTAGGACGGACAAACAAACAAACAAACTCACTTTTGTATTTATAATATTTGATATAGAATTACCACCTGTATTTTCTATAAAAAATTCCAGTTGAGCACTTTTTACAAATATACTCGTAAATCTGCATTTAAATTTCCTCGTGGAGTAACATTCTTTCGTTCACAAGTACCAGTACAATCTTTTCAATCATCAACTTTTCATCAGAAAATTCGAAACACCTTGCAAGTTCATGTTTTGTAAGGATTATCAGAAAAATGTGTATATTAAGGAATATATGTCAAATGTCGTTTAAGAATAATGAGGTTTTCAAATCCGAATGTTAATGTTTAAATAAAAAATTAAAATTAAATTTTCATAGGTTTCTCTGATAATCCTTACAAAACATAAACTTGCAAGGTGTTTCGATATTTCTGATGAGAAGTATATAACTGATAACGAAACCTTTTTGATATTCAATTTATCTACGAAAACGGATTAATCTTTTTAATTACGTATCAATTATATGCGATCACCACTAATAGGTACAAAGATATTCTTATAGCTCGAACTAATATAAACTTTTCGCTTCAAATTTTATTCTGCACATAAATAAAAAATCGTGTTTAAGTGATACCAAAAAATATACAACGTAGGGCTTCACTGGACACATAAACTCATGAAATTTACAGTTTACACATTTATTTCCATTCTTTGAAGCGGTTGAACTCACGCGCACTGTACAATACTGTACATAAACACATTATCTATAAATAAAACCTTTGTGTATTTGTTCTCATTATTAATATTCCCGTAAAAGAATTTCACGTAATAACATCGCACGAGTACTCACACAATCCGAACAGAATTCAACACATTTCAAAAGGAATCTGAAATACAACCACAATGGAGAAGCACGTATCCCAAAACACAATAGACATAAGGGCCAGTGTTTTGTGCTTATAAACCCAACTCAACTCGGAGGGGCTCCACAATTCTATGCGACTACAAAATACTGTCGCGACACAAATGACGACAATATTTATTTAAATTCATATGGAAATACCTCTTTGAAAATAAAACAAAGTCGGGTTAATAACATCTTTTATAACTCAAGAATATACTTACCGATTTTTATGATATTTTTTGTCTCCGCCCTGATAGCAGAACAACTATTAAAACCTGGAATACATTCACACAAACAAAATGAATTTTCTCGTACAAAGACCTTAAAGAAATTCAGAATGACTTGTTTTTTTTGTAAAAGGATAGTTAAAGGGACGGAAAAGTAAGCTGCTTTTTATCACTATCGAACAAGTAGTACTCCTAGGATAAATCCTAAAGTCTACGCGGACGAAGTCGCGGGCAGAAGCCAGTAGTAGTTGGGGTTCAATGTTTAACCTCAATCTCATCTGACGTTGACGATGAAAGCGGAATATCTATATATCCGTAATATTAATTAATAATTCGGACCGAGTATGTCGATCCAACTACAAAAATTGTTAACGGTAAAACCGTTTCATATCATTATCAGCAATAAAGTTAGCTCCAACTATGAGCATGGTCAAAAAAATTGTTATAGCGCCATTTAGAATACAAGTGGCGCCATCTAGTCTGTAATAATTCAGTCATCTTCAATTCATGTTATTAATTCACTGATCATGTTAGGATAGAATCGATCACCACATTTCATCCCGTCTTAACGGGATCCTTTTCCGAATGCTTCCATACTAAATTTCTGTTGCCATTATCTGTTAAAATAGAATATCTGTAGAAGTAATTACCTAAAAAATAGGATATAAAAGTATAGTGTCGCGAAATAAATAACAATTTACAACTTTATTGTTAGCTGCAACAGCCATTACGCAGCTAATGGTCCCCAGATGGCGCTTTGAACAAGAGTAATAAAAAGTGTGTACAAATGATAATAGTAATTCACTATGGAGTTATTGTTAATGATACTCATTTCGCGATATCACAATCCGATGTACTATTCTTAGATAATTACTGCACAAAGACAGCTATCCTATTTTAAAAGATTATAGCAACAGGATGTGGAGAACTGGCAGCCTCATTATATCTTTTTGATACTTATTGTTTTTGGTTTTTTATGCTGTTTTTGTTTTATGTCAGTTTTTTATAGTTTTGGAGTAAATGTCTTAATGTAAGGTTGCTTTTTTTCGTTAAACATTTAAATGTTACCGAACAGTGGACTGTATATTAGATGGAGGTCTTTAACGAAAAAAAGCAACCTTGCATTAAGACATTTACTCCAAAACTGAAAAACTGACATAAAACAAAAACAGCATAAAAAACCAAAAACAATAAGTATCAAAAAGGTATAATGAGGCTGCCAGTTCTCCACATCTAGTATGGAACCATTTGGAGAGGGATCCCGTTAAGACACCCACGGGATGAAATGTGGTGATCGATCCTATCCTAACATTATCAATAAAGTAATAACATTAATAATTTAGTATGAAACTTTGGTGGAGCGGGATCCCGTTAAGTCGAGTAAGGTCATTTTTAAGGACATGGACAGCAGCATCTGAAACTCAACATCTTACTGCGGTCACCAATACAAGGACCAAAGCGATTATTCCAAATCTCCTAATGAAAATATCGTTCGACGTCGCGCTTTATAAGATAGGCTCATGTCCAACTGTGGACTAGGAGTATGAGGTGGTAGGTGTACTTTGAGATATTGTTGTCACACAGATTCACGCTGCGACACCCATGGCAAAGCGTAGATTCTAATCAAAAGTAGAGACAACACCTCGAATACATCCATCCATCTACTAATACAAAAAACAAACTCATAAAACGTGCGAGATCCATCCTTGTTATATTCAAATCATTGTTATTCATTACTCAACATCCAGTGATCCACTGACTTTATCCCTTCTGTACCAAAGCGCGGAGCTAAAAACAACCGGGTCCAGGGCGTGTCGAACCACAGTGGAAAGGGCTCCGTAGGCATTTCAAATACAATAACAATTGACATGATTGCTAATGATGTTTGAGATGGCTTGAAAATGATTAAATCTGTTGACTTTTTATTTTTTAATGAACTTGTGACCAACTTGTGAAATTTCAGAAGATTATACACAAACAGTAAACGTATGCGGACAAAGTATACTTTTTTGCTGAGCACCAATACCATCAAAGACCTGACAAATACTCACTTGCCAGAAATATACGAGTACTATATATTCAGACTAGCCTAGAATAAATCCAGGTTGATGTTACGTTATATTACATTCGTCATATTCATTTCATCATCATAAACAGCCTGTATATGTCCACACTGCCGGGGCTCAGGTCTACTCTGCTACAGTAAGTGTATGGGCCATCGTCCACCACGCGGGCACAGTGCGGATTGGTAGACTTCACACACACCTTTGAATTTCTTTGAAGTTTTTGAGAGGTTACCTTAAACTGTTTTCCTTCGCCAAAAAGCCAATGGTAATGATTTTTCAAAATAAATTCAAATAAATTCAAAAAATCAAATTATAACTCATTGAAGCAAGCCATGATCGAACCCAGACCTCGACTGTTCAAGACGCTCTACCCAACTGAGCTACCGTAGCTTATACATATTCGTTTACGAGACAGAAACAGTTATGTATGTAGCAATTGGATAAGAAATTATATAGGCTCTGGTTTCTTAGTGTTGTTTGACCAAGGAATCCTAAAAATTAAAAATCCCGGGATTAACTCGACATAAATTGTTTGGAGATTTTAATCGTGAGCGCGCGCTCACAAATCCCGCTATTTGTTTTCGTTGCGAGGCTGTAGTCCCGTCATTTCGTTCTATTTGTTGTGACAAGGCGTCTCATGGCTCTTACCTTTCAGGCTATCATTGTCATGATTTCCTGTTTCATTTTTTCCCTTTCTCACCTTTGATAGACAAATAAATGTCGAAGCGTAGTTCTTTAATTACATTTGCACATTACAGCGTTGTCTCTCAAAGTTCAGAACACGGGATAAACATTTAGTGACAACCATAAAACATCCGACAACAGATATGGATATATGTATATGTCATTCATGTTTTAATAGTTATTCTGCTATTCGCAGCGGAGACAAAATACGTATACAGAAGATATGCCTTGCGTAAACTTAATCGCCTCTAATGGTATATGGCCGTTGGAAAGAAGCGTGCTACTCGGAAACCTCATGCTACGATAGTACGAGTACCTAATAATATCTACCTATCTTTCAGTGCCGAAATACAACATATGGAATAAGACATAAGAAAAATATTTGCTGCCTATATTTATTTAGGTGGAGGGTTGGACACAAAAGGATTTAAAGCGTATTTTGCTATACGTTCAAATTCTCCCTAACCGCCTTAGATATTTCATTTTTATTCAGATTATTTTCAAAGATATTTTAATGAGGACACAATGAACACAATGCAGACACAACGCTGACATTTTATATGAGATTCAGTATTGTGATACAAGTATTATTAAAAGGCGAAATCCGGGCGAAAAGTTTTGGGAAACGAAAAGGTCTTTCGACTACTTTGCATACATTGTCACTACAACGACTTCGGTAAAAATGTATACTTATTTTTGTAGCGATGTACTTTCCATTTCTCAGAGCCAGTGTGACACAGAAATGTAATGTAGCGTGCGGACACGTGCGGATTCAACTTATAAGTAGAAGATATTTTATAACTCCGGCCATTTTATTTATTTTTGGGAGTGATTTAAATAGTAGCAGTAAGCAGTATGCAATGTAGAGTTAAAATAACCAAATAATAATTAAGATAAAAATGTGCGACGTGTTTCTTTCAGTGGATTCGTTTCTTCCATAATTTACATCTTCTAGGTTTTATTATGTGATTTTTAATATTGTTATTATATGAATATTTGCGTAAAATTGCGTGTACTCTGTAAATCATTACAAGGCAATATTTTATTGTGATAAAAGTATCCTGTATCCCTCTGACTGTGATAATTTCATGAAATTTCATCAAGATCAGTTCAGCCGTTCGCCCGTGAATCGTCAACAAACAGTAGTACTTACTTTTAAAATAGTCGAAGTGTGATATCATAGTTTTATATTACCCCCTTTGCTTAGTTTCAATGCGTTGGAAAAAGAAAAGTTGTTTAACGAAAGTCCGGCGCCTCTTTAGCTTGGGCCTTCTGGGTAAGCATGCTTTAAATGATATGGCCTAATCGTCACTTACCATCCGGTGAGATGATGGTCAAATGCAAACCCATTATACATAAAAATACATTGATTTTAATTAATGCTATAGAATTATGGTTTATTTATACAGTAACCTGTGATGTGAAAATACGGTTTTTTCATTGTTTCAGCGCTTATCTCAAAGATGATTTCGCCGTGCTACCATATTTAGAAGCTGGCTTCAACAGGGTATGTATAACAGTTGCTTATTTTCAGATCTCAAAGATTTGCTAAATCATATTTTCAATGCAATTTCTAAAAGTATCATCCAGTAGTTTTAGGTCTTGTTTCCAAATAATGACCAACGGACCTTATACTAAACCTCCGCTGTCCATCCGTCCCTTCGAAACGTATATTTTGACCGTAACAGGTAGACACTTGAATCTTCAAATAATGTGTAATTTAATTACTATTATGACCGCTGTAACATGAAATCATAATAATTAACGAGTTCAAAAATAACTAAGAAACCGACTTCAACTGCCCTAAAGGTCTACAGCATTCATCCCCTGGAGTGTTCACTTGTAGAGGTAGAATTATCATGGTATTTTTTTTCTCTTAATAGAGATATCGCGTAACACAGATACAAAAAACATACAGTTGAACAGTCGGTTGAATATATACAAAAATAAAAATTAAAGTCCCATTACAAGAAACGTGTTAAATGTTGTACGGCAATACGTTGGTGGCATGTAACTCTTCCTATGGGAGTCCGGAGACTTCTTTTCTTTTTTACCCGCGACGGAACGGAGATAGTGTATGCGTTTAGGGTGAGAGGATGTTTGTTTGTTTGTTTGTGTGTTTGTTAATTTCTTTTTTTCTTCTTACTCGTATTTATCGTGTGGAGGGACCAGAGGCTTACTCGTTTGTTTTGATATTAAATGACGTGTTACGACATAGATGTTGAGAAAAACAAGTCGTTTTTCGTTGTAGTAATGACACTGAAACCCTGTACTTCTATCTAGGGATAATATTCTCATGAGTAACAATAACAAAGAGTGAAAAGAGAGCTCCTCTATTATTCCCTTAAAGGGCACGTGTTTTCCATTAGACGGCCGACATTATTAGAGGGAATATCAGATAACAAGATACGTTCACCGTTAATAGAAAATAATTAAATAACCTTAGACGTTACAGTCAGAGATCAGTTATATATAAGTTAATAATGCACAATTTGATAGATTGTCCCTCTCTAATGCATAGATTAAGTTGTAAGTGCCATAGACATAATGCAAGACACATAAAACTGGTCCATTTGCCTGAATACACTATGGATCATCACAGTTTGTGTCGATTGCAGTTTCATATTGTGATCATTACGTTATGGCTCGTGTGTGTCGGTATCACTGAGATAATAATCGTTTGTCGTTATCAAGCCGACATCGGCAGCTGACTGACGTCTATTATTTATCGATGAATGTCGATAATTCAGCGGTTTCAGCGCTGAATCAATTTTATAGTTAATGAGTTCTCAGTATTGATGACGCGGTAATTCATGATTTTAGTCTCGATATTCCATTTTGATACATCAAGTCAACGTCAAGTTGACGTTATTAAATGCATGTCATTGAATTATTTATAAACTGGGATGTTAGAATCAAATTATGTGTTTCAGTACACGTGTACACGTGTATTTCAGTATATATATTTATAGATAATATGATTCTAATTGCACTTTGATCAGATACCTGTTACTTTGTACTGATCATGAGTCTTCATTTTAGTTCAGTTAGTTTTATATCAGAATGATCTGAAACTCAGTAAAATCCTATCTCGGACACCAGACTTCTTATACCTTTACATCTTCAATTGTCCTGATTTATGTACACGCTATGAAAGTAAATAAATAAACATTTGAATTGATAAGTTTATAGAGGGTATTTTTTCTTATAAGAATCGTACACGTATCCACCTACTCGAGTAACGGAAAAACTTAATCATTGAAGCAAAGCTAGAGAGCGTACAGAAATAAATTAAATAAATAATGCGGGTAGAAATAACCAATTGTAGGAACATAAAGGGAACTATTGATCGTGATAAAAAGTAGCCTTTGTCCTTTTCCGGGCCTTCAACTACACCTATAAAAATCAAAGTCATTCTGACTCTCCGTTACAGCGTTAAGTAAGGACAAATTCACTCTCAAATTCTCTTTCAAACTCACTTTCAAATTAATATTTTTAGTACGGATTATGAACAAATAAATGAAATTAATAAACCAGTTACACATGCTACTCGTATGGGCCTGACTTTGTGTCTGCTACGAGTAAAACAACCCAAACCTGGTTTTAGTTAAAATTGAACGTATTAAATTAATTTTTTTAATGAACAACGCAATAAATCTATAGCTAGTCCACCGCAAGGAAACTTGTTTTAACGGGGGAAAACGCATCAAAATCGGTCCATCCGTTCGAGAGCTACGGTGCACAGACAAACAGACACACAGACATTGGCGTCAAACTTATAACACCCCTCTTTTTGCTTCGGGGGCTAAAACCGCGCCAACTCGATTTGGTATTTATTGTTTTCTAAATTGGCAGGGCTTGATAAACAAATACGAATATTTGTATGTTGTGTGCAGGTGATGGTAGAGACAGTGGGCGGGACGGCGTGGTGCGCGGAGATGCTGCAGGCGCGTGCGGCGGGGGCGGCGACGCGCGCGCAGGTCGCGGCCGTGGCAGCGCTCGCGGCCGCCGCAGACCGGTGCCGGGATCTCATTGCCATAACCGATGACCAGCAGAGGATACTAGTTAGTACACAATCAGTATTCATCGTCATAGTCGACAGCACAAATACACCTGTTGCAGGACTTACGTGATGGCCTCCCTAATAGATCGCCACATTGGACTTTGTATGTGAGACTTTGCCTTAATCACCACCTTTAAGTGCGTAATGAGAAGAAAATTATAACTCAATCTATAAATGTATCAGTATTATTATTATTAATATTGTTGCTAAATTAGCCTAAATTAGCTACGTCGATAAAAGGTAGTCTTGGATAGCAGTGAGCCATTTCTAAAATATTTTCCGCAAAAAAATGATTTTGACAGACACGCTTCAAACGCGAGCCCAAATTTCATACAGGAGTTCGTTACATCGCAGGAAAATTACAAATTTTCATAACGAGTAACGGATGTTTATAAAGCACCTCCATTAATCTCTGAAACAAAAACACGACAAAACACGGAAAGAAACGCGATAGTGATTAAACCATTCAATAAATCACATGGCAACCAGATTAATCATCCTACATCGCTACCGAAACATTATGTCTGTATGACGTACACGAGATATGTATCGCTAATCTTATCTAGTTTACGTAGTCGATAATGAATGGAGTGATTGTACGCTTCTTCGTAAATAGACGTACGTCAGAATACCTACTCGGACACACTTTTAGAGAACGTGCAGCGAAGATAGAGAAATTTGAAGTTTTCCCAAAAATTCCTCCGAAGGAGTCTTGTTAGTGTGAGTGAGCGAGGTCTGACACCTCACGCGTGTGAAGTACTAATCAGTGATGTGCGTTACTTCACTCATTATATTTATAAGGTTTGCGCTTCTGAATGGCGGGTTGAAGGTAACAAACTGTTTATGTTGATGTCTGATATATTATAGACTTATATTATGGCAACATTTTCCCAAACCACAGTGTCTCAAATGTATTTGTGTTCTCTCTGGGATACCATTCACTAAGGACAAACATCTTTACAACCTCACGGATGTCTTTGCTGAAGTGATTTGATATTGATCCTTCTTGCCTAGGAAACTAGATAGATCGTCAGCGAAGTCCTAAAGAAAGTATAAATATAGTTTTGACTCTGTCGTTTTGGAAAATGTTGCCATGATTTTGGAAGATTAGGTTATGAGCCCTGCAACAATATGGCTATTTTTTATTTATGATCTAAAATATTGAAAATTATATATTTGTTTTATGTTTTCCGTAAAATTGTAGAATGCCTTATACACACCATACCTCTACCAGTCTCTCTCTCTCTCTCTCTCTTTCCCATATTGTCTATCCCTTTCTCATATTGAAGACTTACATTTTGTTACGAACTTGTTGTGCTCATTCACCACCAGCTGACCAACAAGTCTTGGTGCCGCGTGCTGGGATGGCGCGTGGAGGAAGGTCCTCGGCCGCTGACGGACACGGCGGGGGGCGAGGCGCTGCGGCTGGCGACGAGCGGCGCACGCGACTGGGAGGCGCCCGTCACGCTCAAGCGACGAGCCACGCCAGATCCGCTCCTGCTGCCGTGCAGGGGTGCCGCTATAGCTTTGTCCAGGTAATTCAGATTGACATCATTGGACACTTCTATATTGAAACAGATATTTTTACAGACACATTAATAGCAGTAGTAACACGTAATGTTAGTAATACTTATATTTACTTGAGCCTCATTTGAGCTTGAGATCATTTACATTTGTCACTAATGGAAGCTATGAGACGACATTCGGTGAAGGGTCCCTTAAAGTATGAGGAGTATATTGAGTGTACGGGGCCTTAAAAGTTTGGAAACCGCTGGTCTAAGGTAGAATACTTTGAACTACTCGTATATAACGAAGTTCGTGGTTTTGGCTAGCGGTAACGGGGTCGGCCGTTGGATGGAAAATGGAACTCACTTGCTTCCTCGTTAGCTAAAGGCTTCAGCATCAGCACATTTTCTATTTAACGTTACTTCGCATTTTCACATTTTCTGTTACCATCAAGGTCGATGACGGGTGTTTAGATCAGTTTCAATACTCCACTGCTGAACACGAGAGTCCCTCATAGATCTCTGCGAAGAGCGGAAGTTCCATGATGAGATTTGCCATAATCACCACGATTGTCGGGCGTACTTACATAGTACGGTAGTATACGGTACGATACGGTAGTGTAGTACATTTAAAGGCTGCTGATCGTCTTCTGAACATTTTCGCCTTTTACGACACCTGGGAATACATGTGAAGAGGGTTTAGAATATGAATACAGCCGGTACGGCGCAAATCTATTGCAACCATATTATGAACTGTAAACATTATTTCAGGAGTCCCTCACACGTGGTGTACGTTTGCGAGCCGGCCTCCAGCTCGGAGCCGGAGCGTGGTCGGGGCTCGCTGCACTCGATCCGTCGCGGCTCCCTCGACGTGCGCTCCGTAGCGTCCGACGGGCTCAGACGCACCTCCCTTGCAAAGCTGCAGGGGCTGCCCCTTGAAGCGCCCATCACTAAGGTATATACAGCTTTTAAACAAAGTCTCGTTCATCCGCGGCTCTAGAAGAAAATTATAAATACAGTTCTAGCTTGCTTCCTTGGTTTTGCTGATAGTCCCTCCGTTCTCTGAATGTTACTCACGTCAGTTTCTTCATATTGAGGATTGATATGATTATCATGTCTCTTTTTTTTTACACTCCTTGACGAAATTACGCAGTAACAACAAAATCAAAATGTTTCTCACATTCAAGTCCGTTGTTGCTTTTACCAGAAAATGATATTTTGCTCGTAGCAGTGGTGACTCCAAGGGAGAAAACACTGGTTTGCAAAGAGCTTGATCTAAGGATGCCCCTGACAAAGTGATTAATCACCCACTCGCCGTCCTCGCCTCTAAAAATGTGATCCTGGAGCTGTCATTGACTCTCAGCTTGTAACTGAAAGAATTTTAAAACTGAATAATCACAATCATTTCAAACCGAGATAAAACATAGTTACAAATTCCGTTTCCAGGTGATATCCCTGCTGTCGACGGCATCTGAGGGGGCTCCGCCCTCGACGGTAGCATGCATCGAACGCGCGGTGGACATGCTGAGAACATCGGAGCTGTACTCTCCTCAGATGAGGGACGAGCCGAAGCTCAGGGTGGAAGACCCTATAGCCACGGACCTCATCGGGGCACTGCTGTCGGTGAGCATCCTCATTACATACTGTGTGGACTACATAAATTATGCCACAAGAACTAATTGTTCGTTACATACGAAATCTATTTTACCACAACCTTTTAAAATATGATTGATGGCTTTCTGAAGTAATTAATTATAATTTACGAAGCACGATGACACACGATGGTATTTTAACCAACAACAACAACAAAATTGCAAGAATGAAAATGGTGATTCAGTATCAAGTCGTACACGAATTCATTTTTGTCCCCGAATGATAAATTGATGTCCTATTTTAGGTAATTACTGCAAATAATATCCTATTTTATAAGATTATGGGCCAAAAAAATGTGTATGCAATCACTTAATGTTGATTTCTTATCTTTTAGTCGCCAATTACAATTATACAGTATAGTATACACTGTGTTGGCATAATTTTATGAGACTTTCAATAATATTTCCCTGTTGTATTTCCATCGTAAAAACATATTTTTTTATTTCTATATAACAGTAACATATAACAGTATTTCTATTTGTTGTAAATTATAATGTTATGGTTGAGAAAATATATGTGTATTCATTATTTAGAGGGATTGTGTAGTAGAATCCTTGTCAAGTTCACATTTTGAAACCCAACATACAAGTCAAGACAAAATCTAAAAGCATCCTTCAACTTTCACTTCGAATTTCAATTTGAACTTAAACCTGTATATACGAGTAGGTATGATAATCACATAAATACCTATCTATTAATTTTGGTTCTTTGTTTTTATTACTCAAATAATTTTTCTGTTATGGACCATCATAATATGAGTAACTACAAATAAACATGTATTTTGAGGAAACTCAAATGTATATAGATAAACTAAAAGCATGAAATTTGTAAATTAACGCAAATCTAAACATCTTTGCTTTAAATATTATTTTTATAATAACTGACGCTTTCGATTTCGTTGATAAATTTTATGTAAATATTGTTACATGAATAATACACTAGTATAAATTAACTATGTATATGTCACAGTGAGATAGCTGAATTCTAGTTTTTTTTTCGAAATACCTGGTCAACATGGATATTTATGGAATGTAGCAGTTCAATTTCTCGCTGTTTTCGAAAGCATTAAAATAGTTTGGATTTTATATTTATAATGGGTCTGCACTTGGCGTTCATCTTACCTCTATAATAAGGCCGTTGGATGAAAAGCGTAGTGAAGAATGGAAAAAAATAGGCTAGTTGACAAAATTTGAAAACTTGGTTAATTATATACTTTAATCTATATTATATCCCCAAAAAGCTATATTTTAAAGAAAAAGCAAAATTTACATTACGTATTTTGTATTTAAAAAAAGCAATTTATATTTCCCTCGAAAACGCTGAATAGTGTCATGGCGTCTTGAATGACGTCACAGCTCGCGAAATAACCTGCTCTGTGGTATGAAAACGTCAACAACAACAATGATGTTTTGCGAGGCGTGACGTCACACTTTCTTGCGCCGCGTTCTTCGTGTTCGTTGTCACGTGACCTAATGCCTATTTTTTTCGAATCCATTTTCTAAAAATATTAATAATCTTTAACTTTTTTGAGAAATATACTAGTTTTTTCTTATCTTCGTCTCCTCATTTATAATTAGAAACTATAAACCAAGCAATTTGTTATTAGTGGAAACAGGCCTATTCAAATGGCATACTTTTTATTTGTTTTTACGTTGAGACTGCTTAATAGAAAGCGTTAACAACTTATGTTATTAGACATTAAAATAGGTTCACTATGTAGAGAGAAAACTATAAATATTGCCATCTCTTTTATTTTATTTCAAGCTCTTAGTTTTTTCTAAGTCCCAAAATAAGCTATCTAACTGGAACATGTACATATATATAATTGTTTACTAACATAAATATTTACTTTTTTATGGTCCTGTTCGGCCTGGGAAAGCGGGAGCAAGCGAACTCAAACGTTATGTATATGGTAGGAGGTTTGGAATTACAAAAGCCTATCCTTCTCTTTCCAAAATTGTCATGTCTAGCTGTTTAGCTCATTTGCTCGTTAGCTAAATAGAGTTTAGAGATAGCTTATATAGGTGTTCATTCTAAAATCACTCATCAAATTCTTTGCAGAAGTCTGTCAAAATTAAATCTGGTCTTGGTTCTCCCAAGCTTTCTAGTATCGCCGTCACAAACGTTTTCGCTCACATACATGTCTCATACAATTCATTTAAAATCTACTAACCTTACTAGGTAACAAAAAGTCTTCTAACTCTAGTCTGTTTTCATTTCCCTTAAAATCTTTTTGGTGTTCCTTGTTTGCTTTTAATTAGCGCCAACAGAATAATACCTGGATTCCTTCTGTTTTGTTTGAATAACCTCGCCAATTAGAGCATGCCTTAATAACTGGAACCTAATTGTAAATGGCTGTATTCCGGTGATGTTGGAAGGGAACATGATGCTAATTGTGTCTTTGGTAATAAGAGCATTGTTACTGAATGTAGTTGTTGTAATTATTCCAGCAAGGACCCACCAACGTGCTGTCCTCGAGGAGAAGTAGCAATGACTCAACGGTCGTCAGATCGCAGACGAATAGATCAAATATAAAACACAAGGTAAATCAATATCGTATATATATATAAATTTCAAAATATTTATGCCAAATTTCATAAAGAGTCTGTTTGAAAATATATGCGTAATTAAGTTCGCTCTTAATGAATCGTAATATTATATAACTAATAAACAAGTTATCTAAACTATTATTTTTAGTATGAAGTACAGAAGAAGTTGGACATGAGGAGGTATCACTGCGAATTTTATAGATCTATTGTTTCAATCCCCTATGGACCAAATCACCTCCCCAAGACCAATCTCGGTCATAAACCGCACGATAGGTCTGGTTTTGGAGGACTTGATAAGTATCAGCAGTGCGGCAGTGTGGACTCCAAGGTGTTTGTTTCTGCTGTGATGCAGGGCGTCACAGTCACAGAGGATGAGGATAGGCGTTTCGTCATCATCCTGACAGAACCCGCAGACTTTGCTGTCGCTCAGGCCCATGTAGCTGAGGTGTTGGTTTAACTTGCAGTGCCCAGTTAGGGTTAGGGTATATTTACGGTTTAAAAGAAAACTTATACGATCATAGTATCTTAAAACACATGCATGCTTTTTACTCTGTCTGTATGCTAACAGACATCAGGTCAACTCCGCGAGCTGCTGGACACGGCTCTGAGCTGGGAGTTCGAGATCTTCCGCCTCGAGGAGCTGACGCGCGGCCGGCCGCTGGTCCACCTGGGCCTGGCGCTCATGGCCGGCCGCTTCGACGTGTGCGCCACGCTCGAGTGCGACGAGCGCACCCTGCTGCACTGGCTCACCGTCATCGAGTCCAACTACCACGCCGTCAACACATACCACAACTCCACGCACGCAGCCGACGTGCTACAGGTGGGTAGTGTGTACACATATCAACTACCCAGATTGTCTTTTTTTTTTTTAAATTTAACAAAAGAAGTTAATTTTGATATTCATTGCTTTATAGATAACGTCAGACCAATACGTCTCATATTGTACTTTAGTTCTAATCATTTATGACATGGCCAATCGAATCAGGCGAATCTGAGACGGCCAATCAGATGCAGATGAGGGGGAAGATCCCCCTACGCCCTGCTCAACTAATAACTGAAATGAATTGTTTTTAATAGAAATAATGAACATCCGTTGTCTCATGTACATGTAGGCTAGTCAGTGATTTTGACAATACTTAAGTCGTCATAAGTCAATACACCGGAAAACGCGTACCATGACCAACATTTTAGTAAAGGCCGCGGAGAGTCGCTGGATACCAGTGACTCGGAGACGGTCAATGTGGCATACCATGGAGGAGGCATATGTCCAGCAGTGGACACTTCTTGGCAGATGATGATGAAGTCGTCAACACGTGCGATCATCGATCGCAGTGAGTCCCACCCGAGTGTTAACTTTACAAACACATATTATGTCAAAATAAATGTTGTATGACACGCGTATTACTTTCAATTCTGCAAAAATGCATTATCATTATGTCCAACTAGTACCACTCTTATTATACTATTCTTAAAAAGCAATGCTATAAATATATCAACGATTAATAAGACATTTAAGTGTCAGTCGAAATGCACTGATTCAAAATAAATCATAAATATATAAATTAAATGAATATTGTTTCATGTTTCAGGCCGTAGCATACTTCCTGGAGAAAGACCGTCTGAAGAACGTTCTGGAGCCGCTGGAGGCTGCGGCGTCGCTCATCTCAGCAGCGGCGCATGACATCGACCACCCGGGGATGTCGTCCGCGTTCCTCTGCAACTCGCGACATCCGCTCGCAATACTATACAACGACCAGTGCGTGCTAGAGTCACATCACGCGGCACTCACTTTCAAACTCACGCTCAGTAAGTTGGAAAAATCATCAACTTTTAAGCTTTAATATATAGCTATAGCTCAAAGGAAAAATCATACCAAACTCACAAATGTTTATTACATTATGTCTTCTTCATGGGGGAAGTTTGTTTTAATACCTACTTTTGTCAATCGAATTGTTAGTCGAAGTAAGGGCTCAGTTACAGAAGTGTATGTTTTACCTGTGCTCTTGGACTGTTTATAAACGGACGTTCGACGACACCAGCAGGATGGTGACGCCATTATCTGGCAACTGGTGAGGTGATGTAGCCGCTCATTCACACACCTATTGTTACTGTTTGGACACGAGGGGTGCAGTCCGTGTGTCCTGCGTGTCATTTGTAGAGATCTATTGTGACAGTCCCCTATCGATCAAATCATCTCCCAAAGACTGACCTCGGTCATGAACCGTACTATTGGTCTGGGTTTAGAGGACCTGATACTGTCCGTTGTAGCAGTGTGGCCTCCAAGGTGTGACGAAGAGCATCACGTGGCAGAGGACGTGGATGGGAATTTCCTCATCGTCCTCACAGAATCTGTAAACCATGTTGTCGCTCAGGTCCATGTAGCTGAGGTATTTATTTAGCTTGCAGTGTCCCGTTAGGATCCGGGTCAATATCCTTAATTAGTTCCTGCTAAGCGAAAGCGTCTACCAGGCCGTCCCCCTACTAGATGGACCGACGACCTAGTTAGAGTCGCAGGGAGTCGCTGGATGCAGGTGGCTCGGGATCGGTCGATGTGGCGTACCATGAGGGGGGCCCATGTTCAGCAGTGGACGTTTCCCAGCTGATGATGAAGCGAAAGCGCTTCGTTTGCGTACGAAGTGTTGTAGCCATTTAGAGAAGTTTTTGAGTAGTTTTCGCCAGGTGTGTCCTTGTCGGTGCGTCCACTGGCTAAAATTAACACACCGATTTACGAATGTGCGAAGGCCTATCACATGAGACACTAACATGTACGTCCCGCCCGCAGATGACGATCGCGTGAACATATTCAAGAATCTCGACCGTGAAACGTACAAGACGGTGCGGCACAACGTCATCGACATGGTACTGGCCACAGAGATGACGAAGCACTTCGAGCACCTCGCCAAGTTCGTCAACGTCTTCTACGCCAAGCAGAGTGGGAGCAAGGAAGACGGCATGCACACAGATGTGAGTCTTACGCGATTTACTATCGTGCTAAGGCCTTGTTTGAGTTGATGGTACATGATTATGAACACGGAGGCGAGGCTTAGTAAATATCTGCAAAAATAAAAATAAATATCGTTGGATATAGCAGGTTTGATTACGGTAGTTTTGCTTTCGCCATTTTTCTATATCCGCCTGGTTATCTAGTTCTGACGCTAAGTGACGCTGTTAATAGAACCGTTTTGATCCAACATGCAGAGATAGCATATTGCCTTATTAAATTGACTTTTTTCTTCAAGCTGATTTTATATCCACCGAGTGTCTCATGACGAAGCAAAAATAAAATAATCGACTGTAATTAATTTCATTTCGTTTCAGGAACCTTTATCGTTACTGGACCCATCGTCGCTGACGCTGCCAGAGAACGTGGTCTTAATAAAAAGGATGATGATCAAGTGCGCTGATGTCTCTAACGCATCCAGACCGCAGAAATTCGCCTTCGAGTGGGCAAGAAGGTAACAATCGCTTAACCAGTTAACAGATAATGTTGAGTATTTCCAACAAATAATATTATCGAAAAACGATTTAAAGTTTATAAAGAAATATGTAATGTTTATGGGGAACATTCACTTTGGATAGCACGCTATTTATAGGCAAATATATTACTGTTCGTTATTGTTTCATCGTCAATCTCAAAATACTAAAAAAAATTATTACAATTATGAAATTACATAACTGTGTACTGTAAAAATGTGAAATGAAAGTAGTAAAACAAGTAAATGCGTTCAAAAAGAACTGGAGACTGACTTCAATTGCCCTAAAAGTCTTCTTTTACTAAGGCAAATTGAAGATTTATGTCGTTTTCTCATGGATGCCGTTGTCAGAACTGGACCAATTTATAATTGGACCACACGGGAAGCACCACTTTTCAAATAAATAAAGAATCATCAAAATCGGTTCACCCTAAACAAACATAAAAACATACCATACCAAAAATTAACCAGTCTCATTTAGTATTAACTGAAACTACTCATATTTCAGTTATAGTAACGTATTGTGTGTGTTTTTTGCAAATAGTTAAGGTCTCTAAACATACACTTGACATTTATCTTTACATTTTACATTATCTGTTTATTTATTTTGACATTTCTGACCTTCGGTTATTATTGGGGTTTTGTATTTGTTTTTAGATTTACTAACCTAGGCTAGCAATTTACTAACAAAAAATGAATGATCCTCTTTGCATCACGCGGTTGTCAACACAGCCTGGCCACAAATAGACTAGTACCTAATCTATACAAATAGCCTTGTTGGCTACTTTGGACAGTAACCTAATGAGAGAGCCAAAAATCGAGTTACATCTACATCACTAACTCGACTTTGGTTTTCCACGGACAAGCTCCTCGTATTCTTTTCGTTTAATTAAACCAGTAAAATAAATATTATCTTTAATTGTTAACTTAATACTAAGTAAAAGTGTGTATTGTGTGTTGTTCAGGATCGCTGAGGAATACTTCCTGCAGACAGATGAGGAGAAAGCCAAGGAGCTGCCGGTGGTGATGCCCATGTTCGACCGCGCCTCATGCTCCATCCCGCGATCACAGATCGGCTTCATAGACTACATCATCATTGATATGATGGAAGCTTGGGCCGGTCAGTACAACACTCACTGATAACTTGCTTCTTGCTTTGCAATAGCTACGTGTGCCCGTTTCCTTGTGTCAGATTGTGGATGGCGGAAAATGCAACTAAGGGAAAGCTTCACAATCACAAAAAAAGTCTGGGCCTTTAACCATTCCTGTAGAAAAATTCAAGTCACTCTGACTCTCCGAATCGACATGAAGAAAGGACCAATAAACACACTTTAGCATTTATTGTATTAGTGCACACATAGTGGGGCTGATGATCCGGGCGCGTTTGATATTCAGTGTGAATCGTTGCGTACTCGTTTTGGTTGGTGGTCGCCTCGCCTCGCCAGGTACGACCATACTCTCGTCAAATTACAGTGTAGCAACTGTTTTGGTCCGATACTGAAATCTATCGTATAAACAGTTACTCATTTATATAATAAATGTAACCACGAACCAGAAAACGCCACAAACACTAGAATTTAAACTGATGTTATGAACTTTACCCTCAGCGTTCCTGGACATGCCCGAGCTGGTCGCCCATGCCAAGAACAACCACCAGCGCTGGCGGGAGCTGGACGAAGCTGGCGTCACGACTATCGCGGACGTCAAGCGTGCGCAGCGGCAGAACGCAATACAACCCGCGCCCAACAGCAGCCAGCAACCCACCGCTGAGGAGTAAACCTGCTATGTACGAGTACATCAACATCATATAACGACACTTTGTACTCCTTATTTCATACGCTCTTGAGATTCTTTCTACAGATTTTCTTTTGTCAAATACGCTGCAGAGTACCTAGACACAAATTGCGAAGTTTATCGCCCGACTATTGGACGGGTACATTACGCAAGGAAACCTTATATTGGTTTAATTAGAAATAACCGACTATTAGGGACAACGTTTATAGATAACAAAAGCGCTTAGTTTTTGTAAGCTGAAGCATATGATTATTTTATTATTATAAAATAATGCCTTGCTCACCTCGTCTACTTTATGAATTTGATTGCTTTTGTTACTAATACAATTTCTTAGTAAGTTCAGGAGCCGTATAAGTAAGGTATGTGTCTACATATAAGCATTAAGAACAGTTTTGGTGTATAATTCAATATTACTAAAGAAGAGTTGTAAGAATAAATTGTAAAAAATATGAAATGTAACAAATTGGTAAAGAGGTTTCGGTCAAAGTGGTGACCACGATATTTAATAATAACGGACTGACATTAGAGAGAAAGAGAGAGAAGGATGAGAAAGAGGGTATATTCAAACCGTTTCAAAGGCACCTACCATGTTTATGCGATATATATCTGCGAATACACTTTGGTTGTATCTCGGGTAGTAGGTATCTACTATCGTCGTAGCGAGTGGTTTGAATATCTTAAAGACGTGAACTTCTCTATTTTATATGTCATATTTTATCGACGAGTTGACAGGACAGACGATTAAAATAACGATGCAGAGTTATATCTGCTGAAACTCTTAAACGTAATAGAAATAAATTGAAGGGTCAAATGATTTACGGATGACGTGAAGTTGTTGTGACGAGGAGATATGAGCGCGTTATCCGGTAGCCATTGTAGGAAGGCGGGATATCATAAGAAGAAGGGAATGTGACAGAATGCTAGGTTCCCTGCCTATATGCATTTGGAATGTCAACGTTAAAAGTCTGAAACGGATCATTGGCATGAACAGTGCCCGACGGACATGTCCGAAAATACGCTTATTTTATACTTATTATATCCGTGTTGGTGTGGATATCATTGAAATTATAATTGTTGATATCTACTTTTTTACGTAGTTGTATTTATTAGGGAATATTAAATCAAAAATATTTACTGTATTTAATGTCTACTTTGGGATTTTTTCATAATTAAACTAATACAATTTATGAAGACGTATTGTAGTTGCCATTTACACGGGTATCCTAGTTTTTGTGTAAGTACATTTAATGTAATGTTATACAAATGAATCCGTGATAGAAGTGCCATACTATAAGATTGGCAAACTTTCATGCACCCACTAGGTATTGTCTGAGTAGTACTTGCCTACGTAGCATGGGAGTACTACATCATTTCGATCATTACATCCCATGACAGATAGTTCGTCAAACGACCACTTATTTTCATCAACTGACTATTGCCAAAGCCCTTATCTTTAATCTTACAAAAATTGGTCCATGTATACACTCGAGCTTTCAGAGAAATCCTATTTTTATATTAAACTTTTTGTAGTGTGTGCCGAATCTTCTCGGCGTCATATCAAATTTTTCAAAATTAATTTATGTACTAATATTTCGACTCTATACATTTTCGTTTCATTCCTGATGATAACGTTAAAACTTTAAACGTCGTGTAGTAGATGTTAAAGATTGAATTGAATAAATACATTTTATATTACTTAAGTCACTTGAATATTTAATATAATTTATATTCGAATAAGGTCTAATTAGTATTTGTATAAATATATAAACTTGTATTCGTCGTACGACGCTGGTATATTGTATAACTTTATCGTGTAATTAATAATCATAAAAGATCGTAAGAATACGCTTCCTTGTGCTCAATGTCAATACATAACGGTCTAAAGTTATATGTACTGTGTACTTCAATATTTGATAACAATAACATATATAATACAACTTACAACTATAGTATGTATGTATATACTATTGATTGGAGTAAACGTTTTGCTATTTTATAACTTAGAATAACGGTGTTCAATCTCAACACTATATTTTTAACAAAAATATACCAAAACATGATTTACGCCTACTAACAATTCGTTCCCAAATTATGTAATATATTAGTTAGTTAAAACATTAATTTGCTAGTTAGCTCAATTTTAAATTAATTTCTATTTAGATTAACCTCGATTTGTGGGAGATGTTGGTTTGATCTAATGAAACTAAACATGTAACTTAAGCCCATCACCTGGAGTATACCTAACACTGAATGTCTTGTTTATAATTGTAACTGAAGTTAGCTAATGGTTAAAGTGTGTTTGATCGTAACAATAAGACCCATTGGGGGCTGGTCCCTGCTTTAATGTGGAGTTAAGACATTGTTGTTGTGAATTTTATATGATCGGTCTGCGATGTGTTACCTAGATATATGTAGTTAGTATTACAGACAACAAAATTATACAGAATAAACTCTTTAAGGGTGACATGCAATCATTTGTCGCTTTAATGCTTATGTAATTGTTTAATAATTTACGGATTAATCGTATCTTCTATACGATTGAGTAGAAATTATGAAATAATAGGATGGGTATACAACCTAAAGGATATTAATTACTTATGAAAGTATGAACCCAGAAACTATTGGGTATTGTCTAAAGTACTCTAAAGTCAAAACTTATTTCCATGTTTTACGAAAAAAAGATGATAGTCACTCTCCTATTTCGACAAGGGAATTAGTGCTAGAGTAGAAGGATCTAATGTGCATTAAAGTTGTTATAGTCAAATTATTTCGTTTAAAAGCCGTATTTAAAGCCTTGCCAGGAATATATAAGGTATGTCCAGGGGGAGCTGCGGTGATATCAAATATGTTTCCATCTACTATTACGAGATTTTCATGGTCAGCAATCAGTTTCAAGGAGAACTTTCAACAGGGCGCGGCACCTCATACATTCGATTACACAATACGATTTCTTCTAAATATTGCAGGTTAAAGCGACAAATATTTGTATGTATATTTTAGATATCTTAAAAGGAAATTGAGCACGATTCTATGTAAACATGTTTTAAATTCACTTCCAATAAGAAGACACTGTCCTTCACTTATATTTCCTAAGCCAAGAAAGAAAGAAATAGGACGTTGAAAATTCGTTTTATTCGTGTATTTAGTGTACTAACTTCCGTATAATATTCCTTTCTTGATTCTGAAATAGGAAAAGGACGGTGCAATTTTTAAAAAATGTGTTTTTAAATAATGCTCATAGAGAATCGCGCCCAAAGGTTGCTTCAGTTTTAATACCTATTACAATGTTGATCTGATAGGTGTACATGATCAAAATTTTGTTTAGTTCCCAATGGCGCGGCGGGGGCTTTGTTTTATTATTAATTTCGTATTAAAACTCAAGCAATGATTTTTAAACTAAAACATTAAATTAAATTTCGGATGAATGTCTATGTTCAAATAAAATGAATGAAATTGTTAAGTGTTGTAAATAAAGGAATAATTCCAACTTATTTATTTCCTTCTTATCTCATTTCTGAAAGAGTAGAAAGAGCCTTGTGATATTATTACCCCACAGCATCTATTAGCTTTTCAACCGCCTCCGAGGCCTAAGGGCTAAATGTTGGACTCACAATCGGACTAAACCCGGGTTCGAATCCCAGAGGGGGTACCTGTCGGTACTCGGTCTGGTTAGTGGTAGAGCATTTTCTATGTCCGGCTGCTAGCTGCCACCATGTTACCTAAGTCTGCCGCCAAACAGCAGTCTGTGTCTAGAAACCGCTCGCTACTCCACTGACCTACTTTTAGATTATGCGATCCTAGTACATGTCAGAACGGCCGGCCGCCATTCGTATGAAAACTACGCAGACTTATTGGAGAACTCCATCGACACTAGTGTGTAAATTGAAGTTTATATAGAGATGGTAATTCGAATTTAAAAGATAATGAGTATCCAGTATCGATTGAATTGTTTTATGTGAATTAATCTAATTGTAAAGGTACTTGTATCTTTGATCACAGCTTTGATATACAGCAATCAGCAATCGCATTCAAACAGGCAGAGCGAGACAGCTATAGAAAGAGAACACAACAATAGAAAGAGATGAAATGTTTATTTTACTTTTCACAAATGTATTTTTTTTAATTCCGATAATCGTGTGAAAATATAAATTCAATCTCGTTCCAACTTTTTCACAATAGTCGTACCTCGATGGAATATTGAATACACTGTTGACACTAGTGTCGAAATGTACTATTTAGCCTAGAACATGGCACAATAAAACAAGGTAAACGTCACGATTAGTGCTGCCAATAATTGGCAATTAGGAGTTTTAGTACCGAGGAACGCAGCTGATGACGTAGGCTTGTCCCCCGGCTGTCACAGGAATGGCGTAAGGCTTAGCATCTTATTGTACCATGGCAACGAACTGCAAAGCCGAAGTGCGGTTTAATTGCCATTTCAATGCAGCGGGTATTTTTAAATAAAACATCGAATATCCATAATAAAACCTTTTTTATTATAAACAATAATCAAAAAACATTTTTACATTATAATTAATTACAATTCCAACATTTCGTTCACCATAAATGCAGTTTACAGATTACCTTCGATAATATATATTAACTATTCTTTGAGACAATAAAATGATAAATTAATAAGACATTCATAAACCTGTACACGTCATATAACTACAATTAAAACATTTGAAAAAATAACCCTTCATACTTACTTTAACGTATTATTTCCTGTACAATAAGTGATGGAATGAGACAGAAACAATCTTGTTTAAATTATGAATTTCCTGAACTAAGTAAGTACTCTTGCTTTGCTTGCAGATTGGACTAATATAATTCATTATTCATTAAAGTATAAAACGACAGAAAAATAAGGCAACTATTAAGCTGTAAGAAAAAAACCCCGGGAAAAAGGCAAATTCCAGAGCCTTTGGATATATATATAATTTGCCCGAAACTTCGGCGTGATTCCTTTTACACAGCTTAAAGTTACGTTTTTTACCCGGTGTTCTTTTCTATAGTAAATGTAAGAAGACCGGTATTGATTTTTCTAAAACTATCGCGTAGGCGGGTTTCATCATTCTCAATAGAAATAAGCTAACAATACTACATCGAAACAATGATAACCAGTTTGTTGCCTCGTACAGGCCCTATCTACTTTAACTAATTTATTTAAACATTCACGGCAGAATTCTTTCAGGCACCGGAACGCGCGTTATTAGCCCACTGAGATTAAATACATTGTTTTGTCAAAATTTGACCTGGTGCTCCATAAAACATCAAACCTTTAAGAGGTTATAATCGAAACAACAACAAAACTACATTCCAGCAACAAGACTTGTTTTCAGTAAAATCTTTTCCGCTTAATACGTTCAATGCTTCTTCAGATTATCAGTAGTCTACGACATAACAACATGTTCAAGGATTTCATTGTGTTTGGAAATCTGAGCGATATAAACGTCTGTAATTACTTCTATACTGCTTTTGAAACGTTACAACAAATATCAACTTTAAATCACTTTCTACGTCCATCTGTTACCTTCAATAACTAACTGAACACATCGATTTATCAGTACCTGGTTATACGCTCGCTTTCAATTAGGTTTTGTAGGGATAGATAGATACAGTCTATCTCTGCCATTTTTATAGAAAAACGAATGCGTTTTATGACAAACAACTATGGATGGAGAGAATATCTTGCGTTGAGAGTTTAAAAATAAATTCGAATTCAAACTTCTAGCAGAAAATCCTATAGTGCGATTCATTTATTACGTAAGACGATTTAACGGGGTGTCGACCATGTCTTAATTTTCTTTATAAGAGGGTGGGACCTAGAGTTAAAATCGTACTTTGAAATAGCTTATTGTATTATATACATTGTAAAGATTACTGAGACTGATAATTTAAACTCAAAGAATAACAAAATCTCATTACAATGTGTTCCAAATATCCTCCAAAACATTTCTAAGTTTAACAGGGCACATTTATGTCAATTAAATAATAATAAACTTTTATTCTGCAATCTTGTCTTCAAAATTCTCTCTATTTTACCCATAAGTGATATTTCAAGCGAGAATGCATGTCATTAAAAATCCCTCGTTTTACATTCCTTTCTATAAAACTTTAAGGAGTCGTATTTTTTTGTACATCTTTTTCGCTATGACGACAGGTCGAAACAACTTTAGATTTTAATAATTTAAATTACTATATAATATGATTCAATCAGTTCATATATATTATTTATATAACCATTCTTAAAGGTTTCAGAAGTCGTTTAACATTTAAGGTTTTGATTTATTTTTGGGTAACAGTCTCTTTCTACATAACTTGCATTTTAGACAGTATGTACATGAATATTTTACATGTTAATGGTGGACAGTTTATTACAATATATTTAAGTTTAATACATTTGTAAATATGTGCATTTAATCATATATTACTAACAAACCAACGACTACCAGTCATTTATTATATTTCGCCTTAACTTCTTAACGACGAAATCGAATTTCGCAATACATTATTAGGAGAGAGATAGTTACAGCTATGACACGATTTTACTTCTCTTTCTACCCTGTTTACTGAACTATCCGTGCGAGCAGTCTAGCAGGCTACGTGTGCGAGGTAGCCACATTATGACGTCACACGAAACGTCAGTGCACAGTATTGGTAATACTTCCTACATTACTTCGGCATTGGATCTAGCTAAAATGTCATTTACAATTAAGCAACTTTAGTTGAACAACTGGTCCAAAGCGACGGTCGAACGACTTATTTCGATCAAATGCTCCATATTCGATCATTCTATTCGACCAAAATCGCCTAAAAGTATAAGTCTCATGAAACTATGCTTAGACAATATCATATTTGTGTTTAAATGTCATTTGGCCTTTGTCCGAAAACATACGGAAAAAATTGTTTTAATTTATTATAAATTTATTTTGCCATAATCTTTTTAAATACAATAGACGACTTTGATAAGTAATTACGTAAAAATAGGAGATCGAATTATAGTGTCGCTAAATAAATATCATTAAAGTTAACTTTATTGTGGGCTACAATAGCCGTTACGCAGCTAATGGTCCCTAGATGGCGTTTTGAACAATAATCAGAAACAGTGCGTGTAAATGAAAATTGTGATTTACTACAAAAAGACAGCTATCCTATCAAGATCATGGTAAAATAAATTTTTTATGAAACTTTAATCGAGCTAATAAATTTAAAGATAAATCAGAACCATGTTTTGTTTAACATTAATAAGACGTATGCCCGTGGCATGGCAGGCCAAGTACCATAAACAACAGAGTTAAGTAACATTTCATATTATTACTAAATGCTAAAAAGTATTGTGCTGGAATATCTTTTTTATTACAAATGAATTTGTTACGAGATTATGAGTAATCGTTTAAAATGTCATCGTGCAGACATTTTGCCCTACTCTGCCAAATAATGCATTTACAAAGGAATTAGACACAAACAGTGCAGCTTTATCAATCGCCTTACACTAACTAACCATAGACAAATCAGTTACATGATAAAACACGTTCATTGGCGTATATAGAGGGGGCGAGGTGTAGAGAACACACAAAATAATTTCACATTCGGATTTTTTCAAGTATGGATTTATTTTCTATTTTTTTTTTCAAGAATAGCTGGTTCCATAGCTCGCTGAGTGACTTTGAAATTATTGTTTATTCGGGTAAGAGTTAAGAAATAAAAGATAACCAACGAATCAAATTCTGTTTATTACAGAACTTTAAGTGCAGAACCGACACGAAAATTTACGGCCGAGAAATAACTTAGAATTTCTTTAAGCAATTATTAAATTATTATGTGAAAACCCTCTATATACGCAAATGGACACGTTGAACCTAACATAATGCGCAAGACCAGAGGTAACAGGGGCCAGCATATAAACCCCCAAATATAACACAGTGACAATTCCCATGGCCAGGCACCGGATGAACCTCCTCAAAATGAAAGTGTGGGATAGTGACAGGTTTACTCCCAATGGAACTTCGAGAGGTATTCTACGTTTTTCATACAATTTAAAAAATATATTTCTTATATATCGTGTGATCGTCTTAAACATTTAAAAATAGAATATTCAAAAAGAACTTTTGGGGGAAATAATATATACATCGCTCACAAGAAATTTTACAGCCTCTTGAACATTTATGAAAATGTATATCATGTCCACCAATACCATATTTAATTCACCTTGTGACATTTCTCTCAACGCTCAATAGGAACGCATGGTGTGAAGAAGCATATATTTACTAATCTGACCGTATCGAGGACATGCCTGTCCTGTTAGAAAACAATACCTGAGGAAATTCCTTTGTCAGTAAACAGTCTTCCCCCATACAATGAACATAATAACGCGACATCAGTTCGCGTCCCTGCTACGTTACCTTACACCTAACCGAGCGTCTGGCGTCGCGCCGGACATTCACCGCTAGATGGCGATAGGCTTGTCCTTGCACTGTTGTACCACGTAGCTGGTGAATCGTTTCAGGAACTTGGGGTACTCTCGCTTGTAGACGGCCCGCAGCACGCCCGCCGGCGCCCACCCGCCGGGGTTCACTGACGGGAACAGTGAGATATTTAGTTTAAAAAGATCGAAAATATTTAAAAAATCAGTAATTTTGGGTTTACATACAACAACAAGGCTCACAGTTTCTGACCATCGTCATCATCCCCAGAGCCATCTGCGCCTGGCTCATTCATCTGATGAGCCAGGCGCAAGCTACCAAGCGAGATAGAAAATGCCATACCACTAATCAAACCGAGAACTGATAGGTACTCCACGGGGAAGCGAAGTCGGGACCTCTGGATTGCAAGTCCAAGCGTGTAACCATTAGGGCTCAACGGTTAAACTTGACGTACTTGCCCCCGGAGGATTCTTTTTTGTATAACTGATTTGGACTTGGCCTTCATCTCAACTAATGGTATTGCGATGCGAGCGATGCACAGACTTAGCCAGCATGGTGGTAGCTTGCCAGACAATATAGGAAATGCCCTACCACCAACTAAACCCGAACTTTCACATTGTGTGATCGGAAACCTATTCAGAAGCAGAGATCGCATAGTAAATCTTGAGTGAGTCAAAGCAAATTTATTTAAAAAATGTCATTAACATGTCCACCGCCTATTTAGGAAGAGCGTCCTGTAAGGGCGAAAGAAACTCTACAGATCTTTAAAAAATTATACGCAAATAAACACGGTTACACATGACATCAGGCTATACATTTCCCAAATAAGTTGACCTTTGATCGTATGGAAGGCTAGCTCAGCAGCAGCGCTAGCTCAGGTTACACTGGAAATGAATAGCTTAATATGTAGCCGTGTGTAATGTATGAATGTAGATCGTATATTGTTGGTTGTTTACCTGTGCTGCAGTACGCGATGCTGGTGGTGATGTTTTGCCGTGTGGGCTGCTCTCCCGCCGGCCACGTGCTCCGGCACGCGAGACATACCGTCACGAACAGACGGATGCACGCACCAGTGTTAGGCTGAAACATTACATTATATATTACATTTACATCAACAGCCTGTATATGTCCCCACTGCAGGGGCTCAGACTTACTCTCCTGCAGAGAGTGTATGTGTTCTGAACAAAATTCACCGATTTACGGTGGGAGGCGAGGCTACGACACTAAAGTTCATGTCAGTGTATCAGAAAGGGACAACATGAAAAGACGTCAGCACGTGTC
Source organism: Carcina quercana (assembly GCA_910589575.2). Classification (NCBI taxonomy): domain Eukaryota; kingdom Metazoa; phylum Arthropoda; class Insecta; order Lepidoptera; family Depressariidae; genus Carcina; species Carcina quercana. The sequence continues at coordinate 5,675,951 of OU342440.2, read as the reverse complement.
TGAGAAATTAAGAATTCGAGCATTTTGTTTATTTAATTTTATACCTGTGAAATACTATCCCACCTTTTGTGCAACTTGTAGTACACATTCCACGCTATTTATATTTATATTTTGATTTTAATCATCATCATCAGCCGGGAAACGTCCACTGCTGGACGTAGGCCTCCACCTGCATCCAGCGACTCCCTGCGACTCTAACCAGGTCGTCGGTCCATCTAGTAGGGGGACGGCCCGATAGACGTTTCCCGATACGTGGTCGCCACTCGAGAACCTTTACTCCCCACCGATTATCGGTTCTTCGAGCAATGTGGCCTACCCATTGCCACTTCAGCTCACTGGCTCGTCGAGCTATGTTGATGACTTTCGTTCGTCTAAGGATTTCTTCATTCCTGACCTTATCACGTAGAGAAATGGTTTTAATAATAACTCATAATGTGACTTTGAACAGAAAGTCCTCGCGTAAGATCAAAAGCGTTACCCCGCATGCACCCTCCACTGGTTATTCTTCTCCGTGGTCAACACAACTCCTCTAGATATATAGTGCTGACATCTCTTCTACTATTATAAAATCAACAAGTGTTGTGCGATGTGATCTCACCGGATAGTCAACGTTTGTTGTGGAATGGTTGGTGACAGCGTAGTTGTGTTTGTCGGCTCGCACGTGCGACCAGAACAGCGCGTCCCGCTGCGACGCCGGCCAGATCCGCTTGAACGTTTGATGGAACACAAGCGTGTCGGACGATATCTCCTCCACTATTGTCATCGTCTCCAATGTCGCTGAAAATTATATGAATATATTGATCAAAATTCTATTGCACATTTCGTCAAAACAAGTCAAACTAAGAGAAAGGAAGTGCGCGCTGATAAGCCACTTCCGCTTTGCCATTGTCAGTCAGTCGTAACTAAAGTACCTTAAAACATACTGTTCAAAAATTAACTGAATTAGATTAATTAATTTAAAAAAATTAACATGGTATCGTACAAAACAAAACTTTATACTATCTTTAATTTCTAAGTTCTCATATAAGTGGCATAATGTTTTGTGAAAATAAATTCCTTCATCCCACCTGACGGTAAGAAGCAAAAAGTCAGTTGGATGAGAAGAGACAATAAGTCCGTTGGATAGTAAGCGTGCGCACCCAGAAGCCACAATGAATGAGGAGTTGGCCCTACTACCTTTCATGCCGGAACACAACAATTTGGCTGCAGACTTAGGTTACATTGTGGTACCTAGCCAAGCGAACATAAAAAATGGCCCCACCAACCAAACCGAGTACCGATAGGTTCCATTGGGAATTGAACCCGGTACCTCCGGATTGTAAGTCCAAGCGTGAAGCCATTGAGCCACGGAGGCGGCACGAAGACGAATTAGCCCGATTTGTTGACTGAAAGTGTTCCCCTTTGCATTAGGCGAATCGTGGGTGGTTGGTAAAGTGCCTTTGAACGAGCAAATATTGTATGGAGTCATTTGTGAGAATGTACACTTCCATCTATGGGAATGTACACTTCAAAATAAGTCGATATTTTTTGTAACCGATTTGATGGAATCGATGTTTTTCGTTACATCGGTGGGAGATCATAGATATTTTCCTCAACATCGAATACAGAGAACAAAGGTCAGGCACTCTGATTTTTTTTCTCTTATCTGGTCGCCATGCGTTCTCGGCCAGGAATTTGACTATAGATTATCTTCCTGTGGGTGTCGTAGAGAGCGATGCTGTTAACTAACAATCTACTTCTGTATTTGTATTTATTTGTAGAACCGTGGAATAAACCGCAGCGACGATTGCTGAATACGTAACGAGTGGTAAATGAGTGAACATCAATACAATAAAGCACTTTTCAACAAAGTCACGCGCCGTCACTCGTGCGACATTAAACAAAGAATTGTATGGAATTTAAAACAGTATTCTTAAACGAACTGATTTACACCGTGACGTCAGCGAAACATCGTACAAAATGAAAATTGTCATGAGATGGATTGGTAAATTAGTTCGTGGTTAATATACTTTTTATGTATTTAAACATTTAAAATTGTATCTCCTTTTCTATAAAGTAAATTTCGTTTGGTTTTGAGGGCAAAGTGCAACCTTTACTGTATGTATCTAATGTACACAAGTATACTCACTGTCTCACTCGTATCGGTATTTAATATTTACCCAAGAAGACATATTCTTCTACTCGTACCAGTATCTAAATACCATATAAGTTACTACCACAGACAATAGCAGAATAACAGCTTCTCTTAGGTACTCGACCACAGAGACACAATGCTGAGCTATCTGCCTATTCATCATCATCATACAAGGTTGCTTTTGTAAATTATTTATGCTTGATTGATGAATAAACTTAATTTTATTTATTTATTATTTAAACTAATCACAAGTATACTCACTCTCCCACTCGTATCTGTATCGGGGGTTGAAGAAGTAGTGGCACATCTCTCGCGCAGACACGCCGCGAACCTTGTGCATCGCCTTCAGAGGGTCCATCACCATGCCGTCCACCTCCATCTCCCTAGAACGAGGGTAACAAACACGGTCAAAGTGAGACTATGATTTGACTATGTTGGTATATACGTTAAATAAAAACGGATAATATTTTATTGTTAATAAATACTAGTTTCATCAGCAGCAGCCAAGAAACGTCTTCTGCTGGACATTGGCCTCCTCCATAGTATGCCATATTGACTGGTCCCGAGTCACAGTTTAGCTGCAGATCAAAGATAAAGATCAAATATTCTAGCCCAGTTATATTTAAGAAAAATATGTGTTCATTGTTATAAATAAATTTATTCTTATTCAATAATGCACCTTCGGTACATCCTCATGTCACCCTCCTCGGCGAAAAGTTGCCACCCTATCTGTCCGCCAACACCCTCGAACGCGGCTTGGATCTGCTCCGTCGATATCCGGTCGATCTGAAAACGAATAAAACGTAAATTAACATACACCTATGTCATCACCATCATCAGCCGAAAGACATTAACTTAAGAACATAGCCTAAGCCCACTCACTTAGCACTTAGATATCCCCTGACATAGTGACTATTACGTCGTACGATGACTATCGCTCCAGTTCTCCTTCTTGCATTTCCTTCGTGGGCTTTCGAAGAAATGAGCCCAGTTCATCCCGCAATAACTTTCAGTAATCAATTTCAGTGTTGGATTTCGTCTACAGGTCTTTCGACATACGTCTGACTTGACAAGCTTTAGAACTGTTTCTGAATAGCAGCAGTCTATTAAGACGAAAAATAAACAATACTTAAAACATATTTTAATTAAAAAACTGTCCAAATGCCAGTCGGACTCGCGCACGAAGGGTTCCGTCCCATTTTCTATAAAAACGGCAAAAAAATCTCGTTTGTTATATGGGAGTCCCCTTAAATATTTATTTTATTCTGTTTTTTTTCTTTCGTTTTTTACCTTCTGGGTACGAAACCCTAAAAACGGTAGGGTTAATAATTTAACCGCTCCCATACCTAAGGAGTATACTCAGTTATGCTTTAGACCTGTATGTAGTATTTCGTATTCGTTATCTTGCAGATATCTACAACTCGACGTCAGGTGTACCTATTTTACGTAATGGGGTGGTGTGACTTACTAATGCCAGCCACCCCAGCTCCAGCAGAAATCCCAACATCTTATTTGTGTTGTTGAAGACCTCTAGGAGCGATCTCCGTGTTCCAAGGTATAAAAATCAAACTAGTAAATACAATAATACTATTTATATGGTAATCGATTATGGTAATACTCGTATGTGTGTCCGTAACCTTCAAACTCAATGTTTAGTTCGTACGTTGCACTACGCTACTATATTCCAGTTAGGCACGGCATTGGCATCCTAAATATATTTCACTAGTTAAAATCGTTGTTTAAATTTTTGTTTTGCTTCAATGTATTTACCTCGGTCCACAGGGAGTGCACAGTGACTCGGTTGTCGATGTGCGGCGGCGGCAGGTCCACCTCATCCCGAGTGTGCACCGAGGGCACGACGCGCGCCACTCGCTCCTCCTCCATCTTGTCGAAGCCGGTCTCCACTGCATCGTAGAACTCGTCGTCCGGCAACGTAGAGTGCGGACCCTCCTGAAGAATTCAAAAAAACACAATGAATACGAGTTAAATATTAAAATATCTTGCAAAGGAAGGTAGGAAGAAGGTATCAAATAGGGAATGACGTAAACTAAGACTGAGAAAGTATTTCGGTGAAGACGTTTACCTAATATAGTATTCTACCAAAACGGTAAATGAAGATTTGTCGATGTTTTTCAAAATAGATATAATCAAGACTCTCGTTTACCTCATTTCAAAATAAATCTGAATTCGATAGTAATGGAAAAATGCGCAAGAAAGTCGATTCAACAAAAATGCGCGCCGCGTGTTAATTCCTTAAGTTTCACGGACACGCGAGGTGACCTTCAAACTAATTAATGTAATTGATTTGATGGAATGGAACCTGAAATCAATGAGAAGTAGTAAATTTCGGAACGGTCGTGACTGAATAATGTAATGCGATGACGTAAGTGTTAAACGTTATTAAAGTACATGAATATATTCTTAGATATTATTGAATTATTGAACGCCATAAGACCGCCTAATGTAATTACTACTACAATAAATAATACACAATTGAAAAATGAAATAAAAAAATTCCTCTGTCAGAATAAGTCCAAAGACGCAACTATAGCTACATGAGCATGTGTGCAACCTTACAGGCGATCATAATTCTTAGATAACTAAGATTAGGCGCACTGGAAAATTATAATAATTTGTGATTCTTTTTTCAATAAACAGTTTAAATTTTAGTCTAATTTTTCCCCTATATGGATTGTATTTCTGTATGGATTGAAATTTGGATAAAGTCTGAACCTACTGTTTTTTTTGTGCAAATTTCACTAAGGTGAAATATACGTCCACACGTCACATATACGTCCCCACCGCAGGAGCTCAGGCCTACTCTCCTACAGAGAGTGTATGGGCTATAGACCACCATGCGGGCCCAGTGCGTAGTGGTAGAATTCACACATTTGAATATTTTCTCAGGAGTGTTCAGGTTTCCTCACAATGTTTTCCTTCACCAAAAAGCCAATGGTAATGATTTTCATCATTCGTACATAAAGCCCAAATAACAAATTGGAACTCATTGGTACGAGCCAGGATCGAAGCCAGACCTCGATTGTTTAAAGACTAACGCTCTACTTAGCATTTATTAATTGATACGTAATTCAGAAGATTAATTAGTCATTTTATTTAAGTAATAAGAGCTTTCTGGAACGTTAGATTCTATCGAACTAGGTATAATCTCACTTGCATTGCATTCGTATTCAATCACCTCTATTGAAGATCTCAAAATCAATAATTTACGAATTTTTCAGTTTTCCAATAAAATTCCGACCACGTAGTGAAAGTAACATAGCACCCCGTTGATCTAGGAAGCACTTTATTACACAAACACGTTCAACCCTAAAATCGTGACGGAACTATCAATTAGCGACGCTGTAACCGACGATCCATCATTCAGTGCCGCGACCCACATACAAATAGACTGATTGCGAGAAAATCGCATGATTGCGCTAACGTTTGACGTGCTACGAATTCGTCCTGCATATACACTAGCCCGAATTTGTATAGGTTTATGTGGGACGGACAGTAGATTGGCGGTGAGGTTTGGTTCGATCTACTCTACGAGTATGTTTCCGCGTCATAAAAGTAAGAAGAAAGAAAAGAAAGAACTGCGCCCTCATTGTCGCAGTTGTCTAAGCGAGACTTACGCTCGCAGCACACAGGAAAGGTCCCGATTTCGATTTCCGGTGGGGTATCAAATATCACTTTGTGAGACCTTCCCCAGTTTGTTTGGTTAGGAAATTGCTTTGCCAAACGGAATATGTAGTTGTTGTAATAAAAACGTGTATTAACCGTGCGTGTATTACAGCAACATAATCTTATCAACAAATTGGGAACACATGACGGAGTATAAAATTAAACACTCATCATCATTTGGAGTGTCCTGCACCAAGCCTGCGATGCCTCGATTTAAAATGACAAATTCACTATCGGACGGGTGAACGAAATTTACAATGAAAATCCGTTCGCAGCATAAAGCATAAATGATTTTTTTATTCTGTATGAGACGGTGTCAGATTTCAATGTTTCTATGAGAATTTTATATAATTTGTGTTTAGTTTCTTTGATTACACCTCCAAACGAAATACGAAGAATTTGTATTCGAGTTTCAGATTAATATTAAAAATAAAGGGATATAAAAACGTACAAGTCACATGACTGCGATGTAAATAACGTCCTCGTTTTTATTGTTATTGTATAAAGTGTCACATAGATAACAAGCTGTGCAAATTAACAGTGTTGAAGTGCAAACATTGGAGTGAGTATGCGCAATGTAAAACCATAATTTAAGACAAAAGAGGAATCTCATGAAATGCATTTGTTATATTATGCTGTATTACATAATTATAGCTCAATTTATAAATTCAAAAGTGCGTCTGTTGATTTGACTTTTATAACCGACTATTCAAAAAAGGTGGTTCTCTATTCGTGGGAATCTTTTTTTATTTAACGCAGCCACAACGAGACAAAACGGATCGATGGCTTGTCTACAACATAAAGATAGTTTAAGGCGGGAAAATACAACATAACTACTATATAAGCAGACGTCATTAAAAGCACTGGAGTTCCTGTATGAAATATAGAACAGCCAGCGCCATATGCTATCGGTACTCGGTTTGTTTGGTGGTAGGGCATTTTATATGTCGGCCTGGCTAGCTACCACCATGTTACCTAAGTCTGTCGCCATACATAAGTGTTACCTGATAGCACTGTTGTGCTTCGGCATGAAAGGTGGCAAAACCATCGCCTCATTAGATTCAGTCTTCTGAATGCGAACGCTTACGAACCATAATTTCAGTATTTCAGAAAATAAACCATTTCTCACAGTTTAGTGAAATTCTGAAAAATCCACATGAGCATACAATATACATGGACTCGACGCTAGCAGGCGGATTGGTGATACTTCAATAAAATGCTATAAAATTATCATGGACATGTTTTATCATAGCATGGCGGACTACAATAAGCAGAGACCGTTTTTCGACTGAGGATGATGATGACTATTTTCAAATCTCGTGTGCATAGAACCTCTCCTGAAACCCATTTTCGAGAGAATCTCCAAATAGAGATATATTTAATAATATATATTATGTTTCTATATCTCGTCAGTTTTTGTATAGTTAAGTTCATTAGGCAAGTCAGGTTATCAGGTGACCCATATAGCTGCAACAATGAGCCAGAACGACCTCGATCGTCGTGAAGGGACACAACCTGTCCGTCAATAGTTACGAAAATATTTGTATAGCCGTGTTTGTACTATTGTTGACTTGCGGCTGACAGGGGACGAGGTTAGCCGGGTGATAACGTTAGTCAATAGGGTTTTGATTTGTTAGGTTAGAACGTTATGTTAAATGTATAGAACAGGCTTCATTTCAGTTCACTAACACCTTCTTCCTTTATACAATCCGACGACCAGAAAAACCTCTGGGTTCCGCCCCTACTTATTTAAAATAAAAATACGAGCATAGCTAAGGAGCGGAATTTGCTGCCGGCTTTTGAGTTTCCCGAGCGCTATAATCTGAAAATCTTCAAGGCTAGAGTGAAAAGGCTCATTCTTAGTAAGCGTGTACACTCGAGTACAAAAAATGTATCCACTTTTGAACCATGTCGCATTCACTCTAGCTTGTTTCTATGTAATGTTTTAAAGGAAATTTTAATTAAAGGTGAGTGTGACGCGGTTCAAAAGTGGATTCATGTTTTTGTACTCGAGTGTACATCCGAGTATATAAATATTCGATAACGGATCTAACGCCTAATTCAGGTGACAGCGATATCTCATTTGTCAACGTAAAATAGAATTTATTCTAAGTTGAAAATGTAAAAAGTATTACTTAAACGAAATAAATATTATTTTATCCTCTGTTGTACCATGTCATATTCACATCTATCATTTCACAATATTTAGTAACTTTGTAATTTTTAGGCAATAGCAGAATAACAGCGTCTTCGAGGTATTGAACCTCTTAGACATATGCTGAGCTATTAGCCCATTCATCATACATATATAATATACGATGTTCAATTGTTAGTTTTAAGAATTTGTGATGAATAAACCTCTTTTATTATTATTATTAGTATTATTATCTAGTTGACATTTCTCTTAACACACTGCATAAGAAAAAGAACATTTCAGCAATTTATTTTCATGACATACAATGAAAAAAAAACGTAATCAAGGTTTTTACAAAGTTTTATTCAACTTCACGGCTACCTTATGCTTGTTATAATTAGTAATTACACTGTTATTTATTTTATCTCAAAAACTCTCAGACTTATCAATAAGTCCAGTCTATGACAAAGACATTTAATATTAAAAGCAAGGCCGGACAAAGCAAACAAAAATGTTGATCCCAAACTTATTACCAACTGGTAATAAGTTACTCAATCTAGTGTCACATCACGTCACTCGGCCGTACAAAACATTTGACATACCGTTGACTTTTGAGATCAAAATGTTTATATGAAACGTTTCCCAATGCCCGCTCTATAACCTATTATTATATTTAAATCTCTCTGGTCTATGACTATATTGGAGTATTCATAGAAACGACTACTGATAGTATTGATATAGATTGTAGATCACATAGTTCCCAAACAACAATACATCCAATTTACCAAATACCTACACATATATCACACCCCAGATATCGACGTGTTCTTTTTTCGTAGGCACCTTTGTTGTATCATCAAACCGAATTACAATATCACGCTGGCATTTCGGGGTCGCAGCCGGTATGGCCACGGAAGGGTAATAGACTGACACACCCCATTATAGCGTGGATCATTTCCAACTTGTGACGTCAACAGCCACTCCCCATGGATACTACATGTACAATTGTACACTTGTATAGCGAGCTAAATCGGGAATTGTGCTTGGGGCCGAATTTCACGACTACGAGCGCGTTACGACCTAACACTGGTCGAAATGGACAAAAGGACTTGCACTTGATAATTGCACTGTCCACTGCAAAACAAACTGACATAGTCAACGCGTTCAAAAAGAACTACGGAACCGACTTCAACTGTCCTAAAAGTCTACCGCATTCATCCTCAAAAATGTTCACCATTAGAGGTATAATTATTTGGGTACATTTTTTTGTAATCAACATGTGTTTTTGTTGATTTTCTCAAAAAGGGCTGAATCTATTTCGTAAAATTTTATATGGGACCACCTCTGATATGATCTGCTTAACAAAAAATAATAACATACATACCAAAAAAATTAGAGAACCTCCTCCTTTTTTGGAGTCGGTTGAAAAGACATTTATGATGGTTTTGACAAGCTGATGAAGCTGTCCATGCACTAAAGCGTATCAGATACGTCGGTCACATCTGCTGGAGTATCTATGGTGGTTGTTACAAGAATTCAAGCTCGCAACTCTGCTTTTGGGTACTACACAGTTTGTCTTAAAACTACTGGCACAGAATTAATATAGTACTACGTACAGAATGGACGTTCACCGCACGCCACCGATCCGCGATACCTCACCTCTCCCCGCATGAAAGTGACCCGCTCAAGTATCGGTACTATGGCGAGCGCGAATTTACACCTGCGCGTATATACCAACGTTATCCGTTCGATGTATATGGGAATAGGAACCGATTTCTTTGTGACATGAAATAATACGAATTAACAATATTTATTATTATAATGCTCAAATATATTACCTCGCTCGACTTTTACGACACCCATGCAGAGATAATTCGACTATCAAACCATCAGTCAACGTAATAACGACAAATACAACAATAGCCCATTGAAATAACATGAATTGTTACACGACCAGTGTCGGGGTAAAATCAAGCGAAACATAATTGCGTTGATAAAATCTCTACACTCAATCCAATCAAACAAACATTAGAAATAATATTTAGTTCTGCATATGAAACATGATTCATTTATTATGAACTTACTAGCCTTTACCCGTGGCACTGTCCGCGTATAATGTTAAGGGGTCATCCATAAACTGTGTATCGATATTGAGGAGTCGGATCATCTCATTAATGCCCAACAGGCAGGTTTTGAGATTTATTCGATAAAAAAACTACTTTAAAAAAATTTGGTTGAAATCCCAACTAGTTAACAATCACGATCTTTCCTAGGATCATCGTCACCTACTCGTACCATAAGGTGCGATAAAGTCCAAGTTGTACATTAAAAATCATAAATCAATAAAGCTTTATAGTAAGAGTGCGAGATCTTGAGGAGCTGCCAACGTTCACGGGCTGAAATACAACGTTTCGAAGACTGAAATGGTGATATTTAGAGCAAGGGGGATCCGGCGACGGTTCCGGAGATACGATTAAATGGTTCAGCAGTTCAGGTTGTGCAACAATTAAATATATGGGACACATTCTTACCGAGCACCTGACAGACAATAAAGACATCGAGCGAGTAAGAATGGCACTATCGGTTAGGTACAACATGCTCGCACGTCGGTTTGGCAAGTCTAGTCGCACTGTAAAGTTAACGCTATTACAAGCTTACTGCCAGTGTTTCTATACTTGTCAACGATGGACCAACTACCTGAGAAGGACGATGAGCACCATCAGGATGCAGTACAATGATGCGTTCCGCATCCTGATGTGGCTGCCGCGTTGGTGCAGTCCATCGAGCATGTTCGCCGAGGCGAGGGTCCCTGACTTTTTCGGTCTCATCAGAGCCCGTGTTGCCTCGTTCCGGGAGAGGCTCTTATCCTCCAGCAATTCCATATTGAGGGCAGTATGTGACAGATCTCCGGTCCTATTTTTGATATTGGCTCTCCGTCCACAGAGATGCGAACAAAAAATAACGCTTTATCTAATTAGTATGTATATTTTTGACTGTGTGTGTACATATTTGTACTTTAGTTAGATTAGTTGTATTTTTATGGGTTTTATGCCTGTCAATAAAAACATTTATGTATTTCAACCACATTACAACTAATAAACCTGTAACAGTTTTAACCTAAACTTATTTACATCAGGGACAGATTTACTTCAGGGCAAATTTATGGCAATCATGTCTGTTTCGTAACTTAAACATGAAAGGGAGATTGTGTAGACAAAAACTGCTTATAACTACATGATGCATATTTTTTGCAAGTCACAATTTTACATCGTTATTATACTTTCGCGTTGCGTGTCAACTTAGCAGACAGACGAAACGCTGTGTAAAACAATTATTTTATAAAGTGTTAGATGATTCTGCTGGTCGTGATTAGACCAACAATTTCGCTCGCACAACGAAAGCACTTAACAAAGGTACTGTGATTGAAACAAAAAGCTTTGCACGTGCCTTCATTCGTGGGATTAAAGTAAATGCATTTTATTAACCTCCACATCCTATTGTCTACGGAGTGGGCTGGTAGCCCGTAGGCACAGCCATAGGTGACAGGTTCCATTGCCAGGAATTTTTTTTGGTTAGTGGTAGCACTTTATTTTGTTCGCCTGTCTAGCTACTGCCATGCTTGCTACCTTTTGCTAAGGCCGTTGCGTTTTGGTAATAAAAGGCAACTAACTAGTGACTCAATAGTTTAAGGCTTATGGATGGGTATATGGATGTAGCAAGTTTTTTCATATAGCTTTTCTACCAATAGGTGATCTTAAGGCCAAAAACAGCCCCAATCATATATTTTAAGGCTTTGTGCTATTGGAGCGTATCTTAAATGGTTACGCTATAGATTCACGAAACCATTTTATGAAAACGTAACCAGAATAGAACCCTACTCTAAGCATTGCAGATAGTACGCGTATTGAACGAAATATACAAACATAGAAGCTAAGAATACTGAATGAAACGTTGAGCAATAAGCACTTTACCATCAAATTCATTAATTCTATGGTTAAACGAACACAGTTCCTCATTCACAAAATTAGTATATTTATGAGCATTGTCTAAACACCTGGTGCACTCACTATACACCAAGGTTAGTTTCATCAGGCCTGTAAGCAGTAGTGCCAACGTGACAATGATGTCTTTGTTCTGGGATGTAGAGAGTAACCGCGGGAATTAGCACATCAAAATATCTGACGTCACAACACACAGCCTCGCGTGTAGAGTTCGTCTTTATTGTTTCTTATGCACATTAGTTTTAGCACCGTTTTTATATAAATAGGGTAACTAACGAAAAGCAACCAGATAGTAAGGGAGTGCGCACACCTCAATCGAATTTCGGACTGTCGCCACAAGTTTTAAATAAAAATTAGAATTGAAATAATTAAAAAATATATAACTTTAAAAGTAAAAATGCATTTGTCACGCTTGACAGCTTCAGCCTGACGGAGACTGGAGAGAGTAACAGAAGAGTGTTAACTGCTCGCACTGCAAACAATTGTTATAAATCAATTTTCAAAAACTTGAGATCCTATAAAGCAATGTATAAAACTTCAAATATTTCTTTAAATGACATAGTTTCAAATCAGAAAAACGACCCGGATGTAAGAGAGTCAACATCAGTCAACATAAAAACTAATACATAATAATCAAATTATTCTCCGTAATAACAAATATTAACAACACTATGAGACATTTCAAATCTCAAACAACATAGTACAGTACAACAAAACACAATCTACGCACCAATGCTACATCACCGAGGGGCACGTCATTAGACAATGGGGTGACAAAAACCTCTGGGATCAAATGAGGAGTGAACTGACGGTGGCTGTGACGTCACGGGTGAAGGTGCGTGTCACCGGACCATGGGTGATGACGTCATAGGGCCGTGTGGTGATGCAATAGTGTCATTCAGTCGTTTGTCTTTCACGACCGTCCTTGAATGACCTGATTGGCTAAATAAGGGCAATAGGGGTACAATAACATTTAAGCTCTTATTGGAAACCATGGCCGAGAATGGTAATGACATAGTACTGAAATTTCAATAGACTGAAAACCTTGCGCTTAAAACCGGACCTCATTTGACACATTTAAAAATATACCTCTATATAATTAGTAATATAAACAACATTGAAAGCTGAATTATTCTGCCCCAAAATTAGCCTACTGGCGAATTATTATCTTAGAATTGTATTTATTAATCTCATATTGTCAGCTATATAAAAAGATTCCCGAGTTACATAGGTAATATATATTATACATATATATATATATATATATATATATATATATATATATATATATATATATATATATATATATTTACATATATATCGTGATGTAAATATATATATATATATATTGGATATAAGTAGGTAAATGTATATAGGTAGTCAAAACATTTGCACCAAACTAAAACGAGACCGGCAAGAAAAGTATCTTCCAATAAAGTCCCAATGACGGATTTTAAATCCTTCTAAATAGTACAGCCCAAAAAAAATTTTTACAACTAGCCAAAATATTTACTAATACCATTATGGCCAGAACTAGTCGTATAGGCGATGTATATAGTATATTTCTTTGGGCTAGCTAGCAAAGGAAGGAAGGTCTACCCGTGTAGCGCTTGGTTTTTCATTACCCTGTGCCAGCTCGTATAATAGAAGTAGGATATAGGAAAATATAGGGCTTATTGGGTTTCGTGTCTCCGTGTCATAAATGATGACGTCATGCGCTTCTGGTGATGACGCAATAACCAGTCTAGCTTCGAGCCTAGTTGTTGGGGACTCTGAATGCTACGGACGGACAAAGCTGTTATCTAACTATTGACGTGCCAATTAGATTTGTGTCATGCGTAACGAATAACTGATACAATGCCGTCTAAAAATTATACAGCATTTCGTTAAGATTAACGAATAACTTTCAAAGTTACGATTTACGAAATTCAAGTGCAATGCTAGTTGTCGGGCGACTTCTATTAATCTTTATTTTTCTTCTATCGGCTGAGCTTAAAACGTGAACAAAATTTGAGAATCCAAACACAAGCTTTTAGGAAATTTTATGATTATGTTCAGTAAGTACATGAGTTGCATAGAATCAAATTTTATTACACAACCTCAAATGGAATCTCTTTTAGTATCACAGCGAGGGGTGCGCGTTGCTAGGGTATAAATGATGACGTCATCCGTGAGATCATACGACACAGCGACAACTCCAGCAAAAACAACATATATGTATAGACCTAGAACGCTCGTATAGATCGTACTCAAGATTGAGTTGACTTCGCCATTCATTTTATCAAATTGACCTGAAGTGTTTTACGACAGGACTAAACAGGGGTGTGATTTCCTAGTCAGCTAACACTAATTCACATGTCATAAGAGTCTATAAACTTGTTCAGGAAGCAAATCCAACCGCTACTACGTAAGAACCTGGCTTATAGCCGCGTAAGCGAGTGGACAAGACGCAATTATGCATTTACAAACTCTGTGTTTTTCTCCAGATTTGTAAAAGATACATAAAAGCTTGGTTGCTATACTTCTTTAAATGACCGTAAGAACTCACGAGGAATTGGTAGGATGCTACCAGCCACCATATAAGACGGGTTCAAAATTAAGCCAAATCCCCCTGTGTAGACCCTATTAAATGCAAAAATATTTACCAGCTTTGATTGTTGTTTCCCTCAAAAGACTTCTCATACGGAGAAGTGTGGATGTAATAGGTATAGAAAAGTGGACACATGTTTTTGCACTGGACTGTTACACAGAACATAAAAGAAGGAATATATTGCTTTCAAAATGTCATTGTTTATGCTCTATGGCATGATCAGACGTGTACAAATGTAAGTAGGCGGGAAATAAGAAAAGTTAAATATGTACTCGTAGTACCGTCAAGCTGAACGATTTAGTAAAAAGATTAGCAAGGTCGAGAAGTTTGGAAGAGTTTTCCCAAGTTTTTTGCCCAGCAGCAGGACATGACGAGTAGAAAGACGAAGAGATTGTTTTCTGTCAACATCCTGTCCAGTGTACTCGTATTCACATGTTCCAACAGCCTAAAATTCTTACAAAACAATCATTCCATTATTCCTTGCACGTACAGAGCTAATGGTTATCTATTAGCATCTATATTCAGAACACTGTTGTCTCATAAACAGGTGTTCAAACATAATTAACACCGCACTAAAAGTGTGCAAATTACGCTGCTCAATTAAAACTGGACAATTCGTCAACAAAAATTTAAATAAAAAAATATAAAACTCGCTAAACTAAACCAATATTTCTTATTAAGAAGGTACACTCGAGTACAAAAATCATTACAATTGGCTTTTTGGTGAAGGAAAACATCGCGAGGAAATCTGCACACTCCTGAAAAAGGTGTGTTTGAAGTCTACCAATCCGCACTGGGCCCGTATGGTGGACTATGTCCCATACACTCTCTGTCTGCAGCAGAGTAGGCCTGAGCCCCTGCAGCGGTTACATATATAGGCTGTTGATGATGATAGTTAAATATGTAAATGTGGTAGATGCGTGACCTTCAGAATATTTTTCCGGTGCGTATCACAAAAGGCGCACAGGGGGGAAATTACAGATGTTCAGCAGCATCTAGCCATGTATCAACGACATCTTACTGCAATCACCAATCCACTGCTAATCGTGGTGATTATGGCTAATCCATCCGCAGAAGACTGTCCGCATGTCGTGGAAGAATGTAAGGATTTCATAAAATAGCACTGTTGTGTTCCGTTACTAAATGTAGCAGAGCCAGTACCTCAGTAGCTTGAAGTTTGAGGTGAAAACTATTTCCATCCAGCTGCCTTATCGTCAATTACCATCAGGTGAAATGAACGCTAAATGCAAACCCAGTCAATATACTTTTTTTTTTAAATTACACCCAAAACATTATTTTAATTATACTACTTGTTTTTCAGTAACAACATCTCATGCCTAGTACATGCACGCTTGTATTCACCAATATTTCCCATTTCACGTCCGCGTGACGGATGATAAACAAAGCAGATGATGGATGATGAGATCACGACAAAAGTTGATTGATTTAATGTTAACACAGACAACGGCCTAAAGAATAGGAGTAGCAAAATCGTTATAATGTTGTTACTGTTTTCCTAATTTATTTAATAATATTAAATTGATTTTTTACTCTTTTAACTATACACGTGATACCTCTTTTAGTTTGATTCACGCAGAAATCCGAGCTTCTACTCATCATTCAAATCTTAGAAGTTATCGGAAATGAAAAACAACCCGCGAGATCATAAATGAGATGGGACTCGCCTGGTGCAGCCACACCCGCCCGCGCTCCACTACCCGCTGTCGCCTGTTGTTTGTTTCAGTGATCGTTTGCTTGCAAGTCTTAATAGAGTCAGGATAACTCAATGTTTTGTATTTATAGGGATAACTGAAGGGTCGGATAAGTCCCGATCAAACAAGCAGTTCCCGTAGGATAATTTCTGAAGTTCACGCGGTCAAGTAGTGGACTAGTCTTATATAACACTTTCATTATTATGATTTGTTGTTATAGTAAAACACACTCTGTGAAAAGTATTAACCTATTATTTACATCTAATCTGCGCCATTACGGTTCTAAAGATACAGCCCTGTGAAGGACGGACAGACGAACAAACAACGGAGCCGTACTAACAGGAATCCCGTTGGCACACAATTTTCACACGATTTTCAGTGAGGACAATCAACCATCACAAATAGGCATATATAAGATTAATGGCAATGTCTTGCTTGACACTTGACAATGACCTCTCGATTCGGGGAGCGTGCGTTGTGTATTGGTTTCTTACAATGGTTTCTTAAATCGATATTGGGGCTTCAATCTAATCACGAGTGTGTATTGCTTTGTTGAACATATGCTCGATCTTCAATGTAATAAATATTATTCGATTACCATTTAGCGGCCCCTCTATGAAAGCTTGCATAGTTTCGTTGTTCTTTTCTGAAAGTTTTAAATTTTAGAATCGTATTTTTTACCCATTTCATCTACATGAAACTAGAACCATTATTTCATTATTTATTTACATTGGAGAAAAGTCCCTAAACGTGAATCTATTTCACAAAAGACAGCAAGATCTTTTGTAGACTATTGATTAGAAAGCAATTATTATGATGAAACTCTTATTTAATGTTTATATGTTGCATTTTAGTGTACCAAGAATTTCTAAGTGGATACTCATATACTCGTAGTTCTAACTATAGCTGTTCGGGCGAATTGATGAGTCAGTTCTTCTTTAGTCGATGCGAATATTATTTAAAGATAACTTCTACATCAGAGTACGATTTTAAACAACTTTTATCCATGGGACAAAATATTTCTATTTAGTAATTTCATAGGTGGTCTTACTGTAAAAAATATCGTGTGGACAGAACTTTTTCAACGGTAACTATTTGATTAATCGGGATAATGTAACGTAAGTCCTTTTCAGACCCTGCAACTATCGCTACACAAATAATCAAGTCATACTGACGCTTTATTACGACGTGAAGAGGGGGACAAACAAACTCACTTTTGCATGTATGAATTAGTCGGAAAAATAGACTGATTTACCCGATTTATCTAATGTCCACACCTTATCGAGTAGCACCTAATTAATAATACATTAGTTGAATTCGGCCATATGGTTGTAACGTTACCGCTGATAAAACCATCCCAAACAAACTAAACCTGGTGTCCTCGACTCTTATCTGATCGCGACCGCGATGGGTTAGGAACATTACAGTCCGCGTCATCCATCACCGGACTAAAATAAATCCAAAACAAATGTGACGAGCTTTTCGTCACAGTCACACAACTTAGTCACGTCGTGTCGTGCAAGCCACGTGACTCACACGACAAATTCGTAGCGGCAGACAGGCTCGAGACGACACAATTGTGACTGACGGGCCCACGTGGGTGACGTCATCAATTAACTCTGATGAAATAATGATCCACTTATATCTTGTGTTTCATGATAGTGAAGAATTTTGTTCAAAACATCATTCGGCCATTACAGTGGAGATACACGATGTTAGCCTTGTTTCGACATACGTAAATTACCCCCAAAATCAAAATTTCACTTCAAAACCGCTGGACCGATTTGGCTATTTTAAAAATTATCTGGTAAAAGTAAAGTAAGGTTTGTATGACACGAATAATAGTAAAAGTTGCCTAGAAAAGTATTGACATTTTAACAGGACATCTGTTGCGTCAGATCATTATTGATAATTTAAACAACAAATAAAATAGCATTAAAACGAAAAGCATGCTATAAAAGTGTTTATTAAAAAAAGATAATCGACACTGATGTTCAAGCTGAACCATAAAAGTAAAACTGTGTTATGACAATAATGAGACAAATAGCTAAACGTTAAAAACTTTATTACAGAATAAGTTCCTTTTAAAGATAGTGTTAAAATACAAATAGATAAAATTTTAATAAACGGCATGCCGATTCCAATACAGACGCATGTTTCTATTTACATAAATAAATCGAAGTCGTGACACGAAAATAGATCAACGGACGGCGTATATCGAATGCTAGTCAAAGGGCAGACGTCTTGGTTCAAAGTGACAACTTGTATAACAGGGCTAAGTATAGAAACAAACCTTTCAGATAGCAAGAAACCGTAATAAATCATTCAAGTACATTGAACTGTTGGTATCATTTATAAATAAGCATCGGCATAATACTATGAAACGGGAATAGATAGGTGTTTTGATTGTAGTATATTTTTAGGGTTCCGTACCCAAAGGGTAAAACGGGACCCTATTACTAAGACTCCGCTGTCCGTCCGTCCGTCCGTCTGTCGCCAGGCTGTATCTATATGTATGTATGTATGTATAGTTAGACAGTTTAAATTGTCACAGATTATGTATTTCTATTGCCGCAATAACAAATACTAAAATGTAGAATAAAATAAATATTTAAGGGAACTCCCATACAACAGACATGATTTTTTTAAAACGTGTAACGTATCTAGAACATAAGGGAATCTTGTTTCTAGGTTGATATGATTTTTATGGCGTGAATTCAATATAACTTTATTGTACACCAAAATACATGATACAAATTGAACATTAAACTTGAAATAAATACCACCAGGCGGCCACACTGATCTCCAAAATACCAAGTCCTTAACAACATATGATTCCTAAGCTATATATCACATAGTATTAACTTTTCGTGCAATAAGAAATCAGGTTAACACTATATACCTAAGTATTAGCACACCAAAGTCTGTAAATTTTCTCCTATTGATCTAGCTAGATCTTTATACGTTGCGCATTTATGTTCACATTGTTTCCATACAGATTTGCCAGACTGCAGTAACTTGATGTGCATGTGTATCGTTAAGCGCCAGTCATCGGTCGAGCTAGGCACCGTGCCAGATGGTAGGGACCCTATTACTGCACCTATTGTACCTTACTAGAGGACCGTCATCTCTGTCAATTGCCTAGAAAGTGGCTACCAGTCTTTTAAATAAATATCTACGCACATTGTACCTTGGTCATTTTCCCCCTTACTTGTTTCAATTGTCAATCATGTCGTTTGGTAGTAAGTTATAAAAGCATTTTAACATCTTTATGTCATCATGTGTCAAACGCTCCCGAGCCGCTTGCATCCAGCGACTCCCATCTAGTTGGGCGACGGTACGTTACACGGTCGTCACTCGAGAACTCTTACTCCCAATCGGTTATCAGTTCTTCAAGCGATGTGGTCATGGCCACCTACCCGATCCATCATCAAATCAACTACATGTAATAATAATATTGTATAGTTATCCGATTAACATATGTACACAAAATTTCTGCTCAATCGGAAACCCAGAAATGGGTCAAATTTAATTGCAAGATTTGATTACAGGCGAAACTAAATAATAGCTAGTAAAAGAAGTCGTTTTTCGTCAGTAGTCGCCAGTACGCCCGCGAAAACCGGCAAAACGGCTACAGGAATTAGGATCCTCTACATAAACATGACACCTACATATCAATTTAAAATCAATGTATTCTATTTAAACCTAAGGTATTGAAGATAATTAACGCGTATAAAAATAACTAAAAACCGAATTCAACTGCCTTAAAATGTTCACCCTAAGAGGCAGAATTGTCTGGGTAAATATTTGGTTTCCGTTGATTTTTATCAAAAAGCGCTCAATCGATTTTGATAAAAAAATTATGGGACCACCTCTGAAGTATGCTCTACCAAACAAACAAAAAGACTCATCAAAATCGGTTCACAATTGGCGGAGTTATCGCGTAACATACATACAAGCCAGTATGAATTGGATAGTCTGCGACAGTGCCTTGGTGGTTCGTATTACATTACAACAATACCGCAACCCGCTCACGTTCTAAGGACATTGTCTTGCAACAGTGTAGTTTAAGGACGTGTTTACACGACACTGCATTAAAATTAAACAAAACGTAATGTTATATATACGACATATACGGTTCTGATGCTACTCATTGATCAAAAAAAATACAGATGTCAAATCTCGTTTAGATTTAGAAAATAATAAACAGAACTGTATTTAAGAGTACATGAAATTTTATGAGTTTTAGTACTGTGATTTCCAATCGATAGCCTGTTCATTCGTTAGTCTGAAACTAAGGATTTATTTTACTTATTGTGATAAAATAACGGTGCAATGGGTATCAAATATTCAAAATACACATCATTGCCTGCACTTTCACAGCTCATGGGCTCCTCCGCGAGATTTGCTCAAGTCAACCCGCTTGGCAGGACGTGGATCGGTAATTTGCCAAATAAATTGAGAAACCATGAAGAGGGACAAATCTCCAGATGATGTAGCTTAAGATGATGATAGTTGGTGGAAGTGTGTGAGGTTGGAGGGGGGGGGGGGGGGGGGGGGGGGGGTAGTCCTTCCTTTACGCATATACGGTGCAACAGATTTTTAAATAGAGCCAATAATGTCAGAGAACTCATCGGCTACTTTTATTAAAGCTTAAAATAACAAATAGCATTCATCATTATCAAAGTGAAATAACAAAGGCGAAGCAAAATAACAAAGTAACCCAGATTGCTGACCGCGATAGTCCGAGATCAAGCAATCTCCTGGACACTAGACTAATAAACACTACTTTTTTGCTAAACAATACAATGTAGCACTAATTCAAATATTAAAAAGTTTGAATATATGTGACTCACAAATAAACTACAATGAAATTAGGCATACATATGAAATATCTTCTGGATTAACCAATAACTTTTATCCCAAATTCTTCCCGTGGGATAGCTTCTAAGACCGACGCAAATGAAGCCGCGGGCATAAACCTATATTATAAATGTGAAAGTTTGGATGTTCGAGGCTCACGCATATGCTGGCACACATGTAGGATATGTTCTGAATTAACACATAAATTATTTTTTTATCCTGGTAAAGTGTGAATTTTTTTTATATTCACAAAGTAGTGGGGGAAATATATACACTGCAAGATGCAAAAAGATGATTTTGGCCAGCATCTATAAAAGGAAGTCATGACTTCACGTTTCAACATGGTATGCATTATGTATTTTTTGTGACTGCAGAAAAGAGAAACGCAATCCACTGGTAAATTGACCTGGCCGGGAGAATCTTATTCGATGCGCTTTTGAAGATACTAAGTACAGTAAACTGTGTATGTAGTAATTGATTGTTCGATTCGGGTATTTGGAGACGACAGGAAAATCATTAACATCAACAACATTGTGGACTAAACAAATTTATGTCTTCCTTTTCATGTTCAAACTATTAGAAAGACATGGAAGTTTTAGTCCTGTTAAATTAAGTTTAATCTGCGTGACGGCTATAAAAACCAAGAGCAATCAAAGAATATAAATTAAAACATTGAATTTTAATAATAGCTTTGTGTTTAAAAAAGAAAAAATTTATTTATTTGCCATAAAAATTACAACATTCCGTGTTGATGACTAATATTTTTATATCTGTAATACATATGTTGCCACCACGTGTATAGGTAGTCATCATGTACAGCCTGCGGCAGTCCACTGCTGGAAATAGGCCTCTCCCAAAGTGCGGCACTCGATTCGGTCCTCTGCTCTCCGCATACATTCACGTCCGGCCACCCTACGTAAGTCGTCTTTCCACCTCGCCGGGGGACGTCCTACACTACGTTTGCCTAGGCGTGGTCTCCACTCGAGAACTCGAGTATAGGTACTGTCTTTGCTATACTTGCTTATATATTATAGAGGTACATACTAAAATAAGTGATATATTTTTAATTTGAACAATGCTTGTTAACCATCTCATTCATGTAACGACGTGATAGTAAGTATCGAACGATGCGGCCGACGGTCGATGGTACCGCGTTGGTAATTGCTCGAGATGAAGCCTTTATCAGTCTTGTACATAATCCACATTTCTACATTGACTGCACATACTTGTACAAAACAAGGAAAATGTGTCAATGCATCCCACAATTCGTAGAATAAATTTTCTTCGGTGATACTGTACGGTTACCTCACTATCTAAATATTTCAAGTACTCAGATAATTTTATCGTTCTTTAAACTGCTCGCATTTACTTTATAACTATTTAGGTCATGTTGGAAGTGCAATTGACTACAGTCTGTTTTTAAATTCGATAGTCAAAACTGACAGACGCTAATGCACTTGCCAAAAAATACTAGGTTTTTAGAGTTCTTTACACATTATAAAATTAACTGTGGTACCTGTCGGTTCTAACCGTCTGTCACAGTTGATTATCTGAGCAGATAGGTATCGACATGAAATTAGGAATAGCTATAAATAATGATTACTCCCTGCCACGCGTTGTGGTTATAGCAAATCCCGTGGGAATCTCATTCTGCGTAGCGGTTAATGACGGAAGCTCATGTCCAGTAGTAAACTTATGCAGTTGAAAATGATGGCGCTGACTAAGGGATAATTTTATCAACTAACGCATCTGATGCACTGAGAAAGGTGTTGTGCGAAGTAGGTCATGATAGTAGCAGTGACATTGAAAACCGGCTACTGACGCATACCTGCGCGTACGCACTTCGCAGACCTCTACAAGTATACAGGATGTAATGAAGTTTCTTTTAGAAGTGGTCGAGAAAGGGGCCGGTAGCGTGGGCTCATTTCTGTATAATGCAATCGTTTTAGCGTAAAGAATTATGTTCCTTTTCTTTTGTAAAAATAAAATTCTATTTATGTACTGAACCATATTTGAAAATCGAACTAGTGCATTGTGGTATTCGTGGTAGACAACCAGAGCTCTTTCTCATATTCACCGTTTGTAAATCGTGTTTTGATTATTAATTTAATTTTAAATCACTCGATTTTAAATCACTCGATTTTGAATAAACTGTTTTCTTTCTTTCTCTTTCTTAATACCATTCAATACATGTATAAATCTTAACGGACGCGGCGTATTCAATCTGCGAACGCTGCAATAGTTATTGTAATCAACTCGTCCACATTCACGTAACTTTCTGATCGCGACCACAATGCACTATAATGTGACCCAATGAAACACAAGATGATGTTGAGTATGTATTTATCGTTAGTGATAAAAACTACAAGTATTTACTCAAGTGCTGTGCCACGTTACTAAGAATACATTACAGCAAGTGTGGTCGCATTAAATACATTATTTTACTAGATAACTCAAATATTGTAAAAAGTTTCATACATTATCAACTTCAATGCGCAGACGTGACGTCACGCCTAGGTACCGATTTTTATGGAGCGTTTTTTGTACTACGTGACTACAATAACTTTTCGCCGGGTTATATTAGGAAAACTATAAGTCATATCGAAAAATCTTTAACAAGGCTATTTATCTTTTCACACAGTCTCTCGAATTAGGGAATATTTTTTTTGTCATCATCTCTATTCTAAACGTCTGGCCGCCCGAGCTTTGCTGGCAATCTTAAAGAACTAAGGATCTATAAAATGAAAATTTTTCATACACACTTAAATTCCACACAAGAACGAGCGTGTTCTTCTCGAGTTTCATCTACAAATTTTTACTGTTTTTTACTATATCCGGACAGATTGTGGATTGTTTATTTTTTATCCGGCGGCGCTACTGTCACTGGCAAGTAACACAACATTGAACAACAAGTCCGCGCTTGTATAGGCGACTTTTACTTTACACTGATAATAAAAACCGAGGATGACGTGAAATCAAGTTAGAAAGTTGATTTATACGTTTCGGATGTATTTAAACGGTCATAAATTTAAGCCCACTAAAGTGATGCTGATGATATTAATGCACTCATTACCAAAACCAATTCATCTACCCTCAGACGAAGTCCTATGAGATCTAAGATTTATTAAGGCAAATTTAAGATTTATATCGTTTTCTCATGGATGCCATTGTCAGAACTGGACCAAATTAAAATGGGATCACACGGTACCTTTCAAATAAATAAAAAAAACATCCAAATCGGTTCACCCAGTCAAAAGTTCCGAGGTAACAAATATAAAAAAACATAGCCGTCGAATTGATAATCTCCTCTTTTTTGAAGTTGGTTAAAAATAGTACATATTTGTCACAGTTTACAAAACATCTTACTTTCAATAGCGTTCTAGAAAAGTACTTCCTTCCTTACATTATATTGAAATTTAATAGAGTATTGTGTTGACATCGATGGAGCATAGCGAACAAGTACGTACAATAGGAATCTGTGAACCATCGATGACTCAAAATCCTTAGGATAGATAATTCCAGTAGTCGGATATATTTCAGACGCGATGAATCAAATAATGACATCATTACTCAGTGTTTTTGTACCGAGCTGAAATAAACAATGTATAACAAAACATCAGTGACAAGCTCAAAGTATTGTTTTGTGAATTCTTTATCACAAAAAATTATGGCTTAAACATAAGAATATACCAATCGAGCTCTAAAGATTCCTATTCAGGCTTGAGTTAATCAAAATTGTATTTAAGGACTTATCGATAAAGTGTTTTGCAATAATAATATGCATCTCTATATTATGCAGCTGTTTCATAAATTTTGCATTAATATATTGAATTTACAATAACAGAACTGCAGTGTAATAAAATGAGAATAGCTTTTTTAAGGACCTACTAAGAGTTCTATAATATAAAAAAGTCATGAAATCCTTCCACTTGTATATCTTGTATATGCATTCGAGAGTTCTCAAATTGTTATTAGTCGATAAAACTGTTCATTGAAAACGTCGCGTTTGAATTTGATTAGCTTACATGTAATTGTTATCTTCAAAAAATTTACAGGCACAGGTGAGCACTGTCTGTCAGTGTGTGCAGTTTGATAAATTATTCTCCATTTCCGTTTTTACTCCAACATGTCTCCAATAAGCGACACTAATGAAAAGAAACTATTGTATGGCATTTTGTAAACTACTTCCAAAAAATACAGACAATTAGCTAGAATTTGTTAAAATTAAAATACAAAACTCAAAATACGAAAATGTTACAAAAACAAACTTTCAGTCTTAAGTCAACCGATTAACTAATAAATTTATGTAACATTTGTAAAAAAAAAACTTAACTATTTATTCATAAAATTCCTTAAATATTTTTGCAACTACCAACAATAAAATTCTACACGACTCATCACCTGACAGCCCGGACCAGACTATCTCATGTAAAAAGTTAAATCTGAATAAACATCAACTACAAGTGACGAAAAAATTTCGGTGGATACTTCAGTATTCTCTCCGTTGCACGATTTATCACTGACAATGTACAAAACAGTTTACATTGAAAACAAGCGTCTTCAGCTAAACAAACATACCTGGCGGCGTTGGCTCTTCTTGAAAATCTTAAACTTCATTTTCAGAAACACTAAATAAATTGAATTCCGAACAAACTAAACCAAACACATAACAAGCACCGTAACTAATTTATATCCAAGGCCGTGGTTAAAACAGAACGGACAAGTGAAACAAATTCACCGTAAACAAAACAAGGCGAACCGAAAGTGGGTATATTCCTAGTGATACAGGCGGGCGTACCGCGCCGCGATCGCGCCCGATATGCCGGCTCCAGTGCAGTATTGCCACAACCAGTAGCAACTGTTTGGCCAAACTGCTGTAAATTTAAGCTTATTATTTTCAAGAAGTAGTTAGTTTTATCTACGGTACGTATTAGTCACTTATTTCATCGGTTTGGCCCGTTCGAAACATTCGGATATACCACGTCTTTACACCAGATTTTGTCAATGACCAGAAGGCCAAATTCTGATCAAGACCCATGCGGACATTGTGGTTAGGGATGCTCTCTTTAGATGTCTATAGCAGAATATATTTTTGACAGATATAATGGTATTTTAAGCGGTTACTTATCAAATATAAGTATGTGCTTGAATGATTATTAGACATTAGTTATACTTTTGTAATATAATATAAAGTTTCTATCAATTTAAAAGTGATATACAATTAAATAGTTTCATGTATACATTTAATTAGAAGAAACACGCCTCATAAGTAGCTAAGTTGGCAACTATGAATAAATAGAGGCACGCGGCGAAGTGGAATGAAGAGTCATGCCCGCATACACTTTGTACATTTTACATTCTTACAGAGCTTTCTTTTGCATTTTAAAGAGTGTACTAAATCAGAGGCATCGATACTATTGACACATCAAAAGAGATTTTCCTGCTGATTTTAAGTTGAAGTTCAATTTTAGGCGATTGGCCGCATTTTAGCACTACATACGTATTTAGTATCCGACAATTTCAGTTTTCATATAGCATGAAACCAGTAATGATTGTCGAATAAGCAAACTATTAAAACGCAACTTTTAAAATTAGTCGTGTGACATCACATGACAGGCAGACTATTATTTGTTAAACTACGAACGAATGTATTTGAGATTTTTCAACTATAAAAAGGTTAAACAAAATAAGCAAATGGATTTTTTTATAGAAATTAAATATAATATTCATGATTTTATTCTGAATTTTCCACAGTGAGCAATCCAAAACCCAACTTACTTGAATGTAATTTTTTATTACATTATTTTTTTCATTACACTGTAATGAGTTTTTAATAGCGGTGTGGACATGAATGTGTTTGAAACCTTATTTTACGATATAACTCCAATATTGTTAAAAGTTTCATATATTTTAACGTTCCAACGCTTTGCCGTTACGTCACACCTATGGATTGATTTGTACGGCTATTGCGCCGCGTGACCAAAATCATTTGTCGTCGGGTTATATTAGGGAAAGTATTCGTGTATCGAAAAATCTTTGACATAGCCATTCACATCACTGAGAACACAATTATTTTTTGACATAACCTTGATATTCAAATCTCGCAACAAAATAAAAATGAAACCCAAACAAGGGCTGTATAAAGTCCTTGAGTTAGTTTTGAAATTCGAAAAACAAAAGGATACTTTATAAGTAGGGGTTGGAACCTCAATTAAGGCAGTTTCCAGCATTCATCCAGTGCAGTAATATATCGTAAATTGTATCATCGAGCGGTGTACGGCACACGCCCAGGCTTCCCAGAAGGTGATTCAACATACTATAAATATCCCCCGGCATATTTCACTCCCAGTTCAATGTCAGATTTAACTGCAGACTGCCACTGACCGACAAACAACAGTTATCGACTTTGTTTTGTAAATCAGTGTTATTGTGAAAGGGAAGTTCATGTTTACATTTGATAAACATGTTTGAGATCAATTCAGTGTCTCCGTGTCTCTTCGGTGTTCTTTTTAGGGCAATTCCAATCGTACAGTTGGGATAGATAAAATATGTTACAAAAATTCGAAAAACAACTATAAATTACTTTTACGATTGTTAAAAATAGATCCACTCTCGAACACAATTCAGATCTGGAATGTGGTCAACAAGTTTCATAACAGGCTTATAATAAGTAACACCTAAAATTAGCACCCCCAATTTGAATTTCACTAACTTACTTACTTACCTTATGATAAGTATATGTCGCTAGAAGATGTCGATGTCGACCAAAACCAAAAATATTAATGAAAAATATAAATAACAACATCTTACTGCGATCACTAGTCCGCCTGCCAAGCGTGGTGATTATCGCAAATTCCCTAATAATAAGCCCAAAGTGTCGATTATGACGATGATGTAAATTGTAAAGACAGATTGATTCATCACTTCGAGTTGTTGTTGTTTTCATATATTTTTTGAAACTTTCGTCCTTCTGGACTAGTAGCTCTCGATAGTACGTCAATATTATAACCGCCTCCATGGCCTAATGGTTAAATGGTGGATCAACAATACGGAGATTCCGGATTCGATTCCTAGTGGGGGCACAAATCAGTCCTCGGTTTAGTTGGTGGTAGGTGTATATTCTAGGACCGCCTGGCTATCTACGAGTACCACCATGTTACCTACGTTTGCCGACAAAAAGCAGTTAAATAGCACCGTTGTGTTCCGGTATGAAGAGTAGCAGAGCCTGGTTTATGTGTGCACACGACACACAACAGCTTTATCGTCACTTACCGTCAGGTGAAATGAAGGCCAAGTGCAAACTCATTAAAAAATAACATTAATTTCCCGTAACCACAATATTATATCTTACGTATTTTCAGATATCTTAACTTCGCAAAAGCAGCATACAATAAGCTACCTTCAGAATTTAAGATGTTAACCTCGGGACAAATGAATATTGAATTATATAAATGGCTAGTAACTAAAAGCTTTTACAGTTTGGATCAATTCTTAAATAACCCAAATTGACATTTTATTATTATTACATTAAATTGACTGCAATTAATTATTATGTAAACATTTGTATGTCGTATTGACGGAAAACGCTGTACTATTTATTACCACTGTTACCAGTTACCACCTCAAGGACCGTTTTTCAAGCAAATAAATAATATTTCATTTCAGTTATCCTATTTAAAAAGATTATGCTAAGACGCAACAGGGTTGAGGTTTATAAATGCCTGCAGTACATAGATAAAGAGCAAATAGAAAACAAATAGCCGGAGCAAAGCGTGATTAACGAGACATAACTAGGAACTAATGTTATCAGTCGACACATCCGACTGCAGGCTATTTTTAGTTGTATGACTAATCGTTGTTTATACAGATTAGGGTCAGTGATTCTTTGTTACATCGAATATTTACTTTGATCCTTAATTACAGTCATCGATTATCCACTGACAGGTCATGGTACATTGGCGATAAAATACGATTTAATAATCTAGATTCTAGCATAACTATTGATCAACCCAATAGCCATTTGCCATACTCTTTTAACATCCAACTTCCTAGGGAATCACAATTTTCATTTTTACTGACTATTTTTCGATTATTGTTCAAAGCGCCATCTAGGGACCATTAGCTGCGTAACAGCTATTATAATTTTTTTAGGAAGCTTAACAGCTAATCAGACAGATTATAAATACATCTTAAAAAAGTCAATAAAAGATCACCACAGATAGCTACAAATTAAACAGTAAGAATATCAGTTTCAGCACAAACATAAAATAGTACAGAAGTATAATAGAAGTAGAATTACAGTGTAGATAAAATGGAATACACAGAGTAAACTAATGAAAGAAAAAGAGCTGGGTAAAGAAGTTACTGTTTAATAATCGCCGAGAAGACGCAACGCTGGAATGGAATAAGTCGATTTGTGTATCACTATTGGAAATTCTATTTAGGTTTCTGCTCACTCGCCATAGGTAAGAGTTTCGCCTATATTTGGTGGAATTTGCAGGAAGGCTCAAAACAGCATTTCCCGCATAAGTTTATGTTGGGCACAAAGTTTCAACCGAGCTAGGAGCTCTGGGCAGTCAATCTGTCCCTGGGCGATTTTAAGTAGGAAAGTGTGGTCCGCGATTTCTCGTCGTTTCTCAAGTGTACGCAGGTGGTGCTTTCTACAGAACTCGATGTATTTACTCGTTATTGCTATTGTAGCTAACTATACGTACGATAATTATGTTTATTTCGCGACACTTTAATTTCATGTCTTATTTTCAACCGACTTCAAAAAATGAGGTTTTCAATTCGACTTTATTTTTTATTTATGTTCCCTCAGAATTGAACGACTGGGTGAACCGATTTTGATGATTAAATTTGGTCCAGTTCTGACAGCGGCATTCTTTTAGGGCAGTTGAAGTCAGTTCCAATCCTTTTTGAACGCGTTAATTACTAGGTAATTAATTACTTATCCAAGTCAGGTATTCTATTTTAAAAGATTATGGCAGAAAGCATGGAAGCATTCTGAGCGGAATTGCTTTATGTCACAACATTAAGCTAAGCTGATCACCGTTTTCTAATAAGGATAATTAACTTAATTTTACTGTATTTTTTGTCTGTTTGTTTTTCTTTTTATGTGTTGCTTGTGCTTTACTATAGTAATGTATTCACCTGGGAATAAATTATTTTCTTTATTAAGAATATGCTAGCTAGACTTAGAAAAAATCTCACTAAACAAGCCTACTTATGGTTTTCGAAGAGAAGCGATCTTCATCTGAAATTCGAATTAAAAACTCACCTCATGGTCAGGTCCCGGCTTGGAGGCAAGTCTCGCTTCTGTCAGCTGATTCTTCAGGGCCCTAAGACAACAAGATAATTATTAATGTATTCAAGAGAACTAAGGAACCGACTTCATTTGGCCACGTAGTCTACGTAATTCATCCCCTAAACTTCACAAATCAATTTACTTCTGTAAATCCGTGTCGTAAATAGACGGAACAATGATGACAGTTGACTAAGAAAAATTAAAATAAATGATGTAATCATACGCAACTCACATATATAGCTCCTCTGCCTGTCTCGCCTGCTTCTCGCGTCGCCGCAGCAGTTCTGCGCAGTGCTGGAGCGTGGCGAGCGTGGCGCCGCACGTGGCGCGGAACGACGCGCCGCACGCACGCACTGCGCCCGCGGCAACGCGCGCGTCCGTGCCTGTGTACACGTGCATATCAACCTATAACTGTCGTGTTTTTATAGTTATGCAATATAAATGTTCCTAACAACGATCAAATCCACCCATACAGCCTACGAGGGTTTGTAAAGTGACCTAATAAAGGCAGAAAATAAAAGGAGTGTTCTAGGTGGTTGCCAAAGGGCTCCAAAGGTACGCTTTACAGTTACATATAGCGTTGTATGATTGCGTTTTAGATTAGCAAGTGTTCGTCCTACAGCCTTATCATTACTCATTAAGTGAAATGAAGCCAAAATTGTTGTATTTTTAAAATGAAAAAATCGGAATATTTTCCATTCTGATGGGTACAATAATTTTGTTGTACTTGGCTGCACAATAAAAATCTTCGATCAATATATTACAAAGCATTTGCACGATATGTTACATTACATATTAGGCTATTACAAAGCAACATTGAGTGTTTCCCACCATACATTTTGCAATAACAAAGCAGTATTCACAACAAATAAAGACAAATATAATTTGTATGGAACAGGTAAGACTACCAGACCTGTTTTGTAATTTGTTTAAAATATGGTTCATAACATTTCAAAAATTTGATAAAGATATAATTATTTTTTTTAAACTAAATGGAGTGCCGGCAAGAAGTCTTGGTCAATATATAATAATAATAAATGCATAGCACATAAAAATTCAAAACTGTGTTCAAACTTATCAATTAGTTTAAAATTTGATAACTACTGTAATATAACGTACTTAAGTGATTCATACGAAATAATTAGCCAATTCGACTTAGGAGTGTCGTCCATTACGCTACACGCTAGGGGCAGACATACAGCGACCCTAAAAGTCTGCCACGCATAGTGGAACCGCAGTGGAAATGTGTGCACGAATTAACGTGAACAATTACAGGTCTAACGCATAACTGAGTCTGTTCCTGAGGTATGGGGCGGTACTGGAGGGGTGACAAGTGGCGCCCGACTGAAGTTATGCGTCGTTTGACGTTCCGTAAGTACACCCTCCCGTACCGCTCCCATACCTCAGGAACAGACTCACTTATGCGGTAGACCTGTAGACGGATTTCTTTGTGTAACTTTAAGAAGCGTTGCTTTTGTATACCGTAATGGACTGTGGACCTAAATCAAATAAAACTTTGACTAAGCTACCCTAAGGTTTTTAAAAAGCTAATTTTACTATGATTTAAATGTCATAATATGATTTATGTCACCACTAAACTAAATCTAAATTAAATTTGAGAGTTCTATATCGTCCTTTTCCAACCGTACGAATATGAAAAGGACAACGTTTTAGACTCTCAAATGTAGTTTAGGTTCAGAGATAGCGAACTAGAATCGATACCACTATCCCAACACAAATTACACTTTGCCAAAAGCACAGAAACAACATATATTGTTCATTATTGTCACACCTTGAGTGCCGACATTATTCTTATTTTCTTTTTCTGTAGTCTCAAACTTCAAGGGGAACACTGAAATAAAATTATTTTCACAATATAATAACTTTATAAATATCCCTAACTTTCATTTACATACGATTTTCTGGTCGTTTAGGTATTCAATACTAATACTTATGCTTTGGGTTTTCTATTCACTATTTCAATACTTTAATAACAATTTCAATAGAAAATATTGTCATTCTTCAAAACTTAATAGCTCTACATAGCTATAAAAATATTTAGTACAGCCCAAAGTTGTATAATTTACGGCCTCAGTGGCCTAATGGCTAAATGTTGGGCTAACAATGCGGAGGTCCTGGGTTCGATTCCGAGTGCGGGGACTCGGTTTGGTTGGTGGTAGGGTCAGGGGTATTTTCTATGTCCGCCTGGCTAGTTACCACCATGGTACTTAAGTCTGTCACTAAACAGCAGTATTCTGTCACTGTAGTGTTCCGCTATGACAAGTAGCAGAGCCAGCGCCTCAGTAGCTTGAGGCTTCTGGGTGCGCACGCATACCACCCAACGGCCTTATCGTCACTTACCATCTGTTAATCAAGGTCGGTTAAGTCGTGAAGGGGTGTGTCGAGCTCGAGCTGTCTGCTCGAGACTGAGTCGTTTTCAAATAGCAGTAGTAATATTACTATGGTGTGACGTCTCACCATCAGCCAGTTCGACCGCGTCTATAGCGTCAGCATCATCATCACTGATGTGAGGGTACGCAGCCACGCACTTGTCGAAGTACTGCTGCAGCTGCACTGCTTGCTTTGACAGCAGCTCGTTGTACGTCTCCAGTTCAGAGATCTTCTCAGTCAGCCGCCGGGACGTGCGACCTGTACAATCAAAATACATATATATATATTTCGTGTATTAAAAAATATGAAAATAGCCACATTTGCACGTCTTTTTAACCCCGATTTTCTACAGCTGAAATGTTTGTAGAAAACAGTTTTTTCCCGAAAGGTATGGCGTATTAACCCAAATGACGCCATTCGCTTAACTTTGACAGAGAAAAAAAGAACTTTAATTTGCGACGGAGAATGTATATTTATCTCATTCTTTCTTATGACAATTCAATGATGTTAGTAAGACTAAAATATAGTTATTTGGATCGTGATTCATATGATATTTCTATTACATACTCGTACTACCATCACCCCGGTGTGGCAACGACGCAGTAGGTATACTCGCAAAGTAAGTGCCATGCCTGGCTAAATGTATACCGGTTGAGCGCCTTCCGCGCTCGCTATTGTCCGGATGAAGCTGTAGAGGTCGCAGGACCAACACCATCAAGTCCATTCGAATAAAAAAAAAGCTAAATGTTAATAATCTTACCATGTGAACCAGTTGACTGTAGCGATGTGGCCGAGCCATGTCTCCGCAAACCTCCGCCGTTGGAACTGCTGTCTGAGCTGGTCCCATACCCTGATTCCAACTGGAATTATAGAGAGTACACACATCAAATTCAAATAATCTTTATTGCACACACACACACAAAATAAAAACAGAAAAGAAAAGAGAAGACCATAAAAGGTACAATGAAGGCGGCCTTATCGCTAAAAGCGATCTCTTCCAGGCAACCTTGGGGCAGAAGAAACGTGTGATTAAGAAGGGGTAAGTAAGTGGTGCTAAATATATATATTATACACATACACGATTATGAATAATGATATGATAATGAATAAACAAACAGAAATCAAAGGAGAAGAAGGGAAGAGGAAGGAAGGAAAGAAGAAGAAAAAGGCTGCTATGAAACGATCTGCTCAAGGAAATATGTTTTTAGGTTAGATTTGAAGGATTGTAAGGAAGGGGCTCGTCTGATGGGTTCAGGGATAGAGTTCCATAGTCGGACGCTCTGGACGGAAAAGGATTTTGAGTACAATTTTGAGGAATGAGAGGGGAAGTCGAGTAGGAGGGTCTCAGAAGAACGTAGAGGGCGAGTGAGACATCAATGCCATTGCAATATATTTATTAGTTATAGTTTTACATTTCATCTCTTTATACGTCGAAACGATTAGACGTTAAGATTCGACATATCCCTGTCACATACGTCTCATGCTACGCTCGCTCATAGTAAATGACGATACGGCATTTCACGAAAGCGCGCTTGCGCAGATTAAAAATGTTTTTGATCCGAATTTACATCCCGATAAAGCGATTGTGTATTTTTTTCTTGCAAACTATATTTTAATATGTACAATCCCATGTCTTCCCGTGAATATCTTAATGTCAGACGGACAGCAGAGTCTATTGTGTTTCACAGACAGTTAGCTGCAGTTAAACCCCTTGCCAGAACAGGTGATAATGATTCTTTTTGTCTGTCTAAGGTAAACAACATGATCAATAGATTTTTCCGGTGGATAATGATGACGTGTCTAAACCGCTTGGCTATTTGGATATACATAAACGATAAGGAAACTGCGTCGTTATAGGCATGACTCATTCTATGCATATTGTTTGTTACTTTTCCCCCTTATTACATCTGAAAGAATGTTAATATTATTATATAACAATCTGCCTTTGTCTCTGATAACAGATATAAATTTATGATTACTTTCTTTTCGGAAAGAAGAAGAAAGAAAGAAAATAAATGGTATGTTTAAAAGTTAGCTCT
The DNA here is from genome assembly GCA_910589575.2 of Carcina quercana. NCBI lineage: Eukaryota > Metazoa > Arthropoda > Insecta > Lepidoptera > Depressariidae > Carcina > Carcina quercana. The sequence goes on along the minus strand of OU342440.2, from coordinate 5,641,096 downwards.
ACCAAACACAGCGAGTGTTGTTATAATATTAAATGAATATGATGTATGTTGTATTTAAACAAGAACAGATTATTTACATTTCTCGGGAAAGATGGGAAATATGCGTCTATAGAAGAAGAAAAACATGGTCTAGTTTACGAATAAATATTATTAAAAGAATAGAATAAGTATGGTTATAAACTTCAACCTGTTGGATAGAGGGTTAAAAATAAAAACTCAACAAAGCGAAGATTAATCGTCAACCTTATACTCGTATCATGACTCCATATCTTGTATTTTGTTCGTGTTTTATTTACCGTATACATAAAAGTTGATTTTTTAAAATATAGGAGTAGATAATGTGTTACATGCAACGCCCACAAGCATCTGTTAAAACAAACAAGTGTTCTTTTGTGTGGAATGTGGGGATATAATAGGGATGTTATGATCCAGTACTAAAAACTCGCACTTGTTTTAATAGCCCTCATTACGTACGATAGTATAATAGCAGTTTATAAAACTGATTTATACTAGAGGTTATTAAATAATTGTCAGTTACAAAAGCCGAGCTGCAGAAGAGGAAACCTACAGACAGACCTCATTACTAATCTTGTAACTAACTTTTATAGAGACAAGTATTAAAATAAAAAAATAAAAAATGATTGTCTTTAAAGTCGGTTTACGGACGATAATTTTACGTGTTGACGTCATAAGAACAGATGCATCACAAGCCGAACGCTTAGGCCGATCGTGCCTAACTATCGCTTGTTCCACGCTCTCGCTTGCACGCTCCGCTCTAGAGGGACGTGACACATTTTGTGTCAAAAAAACGCAATAAACAGGCCTAAAACAAAAGCGGGACTGCTAATAAATCTGAGAAAGCAAATACACCTTATTATACAGTAAATGATTTAAGTTTTATGTACGGCAACACTTTCGCTGCTAATTATAACATGTCATGGTCTAGATTACAGTGCGAGATTTACTTGAAGAAAACCAAAAGTAAACAACAAAATGATTAACTTGGGTTTGAGAAATACAGTACAGTGAATTAAGTAATAATTATTTGTTTATTGGAAATGGATACATACTCATAAAATCAAATTCTGTAATTTCTGAAGTCCACGAACAAGGGTACAACACAACAAGTCGCGGGCAAAAGCTTTTAAAAGAAACATTATCAAAATCATCTTAATATGTCCACAGTTGGATATAAGGCTCCCCAATAGATTGCCACGTCATATTTTCTATGAGGGGATTTGGCAGGCGGGTTGGTGATCGCAATGAGATGTTGCTGTTATAATCCATAGGTAAATGCGCTGTACATCACGTGAATTTTTATCTTTTCCAGTAAATAATAAAATACATAAATTACGCGTTTGTAGATTCACTCTAGATACTATAATTGGATAGACGTGATGTGATATAGATAACACAATTCAATCGATCAAAATTGTTAATAATTAGTCATTATTACTATTTACTTTTGTCCGCGCTTTCATGTGTATGCACTTTATGAATTATCCCACCCGTGGTCGTGCTAAAAATTAGCCCATGTCCCTCTCCATGGCGTAGCTTCTTCTTGCCCAATTTCAGTGAAATGGGTTATTTATCTGTGACTCTAATAATTATTATCAACTATCTGTCTTTATTTAAATCTAAGCTTCAAATTAATTTATATTAAACATTTGAAAACGGAGAACAAACCATTGTATGACACCTTGCACTTTTGATATTGACGAATAAAGTATTTTGAATTTAACCGTTTAACAAACGTCCTCTCACCCTAAACGCATACACTGTCTCCGTTCCGTCGCGGGTAAAAAGGCAACAATATGTCTGTATTCTTTATCTTGTCTAGAGAGACAATATAACTTAATAGTTATCATCATCATAAGCCAGGAAGCGTCCACTGCTGGACATAGGCCTCCTTCGTGGTACGACTCCCGCGACTCCCCGCGACCTTAACCAGGTCGTCGGTCCCCATCGATTCTTCAAACGATGTAGCCTGCCCATTACCACTTCAGCTCACTGACTCGTCGAGATTCGTCGGTGACCTTAGTTCGTCTAGGATTTCCTTATTCCGGATTCCTTATTTCCTTTCCGAGGGGAAATCTTTCAAAGCTATTCGGACGAGACGGATTGTGGCGCCTCTATGTTAACTTAAATTCCTGTTTTAAATAGTTCTCTCATCACTGCTCATTTGGTTATTGACTTCGAATGTAAAATCCTTAGATAAAAGTACCTCCGAAAGGCGACCTTAGAAAGAAACTAACACTAGGTCACAGGTGCGGTGAAAAAATTTGCATTGTTATGAATAATCCAAAAAATTACATTCAAGTAGGTACAGCAGTTCATTTGCATCGTTTATGCACATTTTTGTATAGATACAATAGTAACGTGATATTGTTAAGGAAAACGTAAAAATGCTGGGCCTCTCAGGTGCATTATCTGTAATGAGAATGCCGATGACGTCATTGACTAAGAGACGTGCATTAACAAAAACGCTTCCGTGTGGTAACGACTTTAGAATATAACGTGGCTAGCGAAAAAGGGGCTATCATACAATACAGCTAAGGGAAAATCATAGACAGACAAGCAGACATTCAATGGTATATCTATCACTGACACATTACTACGATCACCAATCCACCTGCTAAGCAGAACTTAAAATAACACTATAAAATCACAACGTTATCGACTTACTCCTCTGTAACGTTATAAGCGACAAAACGAATTTCAAGATAACGTTATTAGACGTAATTTTAACACTGCTATGAAAGAAAACTGCGACTAGAAATAACGTTATTAATTATCGTCACGAATAACGTTATATTACCAGAGAATTTGCATTATCCATTTACCACTAAAAGAGATTTAATTTCAAACCAATAAAAGATTGTTTAGGGTGTGTTCCGAATTCAGTTCATAGCATAAGGTTACAATAAATAACTATATTTTTTCGATTATATTTCCTTTGTTACTCTAGCAGAAGCAATCACTATCATCATATCATAGTCAATAGACTCTACAACAAACAACTTCACTCTAGGTATCACTGACAGCCCTCTGTGCAGAGCATGCATGGTAGCCGAGAAGACAGCTGCTCATGTCCAAAAATAAGCTGTTGGGTTTTTTGCTACAGCTGGGGTGGCAACTACTCTATGTAATAAAATTATTTTCTAATGGACAGTTTACCAACTTTTGAATAATATTGTATAATCATAACATTACATATACTATTTTGCTTTAAAACATAAAGCTTCGCTGACAAAAGTGGTTGTTATTGCATATTCACACATTATGTTATGCCACATACATGTTTATTGTGGCCATTTATGAGGGATGGTCTTCCAGAAGTAGAATTTCCCAGTTGACAAATAAAGATCCACATAGTCCAGATAGTTGACAGTTATCTATAAAGTATTTATCATTTTAAGCCAACAAATATCCAGTACATAATCTACAGTGCATACTCGAGTGCTGATAACATTTTAATATCAAACTGTAGTAAAAGTGTTTTCAATAACGTTGAGTCATAAATATGTAATGCCATACATTGTAATCTTGTTCTTGGTTGTTATTTAGATACAGAATGGTTAGAGAATATTTAGTTATAAATGATTCGTTGACTTTTGTTGCTACACTTTGACCATATTCATATTTCAGAATTGATTATTAACAGAAAATAATAATAATTTAATTCTGCAATTTAATTACTACAGTCAAAATTGGTTACCAGCTAGAAAAACATTTGAATTTTAAATAGACTAAGCTAGATTGTTGCAAGGAAAAATACATATAATTTTTTTTTATTCATACTGATTGGGAAATTTTCGTGCTGGAATATTAATTATGAAAATAACATAAGGAAAATTTAGGCAACAAACTGTACTTTTATATGTATCTAACTCATGGTTTTGCCTACATGCGAATCCCTTCCTTAGTTCTTTACATTATCAAGCATATTCATGACCTTAATTTTCTTCTATTCTATTTTTCTAAATCTTTTCACCCCCCTAAGGGTTGGTATTTTAAAAAATCATTTTTTGTGGTATCCAAAGGATTGATGTTCAAATTTTCAAGTTACTAACATTCATTTTGGGATGGGGTTGAGATGTCAATCAGTCAGGAAGCCTTCATAAATACATAATATTTTCAATCACGAATTCATTTGATTGTGTATCGTTATGAACAATATTCACTGTTGTTATTAGCCATTACCATGCCATGACTATCAATTAAGTAAATGTCTAATTAATCAAAAGAATAAAACTCAAAATCAAATCTTTGTTAATTCTGTGAAGGTCATCAAATAGAATTGTAAAGCATTCCACTTTAAAATGTTAATCTCTGGTTTGTATAACTAATTTCTAATTCTAACTTATTCGAACAACATAGGGAGAGTGTTATGACCAACTATAGATTTCAAACTGATTGAGTAATTAGAATCTTGATTGAACTAAGTAATATGGCAAAGTATTTGTTTAAAAAAAATTCAAGGCCATTCACTGTTCAAATAAGCTCTTGGTATTTTATTTAGACTATTTTATTATTTCAATTTTTAGGTTTTAATTTCTATATGTTAATATTTTTCTAATCATAAAGTTAATATTACCATAACAGAATAGTGTATTCCATTACCCTTCCTTCTTGATTGAGGTACAATTTACCATTTCAATTTGTAAAATTGTGGGTCATAGTCATGGTACTATGATACAATTAATGACAGGCTATTCAGAAGAGTAGCAACCTAAGCTATTTAATAATACTATGATTAAAGTCTTTCTGTATGAAACTACCTGATCAACAACTATCTTATGCATATGTTCTATTGAGTCAGATATCGTGCAAAATAGTGTGCCAAATAAGTGAATCATCCACTAATTAAACATTGGAAACTCCTCGATTTACACGCCACTGTGAATATCTCAATTCAAACGTATTTAAGCCATATTGGTATAATGAGTTAATGAGTCACTGTTACAAAACAATAACATCTATCTTTTAATTACTAGATTGTTGGATAATAACATGATAAAAGTTGATACCAGCACTAAATTTTACATATTGCTGATTAAATTCCTAACCATAGAAAAGGAAATACTCTTGATAAATGAGTGATAATATTGTGTTGCAAATGTTGATGTCATGTAAAGCATATTGAAGATCTCAGTGGGTTATTTCCCTTAGTTTTATTTTATTTATAACATTAGTCTCTTTACTTGACACTGGCAGTACCATCACCTCCATGGCAGACGTAGATAACATGTCAAGCCATAGTGAAGTGCCTTATCACTGTCTGATTTCTGATATGGATAGCTGGGGGTTCATCTTCTACCTCAAGATTGTGTCTGTGTAACTACCAGTATATGGTGGAACTCATGAATTATATATGTTAAATTAATATTGAAATATGGTAATGTTGAGTACGGAATTCAAGGCAATAAGTACATAAGGCCATTATTAATATTGATCCGACTCTGAACAGACTGCTTTAATTATTTAAAGACTAGCATTTTGCCCATGGCTTGATTCATGTGGACATCAGAAATTATTGCTAAACAAAAATCAAGTCATTCTCGCTCTATTTATTTAAGATCAAGCCATTTTCACTCTCTATTATGGTGTATCCTACTAATATTATAAGTGTGAAAGTTTGGATGTTTAGATGTTTGGATGTTTGTGACGCTTTCACGGAAAAACTACTGAATGGATTTGAATGAAACTTTACTATAATATAGCTTATACATCAGAATAACATATAGGCTATAACTTATAAAGCCATATTGTGTAAATTGTACAAAATCTCACTTATAATATTAGTGGGATTACATGGGCAATTTTGGCATAACAAAAACGCGTTGCCTAGCAACTGACCATAGAATATGTAATTCGTATATACAAACTTTCGCGTTTATAATATTAGTGTGAAGACTTTTTGAATGTACTACGTCAGATATTGAAATTTCTTTTGTTTCTTTAAACTATTAGCCTACGTAACAGAATAAACACTATTTTATACCTTATGCTGGAAATGGAGATAGATGCCTTCTATGCCTATCGAACAAGTAGAATAAATCCTGAAGTACACGCGGACAAAGTCGCGGGCGGAAGCTAGTAATATATATATAAAAATTCGTATATTTATTGGTTAAATTTATCTGTTAATAAATTTTAAGAGGCTGAACAAAGTATAAATTAGTTTAAAGGGCAAAAAATCTTGTGCTGCTTATGGTATATTAAGTAGGTATTTATTTTAATTATGGTAATTATAAAATTAAATCTATTCTGGAATGGCTGCTACATGCAGTAAAAAATAAAGAAGACTTACTTTGAATGATTCCAAGACATCAATCCATTGCTGCTTCTCTTCAGGATTGGCAGCTCTCAAGTACCAAACACAGTCATTCACCGACACATCAAATCTGCAGTCATCAAATTCATGTGGCTGTAAAACAAAAATTCCAGGTTTATATCCTCCTGCATTCACTGAGTACCTATCATAAAATATAGATGCTGTGTGATAAAATAAAGAACTTATTGTTGTTAAACTCCAAGGTTGCACTGAAGCGCAATAACATTCAATTGTCTGACCATTACAATTCATTTGGAAGATGAACACTAGACTTTACAAGGGCAAATCAATTTTTTCGTGCGTTTTACGCGATCATAACAAAAAATTTACATTTTACCTTGACTTTGGCTTTCTTCAAACATAAGGCACCACGGCATCCTAGATTGCTCTCCAGCTCGTTCTTGTAGTAGGATAGAGTAGAATCCTTCAGTACAATAAATCTATCTTGCCATCCATGAATATAATTTGTCCATTTGCTGAGATATCCGCGAAGCTCAGGATTTCCGCCCTCATCCAAATCGGAGTTATCACTCACTGTTATATTTTCTTCTGTCATGATTGTGATTAAGAAGTTTGCAGGCGGAACAAATTCACATTAAAATGAGTACAAAACAAAACAAACAAGACACATAAACGCTACAAAAATCAAATCAACAAAATCAAGAAATTCGTTGACGTTCGTTTCAACAACACTTCACCACAGATTAGAAATGAAATTATAAGAAACGTGAGTTCAGTTTTAAAAATCATAGACAATATATTGCTGTCTGTGCTGCCATACAAAAAAATATTATTTCAATATAATATTGATATCAATATTAATTCTAACGCGTTGTGGACGCACTTTTGATAGTGACATGTCAAACCGGAAGTTGGCCACATGGAGTTTATCGATTATAAGGTGTTCGGTATTGTCATTGGTTGTTATTAACGAACCGCCAAAACTCCTTTATATCAACCAATCGCTGCCCGTCTTTCTGCAAATAACGCGCAATTTCCGTTCAAAATGGCTGACAAAGCTATGCCTATTTCTGTTCCAACAGAAAAACCAATAAAACTCGTCAAATGGAAAGTAAAAGAAGGTGCATTTGTGTCACAAGGTCAAATATTATTTTTGTATAGTGATTCATCAGGCAACAGCAGTGAAATAAAGAAATTCAAAGCCATCCGCGCAGGTACTATTTCATCCATCAAGGTGAAGGAAGGGGACGTCGTAGAACCAAGGTAAGTGACGTAGCGGTATATTTACAAAACACTGCCCTAAATATTTATCAATTTTAAATCATGTTTAAGAAAAATTGATTTAATTACGACGCATTGCTAATTACGGCTATAGTACATCTATTGATTAGTGATGTACTTGCGTCCTTGATTTTACGCGGGAAATTCAAATTCCATATTGACCGCCCAAAAAGTTTACTAGATGTTTGCTTATATTTTTCAGCGGTTGTGTAGCTGAACTAGAAGAATGCCGACACCCTACTGTAATGAAGGAGATGTGTGCGGAATGCGGCGCAGACCTCCGCACAGATGAGACCACAAAACTAGACGTCGCCGTCGTGCCTATGGTTCATTCTGTACCTGAACTCAAGGTATTTTTAAGAAACAAAAAGAAATAATGTTACAGTTATACATGTAGGTACGTGGGTGAGATGTTGAGACACAAAAAGACTTGCTTTCCTATAGATCATCTGGTTTTACTGCTATTCACAGTAACAAATTCATACCACAGTTTCAGTCTATGCTCACCTAGAAACCTCAAGCTTATGAAACAATAGCTCTCCTAAATGAAATAGGACATACATTAATTTCGTAAAAGAAGTTAAGAATCAAATAACTTGTGATTTTTTGCTACCTTTGTACCTGAACGTACTAACTTATTTACTTTTAATTGTTATTTTGTGAACAGGTGTCTGAGGAACTGGCTCAGAAGCTTGGCCGTGAGGATGCTGACCGCCTGCTGAAAGACAGGAAGCTGGTACTTCTTGTAGACTTGGATCAGACACTGGTGCACACCACCAATGACAACATACCACCTAACTTGAAGGTATGACGCTCTCGACCTTTACAGTGTTAATTACAAAAAAGCTTGAAGCAGAGCTCAAACTAAATGTGAAATGGACTACTATGTCACCATCCGCCACATAGTAGGCAACAAAGTATGAGTACATAACAGATGGTCAAATTCGTTTCTATTGAGTTCATTTTACCTATTATGATTTTCAGTCAATAGTCAATAATTAACATTATTCATATTCTGTACGGAACCTTCGGCACGCGAGTCTGACTCGTACTTGACTGGTTTAATACATATGCAATTGTATTGTCAGGGCGTGCTTCACTTCTTCCTGCGCGGCCCCGGGAGCTCTGGTCGATGGTGCCACACGCGTCTGCGACCCCGCACCAAGGAGTTCCTAGAGTCTGCCGCTAGGAACTACGAGCTGCACGTGTGCACGTTCGGAGCCCGACAGTACGCGCACGCCGTCGCTGACCTCCTAGATCCGGAGAAGAAGTTCTTCTCTCACCGGATACTGTCCAGGGATGAGTGCTTCGATCCAAGGACCAAGTCTGCTAACCTCAAGTAAGTACTAAGCCAACGCCGCGACAACATGTGAACACCAATCGACCTTACAGGTGTGGGGTTTATGGATAATCCTCTCTCAGAAAGTAAGACGGTCAAAAAAGTGTCATGGCGGTTCATGTCCAACAGTGCACTTAAGCAGCTAATGATGATACACATACAAGTATATACTTGTTAGAGTTCAGAAAAATGAGACATTTTTTGAAATTATTTTACAATCTATGATGATGGCTATAGTGTAGCTGATGACGTCACGTCGTAGTACACACACAAGGTTCTATATCTTAATATATATAAATCTCGTGTCACAATGTTTGTCCTCAATGGACTCCTAAACCACTTAACCGATTATAATAAAATTCGCTCACCATGTGCAGTTCGATCCAACTTGAGAGATAGGATAGTTTAAATCTCAAATTATAGTCGCAATTTTAATTTATTGCTAATTATTTGTCTGTTATTATTTGACAGTCACAATTATCTGTTAACTCCAAATGATTCTAACAGATGTCGATACCTTCGACTGGGTTGAGTAAGTAATCAATAGATGGCGCTGCTATGGTAAATCTACGAACGTGTCATATAAGCTACATTTTAACAGCATAATTACCACGTGTTGTTGACGCTATAAAATTAATTAAATTTATTTTGTAGTGAACGAAATACCGTATAATTCAATTATTTCCACTTTATAAATTTTTGGTGTTAGCATAGCCGGCCACGTGTTACTTAGACTGAAGTGTAAATTGAATTCAAAATGATTCTAACAGATGTCGATACCTTCGACTGGGTTGAGTAAGTAATCAATAGATGGCGCTGCTATGGTAAATCTACGAACGTGTCATATAAGCTACATTTTAACAGCATAATTACCACGTGGATTCTTGGCGCGAACTTGTAAAATGGTGGTTCATTGCAATTTTAGTAATTCGTTAATAATACTGTTATGTGTGTTTTTTGTGTTATAATGGTGTGATATAGTGCAAAAAGTGTCACGGACAGTGTTATAGTATCAATTACGCAAAATTGCGAGGGTTTCGACGCGATCCGAAAAGTTTATCATGTCGAGTACATTCGGCATATGGATTCTTTCGGATAATGTTGAAACCAAGGCTGGCCTTTGAAGTTCTCGTCAAGAATCCAAATTAAGCGATAAAATGTACACATTATACATTTTATTGAGAAAGCTGAAGAAATGGCTTCGGCATAGTTTATAACCTCAAAATTTGTTCACCTAATTTTACTCGTCATTGGCTAGATAACCACTGGTTAAAGCCATTATTTTAAAAAAAATTACCACGTGTTGTTGACGCTATAAAATTAATTAAATTTATTTTGTAGTGAACGAAATACCGTATAATTCAATTATTTCCACTTTTTAAATTTTTGGTGTTAGCATAGCCGGCCACGTGTTACTTAGACTGAAGTGTAAATTGAATTCATATTATAATGAAGATAATACAGTGAAATTAATCCTATTTTTTACTTATTTGTGCTTCATTGATCAAAACTTTATAATTTAATTTAAATATATGTGTGTAAGTATTATCACATAATTATAAAATTTAATTAAAATGTCAATGCAAAAATGATACACAATTTCCTACACTTTTTCAATAGTTGTACAAATATTTTTTTATTGTTTTTATTTAACCTCTATAAATTAAATTGAAATTGAAAGTATTTATAATTCAAAAAAATAGATATTAATGTTTAAAAGTTTAAGACTGTCTGCCTTGCCTACCTCATTCATGAGTTTAAGCGTCACATGTTATTTACTGTATTATACTGTAATATACTTATATTTGTTATAAAATTAAATGGAAATAATAAATCTGATAAATTTTTATTTTGTACCTATTGATTTCATATATCAATATCAAGTGTAAGAACATTTTAATTAATTGTGTTCAACGTACTTCCCCTTCAAATCTCAATCCAGTGAATTTGTATACCAAAATCAACATTTTCGTCTTTGTTCGTAAATAATTTCATTGTACTAAAGGGTTATAGTAGTAGAAAGTCAAATAAGGAGATCACCATATTTTTTTACAAATACTATCTGTGTGAAAAAGCATAGTGGACTCCGTGACTGATGTTCTCTTATTATTCCTCTTAGATTGTTTACTATAATGTAATATAATAAAAACTTTAGCCACAGCAACGCGTGGCCGGGTCAGCTAGTTTGTGTCCTATATATTTGTTATACTGTTAGAAAAAGTCAAAACACAGCTGGCTGTATACACATGCGGCTAGTAGTTCGTATCTACAGGCACAGGTGGCGCTAATTACGATTGCTACTGGATGGCACGTGGCTGACGTCACACCCCCCGCGCTGCCCCGCAGATTGCATGAAAACTCCGTTTGAAAAGCGCGCGCTAGTGCCTTATGTCTGAAATATATTGGTGTTTATTATACGTTATTTTATTATATTCGTGTTTTAAATGACGTTTGTGTTGACAGAGCCCTGTTCCCGTGCGGGGACAACATGGTGTGCATCATCGACGACCGGGAAGACGTTTGGCGGCACGCGACCAACCTCATACACGTGCGCCCGTACTCGTTCTTCCAGTCCACCGGCGACATCAACGCTCCCCCGACGAACAACGCCCAGACAAACCAACGTCAGTACATTACAATACTCATACGTTCTAATATTGAAAATTAAAATAGTTTACCGCTGTAGCTTCCTGTTAGGCATACAAATATCTGTGGTAGGAAGCCCCGTTCCCCCGCTTTATACAGTGTTTTAAATTTATTAAAAGTATTCATAATAAATCATTCATATAATCATCAATCAATACAACCTATATATAAAGAAATATTGAAAACTAATTATATAAATTATTAAATTAATTCAATACAATACATAATAATTAACATAATAATTTAACTTCAGCCACCATTACAAATTAATAACAGGACATAGCTTTTTTAAATCTTGTTTAGCTTAGCTAAAAAATATTTAAAACAAAATAATAGTAAAAATTAAATATTTATAAATAATATTATAAATGCCAAAGTGAGTTTGTTTGTCTGTTCTTATAAGCGATTATGATATCTTAAAAAAGTGTTTACATATTGACCATACAAAAAAATTGTACCTAGCACTTTTGCCCGCGACTTTGTTTGCGTGGACTTCATAATTTACCCCACTCAATGGACCGCGGTATAAAGAGTAGCCTATATCTGACCAAATTTCATCACAATTGGTTGTGCCACTAAAGCGCCAATTAGTAATAAATAAACCTACTAAACGTAGACGAACGAAGGTCACCGACATAGCTCGACGAGTCAGTGAGGTGAAGTGGCAATGAGCAGGCCACAACGCTCGAATAACCGATATCCGAGTAAAGGTTCTCGAGTGGCGATTACGTACCGGAAAACATCTATCAGGCCGTCCCCCTACTATATGGACCGATGACCTGGTTAGAGTCGCAGGGAGTGGATGCAGGTGACCCGGGACCGGTCGAAATGGCGTACCATGAAGGAGGCCTATGTCCAGCAGTGTACGTTTCTCGGCTGATGATGATGAAACCAACTCACTTCCGCGTTTATGATGTTATTATGATTTCAACTGGATTGAGATACGAGTTGCATGGTTTAGTATCGTGTACCTCTACTTACAATCCACAGAGTAAAGAGTCCTTCTGAAGACTTTCCTTTGTCAAGCTTTGAAGGAAAGACAGATACGAGGACTACACACACACTCGTTCGAATAGTATCCACTGCTAAACTGATATCACCCACTATACCTTTACCAGCTCCTTGGTCTATATAGTTTCCCAGTTGGAATACAGTCCATAAAGTTCCAAAACTCACCTGTGCTTCTTCGGTTATCCCATTTGACAATTATCTATGCGTCTTGCTTTCGCCTAGTTGCAATGCCTATAACGTCATCTCATTCTCGAGTGTGATGTTTGATCTTGAGTCGGCTAATTGGAACGCAGCTGTCGCCGTAGGGGTAGAAACAAAACATTTCGTCTCTATTGGGTTTGTGTTCGATGCCACTCAAGAACTCTTACTACTATGGTGTTTTATTCTTTGGACGATTTGACCTATCCCTTGCCTCTTCCGCCTACTATACCGTCTACTGGCTTACATACCTGTCAGTATATATTGCCACAACGAAAGATAATTGAAATGAAATTAATAATTTAAATTGCAGCTGAAGAAAAACCAAAACTACCAAGTGGTAAGAACGGTGCCCAAATACCTGTAATACATCAAATGCCAACTTTGGACCCTGAGCCAGAACAAAAATCCGAAAAAGAAACTCCCGAACAAACTGTCAGAGAAGAAAAACCGGAGACTGGCCCAAATATCGAAGGAGGCAACGGAAAGATCATCGTAAAAGATAGCAAGGATAAAGAAAGCAAAGATAAGGAAGACGACGAAAGTTTAAAGAAAGAAGAGGATATCGGAGGTTTTGATGAGAATAATCCTAAATGGGTGGAGACTTCAGATGGCCAGATAGAGGTGGAGGATCCTGATGATTATTTGATTTATTTGGAGGATATATTAAACAGGATACACGAGTGAGTATCATATTTTGTTTTGTTAAATAGTTCATTGTTAGTTGCATAAGTTCACTGTTGGAGGATATATCAAACACGGTGGATGACAGGACAGGTGGATAAGTAAGGCTTTTTACTTAAACCACTATGGTAGTTTGGAATAATATTCCGGAGGTCTCAAGTTCGATTCCTGTCGGTACTCGGTTTGATAGGTGGCAGGGCATTTTCTATGACCGCCTACCTAACTACCATCATGATGATATAAGGGTCGAGTACGAACCCGTAGTGCATTCGTTTAAAGAATAAAGACTTTATACTGTTAATCCTGTTCCAGTCACTTCTACGATGTCTACGACAAAATGGGTCGTAAACAAATACCAGACCTGAAGGTGGTGATACCAGAGGTGAAGGGCAAGGTCTTGGAGGGCACCAGCCTCGTGTTCAGCGGTCTGGTGCCGACGCATCAGCGCCTCGAGACGTCCAGAGCCTACCAGGTGGCCAAGAGCCTTGGCGCCGAGATCACGCAAGACTTCTCTGATAGCACCACGCATTTAGTGGCTGTCAGATCAGGTATGTGTCTCAATGTACTCGACAAAGTTCCCGCCTGACCACCATTAGGACCAGTTTTGCATACAGGCGTGGGGTTACTCCGCCTTGCTAGTTTTTCGGGATAGATCATATAACTATAAAAAACAAGAAAGCATTGTTGTATTTGTAAAAGTCCCGCAAGTTGGACGTCACAATGATGCATGATAAAATGACCCTAAACTATAACTTACTACTACAATGGACCCTAAAAACTCATAAACAAATGCGTTTTCGTCTCTCCCTATTGAACAAAAGAAAAGGTGGGTCTAGCTAAGATCGCGACATGCAAGCAACTTGGTTTTGAAACTGATCAGTCGGGAGCTTTGTCGATATTACATACAACCTTGGTGTTATTTTGGTTTTGGGGTAGAAAATGACAAATAAATGGACTGGTATTCTTTATTTATTTACTGAAATAATTTAATTTTCATTCATGACTTTGATAAAACCATAACGATATTTGTGACGACGACGAAAATGACGTAGCTCATTCAGCGCAAAAAAGTATGCACATAGTCTTTTCACTCATGGACAGTCCGTCGTAGCGATTTATTGGGAAGGCTCATGTCCAACAGTGAAACCCCGATGAGAAAGTGAACAGAGAAACTAGGATTTCAAATATTTTGAGATCTGGTCCGAGATGAACAGTTAATATGCAGCATCATCAGCCAGGAAACGTTCACTGCTGGACATAGGCCTCCTTCATGGTACACTACATCGACCGGTCCCGAGCCACCTACATCCAGCGATTCCCCGCGACCTTAAACAGGTCGTTGGTCCACCTAGTAGGGGGACGGCCCAGTAGACGTGTCCCGGTACGTGGTCGCCACTCGAGAACCTTTACTCCCCACCGGTTATCGGTTCTTAGAGCGATGTGGCCTGCCCATTGCCACTTCAGCTCACTGACATTTAATATGCATATCATTATATAACTAGTCATAAACTTTATACATACCTCCTTTATCTTTCTATTGATGGAATATATGGTTTATTTTTAACTTTAACACTTTACTGGTGTCTTATTTTTGTATGAAACCCTGTATTATGTACTTTTGATTTATAAAAATTTGACTATGTTTTAGGCACGGCGAAGGTGAACGCTAGCCGTCGCCTGGGCGAGGGAAAGAGCAAGCTGAATGTGGTGACGCCCGAGTGGCTGTGGACGTGTGCAGAGCGATGGGAGCGCGTCGACGAGCGACTATACCCCCTGCAGAGGGGGGGACAGGTAGAAACTGCATCATGTAATTGATTATCAGACGGGAAACGTCCACTGCTGGACATAAGATTCCTACATGGTTATGCCACATTGACCAGTCACGAGCCACTTTTATCCAGCGACTCCACGCAACCTAAACTAGGTCGTCGGTCCATCACATGGTTGCCTCTCGAGAACTTTTACTCCCGGTTATCGGTTCTTCGAGCGATGTGGCCTGCGCATTGCAATTTCAGCTCACTGACTCGCCAAGCTATGTCGGTGACCCCAGTTCCATAGCTCGCTGAGTGACTTTGAGGTAATTCATTTCGCCCACAGTAAAAGACCGTGTTTCGGTTAAGTACGCCATGTAGACATGTACTAGCTGTTGCCCGCGTTCGTTTTGCATTTCCTTTACAGAAAAATCAAGTCTTGACTCTCCGTTTTTCGACGTAAAGGACAAACAAATACATGTCGGGTTAGGATAACTCAAGAACGGCTGAACTTCTTTTTATAATCTTAGATTTATTGAATTTGTCTCCGCTCCGAATAGCAAAATAACTACTAAACCTGGGATAAATTCACTAAAAATATATATTCATTTTCTCATACTTTCACGCCCTAAAAGAATGTTAGAATGAGTGATAGTTGAAAGGCCAAAAAGTACTTAGGCTACTGGGATAAATCCTCAGTCCACGCAAACGAAGTCGCGGGCAGAAGCTAGTTAAAAAAACTATATAATGACATGACTCGTTCTTGCCCCACAGAGCAGCTCGCGTCGTCCGCCAGCGCACTGCAGCAGCCCGCCGCCCGCCCCGCCAGCACAGGCCGCTATGCGCAAGCGCACGCCCTCCGGACGATTCATGGACACGCTCAACCCGCTGCTCTCATTCTCCAGCGACGACATCGCTGACATGGACCGAGAGGTACGTCACGGATTTCCTCCTAGACCTACAAGGCCCCGGCCTAGTAACAGCGGCGGGACTTGCAAATAAGCTGAAAAGCCAGGACGGCCTTATCAATACACTTTTTGATAAGTCAAGAAATACGTATTCTTAGAAGTCTATAATTTTTCAATTCATAGACAGATATTACTCATTCGAGCTATTTAAAATTTGGTTATTTAATTGTGGTCTTACTTTTATGCCTAGGGGCCCTCACTCTCTCAATGGTTCAAACCTCACAATTTACTTTTTCTATATTTTCCATATTGCAACGCAAGTGCATACGGGAAGTAGGGGGTTTAGTCCGGGCTACATGTGACATTGTTAAGTGATTCCTCGTATATGTGCTTGCATCCATCCCTAGCCTTTCTTGTCACTACTTGTCATGGTCTTTCGACGCTTTCACATCACATAAATTGTGTATCAGTGTACGTTATCAGTGTACCTCTCAAAAGGCGCCATCAAAATTTCAATTTGTGTCGGCTTGATTTATTACGTGTATCCGATAGACCATGGAGGCATATTTCTTTTTTAAAATTTAAATCGAATCACAATATCAATTTCAGGTAGAAGACATATTCAACGAATCAGACGAGAGTTCTTCGGAAGACGATGCTGAGGCGCTAGATGATGACCTCGACGATGAAGAGAATCAGCCCGAAGATAGACTTCTGACAATGGAGACAGAGGACAGCTCGCAGGACAGGCTACAAGACACACATGAAGCAAACTTGTCCAGTGATTCTGAATCAGGTCGGTACATGTACGGTCAGAGAAGACAGCGCTTGGCCATACTTTGAACCTTAATAAGTACCATACCACAGACCGGACACTTCGAACAAATCTCGTGATATCGGCACACATCGGATGACGTATGTATACACGCGCATGTGAGTTATTCGCGCGCAGTATACGTAACGGTCTGAGTCAGTCTCTTGCGGGGAAGTGAGGTATCGCGAATCGATGGGAGGCGGGGTCCGATCTTTTTGGCCCGTGTTTTAGGGATCCGGTTTTTCAATAAAACCTGATTTATAAGGTTTAAGTAAGTGATTACTTTGGTGTCATAGCTGATTATCTCAGCAATTACTAATGCTATCTACTTGAAACAGATAATCATCATCAATTACCATCTATGTACTATGATGGCCATGGGAAAGTACATTATAATTTTCAGTGGAAAACTCGTGTATATTATCCTGTATCCTGTCTACTATATTATCCTGCTGCTGTAGCATTTTGAAAATAAAAATTAACATGAATTCATGGTGGCTCGTCCTCTCGTCTATTGCATAAGTCCACTAAAGTATCTTTTTGGACCTTCCATTGGTTATAATCACCATGAATTTTTTGCCCATCTTTTAAGTATTTTTCAGTTGCCTTTTACAAATCCCATTGGATGACATATTATCCTAGAGCCAAGCGAGATCATATGGTCAAATGTCAATTGTGTAATATGTATTTCAGCGAGTGAGCCCCGTCGCAAGCGTCCGCGTCCGACGACCCCTCCGTCTGATGACGAGCCCCCGGACGACGAAGATACCTCCTGGCGGCTCATGGGCGCCGCCCTGGAACGAGAGTTCCTAGCACAGGACTGATGCTCGTCTTATATTAAAATATATATGTGGAACAATGCACTTGACTTAGGATGTGTGATGTTTTATTTATTTACCTTTTTGGTATAAAAAGCGGTTGATATAGAAACGGATTTGAAGGTGTTACACCCAGAAGTGATGAAAAGGTCGTGCCGAATTTAAATAACTCAGTGTTTTTTGTACACGTGCCTCACTGACAAGTGAAGATTTAGTCACACAGATATTGCCGAGTAATGCATCGCTACTAAATGCAGCGTACAATCTTGTCTAATTTTGCATGCATAGAATTCTCCTAGCTCTATGAAGAAGCTGACGACCCACTCATCTGTTCAACCTGTGCTATAATGTACAACCAATCCTTATTGGTGTGTATAGTGAGAGACCACTAAAAGATTTAATTACCAGTGATATTAAACTATCAGTTTGTGGTGATAAACCTAGATTCTATATTCAAAAACTGGATAAGAGATCGTTTTCCGTTGTCATCTTGGGTTGGGTCTTATATGACTGGGCTCATCTAATGGGCTGGGGATGGAATTCAAAATGGCTGAGGGCACATACAGAAGTGAGATGAAACCCAAACTAGCATATGTCTTTTTAGATAGCATAAAAGTTGGCAGTGCAGTTTATCATTCTTTTATTAAAATCTACAACTAAGCAAACTAAATAACACTTAAGAAAATGTATAAGGATTATTTTCATCAAAATTTAAATTGCACTATGGCATTAATATCTACAACTTATTAACAGACAAGAACTGTAAAACAATTATATTGCATAAGGATCATTTTCATCAAAAACATGGTATTTTGTATAAGTTGGTTTTGAGGTGTAATCTTTTCTTCCATCTTGCCAACCTCTTGCTGGGGCCTTATCATAATCAAATGCTGACTTCAATTTACCATACAATCCAGATTCTATTTCAATGTCTTCTCGGTATCTTTCTTTAGCAACTTTTTTGCCTGTGATAGGATCAGTGACATCACCAAGCGGGTAAACTACTTCTTTAACTTCGTGCGTGATCAGTTTGGTAAGCTTCTGAGGTAATGCTTGGATAAGAACCACATCCCCAGCTTTACATTTCTGCTCTGGATCATGACAGTAGTAAAACTCATCTTTTCTGAAATACTAAAAGGAAAAAAAGCTAAGCTTTAATCATTGTACCAATATTCATAACAATAACATTCAAAAACAATATACATTTAGGCTTACCATTAGCAAATTTTCATCCAATTCTAACCTTTTAACCCTGATTTTCGTGGCATTTTGTTTTACTGTTGGTACGCACTGTCCTAATAATAGAAACTTTCTTGCAGCTTCAGCTGCATTGCGAGCCATTATTAAAAGTGATTAATTACTAATCAACGGTCAGTGATAAAAACAATTAGATCACATACAAACAAGCAGTCACAACGCGCACTTCTTATTTTCACCTACATAGCGTTAATTTTTTCTCCATTACTATTTTCACGTGACATTGACACATGTATAAGCATGTATATAAAAACACTTGACGTTTTCGCTTAGACACACTTGCAAACTTTTTACACTACACGCACACATATAAACCATGTTGTATATCTTATTTTCACACTGTTGTCATGGTTACCTACAACATGACGTCATCACGTAAAAAACGGCCAAGTGCGAGGCCAATGGACAGGTGTGGGACAGGTTTCTGTGCCAGTCTTTGCCACAGACTAATATATGTACCTGTCTTGCAGAAGTGATTAGTGAGTGAGATCGCAGATCGGCGGGAAGCGGTGAACGTCGGTTCTGTACGCGTAGTATTATACCTATGCATTCAGTCTGTGACAAGGCTGTCGTGCCAGACTCCATCAAAAGCTTCAGAGATTTCGAGCGACATGGCGAGGCTATCGCCATGTTTCTCGCTTATTTCGCTCTATTTGTGAGAGGAATAAACTGGAAAATCCCCATTGGGCCGGCCACGCCGAAATGCGCATTGACGGTCACTCATATTCTTTAAATGTACGATGTGTTTGCTCTTGGCCTTCGTCTCATCTGATGGTGACTATTAGGCCGTTGGATAGTACTCGTGCGTACCCAAAATCGTCAAGCTAATGAGGCGCTGGCTGCGTTACCTTTTATACCGGAACACATCAGTGCTATTAACATAGCTGTTCGGTGGCAAACTTACTTAACATAGTGGTAGTTAGCCAGGCAGACATAGAAAATGCCAGTCCTTTAACGGAGGAAGGAAGGCCATTCGGTCACGGCGGTGGTTATTTACATATTCTGCTATTGCGCAATATTCATGTTTTTGAGAGTTTATTAAGAAATGTATGAGCCTTCTGAAACCTCGCGATCCCGGTCACGATTCCTCTCAAACCGATCGCGATAGGTGTTGGAGTTAGACGATAAGGCCCAGAAATAAGTTTTACAGAATCCTAAAAACTTTGTGTATAAAAACAAAACTTGTCTCATCATATTTTATTGCTTTGCTTTATAATAATTATCATTAACTGTATAATATACAATAAGTATGCACAGTATTCAACAAATGCTTATGCAATTCCCCAAATTAAAAATATTTTCCCACAGCATTTACTTTGACTAATGGAAAGCATTACATAATATACAATATTTTAAAAAAAGTATATCACAATCTCAAGCTACCCTGCCACCTTAGAATCAAATTAAAACTTGAAAATTAAGATGGTGTTAATTTAGTGATTGGTTTGAAAACAGTAATGAGGGCAGCAACGGAAGAAAAAGCACCTAACATACCAACAGTACTTGGACTGAACTTTGTAAAACCTAGCGCTGTCAATGGTATAAACAAATCACAAGAATTCTTCGCCGTATCTATAAAAACATCTTGGTGGCAGCGTATAAGTGTAAATAAATGCTGTAAACTTTCAGAAAGAGCATGTCGTGTAGGTCCTTTAAGCAACTGTGATGGTTTCAGAAATGTGGATCTGTCCAGTTCCAGTATGTGGCTAATTTCATAAAAATCTCTTAATAAATTGGCAATTATAGAGAGCAACCAGAATTTATTTGCAGTGCGGTTCCAACTATCAGAGTCAGTTTTTAAGAAACCACTTTTAGTGAGCCAGACGATGTGGTCACCATAAAGATAGAGAGCATGTGCCAATTTGCTTGTAGTCAATGCTATTCGCAAGAAAGGATCATCTATGTGCATTGTGTTTAGAGCAGAGTATCCAATGTCCAGACATCTTCCTAATCTTAATACTGAAACAAAATAATATATATTTAATAATACAGTTATTATGTTTACAATTTACACATTATAAATACATATTATACATGTGAAAGTGAAGTTTGTTTGTCCTATCTCCATGTCATAAGATTGAGACAGAATGTATTTTGTGTATAGGGACAGTTGAAAGGTTGGAGAAGGACATATGCTGCTTTTTATTCCAATCGAACAAGCCATTTCCATGGGATTCATTCTGAAGTCCATACAAGCAAGTCCAAGAAAACAATTCACAGACAAAATACTAGTTTATAATATAAAAACTTTAAAACTGTGACCTCAAACCATGAGCTTCACTCTTTCATAGCTCAAGTTGCTTATCTTATCTATATTTTATCCTAACTCAACTAACTAAATGTACAATTAGTAATAACCAGTTAACAAGTTTGTTTTCGAATGGACTTGATGTTGTCGGTCCAGCCATTATAGATTAATCTGGACAATTTGGCGAGCGCAGATGAGGCTCACTCGGAAGAAAATAAATTACATGAATAAACATTAATCCAAATATATTATAAAAGAAATGTCAGGATTTACTTTCATGTTTAGGGGCATCCAATTAAAACTGGATTGAAACTTGTCCCCCTTTACAGTACTAAATAAATAAAAAATAGCCTTTATTTTTCTACTACAATAACTTTACATCAGATTAACATAGGTTATATATAACAGTGTGGTATTCTGTATTTTAATGATAACCTGAAATGATGTAGCCGCTTCTAGGCGTAGACCTCTCCTAAATGTTTATATAAAGAAGAACATAACTCAATGTTTTCCGTTCCTCTCAGATATATTAAAATAAAATTGGTATGTTATTTAATTCTTTGTTTTTTGCTGCTTATTTCGCATAAATCGCTAGCGTTCGATTTTCTTACCATAACAGCTAATTTTAATTCTTTATTTCTTCTATTTACTGTACGATAATAAGGTTCTCACATTGATAATTACTCATCTTAGTTACTATGCATCAACTATACAGTACTACAAAGTAATAAATACTACATTACTATTATTATATAAAAATAAAATATACTCACTCTTCCTAAAAGAACTTAAAGTCAGTTCCAAGTTCTTAACTCGATCTACTGAATATTTATTTGCATTTCTTATTTCCAATTGATGCCAAACTAGCCGGCTTGTGTACTGTACCAACCTATAAACATGTTTACTTAATATATCTAGTATTATCGATTCAACTTTTATTTCAATTAAAAACCACATAAAATCGTACAAACCTGGCCAATTTATCTCTTCCATTTGACTGATTGTTTACTTGAATGATAATATCCATTACTTCAAAATATTGTAGGACTAAATGAAATGTATCTTAACGAAACAAGAAAATTATACTTTTAGAGAGTAATTCTGATAACGATAGATAATATAAATACTCATTTAACGAAAACAAACAACACTTTTGAATTAAAATCATTGAACCTTGTACTTTACTTTTCAGTTTTCTGACTTTTAAAAGTGTTGCAAGTAAGTAAGTTCTAAGTCTCAGAGAGGATATACTGTAAAAATGTAAATGAGTATCGCCAATGCTGGCCCACTACCACCACTACCTTACAGAGACAAAGACACGTAATTACAATAGTGATTACTGGTGATTTATCACAGCATCATTCTCTCTTTGCAAGTTGGCTGTATGGTGCTTTACCTTTGCCTTTTCTTAGTTGGGGGGAGGAACGTACAAAAAATTACTCTTTGGAAGTTGATTAAGCTCTTTGGAAGCATTAGTAGTTGATTACCACATATTCTCTGTTGATTACTTGATTAGTTCTAGAATAATACATATATAGTGATCTGTGTTCTAGAACTACCACGCACGATACCGTACCACATGATGACCGTACCGTACTTTTATCTATGGTAACAAGTAACCTAACTGTGGTACCGAGTACCGTATATTTACATACATATTATATTAGTCTGTGGTACCTAGGTGGTACCGAGCAAAGTACTGAGTCCGGCACTCCGGCAGCCATATTGAATTGAAATGTTTTATGACGCACGCATCCTAATTTAGTGTCCTTTTGAAATTTTCGTGGTTGTGAAATTGTTCGTTCGTGGTGTTTCTTGAACAGTGCAAAGGTGATAAGTGAACTAAAGTGATATAATTCACTTTGTAGTTTGTGGTAAGACCAAAGAGCAACTTAAGTGCACTGCAGTGATTTGATGTTCTGGAGCAAGCGACATTTTGGAGTGACTACGTGTAATGTTGTGCATTTCAGATAGTGGTTCGTGCTACTGAGCTTTCATGATTGGATTACCGCGTAGCGATAGAGATAGAGATCGAATTACGGTGAAAATTCGCAACATGAAGAGAAGTTCATCGAGGGATAGCATCCCGCGATCGAAGCGGACCCGTAGTAGCATAGGCAGGTACGACGACAGTTCTGACGAGCGCGTCACTCCGGAGCGCGTCCGGAGGCGCGTTCGTTCGCCAAGCCCGCGCGGCCGCTACATGTCGCCGCATCGCGATGACTATGTGCGCTCGCGCGAAGTCCGAGAAGAATCCGTGCGCCCCTACTACAAAGTACTCTGTGTCAGTGCTTTGCACCCTAAAGCTTCAGACGAGATTGTTAAGGATACTCTCTATAGAGAATTCAAGAAATTCGGCGACTTCAGTATCAAGATTTCCCATGAGTTGGACGAGCGGGTTGCATATGTATGTTTTCGCAGTGCTGAAGATGCAAGAGAAGCTAAACATGCAAAGCCGAGAATAATTTTGTATGATAAAGTGGCTATTGTTGACCCGGTCTATGAACCAGTGAGATCAGAGTATAGAAGCCGCCCAAGGAGTATTACTCCACCTGATTATGAACGTCCATATTCATATACATGGTCTCCTGTTCCTGAGAGGCGTAGGCCTCCTCCTGAAGATAGGGCTTATGGTATTCCACCTACAGTACCACCACATCACAGGGATTTCCGTCCCCCAATACATGAATACCCTATGGCTGGACCTCATGGCCCTCCAATGCATCATCGTCCGCCGATGCATCACCCTCCACATCCACATTATATGCCGCGTCCATACATGCCCCGACCACATCATCCACCTTTTGAGAAAGTTGAAAATAAAAAAGACAAGTTCCCCAACTACTTACACCATGTCCAGCCCGAGGATGATCCATTGGCTACAAGAACTTTGTTTGCTGGTAATTTGGAAATTAACATATCCGATGAGGAATTACGACGTATATTTGGTCGCTATGGTATTGTTGAAGATATAGATATAAAAAGACCACCACCGGGCACTGGCAACGCATTTGCTTTTGTACGTTATCAAACTCTGGACATGGCTCACAGAGCAAAAGTGGAACTATCTGGACAATATATCGGCAAGTTCCAATGTAAGATAGGGTATGGAAAAGCTACCCCGACCACTCGTGTATGGGTTGGCGGTCTTGGACCATGGACATCTGTTGCTCAGCTAGAGAGGGAGTTTGATCGTTTTGGAGCAATTAAAAAAATTGAATATGCCAAGGGTGAACCTCATGCATACATATTATATGATTCTATAGATGCAGCACAAGCTGCAGTAAAAGAAATGAGGGGCTTCTCACTAGGAGGACCAGATAGACGGCTTAGAATCGATTTTGCTGATGTTGGTAATGGTGCCCCATATAGGCCTAAGCCATATCAGCCACCGACTGGTGAAGATGGTCGTCCAGCTGAAGGCTATGAAGGTTATGAAGCTAATTGGGAAGAAGGGTACAATTATGGAGCCCCTGGGTACAGGGGAAGAGGAGGTCATCGTGGTCGTGGCCGTGGCATGTACAGGGGTGTTTATCATGGTACAGGGGACTACCGTGATGAGGAGTGGAGAAGGCCACCAGCTGACAATGAATATGAAGGCCGCGTTAGACGTTCAGGATCGCGTGAACCTGGTGTTGATCGCTCTCGTTCTAGATCGCCGCGTCGTCGTTCACCTGACAGTGATTCAGATGGATCTCCGCGACGCTCAAGTGGAATGCTAGCTTCTGCTAGGACCCTTCCTGAAGTTGTTCGTAAAGCTACAACAATCTGGAATGGGGCCCTTATTCTTAAAAACTCCATGTTCCCGACAAAGTTCCACTTAACAGATGGTGACTCTGAAATCATTGACAGCCTTATGAAAGATGAAGATGGCAAGAATCAGTTGAGAATCACACAGAGATTAAGATTAGATCAGCCTAAACTTGATGATGTTCAGAAACGAATTGCTACTTCAAGTTCACATGCTATTTTCTTAGGAGTAGCTGGTTCAACATCATCCATCACCAATGAAGACACTAGTATCCAGACAAGACCAATGCGAAATTTGGTATCTTATTTGAAGCAGAAAGAGGCTGCTGGAGTTATATCACTTTTAAACAAAGAGACAGAGGCTACTGGAGTGCTGTATTCATTCCCGCCTTGTGACTTTTCAACTGAGCTCCTTAAACGGACATGCCACAATTTGACTGAGGAGAGTCTAAAAGAGGACCATCTGGTAATAGTGGTTGTGCGGGGTGGTTCAGCATAATTGACGAACCCTGTTTATTGAAATAGTTTTAACATTTTGAATATTGTTAGAATAAGTTTATTTTACTACTTTAAATGTATTTGAACATTAATAATTTGTATTGTATTTCACTTGTGACGTGTAGTGTAAATGTGTGAGGTGTATGTAATCATTATTCTGTGGGTTTTTAAAGTCTGTAAAGTTTGTGGAAGTGCTGTGTAAAGTGCACAGTTGTAGTGGCCCTGCAAATTGTAATACGTTGGTTTAGTTTTGCTAGTACTATCAGTAAAGCTATGATAACTGATGAGTTCAAGTGTATATTTATTGTAACGAAACTTGAGTTTATGATAGTGTTAGTTATTCAGTGTATTGTAGGTGATGTGTAGTGTGTGTGAGCCTGCAAATAGATTATTAAATCTTATGATGTAGTTTTTTTATACCTGGTGGATATTTTTGTGAATAGTTAAGTGCAAAATAATACTGGTGTCTGCAGTATGTGATCTGCCTGTCTCTTTACTGCAAGAATAGAGTTTGAGCTTTTTTGTGGAAGTGAATTCTTGGTTTTAGTAGAATTTAAATATAACAGTTTAAGGGGAGTGTTCAGTGAATTAAAATAAAATAATTTGTCATTTAAATCAAATTTTGCAAGAAAACTAGAGATCACTTTGAGGATATATAACTCTGGGTTATTCATAAAGGTGTTTTGAGGTTTGTATCAGGACAAATTCAAGTATACACTGGTAAGTTAAACAGCTGATTCGCTGATTTTATAAGTAATTAAAGATATTGTGGTAAGTATAATATTGGATCAGTGTTGGCCAAAGAGTAGTCTCATATTATTTTTGTAAATGTGGTTCAATAAAAGTGGTACATAGTTATTTGGCAGCTGAAAATCATGTTAGTTTTTAAAGTAACAATAGCTATGTATTCTTTTGATAGAAGAATAATCACCAAAGTACACTATGAAATCTTTATAAAATCATTAAAATCCTCTAAAGTTCTGCAAAGTTAGGTATAGACTGAATTTATTTATTTTCTACATAAAAGTTATCTCTGTAAACATCAACTTCTATAGGCTTTCAATTAATCTCTTTATATTTCCCTTTCCCTCAATGTATATAGAGCTCGATTTCACATCTTTTGCTAGTAATTAACAATAAAGTCTAAAATATTTTATTTGGTGGCGAGGGAAAAATTTACATGGCTGTCCATCCATTTCATCTTTATTGGTTGTACTGTGTTGAGGGGCAGGTCATTTAATAATATTAGTGTGAGATAAAATCTGTAGATGACATTGTTTGTATTATATTAATGAACTAAAACTAAGGAAGACTTGACTTTTTTGCTCCTCTAATGTTATCATTCCATTTTTTACATGCTTTAAAAAGGAGTATCATTTTTGGACTTAGCTTCTAGTTATGGAAAAAAATATGACATAAAATTAGCATCTTTTGTCTATTGGGAATTAAACACACCCTGTAACAGAGATTTAAAATGAACTTCCATTTTAGAAATGTAGCAAATACAAGTTTTAGGTGGTACTAATAAAAAATCTTTCACCTCTCTAGGTTTTCCTACAGAGTCAACTTTCCAGAAGTGAGTGAATTTTTTAGTGAGCAGTGAATGTGTTGTTTTTCAAAGTGGCGAGTTTCATCATGTGATAAGTATATTTGAATAAATCAAATGATTTCAATTATATATTATTGTATCTATTTATCCTCTTAAATATGGATCATCAATATCTTTCTTGGTCTGTGGCATACTTTAAGCCAAACTGGATGTTTTACTGGTGGGTACTAAAAAGGAACAGATGGACATTTGCCCAGCAGCAGGACATTTCAGGCTAAAATTAATGTCTTAGAATATAAATTTTACTAGGTATTTGACATTGGAGGTGGCCGTTCATCAGTAGACCTTTCCCGGCTGATGATATTGACTATATCCAAGTGTTACCTGCTTTCTACTTTTAAAAGAATAATGAAATTACATAATATTTCCCAAAACCAATACGTTTTACGCCATTTAAACAAACGACACCGTACCTTTGTGAGAGCTGTGCAAAGAATATAATACAAGGAGGTGCTGCGTCACAAGTACTATCTAACACTAACACCTAATCTGTGTTTAAAACAACGTATAAAATAGGTAAATCGATGCTTAAAACAAAGTCTTTTTCCTGTCTTCCTTTACCATTGTATGTCTATGACCTTAACACATTCTTAGCCTTATGGCCATTTATGACTTATGTCATACTTATGTGGTTTTTGTCCATGGGATGTAGTGATTACTTGACTTGCTCAGTGCATGGGATCCAAAGAGATTTTTAACATTGTATAGTCTACTTGAAACTGGCAGTACCATCACCTCCATGATGAAGCCATAATTCTGAAGTTAAAGTTGTTGAAATATACATAGTAGGTTTAAATGTCTTTGATGGGATCAAATCACTATCTAATATAATTACTATAACAGACTAATATAATTACTATGAATTACTATATAGATCAGATTACTGGCATACTTGCTCAATGCATGGGATGAAATTGAATAATATTGTTAAAGAATAATATCCCTGGTATATGTGATACTAAAATGCTTTTGAACTCTCCCAATAAGGATTCAAAGGAGCTCCAAGTGAAACACAGTTGGGATAGACGCTGTAAGCTTAGATATATTATACTAATCATTTATAGATTTAAAAATAATCAGAAAAAATTATTCTAATGCATCTACTTAAATCTGCCAATTTCCTAATCAACGGATCCTAATCAGCCGATTGAGTAAAAAATCAACTATTGCGTGTGTATTATAGATTTTAGGACATGTTATAAATGAAGAGATCGATACGTGGTTATTTACTAGGCTGAATAAACAAGCTCAAAGTCACTCAGCGAACAATGTAAAGACCTATGCTCGGAATTTCTCTATGTGATGAAATCCGGAATGACCAAGTCCGTAGACGAACTAATATCACCGACATAGCTCGACGAGTCTGTAAGCAGAAGTAACGATGGGAGTAGAAGTTCTCAAGTGGCGGCCATGTACCGGGCCGTCCCCTTACTATATGAACCAACGACCTGGTAAAGGTCGCGGGGGAGTCGATGGATGCAAGTGACTCGGGACCGTTCATTGTGGTATACCATGGAGCAGGACTATATCCAGTGGATGCTTCCCTGCTGATGATGATAAATGCATTTATCTTACATTTAAAAAATATATTGTGCCTGCATTAACATTACTTTATAGTTCCACTAGATTCCATCAAAAAAAGAGGTCCTAGAGCCACCTTTATCTCGAATAAGTAGGTTATTGACGAAGTAGGTACGGAGTTTAAGATGTTCATATGGTCAGGGTATGGTTCCCAACATAACAGCGGAGACAGCTACGATGAGTACCTGATGGCCATGAAGAGAGTCCACCACCACTCCATAGTGCCCACCGAGATGATTTCTGCAAGAGAGCGACACAGGAAAAGTAAAGCGAAACATAAAAAGTAAGACAACCCAACCAAGAAAAGACTTTCGCCCTTGAGTCGCCACTTCCTCTAAAATGGCATTTTCTACTTACTTCATTTAGTACTTACTTTGCCTGGGGATACAAGGAAAAATAAAATTCTAAGGTTTGCTTCACTGTTAAAGGGAGGCCTATGTTCATGTAGACGAACGAAGGTCACTGACATAGCTCGACGAGTCAGTGAGCTGAAGTGGCAATTGACCGATGGGGAGTAAAGGTTCTCGAGTGGCGATCACGTACCGGGAAACGTCTATCAGGCCGTCCCGCTACTAGATGGACCGATGATCTGGTTAGGGTCGTCGCTGGATGCAGATAACTCGGGACCGGTCGATGTGGCGTGCCATGTAGGAGGCCTATGTCCAGCAGTGGACGTTTCCCAGCTGATGATGATGTCAGTTAATGTAGCTACATGAGCCAACATTAGGGTACAACCTACACCACTGAAGTGAAGAAGTCCCAGTACAGTCTGGTGTCATACGTTATTGGGAGGCCACAAAAAATATATTTGAGTGCATACTTATCGTGGTGAATAACGGTAAGTTTTTGTAGGGAAGGTGAAGAAGAAAGGGATACGTTGATAGCAAGCCGTATCAGCACCATCGCCTCCATGGTTCCTGATGAGATCATCATCGAACACAACAACCGGGCCATCAGGACCTACGAGACTGCACTCATGTTTTTAGACGTTTCTGGTAATTTTTAGGGTTTTACTTTATATAACTTTTTAGGGTTTCAAACAGAGACGAAAAAACGGATCCCTGGTGTCTGTCGCAGCTAATTATCTCAATGCCATCGACTTGGCAATAGTTATGAGAAATGGTAACCCACGGGTTGGTACTGCGACTTAAATAAATGACAAAATATTTTTTATGGTTAAAATAGGGGGTCGGAATTTCGTAATGGAGTCACTAGGCCAAGTCGGGTATTATATGAAAGGTCTTCTTAAATAATCGCAGTAGACGGAGCTTTTTGTGTAAATGTTACAGAAAACCCTAAGCCTCTTAGTTTTTGAGAAAAAAATGTTAGGCGGTCGGGAAAATGAACATTACTTAAAAGTAATAGTACCTATTGTTTCCATGGTTTGGAACCCTTGTTGCGTGAGTCCGACTCGCACTTGGCCGTTTTTATAGATATACGCTTGCGTTATTTTGGCTTAGGAGAGGTGCAGGTTAACTTTTATTATAAATTTTTAATTAAATTTATATTTTATGAATCCGTCATCGTGACGTTCGTCCGTCCGTCCGTTCGGCTGATGATGATGATTTGGAAAATAAACCACAAAATCAGATGGGGTCGATGTTAATTTTTTATCTTCACATTTTAAGGTTTCACAGACTTATGCGAGACATACACTAAACCCGGGCGCGGGGGTCCATCGAAACTGACGGGAGTCCTGAACGGGTACATTGGAGCCCTGGTACAGGAGATACTGACGCATAATGGAGATGTCCTTAAGTTCTCCGGCGACGCCTTCCTCTGCATGTGGAAGAAGACTGACGATATGTCCATGCAGGACGTGGTGCATACAGCCATCGACTGCGGGCTGCTCATACAAAAGAATTACGGCACGCGAGTCACTGACGTAGGGGTAGTTCTTAAAGGTATATTATATTACGTATCCGGTTAAGATTTAATGACCGTTGATTTGATATTTTTGCTATTTTAATCCTCATCCATGATTTAGCTTTTGCTGACCTGGATATCGTGTTCTTTGAGTGGCAATTAAGTTATTTTTTGCCGTCCAATAGTTATAGTTACTCCTTTTTGGTCGTCTGAAACGTATGTACCACTATCGTCGATTGACGCACGTGGATACATTCATAAACAAGTACTATTTTCTAAGAACAAAGTCACTTAATTCTTATTTGTGAAATTCGCGGGATACGTCATATTGTGTGAGTGAAATCGATCGCATTGTAGATATTTACTGAAGCGAAAGTGACTTTTATATAGGACGACGATCAGTTGATTGCTTTGTTATGTTTCGTATTTAAACACACTTCAATTCAAGGATATATTCTACCATAGTATATCCCTAAATGTTGCCTGAGGTTCAGGCATGACCCATTAAAAGGAAAACTACACATACATGAAAAGTCCTCTACAGTACGTCATATATATATAAATTTCAGCTTGTACGTATCCCATACAGTGAAGGTGGCAATAGCCGCGGGCCTGTCCCACTTCTCTATAATCGGGGACGGGTCCATGTCCCACTACGTGATCGTGGGCCAGCCCGTGTGGGACGTGAAGATGGCGGAGTACGCGAGCACGGCGGGCGACGTGCTCACCACAGCCAGCACGTGGATATACGTCAACGAGGCAGAGTACTGCACACAGCCGTGCGGGGACGGCAAGCATACCAAGGTACACAATTACCTGACAAATGAGGCAAGCGTCATGTTCCTCCTTGGGGTAAAGGCTATATGACGTCACAGAAATCCAATATGGCGGATTGTAGGGGACTTACAGTACTAGGAAAATAATGATTTACGATTACAATATCGTGTTTGGTATCAAATGAAATCATAAGCCACGGTAGCTCAGTTGGGTAGAGCGTCAGTGCTTTATTTTACATAGGGAAAAATAATGTGTGTGCATCAGTATTTTCAGTAATAAAACTCTTAGTCGATTCAATCCATCAGGCATATATAATTGTATATTCCTCAATATATTCTCATGTTCTCAACACACAGTCGGGCAGAGTAACGTTTACTAGTACTATTTCAACAAAATTCACAACAGGAATGATTTTCAAAATGAGTGTTCATCGGTTTTATAATACGATCTTCATAGCTCCCACCATCGTCAGTTCCTACTTCGAAAACTACAACTTCCGTGAATCAAAACAGGCACAGTTATACAATATTAATTAATCCCTATAACCAATTACATTAATACTGAAATTCCAGAATGGATAATTATATTCGATATTTGTTACTAAAGGCTCACATTATTTAAATACATGATTGTTCCTATAAATTAGATAAACAGAGCTGGTTGAGGCAGCGTGCATCGCCTTCTGACCGGAAGTAATTGACGACGACATATTATACAATATCTTTCTCGCTAATAAATCATAGAATCGCATATAAAATATCAAAATACTAAAGCAGTTATTGTTTAAACATTTATAACTAGATATAAATATCGCTCAGTCACGTATCCGAGTAACTTGTGGTAACTTCATTTGATGTGAAATCGTTCCGGGCACTTGCTGGAGATGTTTGTCATGCCTCTTCATATAGATGTCGCTGGTAGCTCTTGCACCGGATGTTATTGCCGGTAACATTTAACAGTCGAAGTCTGGGCCGTACCCGGGCTCGCACCAACGAATTTTATGTAACAATGATAAAAATTGGCTTTTCGGGGTAGGAAAACATCGTGAGGAAACCTGCACACATCTGAAAAGAAATTCAAAGGTGTGTGTGAAGTTTACCAATCAGCACTGGGCCTGCGTGGTGGACTATGTCCCATACACTCTCTGTAGGAGAGTAGGCCTGAGACCCTGCAGTAGGCACATATATAGGCTACTGTTGATGCTGATTATTAAAACATATATAAACATTTAAAAAAAGTTTACTATAGCTAATACGTTTCGTGCATCGGTTTTTAGCTTTTTCTTGTTGTAAATAAATTTATGTACTATAAAACTGCAATTATGATTATAATTCTTACCAACTAATCATTTTATTACTTTAATAAAAGGTATCATTATTATCATGTGACCTTAATTCGCAGGTGATGGGGGTAGGTGTGACCTGGAAGAGAGTTGAAAAGGGTAGAGTAATGTTTCATTCTGACTAGTAGAGGGAAACACGATGACGTTTACAGTGTGCATGTAAACAGTTTCAGGCGGTGCAATGGCTGGGGGACATCTTTCAGACCAAATCGATGGGTTTCCGGAAGATAAAAGCTTGAATTTGGGGTATAGGGAGTACTCCCGTGAGTTTAGTAGTAGTAGTATTTTTTTAAATATTTTTTATTACATATATAGACTGTTGTAGTTTATCACTTGTCCTTCATGATGATTTATTAATGAAAAGTAAAGATAAATAAGTGGCGTTCTGAAATGTTCAATAGTGGACGTTTTCTAGCTGACGATGACAAAGTCTCCCAGATACCTTCAGGTGCTAGTTATGCTACCTTTCACTAACGGAACACAGCCGTGCTATAAACACTGCTGTTTATAGAAATACTACCTACTGTTAGAAAAATATTGCCAATCCCCCACAATACGGTCTGACGACTTGGTAAAGGTCGCGGAGACATTGGATCACATAATTAATGTAGTACTATGTACAAAACGGACGTTCATCGCTCCCCACCGATCCGCAATACCTCACCCTTCCCCGCAAGAAAGTGGTCAGCTCAGGGGTCGGTAGTATCGCGCACGCGTACTCATGCGCGGGTGAACAAACGTCATCCGTTCGATGAATTAATACTAAGTGTCCGGTCTATGACCGGATGGACTGCTGGTCCTTGTGTCGTATCTTTACACATGGGAGAGTCTTATATCCAGAAGTGGACGTTTTTGAGCACCAAGTCAATAAGGCACTGCATATTTCACGTACACAATACCGATGGTTGTCAGTTCGTCCGTCGTTGATATCGGCGATGCACAGCACCTGGTGGAAGAACCTTCGCAGTTTCATGTTGAGCCCGGTGCTCCGCGCCGTCGACAACGACGAGCACATGGACTTCCTCACCGAGGTGCGACACGTGGTCGTAGTCTTTCTCAACATCATCACGAAGACCGTCACCGAAGCAGTGCTCATCGCCGTAGTCGACACCGTATATAAAAATGTTTGTGGGTGCGTTGTGTTGTTTAGCTTTTGGAAGTAGCTTTTTGGCATAGATATAATACGTAAATCCATCCGTTCTAATATCATAAATTTGAATATGAGTTTGTCCTTCCTCCATGTTGTAACGGAAAGTCGGAATGACTTTATTTTTTGTATGAAGTTCCCCTGTGATATTTCTTGTGATGATGTGAAATATGATGTTTTCGGACGGGCTCCCTATGAATGGCAATAACCCATGGCACCATGATCCTAAAACGGTAAATAGATACCAAAGTGACATACCCCGATCACGTTAGCGAACTGGCATTTGTTTACGGAGCAAGAATATCAAGTTGTGTGGTTAACTTTTTTCGGGCACAACAAATAGATAGTAACATATTGAGCACATTTTTCGATTACGACGCTGTTCAGATGAGCGTATCTATTAAATTGCTTGTCACTTCCCCCTAAGTGATTGCTTTGAAATTGTTTTCATATTATTTGTCTTAGTTATTATAAACATTTGAAATGTTGCTATTTTTAATTTTTTACACAGAATAACATCAGAATCTGGCGGATTAGTGAACAAGGTGTCTCTGTTCGATAAAGACATAATGTGCCTCGTGGTATTCGGGTTGAGAGGCTTGAAACAGGAGGATGAGGCTTGTAAGGCTTTAACGTGCGCTGACAAACTAAAGCAGACCCTGACTGACCCCAATATATTGTCAGTCTCAATCGGTGTTACTTCTGGTTAGTTTTTTTAGAGGTTTATAAGGATCAAAGATTGAGCAACGCTTGGCCACAATCTCACCTGATGTTAAGTGATGGTGAGGTCGGCGAACATCGCTGCAATAGGCACCATCTATATTCTAGATGGTGCCTCTTTACTCTTCGTTTGAAGATGAAGCGATAGTGCATTCCATATTTTAGCTTTATGCTAAATGTGGAAGCGAAACGCTTGGTGCGAGCTGTAGGAATATCAACAGTAGGTACCTATACGGGTGAAGGTCTGCCAATCCGCACTGGGCCCGCGTGGTGGACTTATGGCCAAAATACTCTCTATAAGAGAGTAGTCCTGAGCCCCTGCAGCGGGGACGTATATAGGCTGTTGATGATGATGATATACCATACATTGCGATTGAAAGTGATCCGATTGCGAATGATGATGATGTGATTGCGATATATGTGTCTCTTTTTCCAGGGCGTACATATTGCGGAGTTGTAGGACATGTTCTCCGTCGAGAGTATACAGTCATCAGTTCTTCAGTCAATAAGGTTTGGAGTTCTGAATACATTTATTTATTATAAAAGATAGATTCTCTCTTAACCACAGTCTTAAGTTAGTTAAGAACGTGAAGACGAGAATGTTACGCGACGGTATAAACTCTAGAAGATACAATTTTAAAATTATTAATGTGTTCAAAAATACTGGTGTGCCGACTTCATTTGTGCACTAAACGCCTTAAAATAAAAAGGCACTAGTTCTGCTACTTTTCATACTGAAACACAAAAGTGCTATTAAAACTGCAATTTGGCGGTAGACTTAGCATGGTGGTAGCTAGCCAGATGGTCATAGAAAATGCCCTACCACTAACCAAAGTGAGTACCGATCCTAAAATCGAAATCGGGACCTCCGGAATGTAAATCAAAGCGTGTAGTGTACTAGGCCACAGGCCACAAAACGAGTTAGGAAAACAGGTCGAATACATTTTAATAAAGATGTAATTCTAATATAGATCAGAACATCCAGAGGCCGTGTTTCACTGAAAACGTACATATGAAGTAACTAGGTCAGACACGTTTGTGATACACATGGTACACACAATCGTACACCAAACAAGGTCAGATACTCGGCCGTCAAATTGCAGCGCGTCCTTGTCAGTTACACCCATGTGTGTGCATTTTTGTTGACGTCACGCATTATTAGACGAGGTTGATTTCGTATATTCCTTACAAATCCGTGATAATTCTAGAACAATCCAAAATGTGTTCTAGTCGTAGGTATGTAAGTTATTATTAATATGTTCAGGCGGCCCGCTTGATGACGACCTACCTGAACCGGGTGACGTGTGACAAAGAGACGTTCGTGAGGAGTAAACTAGATCTGGATTACTTCAGACTGGTGCAGCCCAAGCCGTTGAAGGGCATCGCACAGCCGGGTCCCATCTACGAGTTCAATATGTCCAATCCTACGTTGTAAGTACCTAGATAACGTAAGTACATAATCTACGTAAACAGCTGATCGGCTGATCTCGTGCCAATCTCCAATCAAATTGTGCCATGTAGAGTCACGGACCAATCAGACTGCACCGTGCAAGCCAAGTTAATAAAGTTATTTATACAAAATCACAGTCCGGACACTTCATAGAAATGTCGTGATATTTCGACGACGGCGACGCGCGCGCGTTACTTGCGACCCCTGAGCGGATCACTTGCGGAGAGAGTTGGGGTGCCGCGGGTCGGTAGTGGGTGGATTGCGGTGAACGTCCGTTCTATACGATACTATATTAAGTCTGTGATAAAAGTCAGCGCAGTGATAATGCGTTCTCACATCGGGGCGCGGCGCAGGTCACAGGGGGGTAAGGGTCCATGTAACGGTTAGATGGGGACCCTTAGATTCTAACCAATCACGCGGACTGACGTGCTGAGTGTAATGTTCATATTACTAGGTCAATAAAGTGAATCTTGAATCTGACACGAGTATGTCCTTTTGCCTATCAACTTAAATGCCAAACTGCTGTCACATGAGAAACGAATTTACTCCACTGTTAAATGTGTGTACAATATGCGTTTCAGATGGGGAGACCGTGCAATGTATAACAGACACCCAATCCTCGGCCGTAACGAAGAGATCCGCAAGTTCAAAGTGGTGTTTCACAACGCGGTCTCGCGACATCACGAGAGGTTTACCAGATACCGCAACTTGCACTTCGGACTGGCTGTGATGGTTAGATGTTCCTTGTTCTTCTTTAGTGAGCTAAGCTTAGAAGATGATATGAGCCTGACCTCGAGGCCTCCTAGGATTGCCCTGGCTGGGCTCTTGTCTCGTCCTCTCGTGCTAGAGACTCTCGAGCAGCTAGAGTCACTTTACAGTCCGCTCTTATGTATAAATACTGTAGTTTTTGACGTGACAACGTCTTATAAATCCATGAACGCCGGCTGCACACACGAAAAAGTGTCACGTTCCACCTGAGCGGAGTGTGAAAGCGACAGCGCGGAACAAGCGATAGAGACGCACGATCGGCCAAAGCGTTCGGCTTGTGACGCATCTTTCACGCTGACTCTGCTATCTTTTATGCCGGATGATAACGGTGTTATTAACACTGCTGTTTGATGGTAGACTTAGGTAGTGGTAGTGGTAGCTACTAACTAGCAAGGCGGACATAGAAATATGCCAGCCAAACCTAGTACAGAAAGTTTCCTGCGCTGGGAATCAAACCCGGGAACTCCGGGTTGTAAGGCCAAGTGTAGCCACTAGCAACAGAGGCGGGAGCTCCATCAACATTGGATATACCTTCGCACAACTTTGTTTTAGGTCATATTGAAAATCAATTATAATTATATACTTCTCATCAGAAAAATCGATACGCCTTGCAAGTTTATGTTTTGTAAGGATTATCAGAAAATCATATGAAAATTTAATTTGAATTTAGAACATTAACATTAGGATTTGAAACCTCATATTATTCACTATTAAACGACATTTGACATATATTCCTAAATATAAACATTTTTCTGATAATCCTTACAAAAAATAAACTTGCAAGGTGTTTTGATTTTTCTGATGAGAAGTATATTATGATTATGTTGTTAACAGGGTCCACATCTGGTCGGAAAAACTCGTCTAGTCGACGAATTCCTGACAATCACCCCCAGTTTCATGCGATTGGATAAGATAAATTTAACCAAGGAAGACATGGTATGTAACATACAATTTCTTTAATATAATTTATTAATGCAGTTTTAGGATAGAACCACATCAAATGGCAAGCTGGTACGCAATGCTGTCTCTCTATACGCCCATGTATCAATAACATCTTACAGTGATCACCAATGCGCCTAACAACAATGGAAATTATGATAAATCACCGTCAAATCGACTTAGGTCATTTTACGTAGCAGTCTATTGACTAATAAAGCTTGAAAGTGGTCACTAAGAAGTACCAAGTCATGAAAATTAAGCTGTATTGAAAATATCAGGAAAACGGAAAACAGTTCTAAAAGTGGAAAAAAAATTAACGCAATTCTGATTATCATTTCTCTACGTACTGCGCTTTTGCATTGAATGCAGGTGCCGTACGGCCTCATTCGATTGATGCTGATGAAACTCTTCATGACCGGAGATCCGAATATACCGCGAGATAAAGTAGAAGCTAAAGTTAGATATAGGTAAGGTATACTGAATCATTTCATACTCTAGCCTAGGACTCCTTAGGACTCCTAGAGTGAGGGCAGTTATGGTAGGGCCCTAGTAAGTTCATAGATTCATTCATAGTCCTATGGTTCTAGGAGTTTTGGCAGTCATGGATTGCTACTTATAATACGCGAATATACAGTTTAGATGTAATTGCACACTCTAGTGATTGAATAACTCATCGTCGGAACTGACTTTGGCTAAATATATAGTGAATTTGCATCGAACATTATAAATACTTACATATGATAACAGTCAGAAAATTTTACTTTTAAACAATCCATCCATCTTTAGAGGCATGCCAATATTTGAAATTGTTATACATTTTAACAACATTGTTCAATTTAATGTTACTATTTCCATAACTCTGCGTATTATTTTAACTACTACTTTTCCACTAATACTACTAATTTCTGAGATTCATGCAAAAGAAATCGCATATTCTAGTACATAAAATCACGGAGATGTGACTCGTTGATGGTACTGTTTTGTTCGCGACAGCATTGGCATGCTGACGTTGAGTCCCCGCCAGCTGGACGCCATGAACACGATCTTCAACTGTCGGTTCCCGCTCCCGGAGAACTACGTGCCCCCAGTCAGGGATCTCCTCAGCGAGCCCAGCGTCAGGTCCATCATTGTGGAGATTTTCAAAAGCGTGAGTACCGTAGTGCATTTGCGGTCTAGGCTTTAGAATATGACCACCCCAATGCCATTCCCAGGTGTCGCTAAAGGCGACTAAGTGACTGCAGAATAAGCAGCAGCATCTTTATAGCCACCTCCGTGGATCGGTACTCGTTTTGGTAGGCAGCATTTTCTATATCCGCCTGGCTAGCTACCACAATGTCGTGGCCAAGGCCATATATGTATTTAAGAAAATCTTCCTGTGCCTTAACATTATAAGTGTATAATTTAAATGCTCTATATTATTACTTTTAATTACTGTTTGCATGTCAAAACATTGACTAAATGTGTGATCTAGAATAATTTACTTGAACATCTGAAATGTACCACATTTATTGCAAATAAAGGTTTATCTTATCTTAACAACATCTTACTGGGATCACCAATCCACCTCCCAAGTGAGCACGTTTTCGTCTGTGTGGGTCATTGTCAGTTAACAAGTGAATGAACAAACACACTTTTCGCATTGTTAATATTTGTACGGATGTGAAACCACAGGACGTGCTGAAAATTCAAGTGATTGAAGAAATCCAGTTCGTTGACGACCACTCCTGGCGCGTGCTGCTCCTGCTGTTGGAGGCGAAGTGTTTGTTTGTAGTCATGACGTGGAACACTGATGAACAACTCTCAGGTTAGTCATTAATTACCACTTCAAAAAAGGAGGAGGTTCTCAATTCGACGGTTTTTTATGTTTGTTACCTCAACTTTCGACTCTGTGAACCTATT